>JAPQVY010000133.1:6435000-7667500 GCA_028535165.1 Quercus tomentella
CCGAGCATTTCCAACAAAGTTGTAAATTGTAATGGAAGTGTAAAGAGTTTTGTAACTCAAGTTTTGTATTTTTAACGAAAACGTTCAAAATTCAAATTCCTCATATATATATATATATATATATATATACACACATACATTGTAAGAATTGAGTATTAGCATTGTGTGTAAAATTTTATATATATTTTAGCATAAGAACCTACTTTTTCTATTTTATACGGTCACTTTTACAAAACACCAACATCAGACTATCTATTATACACCCATTTTTATTCATTTATTATTATTATTATTTTATCTTTTTATTTTTTGTCCTTATCTCTCTGTCTTTTTTATTTTCTATCTCTTTAATCCCTCAAACTCAGACTCTCTCTCTCTCTCTCTCTCTCTCTCTCTCTCTCTCTCTCTCTCTCAGATTTTCTTTCTTACCACAAGCACTAATCCACTGATCCACTTCCATTGACCCACAAACGACATCTTCGTCGCCAATCCATAAGCCATCAGCACTGATCAACCGATCCACAAGCCACCAGCGCTTATCTGTATGTGTAGGTGTGTCAATTTCACAACAATACTATCTATCTGTTGGTTTATCCGCGTGGATGTATTTGTGTGTCTCTATATTGGTTTGTCCTTGTGGGTGTGTCGCTGTGTAATAAAGGAAAAAGAAGATGAGGGAGAAGAGAGAGAAAAAAAAAGAGAGCCAAATTATAAGATATAAAGTTACAGTAATCGTGCATATATGCACAGTTTCTGTAGCAAGTTTGGATATTTACAAAGTTTTATAAGGTCTAATATGTATGTTTTTTATGTTATATTGTGTAAATTTTTACGCTTTTTATATTTTAGACCCACTGATATAATTGCTCTAAATCCTCAAATTTTATATTCAATATTTGCATACTAAGAGTGCGTTTGGATTGGGCGTTTTCTGCCCAATCCTGCGTTTGCGTTTTTTTTTTTTTTTTTTTTTTTTTTTTCACGCGTTTTGGGGCGTTTTGGGTGTTGCGGCTACTGTTCATGCACTGTTCAATGAACAGTAGCCGCAAACTTTGACTTTTCAAATTTTTTTGGACCAATCACAGCACATCGTGTACTGTTTACGGACCCATAAATTTCACTTTTTAACAACTTTTTCATTAAAAATGGGTCCCACGATACTATTCACACATTTAAAAATTATTTCGCTACAGTGTTTTTCAGTTTTCAGTTTTCAGCTGTATCCAAACGGACCCTAAATCACATATTCCCCCGGCCGAATTTCTACCATCGTGTAATATATATGTATGATGGTAGGAACTAGAAAGTAGGAACCTCTCGTTTAACCAAAAAAAAAAGTAGGAACCTCTCGAGTCTCTTGACTAGGGAGTGAGAGGCTGAGGTTTGTCAGGTATACCAAAAAAACAAATACACCCTCAAATTTGTTGACAACGCATAAAGTTGACAGAGTAAAGGACTAGTCATATGAGTACCATGACTTGTGTATAAAAAATTTATAATCATTTGTGTACTGTTCATATGTACTAATTAATAAATAAATAAATAAATGTACAAGACAAACGTCTGCTCCTGAGTTGGCTTGTTTAGCCTATTAATCTCTACATCACAACTTATTTTACAATCATATATATTTTTCAAAAGATGTGAATCTACCACACATTTAATATTTTTTATGTAAATAATAATAATTAAAAGAATGCATTAAGCACTAAAACAAAGCTTTGTAGGCAGAGAAGGTATGGGCTTTTCTTTTTTATATGCATTAAACATAAATTAAATATTACCAAAAAAAATAAATTAATAATTGTAAGGACAAAGCTAATCTGCCTTAATATTGCAAAAAATTAATAATATTATGATTAAGAAAGGGATAGTTTTGTCCTTTACTTGAAGGGTGTTTAACTTGTTATTTGGGCCAAAAGTATAGAAATGCAACGGTGTGTATAAAGTATAGAACTCGGCATGCACTAAAGGTCCCCCACTATGTAGCAAAAATTTATATTTTTTCCTCTTTGTACAAAATTAAATTATATATATGTTGGAGCAAAAAATAATTCACTCTAAAGTTAGAAATCCAATAAAAAATATTATTTTTGATCTTTCTCCAAAAGTGATGGAAGTTTTTATTTTTTGGGAGTGTTTGGTGGAGAGGGAGGGTGTTGAAGGTCCACTTTATCCCACAATATAGTTTTTGTTCATTTGTTTGATTACTTGATTTTGCTTAAAGCAAAAGGTGTTCATATTATATTGTAATTTCAGGGTCCATGTATATCGCAAGAAGGGCACCACTACTTATGTCCATTCATATTGCAAGTTTGATCAAACATTCCCAAATCTTAGCTTATAATATATATTTTATAAGAAGATTAATGATATCTCTTCCTTTGTTTTTAGAGAAATTTGAAGCTTCATTGGGGGAAAGAGAAAATAAAATATGGATATTACTTTATAATGCAATCATACCTTGTTGCTTTTAGGCTTGTAATCATAGTTATTAATATTAATATACGAAAATGAATATATATATATATATATATATATAAATTTTATTGGTTTTCTGTTTTAAGAAAATTTTAAAATCAGCCATTAAAAGGGAAAATAAAAAAAGAAAAAGCAAATAAATGTAGGTACAAGTATAGTACGGATTTTTTGGAGGGGGGAGTATAGTACGGATTTAAATGAAGATTTTGGCACTTAAATAAAGTCTGTATAAAATTAATTATTTCTTTTAGTATATTTTAATTTAGCAGTATATTTATGTTATCGGCGTATAATTTCACAAGATATTAAAAAAAAAAATTACAACGAAGTATTTAATTTTTTTTTTCTATTTTGGAATATAATTTCTATAAAGAAAACAAATTAGCCCCCAAAAGAATTCTTCATTATTATTACCAAGTGCTAAAAACCCTAAACACCCAAGTAGCCCCTAAAAGACTGTAAATTTTTTGATGAGTTTATTTTCCTACTTATTTGACTTATGTAAATTTTTTATAATTCTCTCTATTTTTTAGGTGAAAATATTTTTTAACCAACTTATTTTTTAAAGTAAAAGAAACAAATAAAAATAATCTCATTTTTTTATAAGAAAATAATCTCGTCTACAAGACAAGAATAGCTACTTTTTTTCTTTTCTTTTTGGCTTAAAATCTTGGGGCCAAGTTGACAATAACCAATGTACCTACTAAAAAGTAGAAATCCAAAAAGAAAAAAAAAAGCTAGGAGCCTAGGAGCATAAATTTTATGCAATCTATTTTACAATAATGATTCTCAAAAATTTGAATAATAATATCTCACACAAGTCCATTTCACTTCGGTAATTATATATATATATATATATATATATATATATATATATATATATATTAAAAGCTCTAACCCTATATATATATTAAAAGCTCTAACCCTATATGGAAAAAAAAAAAAAAAAAAAAAAAAAAAAAAAAAAAAAAAAAAACCCACCCCTGTAGTTAGAAAATGTTGAAATTGTCTGTTAGTGTCTGAAATAATTCACAAATGTGGTCCAACATACGCAACAGGGATGGTATAGTAATTATACATAAAAAGAAAAAAAGAAAAGAAAAGGTTAAAATTATGTTCATATGATGAATCACCAAGTCCATTCATATGGTAGCTGACGTGTAAATAATCCAGCCATTTCTCTCTTAAACCCATGGCTATCCAGAAAAAATATTAATCTGTGAAAGGACATTTTGGTGAAAGTGATGCATAAACATACATTACCAAATCTGAGAGACTTATATTAGATTTCTGGCGTCTGTTTCACTTTCTCATTGCTGCTGAACTCATAGAACAGCAACATAGCTAAATAATAATATAAAAAAGCATATGGTTCTTGTGGCTTTCACTTTCTCTGCCTAACTGCCTTCACTCACTGCCACCAACACCACTAGTTTTTTCACTCCTAGAAAGAAGGAGGCTTCACAAAAAGAGTACAGAGAGTAAGTAGAGAGAGAGATAGAGAGATTGGCTTTTGTTGTTGTTCTGTTTTTTCTTTTATTTGTTCTGCGTAATTGTATATTATTTTTCCTAAATTTCAGTGCTTTCTTTTGTTATCAGGTTTTACTTCTTTAGCTGAGTGGTTCTGATCCAAGAATAGCCAACTGGGTCATCAGATTTGATGGTTGTCGGCGTTTCTACAAAAGATTTGTAGTGAATTTGTTCTGATTGGACTCCATGTTTTCCTCTGTTTCTGAGACTACTTTAATAGCAGAGTTCTTATTCTAAACGGATAGTTTATGCTTTTGGTTTGGTATTTTGTGTTAGATCCACACGTGGCAGCTTAACTTGTTGGGGTTAAGTCCTTTGTTTCTTTATAAAGCTTCCCAGAAATTCTTTCTAGGTGAAAAGGAAACAGAGCTTGGAACTCTGCTTTAGTAAAGCTCTGCTTTCTTTTGTGGTTACTCAAAAAGGGAATCAAGGAAATCGTGAAAAAAGTGAGTAAATTTTTACAAAATTGAAGCTTTTTGGAAGAGATTTGAAGAGGAAAAGAGAAGCAATGGAGTCAGATCTTCAACAACATCACCACCAAAACCAGATGAACTCTGGCTTGACTAGGTACAGGTCTGCACCAAGTTCATATTTTGCAAACATCATTGACAGAGAATTCTGTGAGGAATTTTTCAACAGGCCTTCAAGCCCTGAAACAGAGCGAATATTTGCTCGATTTATCGCTGATGGTGGTGGTGGTGGTGGTAATGGAGGCACAGAAGTTACTAATACATCAGAAGTGGTGGCCACAGAAGCTAGTAGCCAGCAAACACAGTTTATGGCTTCAATGAATAATGAAGCAGCAGGGGTTCTTCAGCAGCAGCAGCAGCAGCAGCAAAGCAATTATGGTTCTGCTTCTCAGAATTTTTACCAAGGTCCACCACGGCCACCTTTGCTGAATTCGAGTGTGGAAGGGTCTTATTCAATGGGGTTGGATCGATTGCCTCAGATGAAGACCGGTGGTGGTGGTAATAATTCAAGTCTTATTCGACATAGCAGCTCGCCAGCCGGATTATTCGCCAACATCAATGTTGGAGAGGGTATGTACCTATTGTATTTTCCTACTTGTTATCTTTGGTTCTTGGAAAAAATTAGAGGAAAGAATAGAAAAGTACTTATTTGAAAAGATTTTGAACTATTTGCTTAGTGAAATGTTGAATTTTGAACTGATTCTCAAAGTTCCTGATGAATTAATTGATTTTGGTGTTACTTACAAACTAAAGGTATTTTTAATTTAGTCTCTTAGAACAATGTCTTAAGGGGGAGGGAAGTGGGATTTTGTATAGTAGATGAAGTTGCTTAAGCCATGATCTAAGATGTAAAAATGAGGAAATTTGAGTTCATTTTTTTGTGTCTATCATTTTTGGTTTGATTAGTAATTGTTAGAAATTCGAAGTGATGCTAAACAATTCTTAGCAATTGGCAGGCTATGCTGCAATGAGAGGAGTGGGAAATTTCGGAGCTGGTAATAGCACTAATGAAGAAGCATCTTTTTCTTCTGCAAGCAGGTTAAAGAATTACTCATCAGGTCCGCCTTCTTCATCGGGACTAATGAGTCCAATTGATGAAATTGAGGACAAAAACATGGTAGTAGCAAACAATCCAGAGAGTGGAGGTTTTGGTGAGGGCCGAAGTAGCAATTATGTGACAGGTTTTCCCCTTGGTTCTTGGGATGACTCTGCTATGATCTCGGATAATATCACTGGTCTAAAAAGACTTAGAGATGATGATGATGTAAAGTCATTTTCCAATATAAACGTGTCTGAAACTCAGGTAGCATAATATTTGATACATTGTGCTTGGTTTCTATAATCTTCTCATCTTATAAATTTTTTTCTTGTCCATCAGAATGTGGAGGCTGGAAATCGCCCTCCCCCTTTGGCTCATCACTTGAGCTTGCCTAAAACTTCATCAGAGATGGCTGCCATTGAAAAGTTTTTGCAGTTCCAAGACTCAGTACCTTGTAAGATTCGAGCTAAGCGTGGCTGTGCCACTCACCCACGAAGCATTGCTGAGAGGGTAATCTTTTAGTCCCATCATCTTTTCATTTTTGGGCCATTGGATGCACTTGTTGGATCATGAATGTTACAATCCCATTAATAAATTAGTACAATTTCTCTTCATTTTAAAAGGATGATGCTAAAAATGCCTTTACATGTTCATTTTCTTGTCAAATTTTCAGGTTAGAAGAACACGAATTAGCGAAAGGATGAGAAAATTACAAGATCTTGTTCCTAACATGGACAAGGTAGAGTCTTTCTTGCATTTTTTTCCTTGTACATTACTTTGTGGGGACTCAGATATTCGTCTCTTTCTTTTTGCAGCAAACAAACACTGCAGACATGTTAGATTTAGCTGTTGAGTATATTAAAGGTCTTCAGCAAGAAGTCGAGGTATATTACCAAAATAGATGAATATCCAGTATATCCCCCAAATTTTTTTATCTTACTATGAAACTATAACCTTCTCATTCATTCATTCTTTTTTTGTTTTAAAATTTTCAGACACTTACTGATAAGCGTGCAAAGTGTACTTGCTCACACAAGCAGCAGCAATAACACAAAAAAGGCCTGGGTATCTGACTAGCTAGCTTTTGTACAGAATTATGAGAATGTGGAAAAGAATATAGAAAGCAGAGCTGGTTTCTTTTTTGCACTGAAAAGGAAGATAATGAAATATAAATTATGTAGGAGTGAAGGGGAAAAAGGCAGCTGACAGCTTTGACTGTAAGATCTATAAACCTATTGATGCCATTATAAAAGGCGAAGCTGTATAGTGAGTTTTTCTAGTGCATGCAATGTGTAATTTTTAGTTGTGGAGCTCAACCAACATGATAATTTTTTTTTTCTTTTAGCTGTAGAGAAAGAGAAATTATGATTTTAACTCCAAGGTACACTTTTTCTGTCGTGAAAGTAAAGAGGGTTGTTATCAATGGCTGTCCCGTGAAAATGACATGGGAAACATGTGGATGATAACTGATAATATATGTGCTTCTTTTTCTTTTTTTTTTCTTTTTTTTGACATAGACATGGACATGAAGAATGAGTGAAGCAGATTAAATCTTATGTGATAGAATTCAAACTCAGCCTAGTTTAATGATCTTGGCTTATTACTCTCGTTTTTTTCCTCAAGCCAGTGCTTGGATTTCAATTTTTGTTTCCATTTTTGGACTTAGTACCACCAACCATGTGTTCTTAATGTTTCTTTTCCCATACTGGGTTTTGAAGTATCTGTAGTTGCATTCAAGTCTATGTGTTCATAGTGTGTTACACATGCCTTTAGATTAAGTTAATATGCTCCACTCAAATTTAAGCCCAATCAAATACACTATTAACATTACAGATGTTCACTAAGCGACAATTCTTCATGGTTATGGATGGTGGAAATCCATTATTAGAGTTTCTGTGCCTTTGTTGTAATGGGGTTGGCTTGTTTATCAAAATTGGTTATTCCCTAGTTAGGCATAAAAAGAACCCATATCACAGAGACATTCATTCATGCTCTTTTACCCTTTGCCTACTAGGCCTTTAAGTTAGGCTTACATGTTTTTATTCCAAAACTTTGCTTTAATAAGTTCATATTGGAAATGCCTGCCAAAAAAATAAGTGTTCAAACTGGGAAAGAGAGCATAAAAGACAAAAGAATAGCATACAAATTATGAGCATCGGTGAAGGTAGATGTTGTGGTGGGCACATAATGGTGAGTCAGTATCACTATTTGGCCCAAATTCATGGAAGTGGGTGCCACGTCATAGATGACTTCGTGATCATCTTTATTATTTGAAAATATTCCAAGATCATATAAAATGACACAATTTGTACTACAACTGTTCAAATAGCATATTGAGAATAGTAGAAAAAAAAGTGAGTCTATGTAAAAATGACAGATAATCAATCATAGTCTAACACATAAGATAATTATGATAAAAATTGTGATAATTTATGCGGCGCTAGAACTACTATTATTTATAACATAAAGGGTGGTTGTTTGTTTTGGAAGGACAGGACACAACACAACACAACTGAATCCCCATTTCTTCTTGGTAATGAGGGCACAACTAGACAGAGGTTTAGGAGTTACGTGTGGGACAGTCACAGGCTGTATCCATGGGGTCTCATGAAGGTACAATACCTTTCAATGTAGGGACCCCTTCATTAAATCATAAGCTACATGAAGCTTCTAGGCTGGTGTTTCTTAGATGTGCCCAAAGGACAATGACATATGCTTTGAACCTTATCATTCCCTCTTTTGTTGGGACAAACTACAGAAGATTAAAACACTGCTTTGCTGTGAATTTTAATTCTAGGAACGGAAAGTAAACGGGTATAGATAGAATCAAAGACTTCTTTTACAAAAATAATAACAAAACTTCAGCCTCAAAAAAAGGAAAGATTAACACTTTCTTTGAATAAAATGGAGGTGAAATCTTGATTAATTTCATTCTTATCATAACAAAAGACAAATAAAACGTGAATGATATAAAACTTTTTTTTTTTGCCTAATCCTTATTTATAAGCTAGTAAATATTGTAAATAAATAAATAAAAAAACATATTTTTAGGGATGAAAATGGGAGAAGGCATGGTTGGTGTCCTGTCTAAAAAAGAAAGAAACAAATGTTTTTGGAATGATAATAGAATATGCATTAAAAAAAATAAATAATAAATATGATATGTTTAAGAAAATTAACATTATGCTTGGTTGTTGTGAAAAGAGAGAGGATGTAAATAGGGGAGAGAAAATATGAGTTTTCCATTATTGGATAGGAAGGAAAATGGGGTGGATGAGTTTCCACTCATGCCGACAAACTTCAATCTCCCCAAATTGAAAAGAAGAGTGGGTGAAAAGAGGAACAAGAAATGCATTTATTATTTTTCCCTTTCAAGTCCATTCAGCTAAATTTATTTTGCATTATATATAATATGGCAATATAGTAAT
Source organism: Quercus tomentella (assembly GCA_028535165.1). Classification (NCBI taxonomy): domain Eukaryota; kingdom Viridiplantae; phylum Streptophyta; class Magnoliopsida; order Fagales; family Fagaceae; genus Quercus; species Quercus tomentella. The sequence goes on from JAPQVY010000133.1 coordinate 6,443,949, forward strand.
TCCAACAAACTATTTTTTTTATCTTTTCATTTTTTCTTTGAAACTAAATAAAGGGACTTCATCTCTATTTTTCATCATCTGTACAAAATACATATCGTGGAAAACTAAAATAGTTTTTGTCTTCTCATTTTTCTATCCTCCCAACATTTTATATTCTTTCACTTTTCAATTCTCCCAACCAAATAGAGATCAAATTATACATATCAAGCAAAATGCATTATCTCCTCAAACAAGGAGCGAAGCAGGTTAAGTTGGGTTGGATGAGGTTTATAATTTTTTTTTTTCATTCCTTTATATTTTTTTCCATTTCATTCTTTTATGGCCCGCTCATTCTATCTGTTTTTAAATTATCAAACAAAGTGTTTTAAATTATCAAAAAAGAGAGAAAAGAAAGAGAGAAGAGAAAGAAGTAGGAAAATGACTCTCGTTATGAATTTTGAATATGGAGAATAAGGATTAAAACAAATGAGACTATTGTGCTTTTTTCTGGTTTGGTTATTTATTTCCAAGACAAGGGAAAACATGTCTTTATATCTGCATTTGACGTATATGCCCTTATATAAGAACAACATTGGAATGAAAATACAAGGGGTGTGAAGGTAATTTCGAGGTCCAAGCTACTTTATTGTGCTCCCAATCTGTCCAATTTGGGGGACACAAAAAATGTGGGGCCTAGATGGAAAGGTAATCTCTCAGTCTGACCTCTTATCCCCAATTCCTACCTATATTTAGTGAAAGAACAAAGTGTAATTTCAGATATAATTTTTTTTTTTTTAAGTAATTTTGAAAGTGCATATATTAGTGACATTTTCCGTGATTTTGATATAGGGCGATTTGATAGGAGATTTCTAATATTGTTATTTAAAATGATGTGAAAACTATGATTTAAAAAGTATTGTGAAAACATATGTTTACATTATTCATAAAACATGTTTGGTACCATATTTCAAATAACATGTTCCAGTGTGTGAAAATAATTGTGTGTTTAGTATGTGTGTTTGTGTGTGTGTGTGTTTTTTTTTTAAAGCTAACAAGTAGATCCCCTAGTTGGAATTGAAGAATGAAGTTTTATGTGTTATCTAACCAAGTGGCCCTATGGTTTTCAACATATTTACGTAACAAAAGTGCTATTGAGCAACATTGTTTGAAAAATGAAAACCGGTAAGAGGAGTTTTTTTTTTTTTTTTTTGAGAAGCCGGTAAGAGGAGTTTTCTAAATTCATTGTTTAAACACCCTAAAATAAACAACATAACTCAAACACTCCTAAAAAAACACCCTTACCAAACGTGTTGTTTTTTTTTAAATTATAATTTTTAATATTTAAACACTAAAAACTGTTATTTGGAATCACGTACCCAAAGCTGGCCCTAGGCCACTTAGGCCATTGCCTAGGGCCCCCTTACTAGAGAAAGGCCCTAAATTTGGGGGGCAAAAATTGTTTTTTTTTAAATATTTTTTTGAGATAAGACAAATTTAAATAAATAGGTCTTACAAATAGAGGTGTTATTAATCACAAGTAATTCAAATAGGAAAATGTTAAAAATACTATAAATTTTACTACATAACTTTTATAATTTGATGTGACAATGAATATGATAGGTGGACTTCAACAAACCATTAAATGCATTTTTGAACGAATTTTTGTGATTGGTGATATATTTTTGTAATTCTCATGTTGTATAATTCTCATGTTTTAAATTTTATAATATCTCTAACATTTTTGTAAGTCTCATGTCACTTACAACATTAGTTTGTAATAAAATTTGTTATAACTTTAGCATTTTCTATATAAAAAAAATCATATTAAAAAGTAAAAAGAATGGTTTTTTTTTTTTAATAAATATTATATAAAATGCTAGTTAAATATTATTTAAGTGATAATATAAAGCCTCCATATGAAGATTTCACCTCAGGCCTCGGAAACGTTTAGGTCGACCCTCATACCAAACAAGCCCAAACTATATGGCATATGTAAATTATTTTCTTTTATGGGAATACGTAAAATTATATTAGTAACAATTTATTGAGAGCGGAATTATAATTTCAAAAACGAGGAGCTAATATAAAAATAAAAATCTAACCAATTGTATGTCTTGAACATATTGGAATACTTCTCTATGCATGTCTCTAGTGTATTGGAAGGCAAAACATAAAAAAAATAAAAAAGAAAAAGAAAAATGAATTCCTTTGATTTTGGATAAAAAAGACATAAAATATGCTTATAATGAATAAAATATATCTAAAAATATTAATTAATTGTCATATTTCTACTACGTCGTGTCTTACTTTTTTTTCAATAATTATCACATTGACCTCATGTCATGTTTTTGTCCACGTTTCTTAGGTTGTGATATAAAACAATCTAGTTCTTAGAGTTATAATATCACATCGTATACATTCATTTGCCTACTGCAAATTTCATAAAATAAAATTGTATAAAGGGGGTTATAATATGACTTAAGCTTTGTTCGTGTTTTTATTTTTTATTTTTAAATTTTAAATTTTTTTCTCCTAATAATATGCTGATTTCTAAATGTTTTATTATAATTTCTTAAGTGTTAAACCTTATTTTCTCCAATTCAATCCAATCATGTCGTTGCATTAACCAATAAACTATATAATTGAATTTATTTTTTTTCTCCAATTCAATTCATGAGAAGATGGTTTAATTTAATTATTTTTGAAAATAATAATACTATATTTGATATATTGATCAATACAATTATGTGGTTTTTTTTTTTAGAAGAATACAATCATGTGGTTGAATGTAATTACAAAATTTAAAGTACAACATAACTAAAATTTGACATTTTCCCTGCCTCTATTTATGGGATCTATTCTAACTGGGCAAGTTGCTTTTAGTCCTTCTTGGTTCTCAACTAATCTGGATTGGATTTTTGTTGGACTGGACCGAAGGAAAGTATTTGGAATTCAAAGATATTGAACTTCAGCTTGGCCCAGGTTGCTTGGGGCCTTGGGCTACGTCCCTGTGTTTAAAGAACAATTTGCTTCTTTTTTTTTTTTTTGGTGTGTGGGGGTCATTCACCATATCATATTATACATATACATATCTCTTTTTGTTATCTGTCTCAGTATTTTTACCGTTTCTATCACACTATAACAATGCCTCTTACACTGTTTATTTATAGAAGAAAAATGTACAGATAAAGCTTTAATTGAAAGAGTAACTTTCTGCTTTGAGCATCGCCATTGGTGGTGGTAAAATTTAGCTATTTTACCACCTCAAACTCCAATTTAGTGCCCAACATCGGTGAAGCCAAAAGCAAATGAATAGTGTATATTATTTAGTGCCCAACATCTTGGCAATTCATTGTAGCAAGAAGGCATAAAAAAAAATTAAAAAAAAAAAATTATCACTTAGTTGGTTTCGTGGGAGAGAGAAAGTGAGAGAAAAATTAATTAAAAAATTAATAGTGTTTGGCTAATGGTAAAAATAGGATTATTGATATAGAGTGTGTTGTGAAATTGTGTGTTAAAATAGATAAAGTAGTTTTTTGAGATATTAAATGCTAAAAATTTTAGCTCCATCGATGTGAATGCTCAATAGTAGCTCTTACTTACCCTATAAATTTAGGGTGTGTGTCTTACATGCAGCCCATATGTCTTAAAAGCCGTCCATGTCCATATATAGTATGGAGAGATATTTAACAAGATCAAACTTATATCAAAATATAGCCTTTTAATAAGGTTATGTTTGTTGATATAAGTTTAAAACAACCCTGTTTGACAAAAAAAAGTAATAAAATGCATTATTGAGCAAAAATTGTCTTTGAGATGAGTCATTATGAAAAATATTTGCCCGAAAACTAGCACTTTTTTTTTTTTTTCAACTTTCAGAAACTAGCAATTAAAATCAATGAATTTGTTAATTTAATAGGGTTATTTGTGGATCTAAGAATTTAAAAATGAGGGATTTGATAAACAATTTCCTTACTTTAGAGCATCCACAGCAGCTGTTGCATAAAAAATGCCATTTTGACACACTAAAAGCCTACTTTATTATTTTACTATATCATTTTACAACACCCTATTTATTAGATGTTTTATCATTCAATTCTATATATTAAAATAATATATACAACATATTAAAATAATATTTACAACTCATTAAACACAATCAACAGCCACCACATTGCTGCCAACAACCAACAACCACCACCACCACCTCAACCACAAACCTTGACAAACCCACCGCCTCCACACCCTCACCCACACCCACTTCCAAACCCAAAACCTTCATAATCCAAGTCAACCCAGACTCCAAACCCACCATCTTCCCCCCACACTCTCCGCTACCTCCATGCCACTCACTCCCCTCAATTCCTCGGCCTCAAAACCATCGGCAACTCCGACCTCCTCAAAGAGTCTAACTTTGGCTCCGACCTCATCATCGACACCAACATTACTCCTAACCACAAAAGCTTCAACGACCAAGACCTCGGATGCATACCCACCCACTGCCGACCCATTCATCGGAACCCATAGCCTAGCCCATCCGAACCCACCCACCTCTGTCGAAACCAAACCCAGCCAACACAATCTGAACCTAAACATCACCGTCTAAACCCACCCATCAAACCATAGCCAAAAAAAAAAAAAAAACAGAAAAACCATTGCTACTAGAGAGAGATCGGTGTGGAAGTGATCGTTAACGTTGGCGTCGGCGTGGAAGAGCAGTGAGGGTGAGAGAACAAAAGATGAGAGGTTGAGAGAGAGAAGAGGATTGGGGTTTGAGAAAAAAAGAGAGGAAGAGACTGACGGAGAGATAAGAGAGAAAGATGAATAAAAAAATAATAAACCATATGCCATTCGGTGTTCGTACCGTGCCAAACTTGTAAGGGTACTATTCAATGTTGCAAAAATTTGACACATTTAACACATCTGATAAAGCTCTGTTTTTGGTATTTGGTGTGTCAAATGTGCCATTTTTATAGCATTTAGCATTTATGCAATAGCTGCTGTGGTCCTGTGGATGCTCTTAGATGAAAATTAACAAAATATGAGATTTTGAACTTTAAGGATTATACCAAATTATATTATGAATTAGTAATAACAACTTAATTCTAGTAATTTTTATATCAGGGAAAAATATAACAATTTTAAATCTGCATATTAATAAAGGATTTTTTTTTTTTAATTTACAATTTTGTCAATCCAAAAAAAAAATCAACTTTGAATAAAATCATACTTAAAAAATTCTCACCCAAACACAACACAATAAAAGATGTCAATTATTGGATTTGAATTACAAATATGAGACTCCACAAAATAATATATTCCCTCTATCTTTATTTTTTTAATATAAAATTTGATAATTATAATATTTATTAATATGATTTATTATGAAACAAAATACAACATAATTTTGGTTCATATATTGTTTGATATCAATACTTTTTGAGTCTTGATTCTCAAAAAAAAAAAAAAATATATATATATATATATATATATAGTTTTTGAGTCTCTTAAAAAATAGTTGTTCGTCAAGAATCTTGTAATTCAAATTCTAATATATGTTGGTGTTTAACGAAAACATTAAGATTCAAATTCCTATTTTCAAGTTTCCACTATTAAATTATTTAAAATACAAAAATAAGAAAATTGTTGCAGTTCAAACCAACTTTTATGGCATATTGGCATTAACAGCCTGCCATTCCCATTCATATTGGAATGCAGTCATACTATCTATGCCACTAATAGACATGCCAAATAATAAGAGATACTAGTAATCCATTCAGATACACACATTAATTTGGAAAAATACTAATTTAATTACCACCATATGCCATTTGACCAATCACCAAAATCTCAGGAAACCAACAAATATACCCCAAAATTTAACACCCTATAAAAGAATAAAGCATTTGCATACTAAGTTCATGCAAAAATTTATGTCTATTTTAGTATAAAATCCTATTTTTTCTATTTTACACAACTATTTTTCAAAAACACCCACATCAAATTATTTATTTTATATTACATTTCATTAAAATATTATTTCTTTATCCATTTTTTTTTAGTACTCTTTCAAATCATCTTTCACTCTTTCAATATAATCTAAATTTTCACAATTACATGAATTTTTTTTGAGATAATTTCAATCTATGGTGTCCACTTGTTGAGAATAGCTCTGTACCATCAGACTAAGACATCAATCGATTTTTGATATAAACGAAAATTAAACTCTAGATCTCTTGTTCAACCATCAAAACTTTACATGAATTAAACAAGAAAAAAAGTGTAAAGAACCAGAGACAAACAAAACCTAACGTTCAAAGTTTTACACATGTCAAAGTCCATATAACGTTCATCTTCTATATTTTGTCGTTGTGCTTTAAACCTTTCCCTCTCAAAAACCGAAGTTCAAAAAATTTTCAAAATACAAAAACACAGATACACACACAACAAATACATAAAAATAGAAAGTACAACTTCAAAAATTTATTATTATCACCCAAAAACCCAAAACGACCTTTCAAAATTCAATAAAACGATATATAATAGTAGCTTCAATCACGCTCCCAAAATCTCTCTCTCTCTCTCATTCACATTTAAAACCAGCGATGAAAGAAGAAGAACAAGAAGCCGATACCGAACTCGGCTTCGAAACCGGCGGCGCCGCTCTGGTCTCTCTGGCGCCGTTTTCTTCGACTCCTTCTGCGCGTCGGCTCTGGAGTAACTTTGCCCAGCCGAGCCGCCCGATCGTCTCGGCTAAGCGGCTCGCATGGGTGTCACTCCAAGGGCGGCTCGTCAACGCCGAGGAAGCCAGCTCGGCTAAGACAGTCGGCTTGAGCCGAGCCGAAGCCGTGGCTTGGGAGCTCTTCACTCCTATCCAGAGGTTCCTCATCGTTGCCGTGATCGGCGTCGCCGTCGCCGAGTCGAAGAAGAACCGGCTCATTTTGCAGCTCACAGAAGCTGTGGAACTTAGGGTTCGTCTCTCTCTCTCTTCAATTTAATGCATGACTTAATATTAGGGTTTGTTTAATTTACTTTTATATTGTAATTATTAGTTTGTGTTTGTTTGTTTTAAAAAGCGTTTTGCTTTTGGTTTGAAGGCCTAATTTTTTAGCTCATTTGCATTGTTCTGCTTGTATTAAATAACTGGGTTTGTTTATTAATCATATTTTAATGTTGGGTTTATGCTTGGTTACATAAATAATAGGGTTTAGATTCTGTGATTCAGATTCTGGTAACGTTTAATCTTAGTGTAATTTGTAGTTTATGCTTGAATTTCTTCATTAGGGCCTTTTGGTTTGCTGATTTCCTTCTGGGGTTGGTTTAATGTTGTGATTTTCATTGAATAATTGGGTCTAATTCTGCTTTTGAATCTAACCTTAAGCAAAAATTGTAATAATTCAGTAAATTTTTTTTTTTTTTTTTTTGGGGGGGTGTATAGAATAGCAAATTTTCAGAATAGTTTCTAGAGTTTGATACTTTGAATTTTGAATATTCTTCTAGAATAAAAATTCAATAAAGATTATTTTTTTAATAAAAAATTATCCTTTATTTGAAGAAAGTTATAATGACTAATTTGATAATAGTTTCTAGAGTTTGATACTTCGAATTTTGAATATTCTTCTAGAATCAAAATAAATAAAGTTTGATTTTTTTAAATAAAAAATTATACCTTATTTGAAGAAAGTTATAACGACTAATTTGATTTGAACTCTTTTTTTTTCTAAAATTATTCTTCAGGATCAGGTACTTTCAAGCATGCAACAGAAGCTTGACAATCTGTGCAAGCTTGGCAATCAGGGAGAGCAGGTTAGTATTGTTTAGGACCACCACTCAGAAAGTTGTAATGACTAATTTGATTTAAGCTTTTTTTTTTTAAAAAAAAATTTAATAATTGTTCTGTTCCAAATTATTCTTCAGAATCAGGTGCTTTCAAGCATGCAACAGAAGCTTGACAAAATGTGTGAGGAGGTTGATATTGTTAGCGACCACTCAGATGGTGGGGTTGAAACTACATTCATCAAGAGGGCAGATTCACCATGTAAAGAAGCATTCGGCTCTGACGCAGTTAAATTCGTTGATTGCGGCTGTTGGCTCTGTGATCAACATCGTGACTTGGAGGTAAGAATTCATTTTTAACAGTTGTCCAGTGTCCCTGTTAAATGGCTTCAATTCCCTTAGTTATTTTCTTAAGTTCGGTTTCAGGGTAACTCTCTAAGGAAATCTTCAACTGGGGATGAGATAATTCAATATAAAATGTCATTCTCAAATGATGCTGAACCAGAAGAGCGTCGGATGTCTGATTTGTCAGATTGGGCTTCAAGTGTCACATCGGCTGCTGACATTCAGGTAATGTGGAGGGTGAGAAGCATTATTGATTATAGTGATTTGTAAATATAGAACAATCTCATATTTAATGTTCAATAGACATTGACTTATCCAAAAAAAAAGTTCAATAGACATCTGATTTTGCAATTAATGATCACATAAGTTAGTTCTTGTGATTTAGAATTTTTATTTAATAGAAGAGGTTCTTGAGTTAGGGTACTGAATGTGCATTGTTTTTCTTGTTCATGCACTTCCTTTTGAATTTTATGAAGAGAGAGACAGTGAGACAAGTATATTTCAATAGGAAATTTTTAATTCCTTTATGACAGGAATTGACCTTAGCACTTTATATGATTATGGTTGGGGAGGGTGGTGAAGTTGAAGAACATTGGTTTTTTTTTTTTTTTCTTCTGGGTAAATATATAAACCCTGTTTACTTGTCTGTTCAATTAAGGCATCTTCTTTAGCTCTGTTTCAATATTCTTGAGATGTCGGTGTGTACTCCATTTTAAATAACATGTTCCTTGGTGCTTCTTATTTAACACCCCTGCAGCACATATCTTGTTGACGCAATCTTAAGAAGACCTTATGGGCTTTACTCTCTTAGGAATAGTATGCATTAGCACAACCTATTTGGCAGAAAATCACCATGGGCCAGGACATAGTTATGAAATTAATCTATAAGTTGATTTGATAATATAAAGTGCAGGGACTTAATTTTTCTGAGCTGGACAGGATCCATTTTTTTTTTTTTTTTTTTTTTTTTCTGTTATTTATTGTTGAGGATGATTGGAGATTACCTTAGCTATTTATTTGTATTCTACACAATTTCTAAGTGCTTTTTTTTTTCTTTCAAATAGTTGCCTTTTGATCATCTTGTGCTTGCAACGTTACACATTGATTTGATTTTTGTTGATGATTGGGATCTTGCTATTGGATGATCCTTTTTGGTTGTGTAAATTTTCTACCAATACTGTCTCAAAATACCTTCATATAGGTCTTTGATTAAAAAGTGAATCCTAATTTTTACTGTCATACACAGAATAGACTGGCAATGGGTTAAGTAAATACTCATTTTCATTTTTTTAACAAAGAATCAGAGAGATAGTAAATGAACAAGAAATGTTTAAAAAGATAATTAAGTTCCATAGAGATATGTTTTGTGTATTTCTAATGCCATATGGTGCATTTATATTAGATGAACACATTGGCAGTAGAACAAGACATTTACAACCTCAAGAGGGACTGTGAAGAGAAGGATGCCACCATAAAGAAGCTATCCACTTTGCTCCAATCATCTGATGTTGCTGGTTCAAAGGTAATGATCTATTTATAATCCTTTTGGCATTTTGTTCTCAACAAAGCTTTTTATTTGATCAATCTACTTCCTTCATAACAGAGGATTTCAGAGTTAGAAGAAATTATACGTAGGAAGAACATGATAATCACAAGACTGAAGAAGGACATGGTGGTCCTAGAACAAAAGGTAAGAAGAAGGTGGGACAATCTGGTGGCTGTACAGTTTAGAGATGGCATAATTACAGTACATAGAGTACAAGTAATCTTTGCAACCCACCCCCCAAAAAAAAAAAACTGTGCCCCCCTCCTCTCTTGCCCATTCCTTTTCTTATTATTGGACTTCCTTGCTTTTTGTTGTTTGTAATGATATAGTCACATTATGCACTGCCCTTCTATGTTAAATGATGGAATTATGACCTTTTATAATTTAAAAAGGATATCCATACCAATGGTACTACCTATGTGAAATTCAATGAGGAAAAGCTTTGCATATTTGAAAAAGAAGAATATGGTGTTATTTGGAAATGTAGGCAACAAATGATCTATTTACAAAAACTTTTTTCCAATGTTTACTTGTTGGGTTACAATGTAATTGATATTGTGTCTAAAAGAATTTGATCATGATGTATTACCTATCAAAAAAAGAATTTGATCATGATGTTTTGAATTTTATAACTAAAATATAATTAAATTCAGGTGGTTCACTTCACAAGGCTTCGGAGATCTTCCTTCTCTGCCTCAGACTCAACCAGTGAGAAACTTCCATGCATGACAGATAATCTCCTTTATGATATGGATAGTACTACTAGCCCTTCATCTTCTGATTCAGATTGCTCCTCTGCAAACCGGTCACATGCTCGTGTTGCTAAAATTGAAGAAATTTCTGTTAAGAATAGCAACTGTGCTTCTACAAGAAATCCGAAGTCAGTTCCAGCAAAACCTTCTGGTTCCATTGTGAGACCAACTGATTGGCGCTCAAAATCTCGATCAGTGAGTCCACTTAAAGAAATTTCTACAAATTGGAAATCTGATGCAATGTCTTCTTCAAGGCAAAAGCAGTTAGCTGGTGGAGACTCAAGAAAGAGTAAAAGGCGACACCTAGCTGGATCTAAGGATGCAACTCCTCAAAAGAGATGGACATAATGAGTGCCATGCAATTTTAAATTGACTAATTCTTGATCACCGTTATGTTTTCACATTTTGGTTCCAGCATTTAATTTTTTACACTATTGCTTTTTCGTTCTCAAAATTTCTAACAATAAGTAGACCCTAGTGTTTGAAATGACAAATCTTTCAATTTGGATTGAAGTTGAACCGAATTCTTATTGCAGAAATGTGATTGGATTTGGCCTGTACATGTGAACTTGTCCCTTCTCATTTCTGCGTAGTTGGACATTTCAATTCCCTCTGCAATGATTTAATATTGTAAATTCACATCCAAAATATTATGATAGCTTTTATTTATTTAAGTTATTCTTTTCCTCGTATATCATTGTTTTTGTTGATTTCATACAGCCTTTTTTTTTTTTGGAGGAGTGGGAATGTATCATATCTCATGTCTTTGTTTTTGCTGCTTCTTGTAGGTTGAATGCAGGATATGTGAGTTTAAGTAGTTCAAATATATCTGCAATTTTGTGAGAAGATGCTTCGCATGTTCAACCTAAAGCTTGGGAGATATGGAATTTGCTAGTATATATAGGAGCATTTCTGTCTTTTTTTTAGTGATCATATTGCTGTTGACTTTATATATTTGTAGAAATACAGTACCTTCTGGATATAATAGTTTAGAGGGATAATTGGAAAAATAATCTTTTGGGACCAAACTTCTGTTTTGGATGTATGTGAAGATGCTTTTAAAAAAAATAGGTGAAGGTGATGTTAAGACAATATATAACTATATAGGTCCATGTAAAGAGTTATGAGCATGGAGATAATCTTTATATAGAGTGGCATGCAACATGGCTCAACCAGGACCAGAAGCATGAGTATAGCTGCATAGGTCCATGAGCATGGAGGACCATTCAGATTTATACTTAATGAAGGAGTTAAATGCATCACACCTATAAAAATTTGCACCTGCAGTTGACAAATTACCCTTAACAAAGACATAACCAGCAACAACAAAAGCAAGTTTGGATACAGGGTAGCTATGAAGCATAGCCATTGATGAGGGGAAACTTTAATCACCACCGATTGGCGATTATTAATAATATTGTTTTAACATTACAAAAACAAGAGAGCTAAACAAAAAGATCAAGGGAGTGAATGAAATAAGAGTGATGTACGGATTGCATACATCTAAAAAAATAAAGATACTATGGGTCCGTTTGGTACATGTGTTTAAAAACTGAAAATTGTTGTTTGAAAACACAAACCAAACACCCCTTATATATCTCTGCACCAACTAAAAAAGATCTAAAGGAAGAACGGTGATTAAAGTTAGCCCAGTTACTTTATCCCGAAAATACAAAACCAAACAATGAATTACACCAAAGGATTACACATATTCAAGAACAGCTTTTAAAATACTGTGTAAAGAATGAATCAATATCCAAATGATCTCTTCAAATGCATTTACCATCTAATTTCAGACCAGAGTGGACTTCTGTCCGAGTATTGTGTCCCTTCATCTTGAGAACTTTGAAATGGATTGTGAAAATTGACAGGTTGAGGACACTCGAAATTCTCAGAGGTAGACCCTGTCTGAGAAGTTTCTTCTTTCTTGAGTGAATTTTCTGTAGTATTCCTTCCTTGTTTTTCCATTTTATTAATCTGGCAGAGGACATACTCTTCCTGCAATTCAATGAAAAAAAAAAAAAAAAAAAAGCATTTAGAAACAAACAGTTCATATAATAATCGACTAAATATTGACCGTGGATGAGAAATAACAAAATTGTTCTATAACTATATATATATGTATACTTCAATTTAATTTCCGAACAAATTTTTTTTTTTTTTTTTTGATGAACTAATTTCCAAACAAATAATACAGAAACAACAAGATATATTATATTCTTCAATATAAAAGATTTTATCATGATGCTATTTCCTTGCAAGTAAAGTTGGAAACAGAAAAAAAAAATGATATACTAATTATAATAATAGAACCCTATATAAAATCTCCGATTAATAATAATAAAGAAACAAAAGAAAAAAAAAATCAAGAAACATATATACAAATATCAACTAGAAACTGAACGCGTTGAAAAAAAAAAATTACCAATAATAATAATAAGAAGAAAAAAAAAATTCAAGAAACAGTGCTATAATTCTATAAAGAAAATTAATATATAACATTTTGAAAGACAAAAACAAATAAAAAAAAAACCTACTTATAACAATAAAAGAGGGAAGAAAAAACCAAAAAGAATCAAGAAACAGTATAAAGGAAATCAATTTTTTTTTAAAAAAAAAAACTTACATCATTGCGTATGTTTTTGAGGACTCCATCGAGTCTGTACTCGTGCATGGTCCATCTACCATTGGCATCAAACCCTTTCCTCGCAACAAAGCTGAAGCTTCTCTTAGACCCAATATGTTTACATTGTCTTTTGTTGAAAACAACACGTTCTTGTTCTTCATCATCATCAAGATCATAAACTTTGACATCGTTTTGAGCTTTCCAGGTGCCAAACTCCGTGGCTCTCTCCACTCTTTTCCCTTTGTTTCTACCCTTAAGTTTAGTATAAAAATAAAGAGTTTGCATTCCAGTTCTTTCAAAGTGTTTTCTCCAAATCTTTGGGTCACCATACACGTCACAGTCCATCACTGGATTGGTGTAACCAATGGGTTTGCCGATGATCTTGTTGAGAAGATAAAATTTGATCAGTTCTCTTTTATGAGGACGAAATCTGATATATGGTTCATCCATAAATTCAGAACTTGTACATGTAAATTTATTCTCCATATATATATTCAATGGTAATGAATTTTTCTCAAGTATGAATAAAAAGGATGTAAATAAAGGGGTGGGGTTTGATTGCAGAGAGTAATGATTCCCTCAAAGAATAGAAGATCGAAGAGGAAGAGGAAGGATTAGAAACTGTGAAAGTATAGTAATGAATATAGTGGTAGAATGGTAGGGTTTAATTTGCTCATATTATTATATATGTACATGCATATACTACGTACGTCTCCAACTCGGAATTGGAAATTCTTTCTAAAGTCGGCGGCAGTGATATTTACTATTTACCCCTCTCCACTCATCACAAAATATTTTTACTACTTTTATTTTTAAACATTATTTTTTTTTTCTCACTCTTTTTTTTATACAATTGTTAAGAATGAATTTTTTTTTTTGTCAACTATCAATTTTAAGCTATTGCATCAGGTGCAATACCTGAAGGGGTTCGCTTGATCCGGACAAGTTAAATTATGTAGTTAATTAATAGTTCAATTAGGTAACTACTTGACAAAGTGAATTAAGATTAATTTTTGTAGGGTTTAATAGTTGACTTCAATCATATATAATTATATCAGAGGTGGTTATCGTGAGTTTAAATAATAAATAATGATAGTCACACATTTTTTTACTACTTTTATTTTTTGTACTTTTTCTCACTCTTTTTTTATTTATTAGTTAAGATTGATTTTTTTTTTTTTTTTAATTCTCAATTTCAAGCTATTACATTAGGTGCAATACCCTAAGTAGTTCACTTGATTTGGACAAGTTAGGTTATATAGTAGTTTTTTTTTTTTTTTTTGGAGCAAGAGGTAAGTGGTTATGAAGTTAATAGTTCAATTAGAAAACTTGTTGTACAAAGTGAATTAAGATTTTTGTAGGGTTTAATTGTTGACTTTGATCATATATAATCATATCAGTGATGGTTATTGCAACTTTAAATAATGAATAATGATAGTCACACACTTTTGTTTTTTTTTGGGAGCAAGAAGTAGGTGGTTATGTAGTTAATAGTTCAATTAGGTAACTAGTTGTACAAAGTGAATTAAGATTAATTTTTGTAGGGTTTAATAGTTGACTTTGATCATATATAATTATATCAAAGGTGGTTATCATGAGTTTAAATAATGAACAATGATAGTCACACATTTTTTACTACTTTTATTTTTAAACTTTTTCTCACTCTTTTTTATTTAATAGTTAAGATTGAATATATATTTTTTTTTCAATTCTCAATTTCAAATTATTGCATTAGGTGCAATACCCTAAGTAGTTTACTTGATCCGGACAAGTTAGGTTTTATGGTAGTTTTTTTTTTTTTTTTTTTTTGGAGCAAGAGGTAAGTGGTTATGTAGTTAATAGTTCAATTAGAAAACCTGTTGTACAAAGTGAATTAAGATTTTTGTAGGGTTTAATAGTTGACTTTTTTTTTTTTTTTTTGGTTAAAGGGGAATATTGCATTAACTAGCCATAAAAGGCAAAGTGTTGGCTAAAATCCTTAAGGAGTACAGACCAGAAGCATCAGAATCTAAAATAATACAAAGTTCTTTCGATACAGGATTGTCTAAAACAACAAAATCCCCATCAAGGGTGTACCTCCTTTAGCAAGATAATCCGCACATCTATCCGCTTCCCGAAAGACATGGTTGATCCTGTCTTGCTGGAACTGACGAAAGAGGAACCTGCAATCATTAAGCAGAGAAGAAAAGGAGTTATTGTAAGGCTTGGAAGAGTGAAAAAGGCTGACCATAGTTTGAGCATCTAACTCAACAAGAAGCTGTGAGATGCTAAGCTTGGAAGCAAGCAGTAAACCATCCTTTAATGCCCAAAATTCTGCTATGATACTAGAAGCAAACCCGATATGCCTCATGTATCCTTTGACCCACTTCCCTTGATGATCACGTATTAGACCGCCCCCACCCGCCTTACCCGGATTTCCAAGAGCAGCCCCATCAAAATTAAGTTTAAACCAGTCAACGAGTGGTCTGAACTAGCGCACATGAACAGCTATATTGTGCTTGGTTTTTTGAGTTTTACTCACACAGTAAAAATACTCTCTCATAGCCTGGATACAAGAAAGATATAGCTTTGAGTTGGCTGGGCAGTTTTCAAAAACAACCTTATTTCTATGCTTCCATAACCACTAAATAGCAAAAGGAAAGATGAAGCACCAGGGAAGACCATTAGCTTGAATATTTCTGTTGTACAAGTAATTATTTTTAAGCCAAACCAGCAGATCAAGACTAAGAAAATTAGTAAGAACTTGAGGCACTCCAATGGATAACCAAAATTTCCTCGCAAAAGGGCAATCTCTAAGTGTATGTATGATAGACTCCTCTTGCTCATTGCATAAGGGGCAGAGCACAGAGCAATCAATTCCCCTATATTTAATCACTTGCCTGGTAGGTATGCTAGCATGGTTGCACAACCAAAGAAAGTGCCTTATTTTTGGCAATGTATCCACACCCCAAACCTAGCAACCCGAGAATGAGGGAGGTTTAGGCTGGTCAGATATAGTCAAAAGGTAGGCTAAAGCCATATTGAATTCTCCATCAGCTGAAAACTTCCACATCAAAGTATCCTCCCTGTCACCAAAGGATTGGATAGGAATGGCTTGGATTCTATCAATGACCACCCTAGGAAGAACGAAAGAAATTTTTTCAAAATTCCAATACCCATTTTGATGAATATCAGAAATAGTATAAGATTCCTCATGTTGGGTAAGAGGGCCTTCAATCAATTCTCTCATAGTATTGCCCTTCACCCAATTACTTTTCCAAAAACTCAGCTTCGACTTGTTTCCCACATTCCAGCAAATACCTTGCTTAAAGATAGGAAACCCCACTTTGATTGTAGCCCAATTAGAGGAGCAAGGAAGCTTATTCGGGTCTAGAGAGTCCCGACGATGCTGAGAGAAGTATTTACTCAATAAGACCTTTGCCCACAAAGAATCCTTGTCTTGGTAGAGTCTCCAGTTGAGCTTGGTAAGCAAGGTAATGTTTTTGGCCCTTGCTGCCTGAATGCCGAGCCCCCCCTCATCCTTAGGCCTAATTATTTTGCTCCAACCCACAAGGTGAAGCTTTCTCTTCTCCGTAGATGAGCCCCACAGGAAATCTCTATTAACTTTATTAAGCTTTTCACATAAATGGATCGACAAAGCAAACCCCTGCATAACATAATTTGGAATTGCAGCCATGACTGATTTGACAAGAATCGTTCTTCCAACAAAGGATAGGAATTTAGATTTCCACCCCGAAAGCTTAGAGATAACCCTTTCCACAACAAAGTTGTACCTATTCCAGGCTGCACCTTTGTGATTTAGGGGGAAACCCAAGTATTTTCCAAGATTCTAGGTTTTAGCAATATCAAGCACACCACAGATATCCTCTCTAATGTTTGGGGGAACATTAGGTGAGAAATAAATGCGAGATTTTTCAGCACTAACCAGCTGCCCGGAATCCTTGCAGAAAATACTTAGCACCTACCTTATTAGCTTTGGCAAACAGCATAAGGTCGTCTGCGAAGAAAAGGTGTGAGACACCCAAACTTTGTCTAGAAGCTTTTAGAGGGATCCAATCTTTCATCCTACAACTTTCATTGATGAGAAATCCAAGATACTCCATGCAAAGAATGAACAAATACGGAGAAAGGGGGTCACCTTGATGTATCCCTTTCGTGGGCTTGAAGGAGCTTGACTTACCTCCATTAATGAGAATAGAGATAGTCGTGGTCGACACACAACTCATAATCAACTTAATCATCTCGTTAGGAAAACAAAAAACTTGGAGGATTTTTCGGATGAATGACCACTCAAGACGATCATAAGCCTTCACAAGATCAACCTTGATGGCCATGAAGCCCACTCTACCCTTCTTTTTATCTAAAGAATGTGCAACAACAACATTGTCCAAACCCCGTATTCCCAAGAAAAAGGCAGTCTGATTTGGTGAAATAAGTTTATCCAATAAGGGTCTAATGCGGCCAACAATGATTTTTGTAACCACCTTATAGATGGTGTTGCATAGACTAATCGGTCTAAAGTTACTCAAGCTTTCCGGGCTAGTGCATTTAGGGATAAATCAAGGTCTCATTAAGAAAATCTGGTATCACCCTTGAATCAAAAATATTTGAAACTTCCTACAAACAGATTTTTTAACATCATTCCAAAAATATTGGAAGAACCCCGCATGTAATCCATCCGGTTCAGGAGCTTTAAAAGGCTTTAAAGCCCAAAGGCCATGCCTGATTTCATCCTCCAAGACAGGGGCAGCCAATATGGACCTCTCTTCCTCAGTAAGGGAGCTGCAGCTAGAATAGAGGACCTCTGAATCAAAGGGGGAAGATAAAAGCTCCGTTTGGAAAATCACTTTAAAGCCCGAAAGTATGTATTCTTTAACCCCCTCTTCATTGGTAATCCATTCCCCAACAGAATTTTTTAACATCCTAATCTTGTTCCTATGCCTCCTGACCAACGTGGAGACATGAAAGAATGATGTGTTGGAATCACCATACGCAGCCCAATTGAGACGAGATTTTAAGGCCTATAGTATTCCTCCTCTTGCTGCATTATTAAGTTATATTCATCAATGAGACTTTTCTCCAATTGAATCAAGAAATGATTAGGGCCATATATAATCATATCAGTGATAATTATTGTGAGTTTAAATAATGAATAATGATAATCACACACTTTTTATTATATACTCATCACCGTACACGTACTACCATATGAACTAAAATAGTACTTTTTATTTTTCTTTTTCGTTGAAGCCAACACGTTCCTTTTCTTCGTCATGGTCGTCATTATCAACAACTTTAACGTCTTTTTGAACTTTCGGGCCAGG
Organism: Quercus tomentella; assembly: GCA_028535165.1. NCBI lineage: Eukaryota > Viridiplantae > Streptophyta > Magnoliopsida > Fagales > Fagaceae > Quercus > Quercus tomentella. The sequence goes on from JAPQVY010000133.1 coordinate 6,462,297, forward strand.
TGCCAAACTTCAACGGATCTTAAGTTTAATTTAAAAATAAAAAGTTTGCATCCATTAGGGTGGCTCAACCATTAATTAACCCCCAATAAAAAGGGCCCTAAAATAAAATAATATATATATATGTATAATATTTTTTTTCTAGTATTGCAAAGAAAGAAAAAAAGTAAGGTCTAGCTCCCCCATCTGGAAAGAAAAAAAAAAACATCTTTTATTGGCCAATTTGTATTACAATTATGAAAATAAAAATTTTAATTAAGACCAAAAAATTTAATGAACAAAAATTATTTTAAAAAAAATTACACTCTTTTCGAATGTTGTGTATTCTATTAATACGTTTTACTATAGTGTAAAAAATTTTAATCTCCCAAAAATTTTACTCTTCCTTTCTCTCTCTATAAAAATTAGAATTAATAGTTTTTATAAAAATTAATTATTGAAATCTATTGTTCAACCTAAAGCCCATCATTGCTAAAATAGACAATAACCACTCAAACATGATATTTATTATGATACTGATGATTTAGATATTTTTTTAGAACTAAAAGATTTAAAATACATTTTATAAATAAATGAAAACAAGTCAACTAATATATATATATATATATATATATATATATATATATAAAGGCTAGATTCTTTTTCTAATGTATGTATTGCTAATAAAAATATTAACTAACAATACATTTTACATTTACATTTACAGAAAGTTATCCAAAATTAAAATTGATAAAATCTTATTTAAGATCAATTATATCACAAAATAATCTGAGTATATATATATTGCTAATTGAAAAATGAAATATTAGCGGAACTTAAACACAAAAATATAATGTTCAATATAATTATTAGTAGTAATGATGCATCTCAAAATGGACTTATTGTCTAAAAAGCATCTTCGTGCATACACAGCATACCCACAACTTATTTTTGTCAGTCAGTGGATGGAAGCCAGTTTGGTGGCTATTGGTGTACACATGTGTGTGTATATATATATATATATATATATATATATAGGGTTGTGTTAACAGGCACCTTAAGGTGTCAGTTAACAACACACTTTTGGGTAACTTTTTCAACTTTTGGCAGTTTTTCTTTTGGCATTTTTTTTAATCTCTTTTGACAACTTTTTTTTCCTTTTTTCAAGTGAAACACAAAAAAAAAAAGGAAAAGTTAACAAGCACCATGCGTGCTTGTTAACATTTCCCATATATATATATATATATATATATTTTGTTCCTGGAACACATTTAGATATCACGCTTCTTGGTGGACCTGAAAATTGGGATAAAGGTGTTCACTTTTTTGGAACTGTGGGATAAAGGTATTTAAAATGGAGTTCTTGTGAATCATGAGGTACCTGACGACAATAGGAGTGTGTACAAAGTTTTATTTCAAACACTGGGAAACTTTGTAAGTATCTGCAATCTGCATTCAACATTCTTTCCTAGCTTTATATTTAATTTGGTTTTTTTTTTTTTTTTTTTTTTTTTCTTCCTTTGAAATTTCGAGGTCATGGTTGTCTTTCTCTGGTTTAAAATGACTCAAAAACTTGCTTTCAAACTTGGTAATTTGTTTGAAGACTCGAAGTCATGCATGCGTGTCCTAGTTGTGTTCTTTTTTTTGTGAAACATTGTGGGATACTACCAAGACACATAAGGACATTTATATTTTATTTCTCTTTTTAGTATTATATTGAACACTTATCTAGTTATCTTTTATTAATTCTTTTGAATCTTATTTTTAGTTTGTATTCTTTTTTTTTAATGAAATTTTTAGTTTGTATTCTAATTACTAAACATAATTTATTAGTCATGAATTCACTTTTTTATATATCTATTATTGTTCTTAAATTAATATGTGTTTAACATTATATAAACAAATAAATACTTAATAATATTTAATAATATATTTAAATAATTAATTAATATATGTATCTCCACTGAATTGTGTACTAGTTTTTTTAAAATTTGTTGTATCGCTCTATGTTCCTTACTTGTATGTGTAACTGTATCCATGTCCATGCTTCCAAGATTGGAGATGACCATTCTCTGCCTGCAAAGCAGAAGTTTTGTTGTCACGTTCGTTTGGCTATCCTTCCTCAATTGTTCTAATAGCTGATAAAATTGGTAAAAATTATTTCCTTATATCAAAGTTGCATCCAGTCAAAATTCGAGCAACCACTGTTACTGTGGCAAATGGACACACACTGGAGAAGCTTTTGCAAGTTCGTCTTCTCGTTGTTTGAGTTTGGGAACTAAGCATTTGTAAATTGTGATGGGTAGCCTACTGGGATGATGCTTTTGATTCAATGAGATCTAGCTACATGTAGCTTCGAGATTGAACTCTAGTGGATAATCAGGAAAATGTTGCAGCCACACAGCCCACTAGATTTTCTATTGGTCTTAAAATTATGAGACGTAATCACAATTGACGTTTGAGCTAATCATCAAGGCCGGCCCAAGGCCTAGGCAACTTAGGCCTAGGCCTAAGGCCCCCACCACAAAATTTTTTTGCCCTTTATAAAAAGAGAATACATTCTGTCTGGAGCTGGCGTAAAGCAGCTCTTTTACACCATCAATAATAATGCACCACGTCAGCTAATAACTTTAAACTTAATACACCTTATTACACACGATTATAACCCACATAATATCCCAAAACTCAACCACATTCTTCTCTCTGATCCCTCTCATCTCTGTTTCTCTCTCCCTCTCATCAAAACCCAGCGCCGATCTGCCAGAGCTTCTTTGACCAAAGCATTTAAGCTTTACATTCCAGATTCTGACATATCATTTGTGAGCACTGGAAGGCCAAGCACAGATCGCATGTTTCCTTCTTCTTTTGACAATATAGAATTCGGATTGAGCCAGCAAACACAATCAACAAAACCCCCCAATCATTCTGTGCATCTAGCAACAAAAACCCCAACAACCCAACCAACAAAAAACCCAGCAAATCCAGCAAAAAAGAAGAAGAAGAAACGAAGCCCCAAATAATAAAACAAAACATAAAACAGCCCCACCCACTTAGACACACACACTCATTCATCACTTATTATTGTAGGACTGTTTATTGTTAAAATCACTCATCTTCTTCTTCTTCTTGTTGGTGGCAGATTTGGTAAGTTGGTGACGATGGTAGTGAACAAGAGGCCGATGAAGAGGAGAATCTTTGCTGATCTCTATGACTTCCATACCTTCCCCACCACTACCACCACCAACACCGAGGACGAGCAGCCCTTCATAGTAAAGATGAGAGCTTTTCTACAAAAACACGCTCACCTCATGCTCTCGCACTCCGCTGCCATGCTTCCCGATTTTCTGGACTCAGTTGTTGGAGCATCATTGTTGGGTGATGGCAGATCGGAGGTGGTGTGGGTGATGGCAGATCGGCGTTGGGTTTTGATGAAAGGGAGAGAGAAATAGAGATGAGAGGGATCCGAGAGAAGAATACGCTTGAGTTTTGGGATATTATGTGGGTTATAATCATGTATAATAAGGTGCATTAAGTTTAAAGTTATTGGCTGACGTGGTACATTATTATTGGTGGCGTAAAAGAGTTGCTTTACGCCAGCTCCGGACAGAATGTATTCTCTTATAAAAAAGCCCCATATCATTGTAAAATGTCCAAAATTTTATAAAAAATATGAGTTTTTTCAAATTATTGTGCACTTTTTATTATTAGTAATGTTAGGGATATCACAAATTTTATTATAGATTTACAAACTGACATGTTACCAATCACAAAAGGTATTTTAAATATTCATCAATTATATTATTGAAGCTCATTCTTCACTATTATTGTCACATTATATTGTGAACATTTTGTAGTACCTTTTGTATTTTCCTTTTTTTATTTCTAACAAGGCTTTAAATTTTTTTTTGCAAATGTGTTAGATCATCAATGATGATTAATCTCCCCTAATAATTTGAAACTTCAATATTAGTAAACTAATCTAGTACAAAGCCACACATCAATTAATATCATAGATTATAAATGTAATTAACTATGTATCGTTATATATACAAGATAAATTAATTTTCTCTTAAAAAAAATTCTTTTTGTTAAATTAATTTTTCAACTATGACATTCAATTCTCTATATGAAATTAACCTTAATTTTAGTCAATATTATTCATTAAATTATGTATTTAATAGATCAAATTAACCTCAATTTAATTAATATTAAAAAATTTATTTAATTAATATTTATATATAAAAGGCCCCATATATGTATATTCGCCTTAGGCCCCAAATTAGGTTGGGCCAGCCTTGCTAATCATTATTAACTTTTTGATAAAAGGAGAAAAAAATTGTAGAAAAATGGGCAAATGAAAGGTATGTTTCTAGGAAGGAGTAGCTTAAACTGCAAGTTAACATGTAGTTTGATTTGTTCTCCCAATTAGTCTTTACTTGTACATAATTTAAACTATGTCAATCAAACATATTGCTGGTTTATATTGCTGGTTTAGATTGCTGGTTTTTGACTTGTAACTTGTGTAACTCACCGACTCTTCTTTCTAACTCCTAACAATTAAAAAATATTTTATATCAAATTATACCACATCATTCATATCAAAATACAATAAACAAGAGACACGGGTGCAAAAATAACTATTCACTAACACATCTTTTATTTGTTAGTGGATTAGTTATTTTTTGCTGACATGTCTCGCACTTATTGGATTTTGATATTGCTGACATAATATCATTTGATACCAAATACCTTCTCCCTATCAAGACCCCACTTTTCCCTCCCTTTCCTTGTCTTTATTATTGTTTTTCTTCTTAAGGTACAAATGGTACAAAGGGAAGGACAAATGAGTTTCATGAAATTTATAAGAACGTCAAGTAAAGGTACTTGAAATTGACCAATTGAATTTCACAGCCCTTTCTTTGAAAACTAACTTCATTGCATTTGAGTATATATATTTTATATACATATTTTTTGTTTCTTATTTTGGGTGATGCAGCCCCTTTCTTGTGAAGTTAGATAGGAGATTCCCCGTTTATTTGTATTTGGCAATCAAATGATACCTAATGAATAATGACACCCCTTTCTTGTAATGTTTTTGGCAATTGTCATGCAAACTTGTGGAGCAAAATTTTAACTAAAATTATATCTTATTGAATACAATATGTTTTTTAATGAACCATTTTGCTTAGCTTAGTAATATTTGAGATTTCAAGTTGACTTAATGATTCTTAAGATCTTATGACATTCTGTATTCGAAACGTTTTGCTAGTATCTTGGAGCTACTTTTAAATGATTCATCTCTGTAATAATCTAGTATATATAAAACGGAAGGACTTCAAATACTCAAAAAAAATAATCAGGTAGTCGAAGAGGTTAAGGGTAGGAAAATTATAAGATATTTTGAACCTGCCCTTATTTCAAGTTTTCAATTATTAGTCTAAAATGCTGTTGAAATATACAGGAGAAGAAAAAATCTCTTATGCGTTAGGCGCAAGAGATTCCAGGTAGCCCCACACTCTTACAGGTAGCCCCACACTCATGCGCTTGAGATTCCAGCTCATGTGGGAAAAGTCCTTAAGCCTCCAGAAGAACACCTCAAGTCAACCCAGCTATTGTTAACAACCTCATCAGTTGGCCGTCATCTAATCTGTCGACCAAATGTCACACATTTTTCAATCTCAGTTTGCTAAATAAAATCAAAAATCTCCACGCTTCATCTTGAGCGTGACTCTCACTCTCCAATCAGTTCAATGCACGTGTCCACATCATTGCTGTGTGGCAGTATAGGACAAATATTTGCAGGATGAATAGATAGTGTTTCTCACGCTCTTGATATGAAAATGGGAAATGCGCTTCTTCTTGGTTTTTGGGTCAGCGCTTTAGAAGCATCTATTGGCACAAGAGTTTATTTTTCAAACTTTCTATTCATATGGGTCCTTCCAAGTAAGGCACTATCATTTTTTTTCAATAGATTTATCATGCATGCTTCTTATGGGTCCCATTTTTTTGAGCTCAAGGAATCAAGAAAGTGTTTGGATATCATTTATTTTACTAAAATTAAAAAATTATTATTGAAAATTAGTTAAAATAGTACAATGAGACTCATGAATAATATCAAAAAGTGCAGCAGAGCATATAAATAGTAGCAAAAATAAACTGAATAGTGAAATAATTTTCATTTTTTATCCTAACTTACACTAATGCTTGGAAAATTAGTTGAAATGACTTGGATTAAGTTTTGATAAAGTGATTAGCACCTTTATCTTTGAGTGGTTAAGACTTAAGAGATCATAGAGAAGTACGATTGAATTGAAACATTTTTTAAAATAATAGAATATTCTTAGAGTATCATAAATACATATTTTATCATCTCACGTTATAGTAGATTACACTTATTAAATTCATGATAGGACTTATAATTCATATAAGAGAGAAAAGTACGTTTTTATAGTGTTCTCAAAATATTCAATAATTTTTTTTCTTTTATGGCACCAAAAAGAAAAGAATCATTGAAATTTTCTCATTAAATTAGAGCAATGTTACACATAAAACATTTTTTTTACAATTATTGAGTTTGTAAATTGTTTTTGATTTTTGAAGTTATCATTAGGACACTAACATCACTTTCTTGACTACTATTAATAACTTATCATATCAATAAAATAATTATGAATATGTTGTTAACTATATTGTGACTTTAATTTATCTAATTAATTTAATTTGCTTTGATGGGGGAGGTGGGCTTGTTTTAAGGAGCGAATATATATATATATTTTAAAATATAGAGGAAACTAATAGTTAAATAACTGAGGTCAATTTGCGTGCCTTGCAACTTGCAAGCAATTTGCAAAGGTGTTGTTGATATGTTGAGCACGACCAAAACTATATTGAATTGAGTGCAGAGCGGAGTCAAGCAAGGTAATAGGCTGCTCAATCCAAATTTGGACCACTATTAAGTTGCAATACGGATTTAAAAAAATATAATAATAATAAATTTGAGAACCACAATTTTTTTTTTTTTTTTAAAATTGGGTTGATCCTAGGCTAAATCCTAAGCTTAATTAATAATACACACAAGTAATCTTGAGTTCCATTATGCTTGAAAAGAATATTATAACAAATATGGGATTTGATTCGTTAATGTCAAGGAATCATCTTAAATAAATAAGCCTCTTGTCCACTTGCACTTCTGTCAAACACAATCAACATGATCCTTTTTGTTTTATTTATGGCTAAGCCAACCAACATGATTCGATTCACATAACTTTTCCCTTGCTTTATAATAAAACTAGTATGTAACTCATACTTACACATGGGAATGAAGAATCGTAATGGTGCAATTAATATTAGCTTGGATTATTAAACATAAATGACATAGCTTGACCAGTACATTTGGAGGTACTAAAATAGTTTTTTCTTGCAATTTTCATGATATTAGTTACGCTAAGTTTCTCATTACGTTGCTATTACGTATATAATTTTGAAAATCACTATCAGATCTACATATACAATATTAATTCACAATTATTATTTGTGAAAGTCTACTAAATACAACACAAAATAAAATAATAAATTGGTCAAATAATATCTCTTAAATTAAATGGAGATAGGTGTATGAGATCGTTTAGCTCAATTAAAGTTTATTATGTTTAATATCTTTGTATACAAATATTTGAATAGAAACTGTATAAAAAATATATTCATTAGTTCAGAGCTAGAAAAAATAATAACAAAATTCTAAACAATTTATTTTGTATGGAAAGCTAACAAAAGCAAGATCCAATTTTGATTCTAATTGAATTTTCTATAAACTATGGTTTAATATTTATATATATAACCTAGTTAGTAATGGACTGTATATAGTTATGGTATATTATATAAATGACTTATAAATTTGATTTGTTTTTAATTATATGATTAGGTGTTTTATGGTTTATTTATATTAGACTCCTCATTTTCTACACTAAATTAACTCATTTGGCACAAAAATTAAAATAAAATAAAAACTTAAATTAGATGGTACACGTAGCACAAAATTAAACTTTAATTGAATTCCAATTGGATTTTCTCTTAGTTTTAACTATATATATATATATATATATATAGATAGATTCCAAATTAAAATAAAAATGCTAAAACTAGTATTACCAATTTTACTTTTTTAAAAAAATTATAAATTAAGGTGGTAATAAATATAATGGGTACCCCCATCAACAATATAATAACAAAATTATTTAATTATCTTTTTGTTTTATGATTAACAATTAGGCCAAACTTATGTACAATTCTTTAGATGCAATATATTAGGTTCCTCCACTAAATACAAGACAAAACTTGTGGGGTGTGGCTTACCTCTAGTACTTTTTAAATTGTAATTTTTTTTGTTTTAACGAGAAACTGTCATGTCATTCACTAACTAAATAAAATGTGGAGATTAAAACCTACTACCACTTGTTTTTGTATATTTGAAATAAAAAGATATGTTCAGTTAAAAATATACTAGAGGTAAACCAAACCCAAACTTGTGTCCAGTGCTCTCGTGAAGATTATAAATTAAGTTGGTAAATATAATAGGTACCATATCAACAATATAATAAAAAAATTATTTAGTTATCACTTTGTTTTATGATTAAAAATTAGGTAAAATTTATATGCAATCCCTTGAATTAGATATAGTATATTCGATTCTCTTATTAAATACTGAACAAAGTTTGTATCCAATGCTCCAATATATTGCACTTGTCAACATGATTACACATAGCCAAAAGTAGACATGTATCGTCATCTTGACGAATTTAGTGTATTAAAAGTTAAAACACTAGACACAAGTCAAGTTCAATCCTTTAATTCGCACACATTGTTGCATTGAATTTAATTCTTCTTAAAAAAAAAAAAAAAAGGATACATACAATAATTGAATTTTTTTGAGAAACTAAAAATTGAATCTTTAGGTTATGCTATAAATCCATAATGTCTCATACCTCACTAAATTAAATATCAACAAGAATCTCTCTTTTTTATCTAACTTCATTACTATAACTAGAATAAAACAATTGAAGAGTTGCTCCTAGTTCTTCCATAGAAAAATATCATCAAATTTCCACAAACAAACACCACGCTCAACAACAAAAAAGTCCAAATCTCCGTCATTCACCTAATTGAATTATTAATTTATTATTACAACCTTCCTTATCTTTCAACTCCAAAGAAAGAAAATTCCCAGAAACCGACAAGTCCCCACTGCCACGTCACCAACATCCCAAACCCCTCTCTCTTATTAATACCCTCGAAGCCTCTCAAACACATTTCGCTTTGATCAAACATTGTTTCTAAACAGAGCTGCGCGAAATTCCGAAAATGCCCATGGACCGAGTCCAACCCACCACGAGTCCAGACCAGAAATCTCCGACGGTTCTCTCCATCGAGTGCCTAAAAGGCACTTCCACTGCCGACGAGTGGACCGGCGATTTTCTCCAGACCGGCGACATAGTCGAGGAGCTCCGAATCGGCAACTCGGGTCGGTTCAAATCGCCGTTCAAGAACGGAAAAAGCGGGGTCCAGAAGGTTCTACACGAGTCGTTCAAGAAGAAAGAGACTTCGATTCTGGTCCGAGTTCGGAGAGGCGTGGACGAGTTCGCCGAGTTGCAAGCTTGTATTGTGCCTAACGACTCGCAGAAGAAGCAGTACATGCTTAGGTCCATCGCTGACCCGAATTACGCTGTCGGGTTCTTGGATCGGTCCGAGTCCGATTGCCTTCAGCTCCAAGGTGAGTGAGTGTGACTCGCTGGTTTTGACTTTTCCATCAACTCAGTTATCGTTTTCACACTCTGTTCATGATAATAATAATAATAATATATATAGGTTTTCAGTGAATACCGCGAATTATAGTAATTCGAATCCTAGCCCTACAATTTATAAATAAATGGTTTGGATTTTGCCACGTTGTCATCGCATTTAATACGTTGATTGTATGGAAAAAAAACTTGCACCATTCATTTTAACCATGAATTTTCATGCACAAATATCTTCTTCTTCTTTTCTTTTCTTTTTTTTTTAAATGGCCATGTACAAATATCTAAACTATATCATTTAATAAGCATTAATTGATTTGCAGTTTTGCACTATGTTTAAAAAGTTAAATTGTGCAAAAAAATAGTTATAAAACCACAAACGTAGTGAATATGACTTTTGATAAGATAAATTTTCCTTCAAATCAGTTTGGAAGCAAAGTTTTTTAATTTTCAGAGTGAATTATTTAGCATATAAAAAGCTACTAACTATTGCTGTTTTTTTTTTTTTTTTTAAATTGCTGTATTTAATTTTATATATAAAAGCAATATAATTGAGATTTAATGTGCAACTAAAATTGTTTTGCATGCAACGCAATATACGCTTAAAAAGTCACTAATCTATGCCTCAGAGAATCAGAGATGTATAAAACTATAGGCGCGAAATTTCATTACCCACTAAATGTAATGATTTTTTTTTTTGATGGAGACACTAATGTGATATTATTCTGCCATGGTACTCTTTCCATATATATGAAAATGATATTTGTTTGTTACCAAATTGAAAGTACTTTTCTTACCGTCACTTTTTTTTGTTGTTGTTGAGATAATTCGATAGAACATAATGCAAATTTAGATTTTTTTTTTTTTTTTTGAAAACAACAATTGTATGTGTATGGTGACGTTTTAAGGTTTTTACATTGTGAAATAATATAAATGGTTAAATACATACATTTTTGACTTTTTATATTATTATTATTATTTTATTTTTAATTTCGGTTTTTCTTATTCATGATCAAATTCCAAAATTTAAGCAAAGACTTTGTCCAAGTAATTGCATGTAGCCCCCATTAACCCATTTGAAGTTGATGGCACTTGGTTTGTATATTCCACAGAGTTCAAATTTTGATTCTCAAATATAAAAAAATAAAAGAAGAAGAAGAAGAATTTTATAATTAGAGTTGCCATTGAAATACCCGGATGAATTTCCTCACGGGTTTTGAATTTTCTGCACCTTTTATTATAATCTCAAGTTGGTAAAACTGTAGATAGGACTTAGGAATGGCTGGTCAATTACACTACTCGATCCAGGGTGGGCAGCACCACGTTAAGGTCAGGGTGGTCCTGGGACCACCCTGACCTGAAAAAAAAAGAAAAATATATATATATATAAAATAATTTATAATTTATTATTTGTCTACCCTTTAAAAAAAATTTGGAAACACTCTCAGTTTTTTTTATGCCAATAAAATTAGATTTTACTTTATAATTTGTTCTACATTCAGTGGATGAATGATTACTTGGTTGTGTACATTGAAAGAAATGTAGCTTGTATCATTAATAATGAGACTATCATGCAACGATTTCAAAATATGAAAACTTGTAGAAGGCAATTGTAAGTTTTATATATTTGCGTGTTTTTTTTATTATCGTTGTTGTCAATATATAAATTTATCTTTTTATTAGATTATGTAATTTATATTTTTTTAAGAAACATCATGAGAAAATTCCTGGAGCCGACCAAACACCCACAATGTGCACACACACTCTTCATAAATTAATACGAGAAAATCTTTTAGATACAAAAAAACACAAAAAAATTAGTTAAACCTTCCTTGATAAAGTGTGGCTGTTTGGTCTATTATCTCAAACTCACATTTTCATTTTAAATAACATTACACACATTTCCATACATTTTTTTACCTACACGTATTTCAAAAAATTACAAACAACATTTTTCAAACTATTCTACCAAACACCTCTAAATAGTTGTATACAGTATATTCTATGGAGTTATTAAACAACTTTTTGGTGATTATCATCGGTATTAGAAAACTCAATTGAAATGACTGATTTAACAGGTTCAAAACCTATATTATTTTCTGTCAGATTCCTTAATTTCCTTAATTAGTTTTGCTACATGAGCTGGTAATTTGTCCAATTTATCAAATCATTCAACTTTTTATTTTTTATATATCTTTTCTAGAACTTTTTTTTTTCAATTTTTTAATTTTTTTTCCTTCAATATTTAATAATATTGCATTTTCTAAATCTAAATGAAATATAGTTTTTATTTTTATTTTTAAATTACTATTTTACTTATAATAAGTGTATATGATCAAACAATTAGTGGTTGATTATTATTGTATTTTTTTTTTTTTAAATGTGAATCAGTGATCACTTTGCGGTTCACAAGTCAATTTTTAAAACTTTTGGTTTTTTGGGTTTTTTCCCGTGAAAGATCATCATTTCTTTGACAGGGTCATATATAGAAAGCTACTTAACAAAAAAAAGTTTATATAAAGAGAATGCTTTTGATTTTACCCCACTTGCATTTTATTGAAGCCTAGCTCCTTTATATTCTTTATCTTCTTATTTAAAAGGCTTAGCTCCCAGGGAAAAAATAAAAGTGAAAAATGAATGGCTTATGAGTCTTTTTATTTATTCAAAGGTAAAATCATTTACGAAAATTGGATTGAAATATGAAAGCAACATATTTTTCTCGCCCACAACCACAACTGCGTGATACTCATGATTATCTTTATCAAAATTGACATTAATGCTGTGTTTGGTTGTAACTTGTATGGGACCATTTTCCACTTCACCTATTTTGTCAATTTCTTGCAAATCACAATCCCACTCAAGACTAGAGCTTTTACTTTTTACAATTGAGCATGATATATGGACTCTAGAGTTTAGACTACATAAACCTCCATCCCAAAAAAAAAAAATTTATTTCAAAACTAACAGAAAAAAAAAAAAAAAAAAAAATTGTTTTTTAGTTCTCATAGTTTATTTTTGTAGCTCTTTAAATATAAACTATCCTAAAAAAGGCGCATTGATTCTCTCACAGCGCTTTTTTTTTTTTTTTTTTTCACACCAGCTATTTCAGGTTTTAACTTTTAAGTATGAATATTAATTAAAAAATGTGCACAATAGACGTTATAGGTACAAAGTGTACAATAACGAATGTAAAATAGTAATATTTTCCGTAAAAAATTTAGGGTTAGTGTATTATAAATCTGGAATTAATATAGGGTTAGTGTACTATAAATATTGAGGATTGTATCCTTTGACACAACATTTGATTGGAGATTGAAGATGATAAACTAAATATTTGGTCTAAAATAATACATATAGGGATGTAATTTGTTTCAAGACATTTTCACCTCTCATTGACTCATAGAAATATATTTTCCTTCTCACTTTGATATGTAGAACTATATTAATGATCACAACCTTTATTTTTTCCTATCCTATCTTATGATGTCAGCCAACCCTTTATGAACTAATTGTGGGTTCACCATCTTTTACTTCTAGTCATTTCTGCTACTCACTTATGGTAGTGTATGCTCTATTTTTGTGTTTTTGTAATATATTATTTCAATCCCAGTTCAGCTGTGGTATTGGCTCCTTTTCTATGCTGACTAGATTTTTGAGTTCCCTTTGGGTGGCATGCAAAACATAATGGAATTTGTTTCCATTGAATATAGAGGCCTCTCTTGATCAAGAATTCACTGTCTCACTTATAAATTCCCCCACACTCCAACCATAGATGGATCCTCTCTTTCTAAATAAACATTGTGTCAACATCTTAAATAGGCATGCCTTGTGCCACAACGCAGTAAAGGTAGCAACCAGTTGTGTGCAAAATTTATTTATTTGTTGTCAGGGATTCTTCTGTATTACAGTTATCTTAGCATGAACCTTGACATTGCCAATTTCTTATTATTCACATTTTTTAAAAAGTTAAACTATTGTCTTTAGAGTTGTGATCAAGTACTATTAGAACAGAATTTCTTCTTTTTTTTATAATTAATACAGTTCGCTCTCTCTCTCTGTGCGTGCGTGTGTTAAAATTGCACATAGATGGATCCTCTCTTTCAAAACTAAATAAACATTGTGTCAAGTGTCAACATCTTAAATAGGCTTGCCTTGTGCCACAACACGGTAAAGGTAGCAACCAGTTGCGTGCAATTTTATTTGTTATCAGGGATTCTTTTGTATTACAGTTATCTTAGCATGACCCTTGATGTCGCCAATTTCTTATTGTTCACATTTAAAAAAAAGATAAAATAATGTCTTTAGAAGTGTGATCAAGTATTATTAGAGCAGAATTTCTTCTTTTTATATAATTAATACAGTTCTCTCTCTCTCTTTGTGCGTGTGTGTTACAACCCAAATCCATATAATATGTTTCAGAATGGCACACTCTCTCTATATGCATTGGTAATAATCTTTGACAGATTTATAAAAGTTAAAATAATAAAAAATTTGACAGAATCCAACTAGCAGTTGGTGCTGCGGTACAAGAGCCAGTTTATTCCATATTGCTGTCCGGGTGGAAATAATTGATGCTTGAACCATAGAACTCCCTCTAATTCTTTCTTCGCTATGGGCTATTATTTCTGCTGTACCATCAAACTAGAGGCTGATGACAGTATCTGCATGAGAACTAATAAAGTCCATGAAATCAAATTTTACCTTTATTTATTGATTTATATATTACCTATCTCAATATTCTACTTGAAATGTGAAATAATAAGCTCCACCTTACAGCTTCAAGGAGTGACAGGATGGTAAATGAACTATCCAGGACTCGGCTTCAAGATGGATATGTTTCATATCGGTGGGAGAAGAGGATGCAGGAGTTTCTGTCAGTTCCCTTTTCCAGCTGCTTTCTTTCCATACTTCTCCTTCCTAAAGCTTCAGATCAAGGCGCTTCTCACTACAATGACTTGGAAGACACGCTTGCTAGGGCAAATGCATGGCTCAATGCATCTCAGGCCTCTGGAGTTCCAATAGTCTTCATGAACGTGCAGACTGAGTCACTGCTTACAAAGGTAAACTTCTCATCTCAACAAAGCAATAGGACTGAAACTTTTGGATTGGTTTTGGTCCTGTAATGAGATATATAAGCATTCTGCAGTAATTAACCTTTGATGGTATTATTAATGGCATGCGTTTATACTTTGCATTGTGGAAAGTATGATGTGTACTGTATTACAGCTTCATGTTTATACTTTGACAAAAATAGTGAAGGATAAGTCACAGAATGTTTTTGAAAATTTCCTAGTAAGTTTCTAAGCAGCAATCCAGGGTGATGTCAAGGCTCATTCTAAAAAAGATTACTAAAAAGGAGGGAACAAATATCATTGTTTCTCAATTGAAACTGACAATGACCATTTTTGATGTCCAAAGGTAGCCACATCATGGTTAAGCACTATCTTCCTCCTCCACCTTCCTTGCCTATTGCCATCCTTTATCCATGCATATGCTTGATAGATTCTGATGCTGCCATGTCCAAAAACATTTTAAAGCTACAAATTTCTTATGATATTTTGGAATAGTTCTTGGTATAATACATACAATAGGATATCTCTTCAATAGGAGAGTATTATCTTTAATTCTTATTAGACTGACTATGTAATCTTGTTGATCTGCTAGTATCATATGACAGTTATAACTATATTTCTCATGTCACAGATCTCTGGAAAAACAGCTTCTTCCACAGTGAATGCAGGGTCCTTATCTGATTTGTCTAATCTTGCAAATGCAAGCCTATATGGTTTTGAGGATTACCACGGGGTAGACATTGGTGTTGTTAGAGCAGTTCGTCTCTGGTATGCTTCTCTTGGAGGAGAGTTTGCAATTGAAATCAAGCTAAGAGAAGACGACACAAAGCTTGGATTCGCTATTAGCCGGACAGAAGAGGTTTGCTAACTAACTCTTCAGGCCCTGAGGATATGCTGATGCTATATTTAGTTGGATTTATAACTTCTCAAGGCAATTTACTTATATTTTGTTTGTTAACTGACAGGGATTTATTTTCATCTCATCAGTTATTGATGATGATGAAAATGCACCTTCGACCCGGTCAGGGCTACGCAATTTGTATAAAGAAGCTACAAACTCATCTAGGCTGCTGGTGGTCTCAAGAGTTGCCAATCAGAAGGTCCTACCATGGATAGTTTCATCAACGGGAGCAATTCGATGCTTTGACACTGTTTCACTCAGCCAGAAGCTCTCATTGCACCGGCATGCCAAGGTTCCAATTACCATTCATGTGTTGTTGTGGGATAGAGCATTGGCTGTACCAAGTGGTGCCAACAGGTCTAGAGCTGCTACCCCTTCTGTTATGCAATTACCACCTGAAGTTCAATTGCCACGCCTTCCTGATGAGAATCAAATACAGCTTCTGCCACCTGAAGTTCCTAGTGGTAGTAGTAGAGTTGTTGGTGATCATGGACCAGAAATAAGGCTTGAGCGAGACACGGCTGGGGAATCCTCCTTTAGATTCCATGATTTTGCACTTGCAAGCAATTGGGTATGATTCTGGTTTTTCAATTAAGGTGCTTTCTTTTGTTAATGGTTGTAAATAGAGAAGTTTCAAAATTAGGCATGTAATGTGTTAGAAATTGCTTGACTTAGAAAATCCAGAATAGAAAGTATAGAACCAGAAACAACACGACAAAACTACAAAATCAGAATATGTAATTGTAAGTCATGGCCTTCTATGAGGATGAGGGTGCGTGTATGTGAGAATAACTATGTGATTATAGTAAGTGGAAATTTTTATTTTCTTTTGCTTGTTCTCCTTTTCGTATGAGTTGAATAATCGGTTGTACATAACTGGCAAATCTCCTTGGGGATCCGAAAGGAATTCTGACTCTCTAAAAGACCTTGTTGATCATAATTCAAACATACTAAACCTCTTCAAGTGAGAAAGAAACTTGTGTTTAGTTTTTTTCCCCTTTTACGGTGTATTTGGTAGTTTGGAGGGAAAGGAGAGGAGAGGAATGGTTACCCCTTCCCTTCATTTGGATGTAAAAAGCAAGTAGTGGGAAGAGGAGTAAATATCCTTCTCCTTTGTTTGAATATTTTAAAAATTAAGTGAGGATGAGATAGAGAAGATGAATGATTATTTAAATGGACAATTATGATCCTATTTTGTTTTTTTGAGAAACAAATTTGTTAATATTAGAGAAATAGATAAAAACTTATACTGTAAGGCACAAAATTAACAATTTAATGTCTTAAATATAAGTGGAATCTTTATCCTCCCATCCCTCCAAATTCCCCCAATATGGGAGAATTAAAAATAACCCTCAAAATCCCCATAAACGCTTCTCTGTGGGCCTTAAAAAAAATCTAAACAAGGTTCAATAAACTCTTCCCCTCCTTCTCTCTACTCCTTTTCCTTCCTCTCCATTCAAACACTGTAATGCGGTGCGATCCTTCATAACTTTGAAAAGGCCTTTTCAAGGTCCCTCGTGAACTTACACCACCCATTGCCTGTCAAGAAGGAAAATGCTTTTAGAAATTTGACCTGTGGTCAAGCCCATGAGCTTTCATTACAAAAACTCTGAGACTTGTGCTTTGAAGGGGCTAGTGCATTACAGAATGTCATGTGCATGAAGCGTGGCATGTCACCAATGGTTGTGTGGGCTTCTAAATGGGCTAGTTCATTACAGAATCTTCACTAGTTAATGTCCTTGATCACCCAACTGCTATTTAGGAAAATTGGTCTCCTTCCTCCCTCTTGTAAGTTTAATTGACATTTTAATGTATTTTTCTTGCTTCTTAAACTTGCTCCAATAGTCTGCAACCCTTGCACTATTTGAGAAGTCCAACAGACCAAAAGTCAACTAAATTTTTATACCTTGTCTTTTTTAGCCAAAGGCCAAAAGCTTAAAGCATTCGTATCAGTCAGTCTAAAACTTTCCTTCTATTTTACCATAGCAACTAACTTTTTATATTTTACAAAACCACTTTGCCAAAACACTTACATCAGATTATATATTATACACTCTTTTATTTAAATAATATTTTTCACTTTTTTTTTTCTAATTATTTCACACCTACCCCATGGCCCCAGCCACCTTAACACACTCTAAACTCTTTATTTCTCTGAGTTTTTATCCTTCTTCCCTTCTTCTTCTACAATTTGGGTTTGATTTTGGGTGGAGAAAGTAGTGATTTTGGATGAATTTCTCCACTACTATGAGTGGTCATTTTGGGCGAAAATTCGATGTTGCTCCTTCTTCTTCGGCATCTTCTTCTTCTTCTATTGCTTCTACATTTTCTTCTTCTTCTTTTGCAATTTGGGTTTGATTATTTATATGGGTTTGATTATTTATATAGGTTTGATGATTTTTTTTTTTTTTTTGAGGAGAGGGTTTAATGAATTTGGGACCTAGATTTATAATAAATTTGATGATTTGTATAGATTTGTTATTGGATTCAAGAGAAGATAGAGGAGAAAGAAAGCAGAGGAAGTGAGAGAATCGAATGAGAGAGGAGAAAGAAAAATAACACTTTATATCTAAATATAAAACTAATGCCACGGATTGTGATCTGCATGACACCACTTCAGAGTCCATCAGCCATTGATCTTCTCACTCATCAACGGTCCTCAGTCCATACCCACTCCCTCAAAAAATTTCGAAGAAACACAAATTTCAAAACTTCCCACTTCCTATTCCTCCCCACTATAAATAACCCGAAACCCTAATCGCCAAACAATCACTCAAAGTTTTTCAGAACTTTGGAGGATACTCTCTGTGTGTCTTAGTTTATTTTTTTAATAAAATTTTTTGTATAGAAAAAATAAAAACTTTGTATGCAAAATAATTTAAAAACTTTGTATGCAAAATAACTACTTTTAATCCATTAACATAGTAATTATATTGCAATCTTATACAAATTGCATAGTTTGTCAAGTTTAATACTATTTTTTCATTGGTTAAGATTGCAATATAATTAATACGTTCATATTTTTTGGTTAATAGTAGAGTAACCTAGTTTGATACTTATCCAAATTTCAAAGTTTGTATGCAATTTGGATAAGATTGCAATATAATTGAAAAAAATAAAAACTTTACAATTTGGATAAGTATCAAATTGGGTTACTCTACTATTAACAAAAAAATATGAACATATTAATTATATTGCAATCTTAACCAATGAAAAAACAGTATTAAACTAGACAAACTGTGCAATTTGGACAAGATTGAAATATAATTAATACGTTAAACAATTTTTTTTAGGTGCATTAAACTTGACAAACTATGCAATTTGGATAAGATTGCAATATAATTATTATGTTAATAGATTAGACGTAGTTATGTTTAATCCTTACTTTCTTTCTTTTTTGTCTTTTTTTTTAGGGTGACATAACAAAAATTTTGTTGAATTGCACAATGGGCACATTGGATGAGTTTGGGTGAGATATTGTATCAAATTATTGTATAATTGAAAGCTCACATAAAGTGGCAATCATCTATCAAGTGGTTGTTAAAGAGTCTTTTTTTTTTTTTGGTAATTAAGAAAACAAAATTATCCTATCTATGCCTATATTTATCAATTTATGTAATTCTATGTTGGATTCAATTTATTATTTTTTTGGAATATTAATGTACATATCATTAATTGAAACTCCTACAATTTGTGTAATTCTATTTGTAAGGATGGGTTTTGGATCCTAAGACCAAAAGGTAGATGGATTAAGTCCCAAAGAGCCCAATACAATGAATTTATAGAGAATGGGCTAAAAACTAAGCTTCAATGAATTTTTTATGATTTTTTATTTTTATAATTGTTAAATGTATATGGAAAGTTTGTTTATTTGGAAATATATTAAGTTTTGAAATTATTGCACACTTACTAAGGAATAGCTAATACAACATTTTAAAGAGGAATAATTATTCCTCATTTTGAAGAACAACTATTCATATGGAATGACTATTCCTTATAATAAAAACATAACCAAATTAAAGAATAACTAAACCATAGGAATAACAATTACATTATAGCGCCTATTACAGTCTACCAAACATGCCCTTAGTCATATATGTGGATTTTTTTTTTTTTAGTTAGTTGGTTGTTGGCTTGAGAGTTTGGTGGGTCCGCTGGACATATCGAAGCGGCCATCAGAGAGGGAGTTCATTTCTTGCTTGAGAAATGGTCTGGTCTTATGCAATGCCATCAACAAGATTAACCCAGGAGAAGTGCACAAGGTATTACATTGCTACTTGAGGTTATAATTTATAATAACTATCTACCATCTTGTTCGGTTGCTAAGAAACCTGAGGAAAGTGGAAGAAAGTGAACCACTAAATTTTTGTGTTATATGTTGAGTTAACTTTTTCAAAAGTTAGCGGCCCCCCTCTTTTACTAAATTAGGCCCGATACTCTAAGTAGGCTGTGATTAGTCATTTTGTGTGTCCCACATTGAGATTAGGCATCATTTATAAAAATAAAAAATAAAACTATCAAATTTAAGGTTGTGGAGAATCTATCAAATTTACAATCAGTCCCCTGTGATAAAATAGTATTAAACTAGAAAAACTGTGCAATTTGGATAAGATTGCTATGCAATTTGGAAAAGATTGCAATATAATTAATACATTAAATAGTATTATTATTTTTTAGGAGCATTAAACTTGACAAACTATGCAATTTGGATAAGATTGCAAAATAATTATTATGTTAATAGATTAGACGTAGTTATATTTAATCCTCTCTCTTTCCCTTTTCTAGTCCCCAAAAACGCTTCGAGTTGATTCCTCAACTTATCAACCGCAGAATTCTTCTCCTCAACCTGATGTTTTGCCTCAAACAGTTTCATTTGAACTTTCCCATCTCTCAACACATCAGCTAATTGCATCGTCTCCCTCTCCTCCTCAACCTCTTTACGAGTTTTCTTCACTTCCTCCTCCACTTGAGCTATATTATCTTCCCCAACATCCCTAGCTAATTCATTACATACTTGTTCCACAATCTCTCTCACTCTCTTCTCACTCTCCAATTCCTTCACAACCTTAACAAGAGATGCCTTCGTCTCTGCCAATTCCCTCTCGAGCTTCTTATTCAAGCTCTTCAACCGTTTCCTCAACTTCCTCTCCACCTCAAGCTCACCCACGATAGACTCAATTGCGGCCTCCACAATTTCCTGCTCTTTACTCTCCCACGCTGCATTCTCCTTTGCAAAACACTTGATCAAGTAACTTATCTCGCCCTGATCTGACCACTGATCCGGGATAAGCTGATTCACCTGCAACCTAGCCCACTATAACTCGGCATGTAAGGCCGAGATAAGCGACATACTAGTCAAAGGCCGATCTTCATGGCCCCAAACTCGATTGATAATCTTGACTAGCTCTTTCAATGTGGTTAAAGCATTACTAACATCCTTCAAACGCGTTTTCACTCCCACTGTCGAAGTTTGTATGCAATTTGGATAAGATTGCAATATATTTAAAAAAAAATAAAAACTTTGCAATTTGGATAAGTATTAAACTAGGTTACTTTACTATTAACCAAAAAATATAAACGTATTAGTTATATTGCAATCTTAACAATGAAAAAATAGTATGAAACTAGACAAACTGTGCAATTTGGATAAGATTGCTATGCAATTTGGACAAGATTGCAAAATAATTAATACATTAAATAGTATTATTATTTTTTATGTGCATTAAACTTGACAAACTATGCAATTTGGATAAGATTGCAAAATAATTATTATGTTAATAGATTACATGTAGTTATATTTAACCCTCTCTCTTTCCCTCTTCTAGTCCCCAAAAACGCTTCGAGTTGATTCCTCAACTTATCAACCGCAGAATTCTTCTCCTCAACCTGATGTTTTGCCTCAAACAGTTTCATTTGAACTTTCCCCTCTCTCAACATATCAGCTAATTGCATCGTCTCCCTCTCCTCCTCAACCTCTTTACGAGTTTTCTTCACTTCCTCCTCCACTTGAGCTATATTATCTTCCCCAACATCCCCAACTAATTCATTACATACCTGTTCCACAATCTCTCTCACTCTCTTCTCACTCTCCAATTCCGTCACCACCTTAACAAGAGACGCCTTCGTCTCTGCCAATTCCCTATCGAGCTTCTTATTCAAGCACTTCAACCGTTTCCTCAACTTCCTCTCCACCTCTAGCTCACCCACCACAGACTTAATTGCGGCCTCCACAATTTCCTGCTCTTTACTCTCCCACGCTGCCTTCTCCTTTGCAAAACACTTGATCAAGTAACTTATCTCACTCTGATCCAAACTCTGATTCGGGATTAGCTGATTCACCTGCAACCTAGCCCTCTCCAACTCGGCATGTAAGGCCGAGATAAGCGACATACTAGTCAAAGGCCGATCTTAATGGCCCCAAACTCGATTGATAATCTTGAGCAGCTCTTTCAATGTGGTTAAATCATTACTAACATCCTTCAAACGCGTTTTCACTCCCACTGTCGAAGTTTGTATGCAATTTGGATAAGATTGCAATATAATTAAAAAAAATAAAAACTTTGCAATTTGGATAAGTATTAAACTAGGTAACTCTAATATTAACCAAAAAATATAAACTTATTAATTATATTGCAATCTTAACCAATGAAAAAATAATATTAAACTAGACAAACTATGCAATTTGGATAAGATTGCAATGCAATTTGGACAAGATTGCAATATAATAAATACATTAAATAGTATTATTATTATTTATGTGCATTAAACTTGACAAACTATGCAATTTGGATAGGAGTGCAAAATAATTATTATTTTAATAGATTAGACGTAGTTATATTTAACCCTCTCTCTTTCCCTCCTCTAGTTCCCAAAAACGCTTCGAGTTGATTCCTCAACTTATCAACCGCAGAATTCTTCTCCTCAACCTGATGTTTTGCCTCAAACAGTTTCATTTGAACTTTCCCCTCTCTCAACACATCAGCTAATTGCATCGTCTCCCTCTCCTCCTCAACCTCTTTACGAGTTTTCTTCACTTCCTCCTCCATTTGAGCTATATTATCTTCCCCAACATCCCTAGCAATTCATTACATACTTGTTCCACAATCTCTCTCACTCTCTTCTGACTCTCCAATTCCTTCACAACCTTAACAAGAGACGCCTTCGTCTCTGCCAATTCCCTATCGAGCATATTATTCAAGCTCTTCAACCGTTTCCTCAACTTCCTCTCCACCTCAAGCTCACCCACCACAAACTCAATTGCAGCCTCCACAATTTCCTGCTCTTTACTCTCCCAACGCTGCCTTCTCCTTTGCAAAACACTTGATCAAGTAACTTATCTCGCTTTGATTTGACCTCTAATCCTGGATTAGCTGATTCACCTGCAACCTAATCCTCTCCAACTCGGCATGTAAGGCCGAGATAGGAGACATACCAGTCGAAGGTTAATCTTCATGGCCCCAAACTCGATTGATAATCTTGAGTAGCACTTTCAATGTGATTAAAGCATTACTAACATCCTTCAAACCCGTTTTCACTCCCACTGTCGAAGTTTGTATGCAATTTGGTTAAGATTGCAATATAATTAAAAGAAATAAAAACTTTGCAATTTGGATAAGTATTAAACTAGGTTACTCTACTATTAACCAAAAAATATAAATGTATTAATTATATTGCAATCTTAACCAATGAAAAAAATAGTATTAAACGAGAAAAACCGTGCAATTTGGATAAGATTGCTATGCAATTTGGACAAGATTGCAATATAATTAATACAATAAATAGTATTATTATTTTTATGTGCATTAAACTTGACAAACTATGAAAATTGGATAAGATTGCAAAATAATTATTATGTTAATAGATTAGACGTAGTTACATTTAACCCTCTCTCTTTCCCTCTTCTAGTCCCCAAAAACGCTTCGAGTTGAATCCTCAACTTATCAACCGCAGAATTCTTCTCCACAACCTGATGTTTTGCCTCAAACAGTTTCATTTGAACTTTCCCCACTCTCAACACATCAGCTAATTGCATCGTCTCCCTCTCCTCCTCAACCTCTTTACGAGCTTTCTTCACTTCCTCCTCCACTTGAGCTATATTATCTTCCCCAACATCCCTAGCAAATTCATTACATACTTGTTCCACAATCTCTCTCACTCTCCAATTCCTTCACAACCTTAAGAAGAGACGCCTTCGTCTCTGCCAATTCCCTATCGAGCTTCTTATTTAAGCTCTTCAACCGTTTCCTCAACTTCCTCTCCACCTTCAGCTCACCCACCACAGACTCAATTGCGGCCTCCACAATTTCCTGCTCTTTACTCTCCCACGCTGCCTTCTCCTTTGCAAAACACTTGATCAAGTAACTTATCTCACTCTGATCCAACCTCTGATCCGGGATTAGCTGATTCACCTGCAACCTAGCCCTCTCCAACTCGGCATGTAAGGCCGAGATAAGTGACATACTAGTCAAAGGCCGATCTTAATGGCCCCAAACTCGATTGATAATCTTGAGTAGCTCTTTCAATGTGGCTAAAGCATTACTAACATCCTTCAAACGCGTTTTCACTCCCACTGTCGTAGTTTGTATGCAATTTGGATAAGATTGCAATATAATTAAAAAAAAAAAAACTTTGCAATTTGGATAAGTACTAGACTAGGTTACTCTAATATTAACCAAAAAATATAAACGTATTAATTATATTGCAATATTAACCAATGAAAAACTAGTATTAAACTAGACAAACTGTGCAATTTGGATAAGATTGCAATGCAATTTGGATAAGATTGCAATGCAATTTCGACAAGATTGCAATATAATAAATACATTAAATAGTATTATCATTTTTTATGTGCATTAAACTTGACAAACTATGCAATTTGGATAGGATTGCAAAATAATTATTATGTTAATAGATTAGACGTAGTTATATTTAACCCTCTCTCTTTCCCTCTTCTAGTTCCCAAAAACGCTTCGAGTAGATTCCGCAACTTATCAACCACAAAATTCTTCTCCTCAAACTGATGTTTTGCCACAAACAGTTTCATTTGAACTTTCCCCTCTCTCAACACATCAGCTAATTGCATCGTCTCCCTCTCCTCCTCAACCCCTTTATGAGTTTTCTTCACTTCCTCCTCCACTTGAGCTATATTATCTTCCCCAACATCCCTAACTAATTCATTACAAACTTGTACCACAATCTCTCTCACTCTCTTCTCACTCTCCAATTCCTTCACAACCTTAACAAGAGACGCCTTTGTCTCTGCCAATTCCCTCTCGAGCTTCTTATTCAAGCTCTTCAACCGTTTCCTCAACTTTCTCTCCACCTTAAGCTCACCCACCACAGACTCAATTGCGGCCTCCACAATTTCCTGCTCTTTACTCTCCCAACGCTGCCTTCTCCTTTGCAAAACACTTGATCAAGTAACTTATCTTACTTTGATCTGACCTTTAAGCCTGGATTAGCTGATTCACTTGCAACCTAACCCTCTCCAACTCAGCATGTAAGGCCAAGATAAGCGACATACTAGTCAAAGGCCGATCTTCATGGCCCCAAACTCGATTGAAAATCTTGAGTAGCTCTTTCAATGTGGTTAAAGCATTACTAACATCCTTCAAACGCATTTTCACTCCCACTGTCGAAGTTTGTATGCAATTTGGATAAGATTGCAATATAATTAAAAAAAAAAAACCTTTGCAATTTGGATAAGTATTAAACTAGGTTACTCTAATATTAACCAAAAAATATAAACGTATTAATTATATTGCAATCTTAACCAATGAAAAAATAGTATTAAACTAGACAAACTATGCAATTTGGATAAGATTGCAATGCAATTTGGACAAGATTGCAATATAATAAATACATTAAATAGTATTATTATTTTTAATGTGCATTAAACTTGACAAACTATGCAATTTGGATTGGATTGCAAAATAATTATTATGTTAGTAGATTAGACGTAGTTATATTTAACCCTCTCTCTTTCCCTCTTCTAGTCCCCAAAAACGCTTCGAGTTGAATCCTCAACTTATCAACCGCAGAATTCTTCTCCTCAACCTGATGTTTTGCCTCAAACAATTTCATTTGAACTTTCCCCTCTCTCAACACATCAGCTAATTGCATCGTCTCCCTCTCCTCCTCCACCTCTTTACGAGTTTTCTTCACTTCCTCCTCCACTTGAGCTATATTATCTTCCCCAACATCCCTAGCTAATTCATTACATACTTGTTCCACAATCTCTCTAACTCTCCAATTCCATCAAAACCTTAACAAGGGACGCCTTCGTCTCTGCCAATTCCCCCTCGAGCTTCTTATTCAAGCACTTCAACCGTTTCCTCAGCTTCCTCTCCACCTCTAGCTCACCCACCACAGACTCAATTGCGGCCTCCACAATTTCCTGCTCTTTACTCTCCCCCGCTGCCTTCTCCTTTGCAAAACACTTGATCAAGTAACTTATCTCACTCTGATCCGACCTCTGATCCGGGATTAGCTGATTCACCTACAACCTAGCCCTCTCCAACTCGGCATGTAAGGCCGAGATAAGCGACATACTAGTCAAAGGCCGATCTTAATGGCCCCAAACTCGATTCATAATCTTGAGTAGCTCTTTCAATGTGGTTAAAGCATTACTAAGATCCTTCAAACGCGTTTTCACTCCCATTGTCGTAGTTTGTATGCAATTTGGATAAGATTGCAATATAATTAAAAAAAATAAAAACTTTGCAATTTGGATAAGTATTAAACTAGGTTACTCTAATATTAATCAAAAAATATAAACGTATTAATTATATTGCAATTGTAACCAATGAAAAAATAGTATTAAACTAGACAAATTGTGCAATTTGGATAAGATTGCAACGCAATTTGGATAAGATTGCAATATAATAAATACATTAAATAGTATTATTATTTTTTATGTGCATTAAAGTTGACAAACAATGCAATTTGGATAGGATTGCAAAATAATTATGATGTTAATAGATTAGACGTAGTTATATTTAACCCTCTCTCTTTCCCTATTCTAGTCCCCAAAAACACTTCGAGTTGATTCCTCAACTTATCAACCGCAGAATTCTTCTCCTCAACTTGATGTTTTGCCTCAAACAGTTTCATTTGAACTTTCCCCTCTCTCAACACATCAACTAATTGCATCGTCTCCCTCTCCTTCTCAACCTCTTTACGAGTTTTCATCACTTCCTCCTCCACTTGAGCTATATTATCTTCCCCAACATCCCGAACTAATTCATTACATACTTGTTCCACAATCTCTCTCACTCTCTTCTCACTCTCCAATTCCTTCACAACCTTAAGATGAGACGCCTTCGTCTCTGCTAATTCCCTATCGAGCTTCTTATTCAAGCTTCTTATTCAAGCTCTTCAACCGTTTCCTCAACTTCCTCTCCACCTCAAGCTCACCCACCACAGACTCAATTGCAGCCTCCACAATTTCCTGCTCTTTACTCTCCCACGTTGCCTTCTCCTTTGCGAAACACTTGATCAAGTAACTTATCTTGCTCTGATCCGACCTCTGATCCGGGATTAGCTGATTCACCTGCGACCTAGCCCTCTCCAACTCGGCATGTAAGGCCGAGATAAGCAACATACTAGTCAAAGGCTAATCTTCATGGCCCCAAACTCGATTGAAAATCTTGAGTAGCCCTTTCAATGTGGTTAAAGCATTACTAACATCCTTCAAACGCTTTTTCTCTCCCACTGTCAAAGTTTGTATGCAATTTGGATAAGATTGCAATATAATTAAAAGAAATAAAAGCTTTGCAATTTGGATAAGTATTAAACTAGGTTACTCTACTATTAACCAAAAAATATAAACGTATTAATTATATTGCAATCTTAACCAATGAAAAGAATAGTATTAAACTAGACAAACTGTGCAATTTGGAAGAGATTGCTATGCAATTCGGACAAGATTGCAACATAATTAATACATTAAATGGTATTATTATTTTTAAGTGCATTAAACTTGACAAACTATGCAATTTGGATTAGATTGCAAAATAATTATTAGGTTAATAGATTAGACGTAGTTATATTTAACCCTCTCTCTTTCCCTCTTCTAGTCCCCAAAAACGCTTCGACTTGAATCCTCAACTTATGAACTGCAGAATTCTTCTCCTCAAACTGATGTTTTGCCT
The DNA here is from genome assembly GCA_028535165.1 of Quercus tomentella. NCBI lineage: Eukaryota > Viridiplantae > Streptophyta > Magnoliopsida > Fagales > Fagaceae > Quercus > Quercus tomentella. The sequence goes on from JAPQVY010000133.1 coordinate 6,490,189, forward strand.
CAAACAGTTTCATTTGAACTTTCCTCTTTCTCAACACATCAGCTAATTGCATCGTCTCCCTCTCCTCCTCAACCTCTTTTCGAGTTTTCTTCACTTGCTCCTCGACTTGATCTATATTATCTTCCCCAACATCCCTAGCTAATTCATTACGTACTTGTTCCCCAATCTCTCTCACTCTCCAATTCCTTCACAACCTTAAGAAGAAACGCCATTGTCTCTGCCAATTCCCTCTCGAGCTTCTTATTCAAGCCCTTCAACCGTTTCCTCAACTTCCTCTCCACCTCCAGCTCACCCACCACAGACTCAATTGCGGCCTCCACAATTTCCTGCTCTTTACTCTCCCACGCTGCATTCCCCTTTGCAAAACACTTGATCAAGTAACTTATCTCTCTCTCATCCGACCTCTAATCGGGATTAGCTGATTCACCTGCAACCTAGCCCTCTCCAACTCGGCATGTAAGGCCGAGCTAAGCGACATACTAGTCAAAGGCCGATCTTAATGGCCCTAAACTCGATTGATAATCTTGAGTAGCTCTTTCAATGTGGTTAAAGCATTACTAACATCCTTCAAACGCGCTTTCACTCCAACTGTCGAAGTTTGTATACAATTTGGATAAGATTGCAGTATAATCAAAAAAAATAAAAACTTTGCAATTTGGTTAAGTATTAAACTAGGTTACTCTACTATTAACCAAAAAATATAAACATATTAATAATACTGCAATCTTAACCAATGAAAAAAATAGTATTAAAATAGACAAATTGTGCAATTTGGATAAAATTGCTATGCAATTTGGATAAAATTGCTATTCAATTTGGACAACATTGCAATATAATTACTACATTAAACAGTATTATTATTTTTGTGTGCATTAAACAAGACAAACTATGCAATTTGGGTAAGATTGCAAAATAATAATTATGTTAATAGATTAGACGTAGTTATATTTGACCCTCTCTCTTTCCCTCTTGTAGTCCCCAAAAATGCTTCGAGTTGAGTCCTCAACTTATCAACCGTAGAATTCTTCTCTTCAACCTGATGTTTTGCCTCAAACTGTTTCATTTGAACTTTCCCCTCTCTCAACACATCAGCTAATTGCATCGTCTCCCTCTCCTCCTCAACCTCTTTACGAGTTTTCATCACTTCCTCCTCCGCTTGAGCTATATTATCTTCCCCAACATTCCTAGCTAATTCATTACATACTTGTTCCACAATCTCTCTCACTCTCTTCTCACTCTCCAATTCCTTCACAATCTTAACAAGAGACGCCTTCGTCTCTGCCAATTCCCTCTCGAGCTTCTTATTCAAGCTCTTCAACCGTTTCCTCAACTTCCTCTCCACCTCAAGCTCACCCACTACAGACTCAATTGCAGCCTCCACAATTTCCTGCTCTTTACTCTCCCACGCTGCCTTCTCCTTTGCAAAACACTTGATCAAGTAAATTATCTCACTCCGATCCGACCTCTAATCCGGGATTAGTTGATTCACCTGCAACCTAGCCCTCTCCAACTCGGCATGTAAGGCCGAGCTAAGCGACATACTAGTCAAAGGCCGATCTTAATGGCCCTAAACTCAATTGATAATCTTGAGTAGCTCTTTCAATGTGGTTAAAGCATTACTAACATCCTTCAAACGCGTTTTCACTCCAACTGTCGAAGTTTGTATGCAATTTGGATAAGATTGCAGTATAATAAAAAAAAATAAAAACTTTGCAATTTGGTTAAGTATTAAACTAGGTTACTCTACTATTAACCAAAAAATATAAACATATTAATTATATTGCAATCTTAACTAATGAAAAAAATAGTATTAAACTAGACAAACTGTGCAATTTGGATAAGATTGCTATGCAATTTGGACAAGATTGCAATATAATTATTACATTAAATTGTATTATTATTTTTGTGTGCATTAAACTTGACAAACTATGCAATTTGGATAAGATTGTTAAATAATTATTATGTTAATACATTAGACGTAGTTATATTTAACCCTCTCTCTTTCCCTCTTCTAGTCCCTAAAAATGCTTCGAGTTGATTCCTCAACTTATCAACCGCAGAATTCTTCTCCTCAACCTTATGTTTTGCCTTAAACAGTTTCATTTGAACTTTCCCCTCTCTCAACACATCAGCTAATTGCATTGTCTCCCTCTCCTCCTCAACCTCTTTATGAGTTTTCTTCACTTCCTCCTCCACTTGAGCTATATTATCTTCCCGAACATCCCTAGCTAATTGATTACATACTTGTTCCACAATCTCTCTCACTCTCTCTCACTCTCCAATTCCTTCACAACCTTAACAAGAGACGCCTTCGTCTCTACCAATTCCCTCTCGAGCTTCTTATTCAAGCTCTTCAACCGTTTCCTCAACTTCCTCTCCACCTCAAGCTCACCCACCACAGACTCAATTGCGGCCTCCACAATTTCTTGCTCTTTACACTCCCACGTTGCCTTCTCCTTTGCAAAACACTTGATCAAGTAACTTATCTCACTCTGATCCGACCTCCAATCCGGATTAGCTGATTCACCTACAACCTAGCCCTCTCCAACTCGGCATGTAAGGCCGAGGTAAGCGACATACTAGTCAAAGGCCGATCTTAATGGCCCCAAACTCGGTTGATAATCTTGAGTAGCTCTTTCAATGTGGTTAAAGCATTACTAACATCCTTCAAACGCGTTTTCTCTCCCACTGTCGAAGTTTGTATGCAATTTGGATAAGATTGCAATATAATTAAAAAATATAAAAACTTTGCAATTTGGATAAGTATTAAACTAGGTTACTCTACTATTAACCAAAAAATATAAACGTATAAGTTATATTGCAATCTTAACCAATGAAAAAATAGTACTAAACTAGACAAACTGTGCAATTTGGATAAGATTGCTATGCAATTTGGACAAGATTGCTATGCAATTTGGATAAGATTGCAAAATAATAATTATGTTAATAGATTAGACGTAGTTATATTTAACCCTCTCTCTTTCCCTCTTCTAGTCCCCAAAAACGCTTCGAGTTGATTCCTCAACTTATCAACCGCAGAATTCTTCTCCTCAACCTGATGTTTTGCCTCAAACAGTTTCATTTGAACTTTTCCCTCTCTCAACACATTAGCTAATTGCATCGTCTCCCTCTCCTCCTCAACTCCTTTACGAGTTTTCTTCACTTCCTCCTCCACTCGAGCTATATTATCTTCCCCAACATCCCTAGCTAATTCATTACATACTTGTTCCACAATCTCTCTCACTCTCTTCTCACTCTCCAATTCCTTCATAACCTTAACAAGAGACGCCTTCGTCTCTGCCAATTCCCTCTCGAGCTTCTTATTCAAGCTCTTCAACCGTTTCCTTAACTTCCTCTCCACCTCAAGCTCACCTAGCACAGACTCAATTGCGGCCTCCACAATTTCCTGCTTTTTACTCTCCCAACGCTGCCTTCTCCTTTGCAAAACACTTGATCAAGTAACTTATCTCGCTTTGATCTGACCTCTAATCCTAGATTAGCTGATTCACCTGCAACCTAACCCTCTCCAACTCGGCATATGAGGCCGAGATGAGCTACATACTAGTCAAAGGCCGATCTTAATGGCCCCAAACTCGATTGATAATCATGAGTAGCTCTTTCAATGTGGTTAAAGCATTACTAACATCCTTCAAACGCGTTTTCACTCCCACTGTCATAGTTTGTATGCAATTTGGATAAGATTGCAATATAATTAAAAAAAATAAAATTTTTGCAACTTGGATAAGTATTAAATTGGGTTACTCTACTATTAACAAAAAAATATGAACGTATTAGTTATATTGCAATCTTAACCAATGAAAAAATAGTATTAAACTGGATAAACTGTGCAATTTGGATAACTTTGGAAATTAGGTATTACAGCCGCTTGTGGAGACCTCCACTTTGCATTCCTACCTCATAGCAATAGAGAAAAGGAAATTAGTAAAATTGCAAAACAGAGTTTTTGACAAGAAGACTTGGCCCCTTTCTCAAGTTTCATGATAGCACTTGTTAGCATTAGAGTTCAGCAAAGGGACAGCCCTCTAATGTAGAACAGACAGCACATGCCTTCCTTGAACAGCAGGGGTGTAGGAAGTCATATCGCAAGATCAAAGGGGGGTTGCCAATAGGGGCCATCGGTGTAACAGTGTTGGAATTGCCTAAAATTTGGCAGGTTGAAGGGAAACGGTGTTCTGATTTGGATTCATTTAATCATGAACGTCGCCAAAATTTAGGCGAATTCCTTTAGTAAGGGCCCGAAAACAGTGTTTTTGCTATTTATAGTAATATTTGTTTTTCCTTAATAACTTTTAGTTTAAAAGTCAGAATAAGGTCCCGTCTGTTTTGAGACGACCCTTAAGGTTAGTAGTTTATGATTCCGCATTTAACTCAAAATTTTCATTTTTGGTAAAATTCGGTATTTTTGTCACCTAATCACGTAATTAGTGCGAATTAGGGTTTTTAGACGTTTTTCTCAGTATTTATATGTTTTGTAACTGTCAGTGGCAAAGTAGACTATTATCAATAAACACAGACGTTTTGTCAAATTTTCTTTTGGTGGATTCCTGTTTTATCTCCTTGTGGATTCAGGGAAATCCCTCGTGGATTCGAGGTTTACTATCAGGAACTAATAGTTTAATTTTTGTTCCATCAAGAGAGCATCGTGTGTGCTTTTTTTAGGCTTACGCGACATCAGTTGGTATCAGAGCCTTGACTTACCCTGGTCTGATGGCTAACCGACAAGACGGTGACCACCGCATCAATGACGGCGGTGACGACGTCAACAACCCAATCCTCACTAGGGCTGAGTTCCTTGATTTTCGAGATGAAAATCAACAATTTCGTGATTCAACAATGCAAACTCTGGACCGGATTCAAGAAGTGCTTGCCACCACCTTGCTTAACCGAAACCCTAATCACGATGACGAAGATCGACGTGATAACCGAGCGCGTGGCCCTCCCCATCATGGTCCAAACCGAAACAGGCAGTGAAGAAGACAGTGAAGACGAGGAGTATGCAAAGAGAATCCTTGGAAATCATCGTGGTCCCGTGAGGGATAATGACCAAGATTATCAAGAGTAGAGGGACTATCAGATGAAAGTAGAGTTACCATCCTTTAATGGTAATGTCTCCATTGAAAAGTATCTGGATTGGGTCAATGAGGTGGAAATTTTTTTCGATTATATGGGTACAGCAGATGACAAACAAGTGTATTTGGTGGCCTACAAATTGAAGGGAGGAGCATCTGCCTGGTGTGATCGTGTTCAATTAAGCCGTACCCGTGAACGAAAGCTTCCAATACAATCATGGAGGAGAATGAAAAGATTAATGGCAGATCGGTTCTTACCACCAGATTACCAGCAGGAGTTGTTCAGACAGTACCAGGATTGTAGGCAGGGTACTTGGACAGTTAATGAGTACATGGAGGAGTTTGACAGGTTGGCGAATCGCAATGATTTGGAGGAAACTAAAGATCAACGGATATCCAGATTTGTACACGGGTTGCGAGTTTCCATTCTAGATTAGGTATCCTTACAAACCCTATATACTTTGAATGAGGTTGTAACCCTATCCAAGAAAATAGAATATCAGCATCTCAGGGCAGGTTCGAAGTTTTCCAACCGCAGTTTGGAGTCCTTTAGTTCCACTGCCAACAAAGGTAAATAGCCCATATTTACACAACGATCACAACCCGTGGTTAAGGAGAATAGTGGTGTCAACCAATCCACAGTGGCAGTAGTAGGTTTCACAGCCCAGCCTATAGCAAATGCCAACCCCTATGCTAGGCCAACTGGGAATAAGTGTTACAAGTGCGGAGAACCAGGACATCGATCTAGTACTTGCCCTAAGCGAGCCGCAGTAAATTTGGTAGTGGCAAAAGAGGGCGAGGTAGAAGGTGAATAGGAGGGTGAAGAGGTGTATAATGATGCTGATCCGTATGCCTATGATCCCAATGAGGTCTAAAAGGACGAGGAAGGCGTGCCATTAGGGCGGTCTTTGGTGATTCAGAGGTTGTTGCTCACACCAAGGGTCGAATATGGTGATTAGCGAAATGAGATCTTCCGAGCACGATGCACCATCAGTAAGAGGGTCTGTGATTTGATCATTGACAGTGGCAGTGTAAAGAACATTGCATCGAAGAGTTTGGTTACGAAGCTGGGACTAAAAACAGAAAAGCATCCCTCTTCGTACATGATAGGTGGGATCAAGAAAGGTACAGAAACTCTTGTTACTCAACAATGTCGTGTTACTTTTTCTATGGGTAAATGTTATGTAGATGAAGTAGTTTGTGATGTTGTTGAAATGGCTGCATGTCATTTAATATTGGGTAGACCTTGGCAGTATGATGTAGATGCTACTCATAGGTGTAAGGATAATGTGTATGTATTTTTTAAGAACAGCATAAAAATTGTCCTTGGTCCTATTAAGGAAGGTAGTATACCCAAAGCTTTTAAAGTGGAGGGGAAGCCAGCACTCCTCATAGTGAACAATGAAGATGAATTTGACAGGGAGTGTAAGGAGTTGAAATAGGTTTATACTGTAGTGGTGACAGATGGCGAGCCAAAGAAGGTTTCTGAAATACCTGAGGCAATTCAACCATTAATCAAGGAGTTTGAAGTGCTTTTTCTAGAAGAGTTGCTTGCAGGTTTACTACCAATGCGCGACATCCAGCATTGCATTGATTTAGCTCATAGGGCTAATCTACCACATTACAGGATGAATCCTTAAAAGGGTTAGATTCTACAGGGGTAGGTGGATGAGCTTTTGAGCAAGGGGCAGATCAAGGAAAGTATGAGTCCATGTGCAGTACCGGCATTGTTAACACCAAAGAAGGATGGGGAGCAGGTGTATGTGTGTGGATAGTCGAGCCATCAACAAGATCACAGTCAGGTATCAATTTCCTATTCCTCGACTAGATGACGTGTTTGATATGCTGAGTGGGTCCAAGTGTTACACCAAGCTGGATCTCAAGAGTGGGTATCACCAGATTCGGATCTGACCTGGAGATGAGTGGAAGACAGCTTTTAAGACAAAGGAGGGGTTGTATGAGTGGATGGTAATGCCTTTCGGATTGTCCAATGCTCCCAGCACTTTCATGAGACTTATGAATCAGATATTGAAACCATTTATTGGAAAGTTTGTGGTAGTTTATTTTGATGATATCCTGATTTACAGTATGACAAAAGCAGCCCACTATAATCATGTGCTAGAAGTATTAGCGGTGTTGCAGGCCAATGAGTTGTATATCAACTTAAAGAAGTGCAGCTTCTTGATTGATAAGTTGCTGTTCTTAGGGTATGTGGTCAGTGCGGATGGGATTCATATTGATGAGGACAAGGTCCGTGCAGTTAGAGAACTGCCAACCCCAAAGATAGTGAGTGATGTGCGAAGCTTCCATGGGCTGGCAACCTTCTATCGGAGGTTTGTTCGAGATTTCAGTAGCACAGTAGCCCCTATCATTGAGTGTCTGAAGAAGGGGAGGTTCTCATGGGGAAAGGAGGCAGAACAAAGCTTTGCCTTAATCAAGGAAAAGTTGAGCATAGCCCTGGTTTTGGCATTGCCCAACTTCGATAAGGTGTTTCAGGTGGAGTGTGATGCATCTATGGTCGAGATAGGCGCTGTTCTTTCACAAGACAACAAACCAGTAGCATTCTTCAGTGAGAAAGTTTGTGAAGCTCGAAGTAAATGGTCGGCCTATGAGCTGGAGTTCTTTGTTGTAGTATGGACTCTTAAGCATTGGGAGCACTACCTGATTCAGAGGGAGTTTGTATTATATACGGATCATCAGGCATTGAAGCACATCAACAGTCAAGTTAGCATTAACAGGATGCATGCTCGGTGGGTAGCTTATATACAGTGCTTCCATTTCACATTGAACCACAAGTCTGGTGTCACTAATATGGTGGCTGACGCACTCAGCAGGCGAGCATCTTTGTTGACCACCCTATGTACTGAAGGTGTAGGGTTTGATTGCCTCAAGGAGCTGTACGAGAATGATGAGGATTTTGGTGATATTTGGGGTAACTGTCAACAAACTCATACTGTTTTTAATAGTATATACATCCAGGATGGTTTCCTCTTTCGAGGTAACCAATTATGCATCCCTAAAAGTTCATTGAGGGAGCAGATTATTAGGGAGTTGCATGGTGGAGGTTTGGGTGGACATATGGGCAGAGATAAGACTATAGCACTGGTGGAAGAGATGAATTATTGGCCACAACTCAAGAGGGATGTTGGCAATCATGTGAGGAAGTGTCCAATTTGCCAAACTGCTAAGGGTCAATCTTAGAATACTGGTTTATACATGCCTTTGCCAGTTCCACAAGCACCATGAGAGGATCTGTTTGTGGACTTTATACTGGGTCTTCCTCGAACCCAGCGAGATATGGATTTTGTTTTTGTTGTGGTTGACAGGTACTCGAAGATGTCCCATTTCATATCATGCAAAAAGACTTCAGATGCTACTCAAGTGGCCAATTTGTTCTTTAAGGAAGTTGTGCGTTTGCATGGAGTGCCAAAGTCCATCACCTTTAATCTGGATACCAAGTTCATTAGTCACTTCTGGCTGACTTTGTGGAAGTGTTTTGACACTTCCTTGAATTACAGCAGCACTAGTCATCCTCAGACTGATGGCCAGACAGAAGTGGTTAATCGCACTTTGGGGAATCTGATCCGGTGTATCTCAGGCGAGAAGCCCAAGCAGTGGGATCTTGCATTGTCCCAAGCAGAGTTTGCGTACAATAGCTTAGTCAGTAGAAGCACTGGTAAGTCTCCATTTTCCATTGTCTACTGCGTGCCCCCAAAACATGCTTTGGACTTAGTACCTTTGCCTGAGCTTCTAGGAGTGAGTTAAGCAACAGAGAATATGGCTGAATGTATTCAAGCCATGCAAGAGGAGGTGAGGCAGAAACTTGAAGCTACAAATGCCAAGTACAAGGAAGCTGTTGATAAGAAGAGACGTGAGAAGATATTCAATGTTGGGGATTTAGTGCTGGTCTATCTTAGAAAGGAGAGATTTCCTGTTGGTACCTACAACAAATTGAAGGACAAGAAGTATGGGTCATTTCGGATTACTAAGAAGATTAACAACAATGCTTATGTGGTTGCTCTTCCTCCAGACATGAGCATTTCTTCTACCTTCAATGTTGCTGACTTGTATGATTATCATCCTAATATGAACCAGATAGTGGGAACTCGAGGTCGAGTTCTTTTCAAGTGGGGGGACTAATGTAGAACAGATAGCACATGCCTTCCTGGAGCAGCAGGTGCGCAGGAAGTCACAACGCAAGATCAAAGGGGGGTGCCAGCAGGAGCCATCGGGGTAACAGTGTCGGAATTGCATGAAATTTGGCAGGTTGAAGGGAAATGGCGTTCTGATCCAAATTCATGACAACTACCATGAATGTCGCCAAAATTTAGGTGAATTCATTTAGTAAGGGCCCGAAAATAGTGTTTTTGCTATTTATAGTAATATTTGTTTTTCCTTAATAACTTTTAGTTTAAAAGTCAAAATAAGGTCCCGTCTATTTTGGGACGACCTTTAAGGTCAGTAGTTTATAATTCTGCATTTAACTCAAATTTTCCATTTTTGGTAAAATTCGGTATTTTTGTCACCTAATCGCGTAATTAGTGTGAATTAGGGTTCTTAGACATTCTTATCAGTATTTATATGTTTTGTAGTTGTCAGTGGCAAAATAGACTATTATCAATGAACACAGACGTTTTGTCAAATTTTCTTCTGGTGGATTCCAGTTTTATCTCCTTGTGGATTCGAGGTTTACTACTAGAAACTAACAGTTTAGTTTCTATTCCATCAAGAGAGCATCGTGTGTGCTTTCTTTAGGCTTCCGCGACATCACCCTCCATACAAGTATAAATCGATCTATAAAGATCAATTATTTGTCTAAAAGACTAAGTAAAAAAGTAACAAACCAAGAGAAATTAATTGCAAAAATAAATCAAATGTACACAAGACCATACGGCTGAGCAGAAATTGTATTTCATTTGATTCTTAAAACAAAAGCTTAACACAGCAGTCATTCTAGCTCCCCAACTACCCCCCCAAAAAAAAGGCAGTTGAAGGCTTCAAGTCAATAAAGTGATGTTCTAAATTCAAATGAAAATTTTAAGCACCTAAAAGCTTGTCTATCAAACAAAGACTTTTCAGTTTTTAACCAAAATTTTTTTCCAGTTGCTTGCCACAAGATTTCTCCTGCATCCTGGACTAACAAAAATTAGCTGAAGTAAGCATTAACAATGGCAAAGTAACCTATACTATGCTTTTCAAAATCGATACAATGTCCATCCTAAACTTCAAACGGAGAAATGTTCCACTTTAGCTATTGTTAATAAGCACTTTGCCCTCTATCGTTAGGATTTCCGTCAAATTTAAAATCCAAAAATTTGCCAAACACATTATATACATACTACCAATTGTTCAGCTTTGAAGAGGGTGACGTGCAACCAACCAAAAATAAGTAACAAAGAGGAAGCTATTAGCATGTCTTCATGTCACAAAAAACTTCATTTACTCGACTTAATTAAAACAATAAACATAATAATATAATAATAGGATTGATTCTAGGGATACTACAAAGGTTTTTTTTTATTATCTTATTTTATAATTTGATAGTTAGAGAAGGGGAATTTAAACTATAGATGTCTCCGTTAATATATTATTGATGTTGCATTGATTTCAAAGTTTGTATGCAATTTGGATAAGGTTGCAATATAATTAAAAAAATAAAAACTTTGCAATTTGGATAAGTATTAAACTGTGTTACTCTACTATTAACCAAAAAATATGAACATATTAATTATATTTCAATCTTAACCAATGAAAAAATAGTATTAAACTAGACAAACTGTGCAATTTGGATAAGATTGCTATGCAATTTGGACAAGATTGCAATATAATTAATACGTTGAACAATATTATTATTTTTTAGGTGCATTAAACTTGACAAACTATGCAATTTGGATAAGATTGCAATATAATTAATATGTTTATAGATTAAAAGTAGTTATATTTAATCCTTACTCTCTTTTTTTTTTTTGTCTTTTTTTTAGGGTGACATATCAACAATTTTGTTGAATTGCGTAATAGGCACATTGGATGAGTTTGGGTGAGACACTTTACAAAATTATTGTATAATTCAAAGGTCATATAAAGTGGCAGTCATCCATTAACATACACTTTCAGTTCCCCACACTTTCTCGAGAAACAAACACAAACCCTAAACTAATTTCCCCAAAATGGCTCGTACCAAGCAAACCGCTAGGAAATCAACCGGTGGCAAGGCCCTAAGGAAGCAGCTGGCAACCAAAGCCGCTAGGAAGTCAGCTCTAGGGACCGGAGGATTGAAAAGGCCACACAGGTTTAGGCCCGAACCGTGGCTCTGAGAGAGATAAGAAAAATTACATTTATTATATATTTAATTATTGTTTTTTTTTTAATTTTTCTTTATAAGACATTAGATAACCAAAGTACCACTACAAAAAGGGCCTAACTCTTGTAGTAGTAGACTGTGTTTATAAATAAGGAACACTAGACACACATAACTGATGTGGGATAAACGTCTCTATAATTTTTTTTTTTTTTTGGAGATATAGTAATACTTATTAGAACACACATGAAAGTATATACTAGTGTTGTTTGTGATATATACTAGAGTTTTAATTATTGTGTTTTAGTTAATTGTGGTTTTTAACTTTTTACGATCGATTAGGAATAATTGCAAAGAAAAATAAAATTTACAATAGCTTTAACAAACCAAAGGATTGATTAATAGCTGTTTTGTTATTTATGAAATTTACTGTGATTCTATTTACAGAGGTGTGTTGGTTAGTCTTTCAACATTGCATAATTTGGATAATGAATTTGTGGATGAACGCAGTGAATGTTGTTTGTGATTATTATTGTTGTTTTAAATGTAAAGGTTTGGAAATTTGGTTAAAGGTTGTTGAAACTTGGTAATTGTTCCTAGTTGATAATGAGATTATGGCAATATTTAGAGACAAGTTGGTTGAATGGAATATGTCCTTGAAATTAATTTGAATTGATGGGGTGGAACCGTAAAATATTGGAGTCTGCATAGAGGCCTTAAAACTGTGTTTGTTGCTGATGCAAGGTATTGGTTGAATGCAATGTATCCACAAAATACTGGTCATATCCTTCTTTAATTTTCAAACGATTGATAGTGTTTAAATCCAATGGTCTTGTATAGGGTCTCAAGCCTGTTTTTGAGAAAGACAGAAATGTACTCCTATTTGTTCTCTATATACTACTTTTTACTAATGTATCAAGGCATCCAAAAGTGTGGCATCCAATAAGTGAGATAGGTGTAACCTTGTAAGAAAATAAGAATGTAAAGAGTAAAATAGTAATGATTTTGTAATATTATAACTCCTTTGTGTATTTTACATGAGTTTGGTGAGATTTATTGTAAAGCATTTGATACTTTAGTCTTGAGTGTTTTTGAGTCTTGAGTGTTAAATTTATTATTTTAATAAAACTTCCACGGCAACAATTTGACTTTGCAAAAGATAGCGATGGTAAATTGCCTGACTTGATTGGATTGAAAAGCATGCTTGTGGTAAGGCTAGCAGATTGAGGTATTGCACGTAACACATTAGTTCTAAATAACTGAGATTTAATGTTGAAAAAAACAACTTTAATCTCAACCATTGAATTAAAAAAAAGGAAGAAAAGTTAAAAAGCAAGAGTAGTTATTTATTTATTTTTGACGGGAATGGGGGTAATTGCATTGGGGGCAATACCAACCCGATCCTAATTTGAGGCGAACGGAGTTTGCCATTTGAGTGGGTTTATTAAATTGACTGAAAAAAATAAATAAAAGTAATTTGCACCAACCTCTTTTCTTTTTTTCTCTCTCTCACACACACATATATATATATATATGATGCATACTTCACCCAAATATTTCATAATATATATATATATATATATATATATATATATATATATATATATATATATATATGATGCATACTTCACCAAAATATTTCATAAAATAACGCTTGCCCCACTCTCATTCATGAAATGACACTTCTTGTTGAGATTTTTATAGATGAAACATATAAATATATGCCCTCTCACATCATTACTTCCCCACTACAATATTCCATAGCTAGAAATCATTTATAAATCTCAAAGGGGGAGTATCATCCTATGTTCACAAACCTAAGGGGGGAGTATCGTTTCCTTTCTTTTATAGTTTGGGTAAAACTATATTTTAAAATGAATGGTTATTTTTTTATTTTCTTTGGTGAAAAACCAAAATGAAATATTTTGTTAGAGAAGTTACAATGTGAAAATGCATTGAATTATTTACTCTTTAACTAATTATTTGCAAATTTGCAAGTCTAACATGGTTGCTCTAAAGTCTAAATGTTATTTTTATTTTGGGTCTGGCCATCCATTTTTGGAAACATTTTCTCGGAAATTGAAAAAGCTGTCAATACTTTTTCAATTCCTAAGAAAAATTTTTCCAAAAATAAAAATTATGGCACACATTAGTAAAATTCTTTTATTTTTACTATTATTTACTCTTTAACTAATTTATTATTTATCAATGTTAAACTCTTTGAGGCCTTGGTCTGTCTTTTTTTAATGACCTAAGAGCATTCACATCAGTTCTTCTAAATTTTCTGTCTATTTACACGAAAAAACTTACTTTTTCTATTTTACACATCCACTTTTACAAATCACCCACATCAGTTTATCTATTCTACACATTTATTTATTAAAATATTCATTATTTTACTAATTTTTATTATTCACTCCCTTACTGCCCCTCTTTCTCACAAACCCACAACCACCATCACCACCATCATCAGAAACCAAAAAAAAATTAGATCAACCCACACATATCGATCAACCCACACGAAAAATCATCAAAAACCAAAGAAAAATCTGATCAACCCACACATACCGATCAACCCACACGAAAAATCATCAGAAACCAAAGAAAAATCAGATCAACCCATACATACCGATCAACCCACATGAAAAATCAGATTCAACATCAGATCAACCAACACCGATCAACCCACACAAAGAAAAATCAATGCCGATCAAAACGCCATCGTCTCCATGCCTCCACGCCTCCACGCCTCCACACATACCCAGATCAACCCACAACCCAAATCAACCCAGACCAAGCAAACCCACACAAACCAAGACCAACCCACACCATAAACTCAGATTGAACCACCATCGAGACCTCCCCACGTCGCCGCCATCGATCATCGACCCAAACCCACACCGCCACCATCGAGACCACGCCACACGCCACGCGCCAATCTCGCCACGCTGTGAACTCCGGTGGCATGCTTTGAACGAGAGAGAGATGTGAGAGAGGGAGAGAGAACTGAGGATGAAAGGATTGGGTGGGTTTTTTTGTGAGAGAAAGAGAGAGCACAGAGAGGGAGGTGAGAGACAGTGGAGAGGAGAGAGAAAAAATATTAAAAAACTAAATAAACAGGCTACAGTGCCCGTGTAAATTTACACGGGTACTGTAGCTCGTTGAAAAATTTAGAAGATTTTACACATTTTTAAACGGACTGATGTGGAGTGTTTTTTGGTTCAAAATGTGTAAAAGTAGCCAAAATGTGTATTTTACACATTGATATACAATTATCTAAGAGCTGATGTGAATGCTCTAAGCTGCTTTCCTAAATTAAGAGAACCATAATTTAAATCCTCCATTTTCTAATCACTCGAATTAAAAGAGAGAAAAAAAATGAAATTGGGCTTGAGGCTCTAACTATTTTGTGGACGTCTTGAAGGGTCCAAACTAAGAAGGCCCAATAAAAGATTTATGGAATTTCACCGCCAGTCCAAAAGGTTAAAATTTTTGGCCTAATAATAAATCCCGCGAATAGATTTCACAAACAAATCCTATTGGTCAATTCATAGTGCCACGGATTACAATCCGTGTCACTGTCCTCCAAACAAATCTACACCGTAGATCACTCGACCAAATCAACGCTCCAAATTCACTCTCTCTCAAACTTTCAAAAACTCCCGCCTCTCCAAAACTACATTACAAATACCCCCAAAACCCTTTGTCTTCACATCACAACAAACAAACTCACTTTCTCTTCACTTTTCCCTCATTTTCCCACCAACCAAACAGGTCTTTCCCTTCTCCAAATGGCTCGTACCAAGCAAACCGCTCGTAAGTCCACCGGAGGCAAGGCGCCAAGGAAGCAGCTGGCAACAAAGGCCGCCAGGAAGTCAGCTCCGGCGACCGGAGGAGTGAAGAAGCCACACAGGTTCAGGCCCGGAACCGTGGCTTTGAGGGAGATCAGGAAGTACCAGAAGAGCACGGAGCTTCTGATCCGAAAGCTCCCGTTCCAGAGGCTGGTGAGAGAGATCGCTCAGGACTTCAAGACCGACCTCCGATTCCAGAGCAGCGCCGTCGCGGCTCTTCAAGAAGCCGCCGAGGCTTACTTGGTCGGACTCTTCGAGGACACCAACCTGTGCGCCATTCACGCCAAGAGAGTCACCATCATGCCTAAGGATATCCAGCTCGCTAGGAGGATCAGAGGCGAGAGAGCTTAGAGAGAAAGTTGGTGTAGTCGATTTAGATCTGTGTTTAGGTTTTCGTTGTTTAGATCTGGAGTCTCTGCTTTTATCTTATTGTTATGTTTGTGTAGAATTGTGGAAATCTAATATCTAATTAGATTGCTTTAGCTGTGTCCAATATCAATATCAATTTCACGTTTTAAATGGTTTATTATTGTGCTTTAGTTAATCGTGGTTTTTATTATCATTAAGGAATGGTTGTTTCAAACGAATTTGTGGACAGCTTATGTAGATTGTTATTATTATTGCTGTTTTAAATCGAAAGGTTTGGAATTTGGGTAAAGCTGGGGTTGAATGGAACAAACATGTCCTTGGAAGTTAATTTTGAATTGATGTGGAACTGAAACAATTGGAATTGGGATGGAATGTGAGAATGACTCCTTGAAGTTAATTGGAATTTGATGTGGAACTGTAAAACATCGGAGTTTGCATAGAATGGCCTTGAAAAACTGTGTTGCTGATGTTTGTGTGTTGGGTTCTAATGGCATTGGTTGAATGCAATGTATCCCCAAAATACTGGTTATGCTTATATATCCTTTCTTTTTGTTTTTCAGACAATTGAAATGTTTTAATCCAATGGTCTTGAATTGGGTCTCAAGCCTGTTTTTTGAGAAAGAGGATAGAAGAGATACTGGTTATGAAAGTCACCTATATGAAAGTCTTTAAATGCCAGTGATTGCCGATTGATCGACTTGAAGTGGTAATTACTGATGTTTGGATTGGAAGGAGATAGTGCTTGGTTTCATATGATTAGGCCACAATCATACTGGCAATCATGAGATTCATCACCTACTTAATTGGAAAGTGACTTGGTTTCATTGCATGCTACGAGTTTTTCATTTCTTTAGGGTGAGAAGGAAACACTTCTGTCTTTTGTTGCAATTTTGACTATCATATATTTTGGCTTGAATGTGTAGGTACTAAAGTGTGAGTTTTCTCTTTTGCTTTGAGGAGATAGGAGTTAATGGCTTGCATCCAGTATAAGAAGATAAGGAAGAAAGGGTGAAATAGTGAAGAGTTTGTGTAGTGTGTAATATTATAAGTACAATAAACCTTTTTATTGATAACTCATTTGTGTGTTCTAATTTCTACATGAGTGTGTGGAGATTTTTTGCAAAGTATTTGATACTTTCATCTTTGGGATAATTACACTTTATCTAACCGTGGTTTGCCTCTAATTTGACTTGTTTACTTGTGATTTGAATTTTGACATTTTATCCACTTGTGATTTCCTCTATTACTAATCCGTAACTCACCTCTCCTACAGCCGTTATTCTAACACATAATATGTCAAAAACAAAAGTCTAAACAGATCAAAACACTCCTCACTCAAATCTTGAACATGAAGAACATACCCAAAAAATTTGAAAAATTACAAGAATTTGAACCCAAAAACAATATCCAACACAGGCCCAAACCCTGAGCTGACTAACAAAATCTAAATTGAAAAAAAAAAACTTAGTTTTATTTAAAGTTCTTGGAGACAAATTCTGGGAGCTTCAGAGGTGTATATCCCCTGTCCTAATCCATTATAACATTTAGAGGCATAAAACTTTGTTTTAGAAATTCTTAAGACTTTTTTTTGGGTGTGTGGTGCGGATTCATATATGCTGTTGAACAGCATTGCAAGACCAAGGACGGCAAGATGGATTTCTAGCGATAAAGGGAGGGATGTCACAGTGGTTTTGACCGATTATCTCTCTTACTCAAAACGTTTCTCTCTCTTCTTCCACTGAGTTCAGATTTCAGATTTGGTACTTTAAATATCACGTCTCATGTGCATATGATTTAAAGAAAAAACTCACTGATTATCAAAGCTTTTCCAAGAGCAAAATTCCTCTGCAAATGCAAAAGTGGTTTTGGGAAGTAAAAATAGTCAAAACCCCAGACACATTTCCAACAAAACCCATAGCATACAAATTCCCAATTCAATGGTGAATTCACTGATTATCAAAACCTTAAACTCCATCAAAAGAAACCCAAAATTTTTCGCAACATTCTCATAAGAACATTCTCAATTCTCAAGCCTATGAATCCAAACAAAACTGTCAAGAGGATAGAAAAGATTGAAAAAGAAATTTGTGGTGTGTTTGATTTGGTTTTAATCTTTAGTTGCAGTGGTTGTGGGTTATGTTCAAAATTTATGGGTTTAATTTTTGTCGGTCAGCTCAGGGTTTGGGTCTGTGTTGGATATTGTTTTTGGGTTCAACTTCCTATCATTTTTCAGATTTTTGGGTATGGTTTTCATGTTCAAGATTTGAGTGAGGAGTGTTTTGATCTGTTTGGGCTTTTGTTTTTGACATATTATGTGTTAGAGTAATGATTGAAGGAGAGGTGGGTTACGAATTAGTAACGGAGGGAATCGCAGGTGGGTAAAGTGTCAAAATTGAAACCATGGGTAGACAAGTCAAATTAGAGACAAACCACAAGTTAGTAAAATGTAATTATCCCTTCATCTTTTAAGTGTTGAAATTATTATTCGAATAAAACTATTGTAATGATATATTTTAGCCGCATTACTTTTTGACTAATGGTTGACAATGTGATTATTTGGGCTGTGATTTGCATGCGGTGAAATTGACTTTGTAAATGAGAGAGATGGTAAATTGCCTAACTTGATGTGATATAATAATTTTGAAATTTTACTGTGCTTGTGGTGAGACTAACAGAGTTCACATTTTGAATGTGTTTATCAGATTGATTGAAAAAGTAAAGAAAAGTAATTTGCACTAGCTTTTTTTAAAATTTTATTTATTTATTTATTTATTTTAAATTTTTATATATAAATTACTCATACTTTTCCAAAATGTTTCATAAAATGACACTTGCCCCACTCCTAAACATTTCTTGGAATGACACTTCTACTTGAGAATCAGAGATTTGCATAAATGAAACATGTAAGTATATACCCTCTCACATCATTACTTCCCCAGCACAATATTTAATATCTAGAAATGAGTTATAAGTTTGTAAAGAGGAGTACCATATGTTTACAAACCTAAAGGGGGAGTATCATTTCCTTTCTTTCATAGTTTGGGTAAAAATCCTTTTTTCAAAAAATGAGATGTTTTGTTAGAAAAGTAACAGTTTGAAATTGCACTGGCTTATTTATAGCATTTATATATAAATCTTAAGGGTGCGAGTGTTATTTTTTAGAATGTTAGGGAGTCTAATTTTGCAAAACCTTAACAGACGATAGTATAATTTATCTGAAAAATTATTTGTAATTCTGCGAGTCTAACATGGGTGTTCTAAAAGTTAATTTTATTGTTATTTCCTCTTTAGCTAATTTATCAGTGTTAAACTCTTTGAGGCCTTGGTCAAGATCGTTGTAGTTTAGTGACATAAGCCGATTTCCTACATTAAAGGAGAACTAGAATTCAAGATTTCAAATCCCTATTTTTCATCACTAACGATTGAAGGAACCAAAAAAAAAGAAAAGAAAAAGAAAGAAATTGGGGTTGAGGCGTTAACTATTTTGGGGACATCCTGAAGGGTCCAAAAATTACTGGGCCAATGCCCAAAACCTGAATTGAAAACTGAGAAATTGTCACCGCCAAGCCAATGTGTTCCCAAAATAAAAAAACAAAAACCAAAAGATTCATAGAATTTCCGCCAGTTCAAAAGGTTAAAAATTTCAGCCTAATAATAAAAATCCCGCGATTAGATTTCACAAACAAATCCTATTGGTCAATTCATAGTGCCACGGATTACAATCCGCGTCACTTACTTCCAAACAATCCTCACCGTACATTCCTCCCCCTAATCAACGCTCCAAATTCACTCTCTCTCAAACTTTCAAAAACTCCCAAAAATTTCACAATCTCCCGCTTTTCCATTTTCCCCAAAAATCACACTACAAATACTCCAAACCCTTTCTCTTGACATCACAACAAACCAACTCACTTTCTCTTTCACTTTTCCCTAATTTTCCCACCAACCAAACAGATCTTACCCTTCTCCAAATGGCTCGTACCAAGCAGACAGCTCGTAAGTCCACCGGGGGCAAGGCGCCAAGGAAGCAACTTGCAACAAAGGCCGCTCGTAAATCAGCTCCGGCGACCGGAGGTGTGAAAAAGCCACACAGGTTTAGGCCAGGAACTGTGGCTCTGAGAGAGATCAGGAAGTACCAGAAGAGCACGGAGCTTCTGATCCGAAAGCTCCCTTTCCAGAGGCTGGTGAGAGAGATCGCTCAGGACTTCAAGACCGACCTCCGATTCCAAAGCAGCGCCGTCTCGGCTCTACAAGAAGCCGCCGAGGCTTACTTGGTCGGGCTTTTCGAGGACACCAACCTGTGCGCCATTCACGCCAAGAGAGTCACCATCATGCCCAAGGATATACAGCTTGCACGGAGGATCAGAGGCGAGAGGGCTTAAGATTAGATAGACGGGTTAGATCTTGAAAAAAAACTACTACTTGTCGTTTTTTTTGATTAGGCGTTTGTGTAGTTTGTGATGATGTGAATCTGTTTTGGGAAAAACAATGTAATGGTTTTTAATATTTGAATTTAGTATTAAAAAAAAAAAATTTGAAAGTTTCGTGTGTTTGACGAAATGTTTAAAAGATTGTTTTTATCGTGAATGTTTAGAGGCCATTTATGTTGGGTTGATGTGAGGTTTTTTTTAGTTAAACGTAGGGTTTTTGATTAGATTTAGGATGTTATACTAGAGAGCAAATGGCCTTATATTTGGAGACTAAAATGGGACATTTCTTTGATACAATGCTCCATTGATTATTTGTTGCATAGGGAAAAAATAGAAGGTAATTTAAAAATATATAAAAATTTGCCAAGATCTGTGTCGAAACTCCACACAATCTTTTTGACACATGGGAATCAGAAGGTTCTGGCAAAACTGGTTTACTTTGTCTTTGTGAACCTAAATTAACTGTTGAATTTCTCTCTCTTTCTCTATCTTTTTTTTTTTTTTTCATTGCAAAATGCTAACACATTATCTTAAATTGGCTCTAGTTGGATTGTGATTGTTCTAACCAAATATTACGTCGATGCTAAATTGATTCAAAGAAAATTGTTTTAATGCATGATGTGGGAAGTTAAGAGTATCATCATCAGAAAATGCTATTTTATTGTATTTTATTATTTTAAAAAGTTACTTTATTATTTATATCATATCATTTTATAATATTTTCAGCATCTCAAAACTCTATTATTTTATTATTTTATTAAAATATTATTTTTTAAGTCTAGAAGCAAATTATTTTATCATTTTTTAAGTCTAGCATCGGTCTGTGCTCACTTCCTCTCTCTTTTGTCTCACTTCTCTGTTACTTATCTGGGTTTGATTATGCTTTGGTTTGTGCTCTGGTTGTGGATCGTGAATTCGTGATATGGGTTTTGTCGTGCTCGATGGTTGTGATTTGGTGGGTTTTTGGGTTTTGTTATGCTTGATGGTGTAGCTATGTTGGTTTTGCCGTGCTTGATGGCGTGATATGGGTTTTGTCGTGCTCAGCATCTGATTGGTTTTTGGGTTTCGCCTTGTTGGTTGTGATCCGGTTGTGATATGAGTTTTTTGGGTTTCGTCGTGCTTTGTGGTGTTGGGTTGGCTATGCTGTGAGTTGCGGTTTGGTGAAGCTTCAGTGATGGAGAGACAAAGATGAGAGATGAGATAGAGTTGAGAGAGACAAAGAAAAAAAATATTATTATTTTTTTTACAATATTGCTATAGTGCAATTCTTACAGTGCAATTCTACATGTAGAATTGCACTATAGCACAATTGCAAAAAAAATTTGCAATACTTGGGTTTGGCATTCCCTAATGATGAGCACTTTAGGGCTTGAAATACCAAATTCTCCTTATATTTGGCATTTGCATTCCCCGTTGCTGATACTCTAACATTCATAATTCCTAGGGATTGCATGATCGATTGACAACAGTGATTTATCAAGTTTAAAAAATTGACATGTGTCTTGACTCAACATCACCTAACATATTTAATGTACTATTTATGGTTTAGTTTGTTTGATGATTTTGGAGTAGTACATATGTGAATTCTATAAGATGCCACATAGCCCAATTGGAGGAATTCCTCCAAGTTGGGTGACTTGGGTTGTATGCAAAGTCTATCCAATTTGCGAATTCTTTGGTAGCATCTAAGGTTGTGTTTGTTTTAGTGTAAAATATTTTTCAAGTGTAAAATATTTTTAGGTGAAAATATTTTCAAGTGTTTGATTGCATTATGAAAATTATTTTAGAAAATATTTTTAAGTGTTTGGTTGCATTCTGAAAATACTATTTTTCTACTAGTTTCTCACATTTTCTAAACCATTTTCTCAGCTTCCAAACAAATTTCATAATAGAAAATTTCAATATATAAACTTAAAACGAACAAAAATCAAAACAAAGCCAAACAAAAACTCGGTCAAACGGAGAGAGGGAGGAAGAGAAAGTGATCGACAATTGAGGGAAAGGGAGAGGTAGATCAAGAAAGAGAGAGATCGGGCATGGGTGGGTCATGGGTGCGATCTCGCCGGTGCTGGGGTGTGATCTCGGTGGTGCTTCAAGCAGCGCGATCTCGCCAGTGCTTCAGGCAGCGTGATCTCGCCGGTGTTGGGGTGTGACGAGTCCGGTGCGATCTGGGGTGGGGGGCGGTGGTGCGATTTGGGTTTAGGGGCTGTGGTGCTTTAAGCGGCGCGATCTCTTCTTGCTCTTTCTCTCTCTCTTCTATTTTCCAAGTCTGGAAATCGTTTGAAGGTAAAATAAAAGCTGAAATCATTTTACGGGTGATGAGGCTTATTTTACAGTCAACAGGAAATCAATTTCTGTTTGACCCAATTTTTGTAGGTACCAAACACACAGGTTAGTGTAAAATAATTTCCTGAAATCATTTTCAGGCGAAACAAACGCAGCCTAAAACAGATTTGGATTAAAAAAGAAGTGCAATGTACTTAACTTAGTTTTGAGTGATTCAATATTCAAATGGCACGAAACATTACAATTCGAATCTTAAAGACAATACCGTGTCTTGTACTAGGAATCCACCTCTTGTATTATCATTTGTTTCTTTTGGGGATGAATAAAAGATAATGATTCCGTAGTTAAAGGTTAACACAAGTTTTTAAAGCAAAATCATTTGATAGGCAATTTAATTCTGGCTTTAAAGCAACTATGACCAAGTTTTTGCCTATCACAACCATTGCATACACCGGGAGTCACATAAAAGTATATTAGAAAATTGGTAACTTTTCATGCTCATCTAGACCGCAAGTTACATAAAATATATGGTAGCTAAATGCTAAGTCACAATCATTGACTCTGATAGTCAGTCAAGACAACTTTGGAAAAAACCGGAGAAACTCTTAGGGTCTGTTTGGTTGGGGGTGGAAAAGTGGGAGGATGGAAAATTGTGGGATGATAGAAAATATTTAGTTTTCCCTCTTGTGTGTTTGTTTGGAGGGGTGGAAAAGTAAAAAGGTGGAAAACTCTTTTGTTTGGTTGGAGAGAAAGGGAAGGATGGAAAATATAATTTATATAAATTGACTATTATACCCTTGTTACATAATAGGTAAGAAATAAATTTATTTGTACTCATTAAATAATATAAAATTTACCACATTATATATATAAATTTATGTTATTATTTTTATTATTATAATGTAAAAATTAAAATAATGTACAACTTGATCGAGTCATGTTGAAAAAAAAAAAGAAAAAAAAAAGAAAAAAAGAGAGAAGAGAACCTGGACCGCTGGACGTTGGTGTGCTGTGAAGGTAAGATGAGAAGAGGCAAAAGTGATAAGAGCAATCGCATCAGTCTGTCTAAAAAATTCCATCTATTTTACACAAAAAATTTATTTTTTCTATTTTACACCATCATTTTTACAAAACACCCACATCAATTTATCTATTATATACACTTTTTTTATTAAAATAATATTTCTCTTCCCTTTTTCTATTATTTCCCAACTACCCCCCACCTAACCCCTCCTTTTATCTGATTCATAATAACACTCCTTCAGTCCTCTTATCTCTATCTCCGCCTCTCTTTCTTCTCCTTCTTCTTCTTCTTTTTTTTTTTTTTTTTTTTTTTTTTTGAGAATCTTTTTCTTTCCTCTTCTTCTTTTACAATTTGAGTTTTATGCTTTTATTATAGATAATGATTTTGGGTTGGGTTTGATTAAGGGCAGTGATTTTGGGCGGCGAAAGAAAAATTCAGGTTTGGGTTTTTCTTCCTCTTCTTCAGCATCTTCTTCTTTCTTTCTTCTTCTTCTTCTTCTCTGTCTTCTTTTTTCAATTTTGGTTTGATTATTTATATGAATTTGTATATGGGTTTGATGAATTTGGATCTAGATTTAGAACGATTTTGATGATTTTATGGTGTGTTTGTGATGATTTTGGGTTGGGTTTCTCAGTGAGTTTTGATTGATTTTGAGTTGGGTTTTCCAGTGGGTTTGTCTTGATTTTGAGTTTGTTTTCTAATTGCTTTTTCGTTGATTTTGGGTTAATTTTCTATGCTAGGTTGCAATGTTTGGTGGTGGTGCTGGGTTTGGTGGTTGGGTGCTTATATTCTGCTTCCTTCTTCTTATTCTGCCGCGTTAGGTTGTTGTAGACGTTGGGAGAGGGCATTTTTGTAAAAGTGCTGTGAGAGCACTTTATCTCCAGCCTTTTTCTCCCAATTTGGGAGGATGAATTGTGGGCTTGGGAGAGAAAATTTTCTTTCGGGTTTTCCTTCCTCCCCATTTTCCTTCTTTTGCCAAACAGTGGAAAACATCGTTTTCCACCCTATGTTTTCCATTCCCCCTAAATTCACCCCAACGAAACACAGTGTTAGGTTTGTTTTGTTGTACAGAAAAATATTTTCAGCATTTTATTGTAAAATGTTGATCAAACTGAAAAAAATTTCAATTGATTGTAAAATACTTTACTTGGTAAATCAGTTTACAAAAATATGTACAATGTTACAATCCCCCTCCCATTTAGTGGCTGGGACTGTCAATTTGGTGGTAGAAAACGTAGATGGTGGCTAGAAGGTACTCGTTTACTTGGTAAATCAGTTTACAAAAATATGTACAATGTTACAATCCCCTTCCCACAGCACAACCTACAACACCACCCACGGCACAACCACGACACACCAACCACGGCACACCAACCACAAACCCACCACTGTTACCCAGCAACCTAAGTAAAAAAAAAAAAAAAAAAACCCACCATCAGTAACCCAACAAGACCCCTCGAGCAACACCACCCAACACCCTTCTCTTCTTCTTAATTGTTTTCTACACCCAAAACCCACCCTAGTCGCAAAAATAACCAACAGTCGAGCCTTTTCTATCTCAAATTCCAACCAAGAAGGCCGATGTCAACTCAAGAACTATGAAGCATGGGTGCGTTTCCTGATTTGGGTGCGAGTGCGAGACTTGGCAATTTTTGTAAAAGTAGGGTGTGGTGATTAAAAAATTATTAAAAATATTTTTATTTATATTTTCTATATATTACTAAGCATACTTTTTCATATAATTGTAAATGTATACCAATTTAAGAGATGATATATATAATACAACCCATAAGTTTATTTTTATTATTTTTTTTACATATATTTTGGCCAAGTTTGGCACATTTCAGTCGGTTTCGTCTGATTTGGGCTGGAATTAAAGCTGAATCGGCCGAAATCAACACGTGTTGGTGCAAATCGAAAAAAAAAAGGGTGAATAAAAAAAAAGGGCAAATCGGCCCGTCGGAGGAGCGTCGCCACGTCGTTGCGAGTCTGATGCGGGTGTGGCACCCATTTTGCCGCGTTGGAGCTTCAGAGCTCAAGAATGCTGACCATGAACCCAAAGAGGGAGAAGAGAGGCACTGGTGAGAAAGGAAAAAAAAAAAAAAAAACAAAGAAGGAAGAAAGCTGAGACCGAATTGAGAGAAAAAAAAATGAGGGAGAGAGAGAAATTATATTTTATTGAGAAAGAGAGAGAAACCTAATAAAAAAGTATTTTATGTTTTAAGATTGTTGCTACAGTGAGTTGCCATCTATAGCAGCCCACTATAGAGCTGGGTGTTAAAAGTTATAAGACTTAACATCTTTGATGCAGTTTGTTTTTTTGAATGTTTGATGTTATTAATGGTATTTTTAGCATTTTAGCATTCTTGATGAGAATGCTCTAAGGACTAGTTTTCTAGTAATTAGAACTAAATCACTTCAAATGGGTACCATTGTACGCTCAGGGAATTTGCCTCATGATTTTTGCTATAACATTTTGTCTCATAACTACTGAAGTGGTTGCAGATAAGCCTAACATGTATGCTTCACCACCACCAGTCCACCGCCAATTCGACGACTATCCTCCAAGCCTTATTCCACCACCAACACCTGAC
The DNA here is from genome assembly GCA_028535165.1 of Quercus tomentella. Classification (NCBI taxonomy): domain Eukaryota; kingdom Viridiplantae; phylum Streptophyta; class Magnoliopsida; order Fagales; family Fagaceae; genus Quercus; species Quercus tomentella. Next base: position 6,516,131 of record JAPQVY010000133.1, read on the forward strand.
TCGCAAGACCACCCGCCAAGCCATCACTAGTCACCTCCTTCTCCGTTCAATGAACAAGAAGTACTTAACTTCCTTAATGCACTTCCTCCTATATATCTTGATAGACCACCACGTGGTTTGTATCTCCCCAAGTTAGCTCCACCTCCTCGCGTTTAAAAATCACCACTATCTCCATCTCCTTCGCCTCAACCGCCACATGTCAACAATTCCCTGCCACTGCCGCTGCCGCTACCTCCACCTTCTTATCACTACAAGTCACTTTCTCCACTAAAAGTTCTTAAAACCAACGTACTACTATAAATTTATATGTCTCCACCTCCATCTCCACTACTTCAGTTCCTGCTTGCTGCGACAAGTGATCCTCACCTTCGAGTGATGATTGTATTATGCTTAATTAAGGTCATATCATATATGAATTTTAATGGTTGTAAGAATAAATACTTCCCTTTGGATGTCAAGGGTGGAAAAGTTTGTAAGCCTTGTATTTTCAAATATATGTCCTAATGAACAATGAGAGTCTATATTGGATATACTTAGAGACGGAGTCAAAACTTTGAGTTAGAGTGGGCGGTTTTACTGTTGCCTGTGTGCAGTGATTTCAACTTTTGATTCTACTATTTTTGTAGGTAAGAACAAAATTATTTTTGTTTAAAATTTTTAAAAGGGCAGGGTTATTTATTTTGGATAAATTAGTTAATTGAGCTTAATTTTGTTTTTAGTTTTACTGGTAATTTTTATTGTTGAGCTTTTTTTTTTTTTTTTTTTGCTTGTATATTTTATTTTAGATATTAGATATATAAATTTTTTTATGGTCACTAAAATGAGGAAAATGCTAAAGTTGCAAGTTTTTTTTATAAATTACTTATGTAATAAGTGGTTATTGGTAAGTAAAAAAAATGATATGAGTGGTGTGCTCATATGCAAACCAATAAGAATTTGCTACCAAAAATGTTTGTAAAAATGTTATAAAAAAATTTGTGAGTATAGCATTACTCTTAAAAGAATCAATGATATTGTTAAAGGAAAATAAAATGTAATTTTATAGAACAAAATTGATAAAATTAATACACATATATATATATATAATAATATTTTTAAAAAAATAAAATTAGGGGGGCCATTGCCCCCCTAGTCCTAGGGTAGTTCCGCCCCTGGATATACTTGGTGAATCTACGTGTATCAAGCACCCATTGTATCAACTACTGTAAGCTATGTAATAAGTTTGGATTCCAAGTTCTATAAAGGATCTATTATTATTATATTTTGAGTTTAATGTATGAGTAAGTGATCTTATTATTGTTGTTACAAATTAAGAACGTACTTTGTCATGAATCGCAAGTGTGTAATATATTTAAATATTTAATTAGTTTGTGTTAGGTAAATGCGGTTAATCATATTTCGACGACAAACATCAAGATTCTAATGGTTGCATACACTACAAGTACATGTGCGGGAAGCTATTAGAATATTTTGTCCAACATGAATACATAAATTTTTTGTATTCCAATTTAAACTCCACTGAGTGTAACATTTTACGTGGCTTTTAGTTAGGTTAATTGGTAAAATCTTTGATGCCATTAGTTGAAACTTTCAAAAAAAAAAAAGTATCATCAAGAACGAATCGATACCATAAAAAAAGTGTAATATGTTACGTGTTTGAGATTTTGGGTTCAATTCTTGTCTACACAAAAAATCAACTGGTATTTTAGTCTGATAATATCAGGAGCAGATACTATAAGTTGAAAATATTTATTAAAAAAAAGTGTAATATGTTACAGGTTTAATTTTTTTTTTTTTTTTTTCTAATTTCAAACCAAGGTTATTTTATAAGGAAAATAAAAAAAATATGTAACAAATTATGATCGGTGGAGTATGTTAAGTAGAACATAAAAAATGGATAGACGATTTGTATCCGTTTAACAATGCATTCCACGCAAGAAACGCAATTGGTTGGGAACTTTTTTTTCTTTTTTTCTTTTGAGAAGAACAATTGGTTGGGAATTAATGACTGTTCACCAGCCGCATACACTCTAGGTATGCCTGCGCAGACATTACCACCTTTACTGTTTTGGCCCTCAAAAATTAAAATTGGTCAAAATAACCCAATAAAAAAGTTATGCATCACATTCATATGATTGTGCACTGTGAGACCAAGTATATAGCTTGTGTCATGTGTGTTGTTTTTTTTACTTTTTATGAACTTTAAAACATATTTGTCAATAATAATAATAATAATTATATGAATGTGTTGTTTTTTTTTACTTTTGATGAACTTTAAAACATATTTGTCAATAATAATAATAATAATTATTGTTATTATTCCCTTCAAATGACTTGTGTTTTGTGCTTCATTTGGTAAATTTGCTCCAATTCACTTCCATGAGAAAGTTTATCAAAATAAATTTAATACGTTATTCTTTTACTAACAAAGTCTTATGTTTTCATTCCCCTTTTCTTAACAACTTTAATTTTTTTTTTTAATCTCTCATTTATGCCTAAGGATATCCAGCTCGCTCGGAGGATCAGAGACGAGAGGGCTTAAGATTAGATGGGTTCTTTAAAAACTACATGTCGTTTTTGATTTGGTGTTTTTGTATCTTGTGATGTTGTGAATCTATTTGGGAGATTGTAATGGTTTTAATGTTTGAATTAGTGGAAAAAATTGAAGTTTCGTGTTATATATTGATTGTCTCTGACTTGTGTTTTGTGTGTTTGACGAAATGTCTAAAAGATTGTTTCTAGCATGAATGTTTAGAGGCAATTTATATTGGGTTGATGTAAAACATAAGATTTTTGATTAAATTTAGGATATTATACTAGAGGGCAAATGGTCTAATAATTAGAGACTAAAATGGAACATGGCTTTGATACATTGCTCCATTGATTATTTGTTGCATAGAGAAAAAAATAAAAAGAAATTTATAAATGTCTAAAAACTTGCAAAGATCAATGAGTTAATAGTGAAAAATCTGTGTTTGTTACTACACAAGCTTTTGACAGACACTAGAAGCCTAGCTTTAAATCTACTAAGAGTCTACGGCCAAGTTTTAGCTCATCACAACCATTGCAATATGCATACACTACTCCAGGAGTCGCATAAATGGTGAATGGTGAATTGATTATTGTTTCTTTGACATTGCAAACACCTCAACTTAAACTGGCCTTAGTTGGATTCTGATGGTTTTTATACCTACCCTACAAAAGTTTTAGACAGTAAGTACCATAGCAGGCTGATAATTTCTAACCAAATGTTTGCTTTGATGCTAAATTGGATCAATAAAATTGGCTCAGTGCATGATGTGGGATATTAACATTCATAACCCCGGAGGCTGCACAATTGATTGATAATAGTGCATCATGAAGCGGAGGTCATTCATTCGAATCTTCCCTCCTTTTGTTTGGGACCAAAAATTGCCTATAGAAAATAATAAAAGAGGTTAACATTTAGAGTAACTAAGGTATTGCTCTTATTGTTTAGTGATGATGCCGAAAATCATCAGTAAGTCGCACAGTTCTCACATGCTCGAGACAATACTTGTGAAACAAAAACGAAAAAGACTTTGTAGAGAGTATCAGTGTGGTACCAGCCAAATACCCTCCGAAGGTCAAGTTAGAGAACTTTCACAACTCTAGAGTGCCAGAGCTGGGGTAAATTATGCATACCTTGGTTTGTGAGGGTTTTGGGGTTTTTATAGTAGTGTAAAGTTAACATTCGTTTCTTGGCGGAGAGGGTCTTTCCTTGTGGGGAAGATTCTTGTTAATGTGCGTATTTTGCAGGATCATTTCCTTATAAGGACTCTCTCGATTAGGGTTAACTGTGAGGCGCAAGATATTTTCTTATGTATTTATTCGTGGAGCCCAAGCAAAAAACCACGTTGGACCCGTCAGGGGCCCCCTTACTCCCCTTAGCTTCTTTCCGTCAGTCCCCCGTCACGTCAAGGCGGTCTGGTCGTCCAACAGATTGTCGTCGGCTTGAGGGTAGAGTCGTTGTCTTCTGTATAGTAAAGCTGACGGGTTCTTTGAGTCTGACGGTTTTATCTTACAAGACTAATATCTTAAAATTACCCTTATCATTTAGCATAAGATCAAAACTCAAAACTCAAAGGAAAAAGTTTATATGCAACTCAGTTTGGAGGAATTCCTCCAAATTTGCATGTTTTTTGACCTAAAATCTCCTTTAAGTGTGCTAACTATGGATAAGTGAGTTAAATGATTTTGGGTTAGGGCACATGTTAATTTTATAATATGCCGCATATGCAAACTGTGTTCCATTCAGTAAAAATATGCTATTAATTCTTTGAACCTTATGTTGTGTTTTATTATGTTTCTTATCACCTGTCTTATTTATTTATTTATTTTATTATTATTATTTTGTTTTGGATAATTTACCCGAAAACCCAAGAAATCAAGTTTGAACCCTTCCCTTAACATCACCCATTAGGCTATCGCCTAAAGATATTATGGGTCCGTTTGGATTGAGCTTATTTTTGCTGAAACTGAAAACTGAAACTGAAAACACTGTAACAAAATAATTTTTAAATGTGTGAATAGTGTCGTGGGACCCATTTTTAATGAAAAAGTTGCTGAAAAGTGGAATTTGTGGGTCTGTGAACAGTGCATCCGTGCACTGTTCACGGTTGACTTGATCAAATAGTGCGGCTGGAACCAAAAAAAAAAAAAAGTCAGAAAATGCACCGCAGGATTCAGCGGAAAACGCTGAATCCAAACGGGCACAATATAGATAGATATGTAATTTGGCGCAAAAGTCATTGAAAATGTCCTTGGTTGGATCTTAGACTTTATATATATATTCAACAAATGATGTATATTTAAGAGAGAATCAACAATATTGTTTATTGCTACAGTTTGAAAATAGGGATAATTACAGCAAACCCACCTGTGGTTAGGCCCGTTTTCACTGTGCCTACCCGTGGTTCAAAACTTATCACTTTGCCCACCTGAGGTGCCTTCCGTTAGGGATCTGTTACCCACCTCTCCGTTTGGCGTTAGAAAAACACATTTTTAAAGAAAAACAAACATAACAAAGATCAAAAAGTTAGGACTTTTTATTGCTTAAGAACTTCTTTGAGAACAAAACACAGGAATAGCACAGATCAAATGCTATTCCTGATTAAAAGTAAATGCTATTCCTGATTAAAAGTGATTTCATTGAGCATTTGTTTTTTTATTTTTGTTTTTTTTATAGATCTCTCCAACTTTTATTCAAACCAAACCAAACCAAACCCAAAAAAAAAAAAAAAAATTCCAAATCCCAGAAAAACACAAGCCACAAATCCAGAAAAACATCAACGATCGCGATCCGAGATCGCGATCTCGCCGGCGCGATCTCGCGAACGGATCGCGATCTCGCCGGTTTGCGAGATCGCGATCAACGTCGCGATCTCGCAAAGGCGCGATCGCGATCTCGCCTTCGCGAGATCGCGCCGGATCGAGATCGCGATCGACGGCGCGATCTTGCGAACGCGAGATCGCGATCTCGCAGTCGAGATCGCGCCGGCGAGATCGCGATCCGTTCGCGAGATCGCGACGTTGATCGCGATCTCGCCTTCGCAAGATCGCACCGGCGAGATCGCGAACCGGCGAGATCGCGATCGCGCCGTCGCGAGATCGCGACGTTGATCGCGATCTCGCGAATCGGCGAGATCGCGATCCGTTCGCGAGATCGCGCCGGCGAGATCGCGATCCGTTCGCGAGATCGTTGATGTTTTTCTGGATTTGTGGCTTGTGTTTTTCTGGGATTTGGAATTTTTTTTTTTTTTGGGTTTGGTTTGGTTTGGTTTGAATAAAAGTTGGAGAGATCTATAAAAAAACAAAAATAAAAAAACAAATGCTCAATGAAATCACTTTTAATCAGGAATAGCATTTACTTTTAATCAGGAATAGCATTTGATCTGTGCTATTCCTGTGTTTTGTTCTCAAAGAAGTTCTTAAGCAATAAAAAGTCCTAACTTTTTGATCTTTGTTATGTTTGTTTTTCTTTAAAAATGTGTTTTTCTAACGCCAAACGGAGAGGTGGGTAACAGATCCCTAACGGAAGGCACCTCAGGTGGGCAAAGTGATAAGTTTTGAACCACGGGTAGGCACAGTGAAAACGGGCCTAACCACAGGTGGGTTTGCTGTAATTATCCCTTGAAAATAAAAAGAAATATATAATCTTTTCATAACATTCGTGTGATATGAAGTGGAGCTGTGGAGGAGATGATTCATCCATGATTTTAGATATGATTGATCCATGTATGACAAGCCGGATACACATCTCTATAGAATGAATTTTTTGTAATATTCATGAATGCATACAGATTCCATATTGTACCTCTCATAAATTTGTGTGCCGCATGCGAGCCTCATCACCTTGTATTGTAAAAAGGCTACAACGAGGTCTGCTAGCCTAGATAAGATACCATATAGGCAATTTAGCAAAAAAAAGAAAGAAAGGTACCATATAGGCATATATACGATATACAATCATAATTAATGGAACACTCCATGTCCTTGTAAAAGGGGTACACCCCATGACCTTGTAAGAAGGGCACAACAGAAAATTTCACACCCTTCTGTATATGGATATATTGTGTAATGTACTAGATGTGATGCAATTGTACTTAATGTTCTACCTACCTCCATGAACTAGTGAAATGGGTAGCCTTCAAAAGAGGGAACGGCGGGGCTTGCGAGCTACAAATCATAACCTTGCATAGATGGATACTTTGTGTGATGCCATGTAATGTATGTGATGCAATCATAACTTGGTGGAACAGCCTTTGATCTTTTAGAAGTGGCACAACAGAGCTTGCAACATAAAATATCAAACATTTGCATGCATCAATTATGTGATGACTTTTGTTGTATGTGTTACAAACATAACTAATGGTACACCCCATAACATTGTAAAAGGGATGTGCCTAATGCCTATAACCTTTTGTGTAAATTTAACTACCTAACTTTGATACATAGGAAATTACAAAATTTGTATTAGATTTTTAATGGAATTTAAAGCATTAATACAATATCAGAATATAAAAGACTAGCTCCCTTCGTTACCATGCAAGCTTAAGGAGTAATATTTTAGTAATTAGAGTTGAATGACTGGAACTGGGTACTCTTGAATGCTTGAGCCATTGCCCTCAAGTGATTTATGCTATAGCATTTTGCCTCATAAGTCATAACCACTTAGAGCATTACCATAGGTGTGCTAAATGCCAAATATTTGGCATTTGGCACACCAAACATCAAAAATAGACCTTCATGAGGTGTGTTAAATGCCAAAAAAATTTGAGACATGCTATAGTACCGTGATAAGTTTGGCACAGTACTAAACAATATGGCACATTTGTTTATTATTTTTTTATTCCTTCTCTCTCATCTCTCCGTCAGTTTGTTCCTCTCTTTTTTTCTCAAACCCCAATCCTCTCCTCTCTCTCAACCTATCATCTTTTCTTCTCTCATCCTCACTGCTTTTCCACACTGATGTTGACAATCACTTCCATGCCGATCTCTATAGCAATGGTTTTTTTTTTTTTTTTTTTTTTTTTGCTGTGTTTTGATGGGTGGGTTGGGCAATGGGTGGGTTTAGACGATGATGTGTGGGTTCAGATTGTGTTAGCTGGGTTCGATGACGGTGATGACGAGGTCAGAGCCAAAGTCGGACTCTTTGAGGAGGCCAGAGTTACCGGTGGTTTGGAGGCTGAGGAATTAAGGGGAGCGAGTGGTGTGGAGGTAGCAGAGAGTGTCGGGGAAGAGAGAGAGGATGTGGGGGTGGGAGCTGAGGGAGGTGGCTTGGGATGGAGAGGATGTGGTGGTGGCTGGTGGTTGTTGGCAGTTGTGTGTGGTGGCTGTTGAATGTGTTTGATGAGTTGTAAATATTATTTTAATATGTTGTATATATTATTTTAATATATAGAATTGAAGAATAGAACATGTGATAAATGACGTATTGTAAAATAATGTTGTAAAATAATAAAGTAGGTGCTTTGATGTGTTAAAATGACATAATTTTGCATGGGCTGGTAGTGCCCTAATGTGGTAGCTGATAAGCTTTACTTTTTTGGTTTGCAACCATTGGCCCAACATGAAGACCACCAGGCCCTAAATCATTTGCCACCTCCATCTCATGACCAAGAAGGCAAGAACCTCACCCCCCAAGCTATCACACATCACCTCCGCCTCAAGTTTTTAAAACACTACCACCACTAAGATTTCCACTACCTCCACTGCCAAAATTTTCACTACCACCACCATCTCCTTCACCTCCACCGCCAAAAACTCCACCACCACCACCTCCACCACTGTCACCATCCTCTCTACCACCTCCATCTCTATCACCTCCACCAGAAGCTCCATGCTCTTCTGGTATTTCCTGATTTCCATCTTTGAGGGAGGTTAGGAAGTACCAGAAGAGCACGGAGCTTCTGATCCGAAAGCTCCCGTTCTAGAGGTTGGTGAGAGAGATCGCTTAGGACTTCAAGACTGACCTCCGATTCCAGAGCAACGCCATCATGACTCTACAAGAAGCTGCCGAGGCTTACTTGGTCGAACTCTTCGAGGACACCAACTTGTGCGCCATTCATGCCAAGGGAGTCACCATTATGCCTAAGGATATCCAGCTCGCTAGGAGGATCAGAGGCGAGAGAGCTTAGAGACAAAGAAAGTTGGTGTAGTCAATTTAGATATGATTTTATCTCTTTGTTATGTTTGTGTAGAATTGTGGAAATCTAATTTCTAATTAGATTGCTTTAGCTGTGTTCAATATCAAATATCAATTTCACATTTTATATGGTTTATTATTGTGCTTTAGTTAATTGTGGTTTTTATTATCATTAAGGAATGGTTGTTTCAAATGAATTTGTAAATAGCGAATGTAGTTTGTTATTATTATTGTTGTTTTAAATCCAAAGGTTTGAAATTTGGGTAAAGTTGGGGTTGAATGAAACATGTCCTTGGAAGTTAATTTTGAATTGACGTGGAACTGGTGGTGGAACTGTAAAACATTGGAGTTTGCATAGAGGCCTTGAAAAGCTGTGTTTGTTGCTGATGCTTATGTGTTGGGTTCTAATGGCATTGGTTGAATGCAATGTATACCGAAAGAGCAAGACTTAGGTATAGTACTTAGGTACTGTTCTTTAGGTTCCCTTTTTAAGATTCTGTCATGTGGATTTTTTCTCATGGGAACCTAGTGTATTTTTAAGTTAAATAGCCAAATGGCTGAATCTTAAGAGGTGAACTTAAGGAACAACACTTAAGGTACTGTACCTAAGTTTTGTCCATCCTCAAAATACTGGTTATGCTTATATATCCTTTCTTTTTGTTTTTTAGACAATTGAAAGTGTTTCAAGCCAATTGTCTTGAATTGAGTCTCAAGCCTGTTTTTGAGAAAGAGGAGAGGAGTTTCCCTCATAATAGAAATGATAGTCACTTATAAGAAAGTCTTTAAACTCCAGTAATTGCTAATTGATTGACTTGAAGTGCAATTATTGATGTTTGGATTGGAAGGAGACTATTTGGATATCGCAGTCAAGGGAGTTTTGGTTTCATATGATTAGGCCACAATCATACTGGCAATCATAAGATTCATCACCTACTTAATTGGACAGTGATTTGGTTTCATTGCATACTGCATTTTTTTTTTCATTTCTTTAGGATGAGAAGGAAACACTTCTTTCTTTTGTTGCAATTTTGATTATCAAATATTTTGGCTTGAATGTGTAGGTACAAAGGGTCTGTTTGGATATCGTTTATTTTGCTTAAGTTGAAAACTTATTGCTAAAAGAATTATAGATAAATATAAAAGTTAGTCGAAATAGTACGGGCTCATGAATAGTAGTAAAAATAAACTGAATAGTGAAATAATTTACATTTTTCATTGGTATCCAAACGGAGGCTAAGCAGTATGAGTTTTCTCTTTTGCTTTTAGGTGACAGGAGTTAATGGCTTGCATCCTGTACCAGTAAAGTGAAGAGTTTGTGTAGTGTGAAATATTATAAGTACAATAAAACTTCTTTTTATTGATAACTCATTTGCGTATTCTAATTTCTACTTGAGTGTGTGGAGATTTATTGCAAAGTATTTGATACTTTCATTTGAAGTGTTGAAATTATTATTCTAATAAAACTATTGTAATGATATATTTTAGCGGCAACACTTTGACTAATGGTTGAAAATGTGATTTTTTTTTTTTTTTTTTGAGCAAGTGGCAATGTGATTATTTGGGCTGTGATTTGCATGCGGTGAAATCTACTCTGTAAATGAGAGATGGTAAATTGCATAACTTGATGTGATACCATAATTTTGAAATTTTACTGTGCTAGTGGTGAGACTAGCAGAGTTCACCTTTTGAGTGTGTTTATTAGATTAATTGAAAAAGTAAAGAAAAGTAATTTGCACTAACTTTTTTTATTCATATATATAAATGACTCATACTTTTGCAAAATATTTCATAAAATGACACTTGCCCCACTTCCAAACATTTCTTGGAATGGCCCTTCTGGTTGAGATTTGTATAAATAAAACATATAAGTATATGCCATCTCACATCATTACTTCCCTAGCACAATATTTCATATTTAGAAATGATTTACAAGTTTGTAAATGGGAGTACTATATGTTTACAAACCTATAAACAAGTCTAGGTAAAAATCATTTTTCAAAAATGAAATATTTTGTTAGAAAATTAACGCTGTGAAATTGTATTGACTTGTTTATAGCATTTATATATAAATCTTAAGGATGAGAGTGTTATTTCTTGGAATGTTAGGGAGTTTATTTTGCAAAACCTTAATGGAGAATAGTATAATTTATCTGAAAAATTATTTCTAATTCTGCAAGTCTAACATGGGTTATCTAAAAGTTAATTTCATTGTTATTATTAATTAATTTCATTGTTATTATCGCTTGGTCAAGATTGTTGTAGTTTAGTAACATAAGCTGATTTCCTAAATTAAAAGAGAACTAGAATTCAAAATTTTAAATCCCCATTTTTCATCACTATCAATTGAAAGGACCAAAAAAAGAAAAAAGAAAAAAGGAAAGAAATTGGGGTTGAGGCTTTAACTATTTTACGGACTATCTTGAAGGGTCCAAACCTAACTGGGCCAAAAAATCGTCAATTCGTCATATGCCCAAAACTTGAATTGAAAACTGAAAGTGTCACCGCTAATGTGTTAGATCATTAGCATTGGAGAATGCTAATGCCAAATGTAAGGAGAATTTGGCATTTGCAGCCCCAAATGTCACTGCATCAGAGAATTCTAAACTCAAGTATTGCAAATTTTTTTGCAATATTGCTACGGTGCAATTCTATCTTTAGAATTGCACTGTAGCACTATTGTAAAACCAAAAACAATATTTTATTCTCTCCCTCCCTCATTCTGACTCTCACTTCCTCTCTCTGTCTTTCACCACTCTCACTTCCTCTCTCTGTCTCTCATCGGTGCTGGGTTTTGGATTTTGGAGGTTGGATCAGCGTGGATCGGCGAGCTGGGTTTGGATCGATTGATCGGTGGGTTCGAAACGGTGGATCTGTTGATCGGTGGGTGGATCGATTGGGTTGATCATCGGTAGCTCTGATGGTGGCTCTGGTGATGATTTTTTTTGAATGGGTTTGCTCCGGTGGCATTGCTTTAGTTTTGGTTTGGTTTTGATTTTGCTGGGTATTTTTGACGGCCTGGGTTTTAAATCGGCAGCGTGAGTTTCTGATTGGTGGCTTGGGTTTGCTGATCGGTGGCTTGGGTATTTTTAGGTATTTTCGACGTTTTTCTGGGTTGATCATCGGCGTTTTTCTGGTTATTTTCGACGGCCTGGGTTTCAAATCGGCGGCATGGGTTTGCTGATCGGTGGCTTGGGTGGTGGGTGTGGTGGCCGTTGTTGGCTCCAACTGTTTTGATGGTTTTTGTGTGTGTGGCTCTGTTGAAGGTTTGATGGTTTGTGTTTGTGTGTGTGTGGCTCTGTGTGTATGGTGATGGGTTTGGATAGGTTGATCGGTGGCTTGGGTGGTGGGTGTGGTGGCCGTTGTTGGCTCCAATTGTTTTGATGGTTTTTGTGTGTGTGGCTCTGTTGAAGGTTTGATGGTTTGTGTTTGTGTGTGTGTGGTGATGGGTTTGGATAGGTTGATTGGTATATAATGGGCTTGTGTGTATGTGACTTTGTGTGTTGAACTGGTGCTAGAGGTTGAGGGAGAAAGAGAGGAAAAAAATGACTTTTGAAAAGCCTAGGAAAATCAAGTCTGAAAAAAAGTGACGGTTGGAAAGATATAATAAAGAAAGATTAAAAAATAATATTTTAATAAAAATAGAGTTTTGGGATGCTGGAGATATTGTAAAATGGTATGGTATAAGTAATAAAGTGGCTTTTTGAGATGGTAAAATAAAATAGAGTAAGCGAAAAATCGGATTCAAAAGATTCAACCACAGAATAGCCAATCGGCTTCAAACCAGACCAACGAAAAGCAAGCGGAAAATCGAATTCAAACCTGCCACAAAAATCGGTAATCACTCTCGGACATGTCTGGTACTTCTTTCTGGCAAACCGAGCGGGTCTACACTTTGTCAAGTACTGAGCACAATGCTCAAACAACAGCTGCTGAAGTATGGTACAGTGAACGGAAGAGGTAACAATGTGGTAGGACCCAGCCTAACTCTCATCACTGTGGAGAATATCTAATTGAACATATAAATGCCCTAGGAACATAGGGGCCAGCGGCAGGCTTACCCCAGTAGATATTTTGATAGCCAAACGAAAGTACAAAGGCTTTATGGCGTAGTGGGGGTGGGACCCAAAAACAAACTTGCAAAGCCAAAATGCAATAAAAGCCGCACGGTGAGCAGCAATAGAAAACTTAGAGGAAGAACTCACCCAGTATGACAACTTGGCGTTTCCGGCCATCCTTTTCCTCAATTCGGCCTTAATGGCCTCTTCCTTCGGAGAAAGCTCTAGGGCGGCAGGAGCGGCATCGCCAAGAATGGGCAAGAGCAACTGGTTAGCCACATCTTCAAGGGTCACGGTGAGTTCGCCGCACGAGAAAAAGAAGGTGTGGGTGGTGTTGCACCATCGCCAGACCAAATGACGGAGGTTATAGAGGTCCCGGAAATTCGACAAGCAACGAGACGAGACTATAGCCTTCAAGACGCCGGCTCGTTGTAGCAAACCCATAAAGCCCGTGTCGGAAAGCTCTCTGTCAACCCATTCCTTCCAACCCGAGGCTGCGCCGGACCCAAATTCAAAATGAAGGGGTACGGGAAGCGAAGTACCTTGGCGAAAGGACAGATCGGGGATTGAAGATGCTAAAGGAGCCCAAGAGACATCGGGGTTTCGCCGGACAAGGGCAATCAATACACGACCCGGCGGCGGAGGTACACATTCACCAGGGATTTTTGGGAAGTGAGGATTGACTTTGTACCACGGGTCGATTTAAGGAGCGCATTCGCTGTCGCGGTCGCGCTGCGTCTCTTCCTCAGCGGACCGCTCCGAATCGGAACGTTCCATCTCCTCGCCCACATCAGGAACGGCGGGAGAATCGGAAGCGATCGCCTTCCCTTTGCGGCGGGAAGAGCCTTGACTTTTCACCGGCGACATGGTGAGGAGGCTTAGTCGGAGAAAATGGGTATGGGTGTTTGAAAGGAAGAAGGAGAGTAAGAGACGGAGAGTGTATGTTCTGGGAAAAGAAAGAGTTTGTGGTTAAAGTGCAGAAGGATTCTTCCTTAAATACCCAGGTCATTAATATCAGCACGAAAGGAGGTAACGGGTCAGCCATCAGAAGGGAATGAAATTAATGAAGCGGCGGCTCTATTTCGGAAATAACTGCCAAACTGGGAAATTCGAAAAGACAACCCTGTTCGCGGCAGGAAGGAGAATATATATATATATATATATATATATATATATATATATATATATATATATATATATATATATATATATGTATAAGAAGGGGTCCACAGCTTAAAAAAGACCCGCGAAAAAGAGAAGAAGAAAAAAAGATGAGAGAAGGGCAGAAACGCCTTTTCATTCACATATGAATCGCAAGAGCGTTTCAAATGTTCAGGGGGCTAAATGTTGAGGGCCATTTGTGGAAGCCCAGGCAAACAGAAAAGCCCAATAATGAGGGCCACAAAGAATTGACAAGATAAATAGCAAAAAACCCATTAGGCCCAAGCGGCAGGAATAATGGATCACAGGCCCAACAAATAAATAAATGGGTCTTGAAGAGGCAAGCGGGCTCAAAGAAGCCAGGAAAGAAAGAAATAGCATCCCATGGGCAGAGTATGAGGTAGAAAAGTAAGAAAGGGCCGCCGCAGGCCCAAGGCAATGCAAACTAAGAGAGTAAGGGGTTTATGGCAGGCCCATGAACCCCAAAGATAAGGATAAGGTTATTGGGCCGAGGAAGCCCAATGAAGTTAGTAAAAGGCCCATGGGAGTGTGGAATTAGCAAATGGGCCGAGGAAGCCCAAAGAAAGCAATTGGGCCACGGATGCCCAAAGGAAAGCCTAAAGGGACATAGGAGCCCATGAGTAAAAGCAAAACAATGTCCATGACAGGCCACTGAGAAAAGGGATAAAGGGCTGGCCCAACAAGAGGTCCGGTAGGATTAAGTTATTACGGCAGGAATAACAGTTTAACGTAGCAGGCAATAAAGAAAATCAAAAGTGGGCCAAAGAAATATAAGGCCTATCATCATACGAAGCCTAGCTCCTGAATGGAACGGGAAACCAAAGAAAAGCCCACATGAAGGGCCAGGAAACGCAGACGGAGAGTCTCCAGGTCACGGTAGGCGCATGAGCAGCAGGCAGACTCTTGGACGAATCTGAAAGGGAAGCATGCGCAAGGCCCAGGCACCACCAGCCTGTACCCAGCCAATATAGGACATGGTGGGGCCATGGGCCAGAGGTAAGAGGTAAAGGGGGTATGGTTTGGTGGTGGGGAGAGGGGAAAAGATCTATTTCACGGCTCCTGCCTAAGCCCTTTTGGGAGGTACGTCCTGCTGGGATGACAGACCACCCAAAAGAGGCAAGTTTGGGGGGGAACCGTTGGGTGCATGCCTTGAGAGTAGAGAGAGAAAGCATTTATACCGTGGCAGGAAGAAGTGTTACGGTATACAGAGGAACAAAACAAACCTGCCTCTGTCTGGCAAGGGTGGATGTCGCACAGACCTGATGGTCGGTAAGTACGCCCAGACCAGACAAAGGCGGTTAAGTGGCAAAACGGTAAAACATTGGTCACAGCAGGCACTATAAAAAGGCCCTTGCCGTGCCCTGAAAAGGGGATTGAAAAACAGAGTATATTTCACGAAGTGAAAAGAAAAACAGAGAAAGAAGAAAAGAAAAAAGATAAGAAAGAAAAACAGAGAGGAAAAGAAAGGAAACTAAGGAAAAAGGAGAGTTAGCTCAATGGGCATGCACCAATAGATCGGTTTCCCTCTCTCCCCCTTTAAATCTTTCTTTCTTCCAAAACGTAAATAAGGACTCTTTCTTTTTGGGCAATAACCATTCAGGTCCGACTCCCTCAAAGCCATTAATCCCCACGGCAGGATCTTTTTCCTGGGAGATTATTTGCGTTGAGAAGAGGCGTTCTGTCCTCTTTGGCTTTGCTGCGGCAGACTAAGCTTAAAACTTGATTTATGCCCATTTGATGAGCTAGTATTATTTTCTTCATTTTCTCTGTGATTGACATCAATATGACCGTAATCATGCTTTATTAGTAAGGAGTACATAGCCACTTATTTAAATAGTCAGAATACTCTATTTTAGTTATTATTATATCTGCCTGTCGTAATTCGTCTGCAACAGTTCTGCTTGCCGTAAGTTTGCTCCTGGCAGACAAGGCATAAGTTTGTGTACAAACCGGCCCAAGTTGAGTTACAATTGGACCGGCCCCAGCTCCCTTACTCAGAAACACTAGAGCCCATCATCGCAGGAGGCAGCCCAGCCCATTACCGCAGGAGGCAGCCCAATACACCATATAAAAAAAGGCCCACACAGAGTCAAAAATGAAAAAGAAAAGAAAAAAAGAGAAGATAAAGATGAGAGAATTAAAAAATGGTGGAAAGGAAAAAAAATCAAGGAAAAACCGGATTGGGCTTGAGCAATTTAGGAATTTACAATTTCCTTTTATCAAGTAATTTCCCATAATGTCACTTTCTCTTTTGATATTCATTGATTGATATATATATATATAGCTTGAGTCAAATTAGATTATCTACATTATTGTTTCTTAAAAAAAGATTATCTGCAAAGGGATGTGCTAGTGCAACTAATAAACAATAATTTAATTAATCAATAATTAATTGGGAGAAGCAACTAATAAATAATAATTTAATTAACCAATACATTATAAAAGACAAAAAAATTAAATTATTTAGGCTAAACAATAATTAATAATTTTATAATTAATGAAACAACAATATAACAAATTATAGTTTATAAAAAACAAACAAATTAAAAAAACAACTAAAAAAAAATAATTAATAATTTTATTAATATTTCAAATGAACTTATAGTTTATTGTTTATTCTTTTGCTAGAATTATGGACAAATATTTGATGAGAAAACCACGTAGAAGGCAATTGTAAACTTTATGTATTTGCGTGTTTTTTTATTGTTGTTGCTGTCAATATACAAATCTTTCTTTCTATTAGATTGTGTAATTTATGCTTGTTGAGGAATACCCTGAAAAAAATTCTTGAAGACACCACTTACAATTATGTTCATAGTTTTTCTTTGCGTATTGAACATGTTTGTTAGTTAGCATCTAAAAGCTTCCTCTATTGCCAAGGTTTTTGTTTTTTTGTTTGTTTTTTTCCTGAAATATGAGATGAACTTGAATGGAAATCCTGTTAAGTTTGGTTGCTTAAACTTCAATGAAATATTGCTTGATTTTCGCTTCAAACTTAGAAAGAAATCTTCTTCTTTATCATCATTGTCAGAAATTAGCATAGCCATTATAAGAACTCAAAATTGGGCTTCTTTACAATGCTTGATTTTCTCTGAGATCACCATTAGATCAAATTTCCAACCAATGTTTTTCGTGTGCCAAATGTCATATCCACGGAATACAGCTAGCTATCATTTCTCTAGTCATTTTTTTCCCCAATAAAAAGTCATAGTAAAACCCTATGTGTAGGATAGCTAGTAATCTTTGATCAACTAGTAGTTGACTTAAGCGTGGGAGAGTCAGTAATTAATCTTCTTAGATGTTAGTTTTTAAAAGGGTGCACGTATTCTTTTCCAATTCAGCTAATACTCTCTCTGGTGTCCAGATTTTTATGGGCTTGTTTGGTAATGTTGTATGTATTTTTTGAAAATATGTGTGGGTGAAAAAGTGTGTGAAAATACGTGTAAGTTGTTTCAAAACTGAAAACTATTGTTTAATTTGTGGTACCAATCACCCCCATATGTATCCTGTCTTGTAATTGGTCGATACAACTGGATATTATTTTAAAACTTGTAGCAGTTGCATTGCTTAGTACATCAAACTTTTGCACTATGACCTATCGTTCCTCTCTCTAGTGTTATGGAATTTCAATCTGCCATCTGATTTGAATTCTATAGTTATAACCAAATAATTTTGACTTAGTCCATGCGTCCACAAAATCTTGGAAAGTTTTTTCTTCATGTCTTTAGTTATAACCCTAGATCTCTTATTCAACCATCAGAGACTTTACCAGTTGAGCTAACTGGAATCCATATATGGTACTGTTATCTTATATAGGCATTTATACAAATATACAATTAGAACTATTAGTTTATTAGAATGACCCATAAGAGCATCCACAGCAGTGGAGCAAAAAAATAGCTATTTCGCACTTACAAAAGTCACTTTATCTATTTTACCTCTTCACACCCCACAGCAATGGAGCTATACTTTTAGCTATTTGATTAAAATAATACAAATAACTCATTAAAATAATAATAATAACATCCATAGAAAAAGAAAAAGAAAAAGAAAAAACACCAGCACAGCACAAATATCATCCACCACCACCACCTGTCCACAGCAGGAAAGAAAAAACCACCAACCCAAATCCTTAATCTTTTCCCTCAACCTAGAACAAACAAAATCACCAATCACAAACAAAATCAAAAATCACCAATCACAAACTCAAGCCACCACCCACCATTAGAAACCCACCATCAAAAAACCACTGCAAAAACGAAACCCACCATCACTGCCCACACTCACAGCCACTAGCCACCACCGCCCACACCCACGGCCACTGCCATCACCACCCACAACCTCAACCCAAATCAAAACCCAATCACAAACCCAAAACATAATCACAACCTAAACCCACCACATCAACCAAAACCCAGCAAAAACCGAAAATCATCAGATCAATAAAGCTTGGATTCAATCTAGAGAGAGGGCAAGAGAGAGAGAGAGAGACAGAGAGAAAGAGAGGGTTAACCCACCATGGCTAACCCCCTGCCGTCGCGCTATCAAAACCAAACCAACCAGATCAACTAAAACCGAAAATCGTTAGATCATTTGAGCTAGGACTCAATCTAAAGAGAGAAAACAACAGAGAGAAAGATCGGCGATGGGGCTTGGGGTTGGTCGGCGGAACAGATCAGCGATGAGGGAGCTGGCCGGCAAGTTGAGGGATGAGGGAGATGGCTGGCGAGCTAGAGTAAAAAAAAAAATTGAGGAAGAAAGAAGAATGAAGAGAAGCTGGAGAGAGAGAGAGAGAGAGAGAGAGAGAGAGAGAGAGAGAGAGAGAGAGAGAGAGAGAACGAAAATAGGAAATGATTGTTTAATGAGAGAAGAGAGAGAAGTGTAATAAAAAAATATATATATATATATATCTTTTTTATAGCTTCAAGCTACAGTACGCAGCTAAAAATAGCTGCGTACTGTAGCTTTGAAGCTAAAATTTTTAGCTGTACCTCCACTACTGTAGAGCCATTTTTGTATTTTGGTGAATAGCTATATAGCCATTTAACTTCACTGTTGTGAGTGCTCTAATATAGGTAGATTGCGTGATGTATTGTATTGCAATGAAATCATAATTAATGTAACACCCCATGACCTTGTAAAAAGGGCATACCCCATGACCTTGTAAAAAGGGCACAACAAATGCTACATGTCTACAAGAGAATTTGACACCCTTCTATTTATGGTATATGGATATATTGTGTAATGTACTAGATATGATGCAATTGTACTTAATGTTCTACCTAACTACATGAACTAGTGAAATGGGTAACCTTCAAAAAAGGGAACGGCGGTGCTTACGAGCTACAATATCATAACCTTGCATAGATGGATACTTTGTGCGATGCCATGTAATGTATGTGATGCAATCATGACTTGGTGGATAGCCTTTGATCTTGTAAAAGTGGCACAACAGAGCATGTAACAAAGAATTTCAAACATTTGCATGATGACTTGTTGTATGTGATACAAACATAACTAATGGGACACCCCATAACATTGTAAAAGGGATATGCCTAATGCGAAATGTCTATAACCTTGGCCAAAATGGGCTTTTACCCCTTTCTCAGAAATTTCCAACAAAATGCCCCATGTCTGAAACTAATTAGGAAAATGCCCATGTTTTGAAACTTGATTTTCTAAAAATCTAGTTTCAAATGTAAAACTCGATTTTTGGAACATCGAGTTATACCGAACATGGACCTAGAATTTTTATTTTTGAAACTCGAATTCCATGTAAAGTACTCGAGTTCCACTTGAATTTTTTCAGGGAACTTGAGTTCCATATATATATATATATATATATATATATATATATATATATATATATATATATATATTTCTTTTTTTTTTTAATTTTCAGTTTGCCATAACTCGATTGTCCAAAAATCGAGTTTTAAATTGAAATTCGATTTTTAGAAAATTCAGTTTCAAAACAGGGGCATTTCCTTAAATAGTTTCAGATAAGGGGCATTTTGCTGAAAAATTTTGGCGAAAGGGGCAAATGCCCATTTTCTCCCTATAACCTTTTGTATAAATTTAACTACCCAACTATGATACATAGGAAAGTACAAAATTAGTATGAGATTTTTAATAGAATTTAAAGCATTAATACAACCTATTTTATAGGTTCAAAATAAAGATATCATTGTAAAGGAATCATAATATAAAAGACTAGCTCCCATCGTTACAATGTAAGCTTAAAGAGTAATTTTTTAGTAATTAGAGTTGAATTATTGGAAATGGGTACTCTTGGATACTTGAGGCATTGGCCTCAGGTGATTTATGCTATAGTATTTTGCCTCATAGCCACTAATGTGGTAGCTGAAAAGCTTTACTTCTTTGGTTTGCAACCATTGGCCCAACATGAAGACCACCAGTCCTACAAACTTTTGCCACCTCCATCTCACGACCAAGAACCCCACCCCCCAAGGTATCACACATCACCTCCGCCTGCAGTTTTTAAAACACTACCTCCACTGCCAAGATTTCCACTACCTCCACTGCCAAAATTTCCACTACCACCACCACTACCACCAAAATCTCCACCACCACCGCCTAAATCTCCACAACCACCACAACCAAAATCACCACCACCACCACCACCAAAATCTCCATCACCTCCACCACCACCACCACCACCAAAATCTCCACCACCACCACCACCACCACCACCAAAATCTCCATCACCTCCACCACCAAAATCATCACCACCGCCACCACCTCCCTCACTATCCCCTCCACCACCAAAATCTCCACCACCACCACCACCAAAATCTCCACCACGACCACCACCACCAAAATCATCACCACCGCCAACATCGCCATCACCTCCACCACCAAAATCATCACCACCGCCACCACCTCCCTCACTATCCCCTCCTCCACCTCCATCGCCTTCACCACCACCACCAAAATCTCCACCACCACCAACAACACCATCTCCATCACCTCCACCACCAAAATCATCACCACCGCCACCAAAACCATCACCACCGCCACCAAAACCATCACCACCGCCACCACCTCCCTCACTATCCCCTCCACCACCTCCATCTCCATCACCTCCACCACCAAAATCATCACCACCGCCACCAACTCCCTCACTATCCCCTCCACCACCTCCATCTCCACCACCACCACCGCCAAAATCTCCACCACCACCACCACCATCTCCATCACCTCCACCACCAAAATCATCACCACCGCCACTACCTACCTCACTATCCCCTCCACTACCTCCATCTCCATCACCTCCACCACCAAAATCTCCACCATCACCACCACCACCACCAAAATCTCCACCACCTCCATCACTATCCCCTCCACCACCTCTATCTCCATCACCTCCACCACCAAAATCTCCACCACCACCACCCCCAAAATCATCACCACCGCCACCATCCCCATCACCTCCACCACCAAAATCATCACCACCACCACCACCACCCTCACTATCCCCTCCACCACCTCCATCTCCATCACCCCCACCACCAAAATCATCACCACCGCCACCAAAACCATCACCTCCACCACCAAAATCATCACCACCGCCACCACCTCCCTCACTATCCCCTCCACCACCTCCACCACCAAAATCTCCACCACCACCACCACCACCACCAAAATATCCATCTCCACCACCACCACCAAAATCTCCATCACCTCCACCACCAAAATCATCACCACCACCACCACCTCCCTCAATATCCCCTCCACCACCACCAAAATCTCCACCACCAACACCACCACCAAAATCATCACCACCGCCACCACCGAAATCTCCTCCACCACCTAAATTATCTCTACCACTACAACCAATAATTATCTCATAATGACAACTAATCCCCCACTAAATTATCTCTACCACTAACACCAATAATTATCTCATAAGAATAAATGCTTCTTTATTTGGATGTCGAAGTGTGGCAAAGTTTGTTATCTTTGTATTTACAAATATGTATTTTAATGAATAATGATCTCTAGTAGAGATCGTGAATCTGTATGAAGCATTCAATGTATCAAACTATTTGAAGCAATGTGACTTTACCATTCAAGTTCTAATTTTTTTTAATTAATTATATTGCATGCATGAAATAATGATCTCATGGTTGCTGCAAATGATGATTAGATATTCCAGTTCGTTCATGGAAAAAAAATCATGAATGTCTTTGGATGGCAAAAAATGAACCGAATTTTGTTATCATTATATAAAAAAAATAAATATATTAATGCATGAAAAGGTACACATTTTTTTTTTTCATATAAAATGTTACTTATTATAATTCAACTTAATCATTTCTGATATATCGAAATGGAACTCTCTAGTTATAAAAAAAAAAAAAAAAAAATGGAACACTAATAAAAAAACTTTTAAAAAAAATTGAAACTTGATACTCATTTTTTGAAATCATCTATGATTATTTTTGCAATACATTTCACTATAATTTTCCTTTTAATGTATAAATCAATTAATGTGTTTGCTAGAATATTGATCACCTTCTATTTTGTTGCGAAATCTTTTTTTTATTTTATAGAAAGATTCAACCTATGGCGTCTGCTCCTAACTATAGTGTATTATTATCAGACCAAGACACCAATCAGTTTTCGGTATAGGCAGTGATTGAACCACAAATCTCTTATTTAACCATCAAAGACTTTACCAGTTAAACTAACTAGAATCCACATTTTGTTGCGAAATCTAATTTTGATAACATATGATTAAAAAATATCATTTGAAGTAGAAAGTGGAAGATTAAATATAACTTTAACCACTCCATAAAAATTTAGTAGGCCATTATTGATTTTCTACTCCTTTACCGGCCATTAAAATAATTAAAAAAAAATCTGATAAAAAAAAAAAGTCCCATTTTCAACGGTCGTGTCTTTTCTTTACTCTTTTCCCAAATTCCGAAACTCATTCGCTCGCTCCAGTACAACCCGAAACCGAAAACCCTAATCCTATTCCTAGATACAACCACTCTCAACGCATCTTCTTCAATTTTTTGTTTTCAAAATTCTATCTTTATTTAATTTCTTTAAAATGGCTTTTTTTTTTTTGGAAAAAGATTGGATAATAGAGGATGTTAACTTTACTTTTCTTAAAAATGGTCACAGGTTGCTAATTATTGAGTGACTTTGTTTTTAACTGAAGTAACATAATGGTAGGTAAAACGTCTCTTGTTTTGATACCACGATAAACTATTGATTGACATTGTCCCAAAAACTTAAGTTGTTGGAAAAGGTAAATTTAATCATTTAACTGCATATTTCTGACACGCTCTCTCCCACGTGTGTCAAATTTTAAAATGGTAGGTAGAGTGAAGGAGGCAGGGGTCGAATTCAAGATCTCCAATTTTGATACCATGTTAAATTACCAAATCTCCCAAAAGCTTAAACTGTGACGCTTTATTTAATATCTCGTCTTAAAGCAAACTCTTGCTCCTTCTACGTCTCTACCGCAAACAATGTATGATTAGATGAATGGTGTTACAATGTATTTGTCAGAATGGTGCATTGATGCTAGGACATGTCTTTTGCTCCCTCACTTTCCCTAAATGCTCTGGTTTCATGTTTATTGTGTTTACATATTGTGGTTCTTTTTTCAGCCAAGGCATCTCTGCATTGGAGTTTGACAACAAGGTGAATGCCGAGTCATAATTCTTCAACTCATGATTTCTGGATTCTAGATTTTTTTCCCCCATTGAATTAGGTTATATTTCACTGTTTCTGTTTCATCTTATTTTACATACACAAAATGTCACAAACAAATAGGGGTATGCACACACGTGGAAAATTACGTGCGTGTGTGTACGTGCATAGCTATATTGCTAAAAAAAAACAAATTGATATTACAAAAGATTAGTCCTGCATGATTCCGACAAAAGGAAACTATTTTGAAATCAAGTCTAAACCCTAAATCAAGGATATGATTCCTGGTATGAGGTTACCCCTGTGAATGGGTCAAAACTTTGTTACTCATTGTCGACTTGAAGAATTGAATGATTCGATTAAATGATTTTTTTTCCCATAGAAAACTGAGAGTTTATGAGGCTCTATAACCATTCAAGTGAATAACTTGTTAGATTGAACAAAACTTGTGACTTCCAATTCACGCACTCTAGGGCTTGAATTTTGTGCACAAATAAATTCATATTCTGAATTCTGTTGGATGATTCTCATCAAGTTTCATGCATGCCCTTTTTAAATTTTTATCAACAAAATTTAATACTGCTCTAACAAAATTAACCTCTCAAAGTTTTAAGTGCTCTTGGTTGTGCTATGTGTCAGCTCATGTCATGAGAATGTAGCTAAACTACTATTAAATGGAGCATTTTTTTTGTTTGTTTGTTTTAATATCTCTCTCTCTCTCTCATTTAAGGGACTTAAGAA
The DNA here is from genome assembly GCA_028535165.1 of Quercus tomentella. Taxonomy (NCBI): domain Eukaryota; kingdom Viridiplantae; phylum Streptophyta; class Magnoliopsida; order Fagales; family Fagaceae; genus Quercus; species Quercus tomentella. The sequence continues at coordinate 6,540,464 of JAPQVY010000133.1, forward strand.
TACTTATGTAAATGACACTTTGAGGTCATAGTCAGTGAAGCCCCTTCTAATCATTATTCTCTTCTAGATATTGGCTGAGTCTTGCATTGTTACTTTTACTTATGATGAAGTGCAAATTTGCCAGTCGAAGTGAATGCCTCCAGATGGAGCCAAGCCCTCGTCTCTGTAACAGTAGAAATGGTGAGGTGGCTCCCTCAGAGTGGTCACCGGTGTGGTGCCTGCCACAACGTCTCCGATGCCAAAGTCAATACAAGGAAGCTCTAGAAAATAAAGCAATGTAGTGGAACAACAACAAGTATTTCTAAGTGTGTCTATGTACCTTATGTTGGGGTTGGGAGGGTTGTATATATACATTCCTGTAGCTCCTAGCCGTTGTGGTTGTTATGGCGGCTTTAATGCCTCTTTTGGTAATGCCTAGTGGTCAATCATGTGAGCTTTGATGGCTCCCAACGGTCTGTACAGTAGTCCCTGTAACCGTCTGAGGCATTTATTTGACTATATTATATGGCTTCTTTATCTTCGTCAGTAATGTGGCCACTTCGTCGGAGGGACCTGGTTGATCCGTCTGTCAATGCTGCCTTGTTGGTTTGGATGAGATCGTCCAGGTAAGTTGGGTTCGTCAATCCCATCAGCTGCCCTAGGATTTTGTGGTCGTCATGATGTGTCATGACGATCACAGAAGATGAAAGGTCTATGGGCTCTTGGGATTTCGCTCCGTAATAAATGCATAGTGGCGGCGCCACACACATTGTGGCCATGTGGCATGTTTTGATTAGTGGAGTTAATGCTCCAATTGTGTGACTCTTGGGGTTTCCTGCTGAATTTCAATTTTTTGTGCCTTGGTTTTTAAACTTCTCCGCTCCTCATTTTCCCTTTCACCTTTCCCAAATTCCTGATCATTGCTCTGAGTATTTTCTTCTCCAACCTTTCTCTGTGATTCTTCTCCGAACTAGTGCGTGGCTGAGCTTTCTACATTTTCTTTTGAGGTATGTCTTTCTTCTTACTTTTTGTTTCTTTTCTCTTTTCGGTGTAGACATAAACTATGGTAAATTTCTGATTTTCTCTCCATTTTCTTTTGTGTTTGTTTTTTGGGTTTTGGGCTTTTTAGGATTTATCTTTTTCCCTTGGTTTTCTGGTTTTTCCATGGTTAGTGGCTCTGAGGTTAGGATAGCTTGCCCCCCAATTTCTTTTCTGTTTGCGCGTATAGGGGGGCCTTTAGGGGTTTTCCCACACCTTGAGAATTTTGTTTTTGAGGGTAACAGTCTGAGCGTTGCATTGGCCGATTTGTTGCCTTTGCTTCGTCAATCAATTGATTGGTCCGAGAATTTTGTGAGAAAGCGGGAGATGATGTCTGAGGTTAGGTCTAGTGAACTCGATATTGGGTTATCGTCTAGCGGCGACCCAGTGGAGGGAGATACAGTCGTCTCTACCCTTCGAGAAGTTAGGGCTTTTCATGCCCTCGAGGAAGTGTGTGGGCTGGATGTTGATACGATGGGTAGGTTTAAGTATAGGTTCCAATTCCTGAAACGAGTTAGGGTTCGTCTGCCCAGTGAGGAGGATCGGGCCTGTCACTTCTTCCCTGGGGAGGTATGCTTTTACAAGTATACCTTCGTCTGTGGGTTGAGGTTTCCCGTCCATCCATTCCTCATGGAGCTGTTAGACCGTTTTGGCACTGCTCTTGGGCAACTTATGCCCAATTCCTGGAGGATAGTGGTCAGCTGTATGGGGACATGGTTGGTCGTTACGGATGAAGGCATAATTAAAGTAGACGAGCTCGTCTACTTATACTGCTTGAAAGAGTCCAAGGAGCACGGGTACTATGAATTGGTGCCTTGGGAGAGGAGGACTAGGATCGTCAGGGGTCTACCTTCGTCTTTCAGGTATTGGAAGTCCAGTTTTTCTGTGTCTGGGGACGACTTTGAGACTCCTTTCGGTGGGGTTTGGGGTGATTTTCCGAGGTTTCTTCGTCGATGGGGAACCCCAACCTTAGGTGCGTCATTATTTCCTCTCATCGTTTGAGTTTTGTTGCTTTTACTTTTTACCGTCACTAACTCCTTCATTCCTTGTTTTGCGCAGTTAGGAGACGACCCAAGCTTAAGAGCAGGTATAAAGAGCGGGTGGAGAAGGCAACTGAATACGCGATGAAAATTGAGGACTGGGGCGATCTGGTGGACCCATGGACTCTCGCCTTCTATTGTCTTGGTCCAGAGCCCTCTGCCTTCGTCCTGCGCAACATTGATATTTAGGAAAAAAAGAGTAAGTGTTAGGTTCGTCACTATTGATTCTCTTGTATATACTTGGGGTTTTTTTTTTTTTTTTTAACAATTAGTTTCCTCATTGTGCAAATTCGCTAGTCGAAGTGAATGCGTCCAGATGGAGCCAAGCCCTCGTCTCTGTAACAGTAGAAATGTTAAGATGGCTCCCTCAGAGTGGTCACCAGTGTGGTGCCTGCCACAACGTCTCCGATGCCAAAGTCAATACAGGGAAGCTCTAGAAAATAAAGCAATGTAGTGAAACAACAACAAGTATTTCTATGTGTTTCTATGTACCTTATGTTGGTGCTGGGAGGGTTGTTTATATACATTCCTGTAGCTCCTAGCTGTTGTAGTTGTTATGGCGGCTTTAATGCCTCTTTTGGTAACGCCTCGTGGTCAATCATGTGAGCTTTGATGGCTCCCAACGGTCTGTACAGCTGTCCCTGTAACCGTCTGAGGCATTTATTTGATTGCATTAAATGGCTTCTTTATCTTCGTCAGTAATGTGACCACTTCGTCGGAGGGACCTGGTTGATCTGTCTGTCAATGCTGCCTCGTTGGTTTGTATGAGATTGTCCAGGTAAGTTGGGTTCGTCAATCCCATCAACTTATATTTAATTGACTTTTTTTTAGCTTGGGGATTTCACCTTTTTATCTCTTATTCACTTTATTTAAGGGGATATATTTGGTATCAGTGACAAAATCAGGGTGTTTAACAGTACATGACTTTGAAGCTCTTTATTGCCATGGTAATGAGTCATTGCCAAAGTGAGTTCCTGCACTGCAACTTGCTATACTGTTTCTCTCACTTGGCAAGTATTTTGTTTTGAGTTTTGACTAAGGCAAATGGATGCTTATTTAGGCTATGGACAGATTTACTGTTAATTATTTAACATGATTGAAGCACACTTGCTCTTAAACTAAAATCCAATGGCGACATAACACTAATAGATAGCCATGCACCGATGCACGTACACAATATATAACTAGTGTGTACATTAGGAAGTATTACTACAATACTTCGGTTTTACATGACTTGATTTGATTTTTATCTTTTAATATAGGAAAAAGAAAATAATATTTAATCTTTAATATTATTAGTGTTTATGGTTATGATATGCAATATTGGGTAACTGGTTAGAGTAAGATTAATGATTTTTTGTTTTGCTTCTCGTGTGCTAAATGTGCATGTTTAATTGTCTATTCAGTGACTTCAATGTGAATGCTCTTTTCCTTCTGTGAAAATTTGTAAAAGCTAGAAACTTACACACACATATATGCTGCCTTTAGAAATTGAAAATGAAAGCACCATTTGTTCCGGAAGCAATATCATATTCCAGTATCGTTACATGTTTGAAGGTTGCAAGTTCAAGCCCCACCAGGACCATTTTCTCATTTATTCAACAAAAAAAAGGCAACAATTTAAGTGACACTTTCAACCCTGGGTGTTCCCAGGACTGAAAAAAAAATTTTATATATAATAATTAAAATTTTTTTATCTTTTTACCCTTAAAAAAAAAAAAATTTAAGAACCCCCTCAATCAAAATTAGAAACACCCTCAAATTAAAAAAAAAAAAAAAATTGTTCTGCTTTCAAGCCAAAAAAAAAAAGCCCAAAATAAATTTGAACTAAAATCTGAAAAAAAATAAAAAAAAATTGTAACAGAGTAAGCAACAAGCCCACGGATTCTCAAAAAAAAAACAATGGACGACAAGCCCAACATCGGATGACGACGCAATGTTTCTGCAAGATTTTTATGACAAAAAATTGAAAAAATCTTGCATTTTTGTTGTTTGTAACTGAGGCTGAGAAGGAGGGAGAGGAAGAGATTTGTTAGGAAGAGAATGAAGAGACTGAGAAGGGTGGAGAGGAAGAGACTTGCGACAGAAAAAAAAAAAAAGATGGGAAAGAGAGAGGACCTCTGAACGTGTAGATGAGAGATGATTAGTTAGGAACTGGGAAGGTATAAGTCAAGGCATTGGGAAAGTAATAGAAGTTTAAATGTGTGGATGAGAACTATTCTAGACAAGAGTGAAATATGAAAAAGAAAAGAAAAAAAGAAAAGATAAAGATGAGAGAATTAAAAAATGGTGGAAAGAAAAAAAATCAAGGAAAAACCGGATTGGGCTTGGGCAATTTAGGAATTTATAATTTCCTTTTATCAAGTAATTTCCCATCATGTCACTTTCTCTTCTGATACTCATTGATTGATATATATATATAACTTGAGTCAAATTAGATTATCTGCATTATTGTTTCTTAAAAAAAGATTATTTGTAAAGGGGTGTGTGCTAGTGCAATTAATAAACAATAATTTAATTAATCAATAATTAATTGGGAGAAGTAACTAATAAATAATAAATAATAATTTAATTAACCAATACATTATAAAAGACAAAAAAATTAAATTATTTAAGCTAAACAACAATTAATAATTTTATAATTAATGAAACAACAATATAACAAATTATGGTTTATAAAAGACAAACAAATTAAAGAAACAACGAAACAAAAATAATTAATAATTTTATTAATATTTCAAATGAACTTATAGTTTATAGTTTATTCTTTTACTAGAATTATGGACAAATATTTGATGAGAAAACCACGTAGAAAGCAATTGTAAACTTTATGTATTTGCGTGTTTTTTTATTGTTGTTGTTGTCAATATACAAATATTTCTTTTTATTAAATTGTGTAATTTATGCTTGTTGAGGAACACCTTGAAAAAAATTCTTGAAGACACCACTTACAATTATGTTCATAGTTTTTCTTTGCGTATTGAACACGTTTGTCAGTTAGCATCTAAAAGCTTCCTCTATTGCCAAGGTTTTTGTTTTTTTGTTTTTTTGTTTTTTGTTTTTTCCTGAAATATGAGATGAACTTGAATGGAAATCCAATTAGGCTTGGTTGCTTAAACTTCAATGAAATATTGCTTGATTTTCGCTTCAAACTTAGAACGAAATCTTCTTCTTTATCATCATTGTCAGAAATTAGCATAGCCATTAGAGCATTAGCATTGAAAAATGCTAATGCTATATCTAAGCCTTTTTTAGCATTTTATGGCTTAAAATGTGCTGCATCAAAGGATGCTAAACACAACTATTGTAAAAAATTTTACAATAGTGCTACAGTACAATTCTATCTTTAGAATTGTACTGTAGCACAATTGTAAAAAATATATATATATATTTTAATCCACGGCATTTCTCTCTCTTCACTCTCTCTTTCTCATTTGCTCTCTCCGCTCTCTTCACATTCTCTCTGCTCTTTCCTCTTCCAAACCCAAACATCATTTGCTCTCTCCGCTCTCTTCACTCTTCATTCTCTCTGCTCTTTCCTCTTTCAAACCCAAACATCATCATCTCTTTCTCATCTGCTTTGTTTTTTTGGCTGTGACCGGTGCTTAAAGGAAGTGGTGGGTTTCAAACCCAAACATCATCCATCTCTTTCTCATCTGCTTTTTTTTTTTTTTTTGGCTGTGACCGGTGCTTAAAGGAAGTGGTGGGTATGGCTGAGGTGAGTTGTGGGTCACGGAGATCGGAGATCGGAGTGGCTGAAGTGGGTCACGGCGCGGGTCACAGCATGGGTCGCGGAGTCAGAGATTGGAGTGGGCTGAAGTGGGTTGTGGGTATGGCTAATTGGTCACGGCGTGGGTCACGGAGATCGGAGATTGGAGATCGGAGTGGAGATCGGAGATTGGAGATCGGGTTCTGTTGTGACTCTGGTTTTTTTTTTTTTTTTTAATTGGGATTTTTGTTCCGGAGGGATTTTAGAGAAACTCCTTTGTACATGTCGCCGGAATCAGTTAATCGAATCGCCGGAAAATATTTGGATTATTTGTGTTTGTTGATCTGTTTGATGGTTGTGTTTGTGTGTTTGTGCGTGTGTGTGTGTGTGGTGATGGATTTGGAAAAGCGTAGGAAAACAGGAGTTACGGTTAGAAAAAAATAGTAAAGAAAGATTATAAAATAATATTTTAATAAAAATAGAGTTTTAGGATGTAGGAGGTATTGTAAAATGGGATGGTATAAGTAATAAAGTGACTTTTTGAGATGGTATAATAGTATAGCATAGCATTCTTTGATGCTGATGCTCTAAGAACCCAAAATTGGGCTTCTTTACAATGCCTGATTTTCTCTGAGATCACCATTAGATCAATTTTCCAACCAGTGTTTTTCATGTGCCAAATGTCATATCCACGGAATACAGCTAGCTATCATTTCTATAAAGTCACTTTTTTCCCCAATAAAAAGTCATAGTAAAACCCTATGTGTAGGATAGCTAGTAATCTTTGATCAACTAGTAGTTGACTTAAGCGTGGGAGAGTCAGTAATAATTCTTCTTAGATGTTAGTTTTTAAAAGGGTGCACGTATTCTTTTCCAATTCAGCTAATACTCTCACTCTGGTGGTCAGATTTTTATGGGCTTGTTTGGTAATGTTGTTCTAGTAATGTTGTATGTATTTTTTGAAAATACGTGTGAGTGAAAAAATGTGTGAAAATACGTGTAAATTGTTTAAAAACTGAAAACTAATGTTTAATTTGTGGTACCAATCACCCCATATGTATCCTGTCTTGTAATTGGACGATACAACAGGATATTATTTTAAAACTTGTAGCAGTTGCATTGCTTAGTACATCAAACTTTTGCACTATGACCTGTCGTTCCTCTCTCTAGTGTTATGGAATTTCAATCTGCCATCTGATTTGAATTCTATAGTTATAACCCAATAATTTTGACTTAGTCCATGCGTCCACAAAATCTTGGAAAGTTTTTTCTTCATGTCTTTAGTTATAACCCTAGATCTTTTATTCAACCATCAAAGACTTTACCAGTTGAGCAAACTGGAATCCACATATGGTATTGGTATCTTATCTAGGCATTTATACAAATATACAATTAGAACTATTAGTTTATTAGAATGACCCATAAGAGCATCCACAGTAGTGGAGCAAAAAATATAGCTATTTGGCACCTACAAAAGTCACTTTATCTATTTTACCTCTTCACACCCCACAGCAATGGAGCTATACTTTTAGCTATTTGATTAAAATAATACAACTAACTCATTAAAATAATAATAATAATAACATCCACCGAAAAAGAAAAAGAAAAAGAAAAAAAAAACACCAGCACAGCACAAACATCATCCACCACCACCACCAGTCCACAGCAGGAAAGAAAAAACCACCAACCCAAATCCTTAATCTTTTCCCTCAACCCAGAACAAACAAAATCACCAATCACAAACAAAATCAAAAATCACCAATCACAAACTCAAGCCACCACCCACCATTAGAAACCCACCATCAAAAATCCACTGCAAAAACGAAACCCACCATCACTGCCCACACTCACAGCCGCTAGCCACCACCGCCCACACCCACACCCACGGTCACTGCCATCACCACCCACAACCTCAACCCAAATCAAAACCCAATCACAAACCAAAACATAATCACAACCTAAACCCACTACATCAACCAAAACCCAGCAAAAACCGAAAATCATCAGATCAATAAAGCTTGGATTCAATCTAGAGAGAGGGCTAGAAAGAGAGAGACAGAGAGAGAGACAGAGAGAAAGAAAGGGTTAACCCACCATGGCTAACCCCCTGCCGTCGCGCTGTCACAACCAAACCAACCAGATCAACTAAAACCGAAAATCATTAGATCATTTGAGCTTGGACTCGACCTAGAAAGAGAAAACGACGGAGAGAAAGATCGGCAATGGGGCTTGGGGTTGGTCGGCTGAACAGATCGGCAATGAGAGAGCTGGCCGGCAAGTTGAGGGATGAAGGAGATAAGGGAGTTGGCCGGCGAGCTAGAGTAAAAAAAAATTTGAGGAAGAAAGAAGAAAGAAGAGAAGCTGGAGAGAGAGAGAGAGAGAGAGAGAGAGAGAGAGAGAGAGAGAGAGAGAGAGAGAGAGAGAGTAGGAAATATTTGTTTATTGAGAGAAGAGAGAGAACTGTAATAAAAAATATATACATATATTTTTTATAGCTTCAAGCTACAGTATGTTGCTAAAAATAGCTGCATATTGTAGCTCTGAAGCTAAAATTTTTAGCTATACCTCCACTGCTGTAGAGCCATTTTTGTATTTTGGTGAATAGCTATATAGCCATTTAACTTCACTGTTGTGAGTGCTCTAATATAGGTAGATTGCGTGATGTATTGTATTGCAATGAAATCATAATTAATGTAACACCCCATGACCTTGTAAAAAGGGCACACCCCATGACCTTGTAAAAAGGGCACAACAAATGCTACATGTCTACAAGAGAATTTGACACCCTTCTATTTATGGTATATGGATATATTGTGTAATGTACTAGATATGATGCAATTTTACTTAATGTTCTACCTAATTCCATGAACTAGTGAAATGGGTAACCTTCAAAAAAGGGAACGACAGTGCTTATGAGCTACAATATCATAACCTTGCATAGATGGATACTTTGTGCGATGCCATGTAATGTATGTGATGCAATCATGACTTGGTGGACAGCCTTTGATCTTGTAAAAGTGGCACAACAGAGCTTGTAACAAAGAATTTCAAACATTTGCATGATGACTTGTTGTATGTGATACAAACATAACTAATGGGACACCCCATAACATTGTAAAAGGGATATGCCTAATGCGGAATGTCTATAACCTTGGCCAAAATAGGCTTTTACCCCTTTCTCACAAAATTTCCAACAAAATGCCCCATGTCTGAAACTAATTAGGGAAATACCCATGTTTTGAAACTTGATTTTCTAAAAATCTAGTTTCAAATGTAAAACTTGATTTTTGGAACATCGAGTTATACCGAACGTGGACTTAGAATTTTTATTTTTGAAACTCGAATTCTATGTAAAGTACTCGAGTTCATGGAACTTGAGTTCCACTTGAATTTTTTCAAGGAACTTGAGTTCCATATAAATATATATATATATATATATATATATATATTTTTTTTTTTTAATTTTCAGTTTGCTATAACACAATTGTCCAAAAATCGAGTTTTAAATTGAAACTCGATTTTTAGAAAATTGAGTTTCAAAACAGGGGCATTTCCTTAAATAGTTTCAGATAAGGGGCATTCTGCTGAAAAATTTTGGTGAAAGGGGCAAATGCCCATTTTCTCCCTATAACCTTTTGTATAAATTTAACTACCCAACTATGATACATAGGAAAGTACAAAATTAGTATGAGATTTTTAATAGAATTTAAAGCATTAATACAACCTATTTTATAGGTTTAAAATAAAGATATCATTGTAAAGGTCTCAGAATATATAAGACTAGCTCCCTTCGTTACAATGCAAGCTTAAAGAGTAATTTTTTAGTAATTAGAGTTGAATTATTGGAAATGGGTACTCTTGGATGCTTGAGGCATTGGCCTCAGGTGATTTATGCTATAGTATTTTGCCTCATAGCCACTAATGTGGTAGCTGATAAGCTTTACTTCTTTGGTTTGCAACCATTGGCCCAACATGAAGACCACCAGTTCTACAATCATTTGCCACCTCCATCTAACGACCAAGAACCCCACCCCCCAAGCTATCACACATCAGCTTCATCTCACGACCAAGAACCCCACCCCCCAAGGTATCACACATCACCTCCGCCTGAAGTTTTTAAAACACTACCACCACTAAGATTTCCACTACCTCCACTGCCAAAATTTCCACTACCACCACCACTAGCTTCTTCACCTCCACCGCTAAAATCTCCACCACCACCGCCTAAATCTCCACAACCAAAATCTCCACCAACACCACCACCACCAAAATCTCCACCACCACCACCACCAAAATCTCCATCACCTCCACCACCAAAATCATCACCATCGCCACCACCTCCTTCACTATCCCCTCCACCAACTCCATCTCCATCACCTCCACCACCAAAATCTCCACCACCACCACCATCTCCATCACCTCCACCACCAAAATCATCACCACCGCCACCACCTCCCTCTCTATCCCCTCCACCACCTCCATCTCCATCTCCTCCATCACCAAAATCTCCACCACCACCACCACCAAAATCTCCACCACCGCCACCAAAACCATCACCACCGCCACCATCTCCATCACCTCCACCACCAAAATCTCCTCCACCACCATCTCCATCACCTCCACCACCAAAATCATCACCACCGCCACCACCTCCATCTCCATCACCACCACCATCAAAATCTCCACCACCACCACCACCACCACCATCTCCATCACCTCCACCACCAAAAGCATCACCACCGCCACTACCTAGCTCACTATCCCCTCCACCACCTCCATCTCCATCACCTCCACCACCAAAATCTCCACCACCACCACCACCACCATCTCCATCACCTCCACCACCAAAATCATCACCACCGCCACCACCTCCCTCACTATCCCCTCCACCACCTCCATCTCCATCACCTCCACCACCAAAATCTCCACCACCACCACCCCCAAAATCATCACCACCGCCACCATCTCCATCACCTCCACCACCAAAATCGTCACCACCGCCACCACCACCATCTCCATCACCTCCACCACCAAAATCATCACCACCGCCACCAAAACCATCACCACCGCCACCATCTCCATCACCTCCACCACCAAAATCATCACCACTACCACCACCTCCCTCACTATCCCCTCCACCACCTCCATCACCTCCACCACCAAAATCATCACCACCACCACCACCTCCCCCACTATCCCCTCCACCACCACCACCACCACCACCAAAATCATCACCACCGCCACCACCAAAATCTCCTCCACCACCTAAATTATCTCTACCACTACCACCAATAATTATCTCATTATGACAACTAATCCCCCACTAAATTATCTCTACCACTACCACCAATAATTATCTCATAAGAATAAATGCTTCCTTATTTGGATGTTGAAGTGTGGCAAAGTTTGTTATCTTTGTATTTACAAATATGTATTTTAATGAATAATGATCTCTAGTAGAGATCGTGAATCTGTTGATGTAGCACCCAATGTATCAAACTATTTGAAGCAATGTGAGTTTACCATTCAAGTTATAATTTTTTTTTAATTAATTATATTGCATGCATGAAATAATGATCTCATGGTTGCTGCAAATGATGATTAGATATTCCAGTTCGTTCTTGGAAAAAAAATCATGAATGTCTTTGGATGGCAAAAAATGAACCGAATTTTGTTATCATTATATAAAAAAAAATAAATATATTAATGCATGAAAAGGTACACATTTTTTTTTTCATATAAAATGTTACTTATATAATTCAACTTAATCATTTATTATATATCAAAATGGAACTCTCTAGTTATAAAAAAAAAAAAAATGGAACACTAATAAAAAAAAATTTTAAAAAAAAATTGAAACTTGATACTCATTTTCTGAAATCATCTATGATTATTTTTGCAATACATTTCACTATAATTTTCCTTTTAATGTATAAGTCAATTAATGTGTTTGCTAGAATATTGATCACCTTCTATTTTGTTGCGAAATCTTTTTTTTTTTTTTAGAAAGATTCAACCTATGGCGTCTGCTCCTAACTATAGTGGCGTCTGCTCCTAACTATAGTGTATTATTATCAGACCAAGACACCAATCAGTTTTTGGTATAGGCAGTGATTGAACCACAAATCTCTTATTTAACCATCAAAAACTTTACCAGTTAAACTAACTAGAACCCACATTTTGTTGTGAAATCTAATTTTGATAACATATGATTAAAAAATATCATTTGAAGTAGAAAGTGGAAGATTAAATATAACTATAACCACTCCATAAAAATTTAGTAGGCCATTATTGATTTTCTACTCCTTTACCAACCATTAAAATAATTAAAAAAAAAATCTGATAAAAAAAAAAAAGTCCCGTTTTCAATGGTCGTGTCTTTCCTTTACTCTTTTCCCAAATTCCGAAACTCATTCGCTTGCTCCAGTACAACCCGAAACCGAAAACCCTAATCCTATTCCTAGATACAACCACTCTCAACGCATCTTCTTCAATTTTTTGTTTTCAAAATTATATCTTTATTTAATTTCTTTAAAATGGCTTTTTTTTTTTTTTTTTTTTTTTTTAGGAAAAAGATTGGATAATAGAGGATGTTAACTTTACTTTTCTTAAAAATGGTCACAGGTTGCTAATTATTGAGTGACTTTGTTTTTAACTGAAGTAACATAATGGTAGGTAAAACGTCTCTTGTTTTGATACCACGATAAACTATTGATTGACATTGTCCCAAAAACTTAAAGTTTTTGGAAAATGGTAAATTTAATCATTTAACTGCATATTTCTGACACGCTCTCTTCCACGTGTGTGAAATTTTAAAATGGTAGGTAGAGTGAAGGAGGCAAGGGACGAATTCAAGATCTCCAGCTTTGATACCATGTTAAATTACCAAATCTCCCAAAAACTTAAATTGTAACGCTTTATTTAATATCACGTCTTAAAGCAAACTCTTGCTCCTTCTATGTCTCTACCGCAAACAATGTATGATTAGATGAATGGTGTTACAATGTATTTGTTAGAATGGTGCATTGATGCTAGGACATGTCTTTTGCTCCCCCACTTTCCCTAAATGCTCTGGTTTCATGTTTATTGTGTTTACATATTGTGGTTCTTTTTTCAGGCAAGGCATCTCTGCATTGGAGTTTGACAACAAGGTGAATGCCAAGTCATAATTTTTCAACTCATGATTTCTGGATTCTAGATTTTTTTCCCCCATTGAATTAGGTTATATTTCACTGTTTTTGTTTCATCTTATTTTACTACACAAAATGTCACAAACAAATAGGGGTATGCACACACGTGGAAAATCACGCGCGTGTGTGTACGTGCATAGCTAGGACAAAGGCTTTTGCCCTTTTTGGGCAAATTAATTAGCTTTATACCCGGGAAAGACCCATCTTTCCCAAACTAAGTAGGGAAATACCCATCTTTTAAAACTCAATTTATGATCAATCGAGTTAGGCCCTATAGTGGCGTTTTAAGGAGCCTATAGTGACGTTTTTTAAGACCTATAGTAACGTTTTTTAACTCGATTTCAATGAAATCGAGTTATAGGTAAAAAAATTGCCTATAACTCGATTTCATTGAAGTCGCGTTAAAAAACGTCATTATAGGTCTTAAAAACGTCACTATAGGCTTATTAAAACACCACTATAGGGCTTCAGAAATTTTTTTTTTTTCCTAACTCGATTTATCATAAATCGAGTTTTAGAAGATGGGCATTTCCCTACTTAGTTTGGTAAATGGGGTATAAAGCTAATTAATTTGCCCGAAAAGGGAAAAAGCCCATTTTTTCTTGCATAGCTATATTGCTAAAAAAAATCAAATTGATATTACAAAAGATTAGTCCTGCATGATTCCGACAAAAGGAAACTATTTTGAAATCAAGTCTAAACCCTTAATCGAGGATATGATTCCTGGTATGAGGTTGCCCCTGTGAGTGGGTCAAAACTTTGTTACTCATTGTGGACTTGAAGAATTGAATGATTCGATTAAATGATTTTTTTCCCCATAGAAAACTGAGAGTTTATGAGGCTCTCAAACCATTCAAGTGAATACCTTGTTAGATTGAACAAAACTTGTGACTTCCAATTCACGCACTCTAGGGCTTTAATTTTTTGCACAAATAAATTCATATTCTGAATCTGTTGGATGATTGTCATCAAGTTTCATGCATGCCTTTTTTAAATTTTTATCAAGAAAATTTAATACTGCTCTAACAAAATTAACCTCTCAAAGTTTTAAGTGCTTTTGGTTGTGCTATGTGTCAGCTCATGTCATGAGAATATAGCTAAACTACTATTAAATGGAGCTGTTTTTTTGTTTGTTTGTTTTAATCTCTCTCTCTCTCTCTCACACACACACTTAAGGGACTTAAGAATACTTATGTAAATGACACTTTGAGGTTATAGTCAGTGAAGCCCTTTCTAATCATTATTCTCTTCTAGATATAGGCTGAGTCTTGCATTGTTACTTTTACTTATGATGAAGTGAAAATTCGCCAGTTGAAGTGAATGCCTCCAGATGGAGCCAAGCCCTCGTTTCTGTAACAGTAGAAATGGTAAGGTGGCTCCCTCAGAGTGGTCACCGGTGTGGTGCCTGTCACAACGTCTCCAATGCCAAAATTAATACAAGGAAGCTCCAAAAAATAAAGCAATGTAGTGGAACAACAACAAGTATTTCTAAGTGTGTCTATGTACCTTATGTTGGTGTTGGGAGGGTTGTATATATACATTCCAGTAGCTCCTAGCCGTTGTGGTTGTTATGGCGGCTTTAATGCCTTTTTTGGTAATGCCTCGTGGTCAATCATGGGAGCTTTGATGGCTCCCAACGGTCTATACAGTTGTCCCTGTAACCGTCTGGCGCATTTATTTGACTATATTAAATGGCTTCTTTATCTTCGTCAGTAATGTGGCCACTTCGTTGGAGGGACCTGATTGATCCGTCTGTCAATGCTGCCTCTTTGGTTTGGATGAGATCGTCAAGGTAAGTTGGGTTCGTCAATTCCATCAGCAGCCCCTGGATTTTGTGGTTGTCGTGATGTGTCATGACGATCACAGAATATGATAGGTCTATGGGCTCTTGGGATTTCGCTCCGTACTAAATGCATAGTGGCGGCGCCACACCCGTTGTGGCCACGTGGCATGTTTTGATTAGTGGAGTTAATGCTCCAATTGTGCGACTCTTGGGGTTTCCCGCTGCATTTCAGTTTTTTGTGCCTTGGTTTTTAAACTTCTCCACTCCTCATTTTCCCTTTCACCTTTCCCAAATTCCTGATCATTGCTCTGAGTATTTTCTTCTCCAACCTTTCTCTGTGATTCTTCTCCGAACTGGTGCGTGGCTGAGCTTTCTACATTTTCTTTTGAGGTATGTCTTTCTTCTTACTTTTTGCTTCTTTTCTCTTTTCGGTGTAGACATAAACTATGGTAAATTTCTGATTTTCTCTCCCTTTTCTTTTGTGTTTGTTTTTTGGGTTTTGGGGTTTTTAGGATTTATCTTTTTCCCTTGGTTTTCTGGTTTTTCCATGGTTATGGGCTCTGAGGTTAGGATAGCTTGCCCCCCAATTTCTTTTGTGTTTGCGCGTTTAGGGGGGCCTTTAGGGGTTTTCCCACACCTTGAGAATTTCATTTTTGAGGGTAACAGTCTGAGCATTGCATTGGCCGATTTGTTGCCTTTGCTTTGTCAATCAATTGATTGGTTCGAGAATTTGGTGAGAGAGCGGGAGATGATGTCTGAGGTTAGGTCTAGTGAACTCGAGATTGGGTTATCAACTAGTGGCGACCCAATGGAGGGAGATACAGCCGTCTCTACCCTTCAGAATGTTAGGGCTTTTCACGCCCTCGAGGAAGTGTGTGGGCTGGATGCTGGTACGTTTGCTAGGTTTAAGGATAGGTTCCAATTCCTGGAACGAGTTAGGGTTCGTCTGCCCAGTGAGGAGGATCGGGCCTGTCACTTCTTCCCTGGGGAGGTATGCTTTTACGAATCTACCTTCGTCTGTGGGTTGAGGTTTCCTGTCCATCCATTCCTCATGGAGCTGTTAGATCGTTTTGGCATTGCTCCTGGGCAACTTATGCCTAATTCCTGGAGGATAGTGGTCAGCTGTATGGGGACATGGCTGGCCGTTACGGATGGAGGCATGCTTAAAGTAGACAAGCTCGTCTACTTGTACCGCTTGAAAGAGTCCAAGGAGCACTGGTACTTTGAATTGGTGCCTTGGGAGAGGAGGACCAGGATCGTCAGGGGTCTACCTTCGTCTTTCAGGTATTGGAAGTCCAGGTTTTTCTCTGTGTCTGGGGACGACTTTGAGACTCCTTTCGACGGGGTTTGGGGTGATCTTTCGAGGTTGCTTCGTCGGTGGGGAACCCCAACCTTAGGTGCGTCATTATTTCCTTTCATCGTTTGAGTTTTGTTGCGTTTACTTTTTACCGTCATTAACTCCTTCATTCCTTGTTTTGTGTAGTTAAGAGACAGCCCAAGCTTAAGAGCAGGTATAAAGAACGGGTGGAGAAGGCAACTAAATACGCAAAGATGATTGAGGACTGGGACGATCTGGTGGACCCACGGACTCTCGCCTTCTTTTGTCTTGGTCCAGAGCCCTCTGCCTTCGTCCTTCGCAACATTGATATTAAAGAAAAAAAGAGTAAGTGTTAAGTTCATCACTATTGATTCTCTTGTATATACTGGGGTTTTTTTTTTTTTTTTTTTTTTTTTAACAATTATTTTCCTCTTTGTAGAAATGACGACCAAGTTCAACAAGGACATGTATGCGAAGATGAGGTCAAAGAAGGAAGAGCCATTGTCCGGCATCGGGAAGAGGACGGTGCGCATCACAGGGAAGGGCCCCTCCGTTACTTCAATTGTCTCCATCACTCCCATTGTCTCTGGCACTGAGACGGCGAGGATGGCCTCTCCAGCTACTTCAATTGAAGAGATCCCTACTCCCGCCTCTAAAAGGCTGCGCTTATCTGACAAAGAGAAGGAGAAGGCTAATTCTCGCCCGTCTACTATCTGGGATGACGAGAGACTGGCGGTGGAAAGGGCACACGGGGTTGTGACTGTTGAGGACTTGAAGGTCTTTTCCGACATACCCTTCAACGAGGTTGCGACTCGCCACGTCCACAAACTTGTTCAGGTAAAGCGCTCGTGCAACTTTTAGTCTCTTTCTTTTTCTTTCTCATTGTACTGACAGTTTCAATTTTCTTTTCAGGTGTTGGGGGAAAGTCTTCATATTACTTATGAGTACCTCACTCAGGAGGCCAAGATGGCGTCTCTAACATCCAGGATGGAGGATTTGGAGTCGGAGAATTCTACACTGAAGAAGAATCTCATCGACTCTATGGATGAGGCTACCACCCGAAAGGAAAAAGTTAAGGCCTTGAGTTAGGACCTCAGAACCGAGCGTCAGTTGACCCTGGAGAAAGACGAATAACTTCTTGGTGCCAAGGAGAAGCTCAAAACCATTGCTGCTAAGGCCGTTGAGGCTTTCTAGCAGACTGACGAGTACAACACAGTCCTCTTCAACTGGTACTTCAAGGGTTTTGAGCTTATGAGGAGGTACCTTGTCATGCATCCCACCGGAGTGGATATGGAGAACTTAGATTTGGAAGAGGTGGATAAGGAGATGGCGGTTGACGAAGCTACCCAGTCCTCTGCTCTAGAAGGTGATGCTCCTGAGAGTGCCCCCATCAGAGATGACGCCGCCGCCGATGCCAGAACTTATCACTTATAAAAAATTCCTTTCTTTTTTTTTTTTTTTTGGGTGCCCGTTATGTTTTGGGCCTTTTGTAAGTCTAATTCCAAAACAATTTTTTTCTTTTTAATCTCCTTTGAGAACAATATCTTTGGCCTAGTGTTTATGGACCTTTGGTTTAGATGTAAAAACAATGGTATTTTTGCGTCAATGCTTAGCAAAGAATTTTTAGTTGTGACCCTTCCTTTTCTTCAACAAAAATTTGTCCCCATCTACGCGGGTTCTGTTACTTAGTTGATTTCTTGCGACTCATACCTTCTCAAGGGTTCTTGTCGAGGGTTTTGGTGAACTGGTTGAGAGCTCAGATTCAGCCTGAGCCTTTTTCAAAAGACGCTCTCTCTTGAACAGGTTTGTTGTAAGGTTCTTGTCCATTGGTTTCGTCAGTAACTTACATCCGTCTAGGCAGAATCTTGTTACTTAGCCTTTTTTTTTTCTTTTTGTGACTTACACCCTTTTTGGGATCTTGTCATTCTTTTGACTTCGTCAGTAACTTACATCTGTCTAGGCGAAATCTTGTTACTTAGCCATTTTTTCTTTTCTTTTTGTGACTTACACCCTTTTTGGGATCTTGTCATTCTTTTGGCTTCGTCAGTAACTTACATCCGTTTAGGCGGAATCTTGTTACTTAGCCATTTTTGGGCGACTTTCACGTTACAAGATCTGCTCTCATTAAAACATTAGCTGAATAGTTCTTTTTATTGCTTTCGAGAATGAGTACAATTGTCTGTTACATTTATTGGTGGTATTTCTTCAAGTGCTTAATGTTCCATGGTCGCGGGAGTCTTTGCCCGTCTAGGGTCTCCAGGTGATAGCTGCCTTGTCTGGAGTAATGGACGACCCGATAGGGTCCTTCCCATGTGGGGCCGAGCTTTTCTTGGGCAGAGTCTCTGGTTGCTGGGGTGACCTTGCGTGGGATGAGGTCTCCTATGTCAAGTCGTCTGAGCTTCACTCTCTTGTTGTAGTACTCGGCCATCTTCTGCTGGTACTTAGTCATCTTGTCGGAGGCTTTCTCTCTCACTTCATCTAGACAATCCAGGTTGACTCGTAGCTGGTCGTCATTATTCTTCTCGCGGAACATCTCTCACCTAATGTTGGTTATTCCCACCTCGATCGGGATTACTGGCTCGGTGCCATAGGTGAGTCTGAAAGGGGTTTCTTCTGTTGGGATTCTTGCCGTGGTCTTGTAAACCCACAAGACATTGGGCAATTCTTTCGGCCAGGCACCCTTTGCGTCGTCTAATTTGGCCTTGATAATCTTGAGTAGTGTCTGATTCGTCACCTCCATTTGCTTGTGGATGTCCTGGGGATGAGAACTGGTTCTTGATCCTTAGGCCTGAACAAACGTCCCTGAAGCTTTGGCTGTCGAACTGCCGCCCATTATCTGATATGATCGTCCGTGGAATCCCGAATGCAAATTATGTTCTTCCACACGAAGTACTGGATTCTGGCTTCAGTGATAGTTGCTAGTGCCTCTGCTTTAACCCACTTTGTGAAGTAATCAATAGCGATTAGTAGGAATTTTGCCTGTCTTTTACCTTGAGGCAACGGGCCAACGATGTCGATTCCCCACTGTGTAAAGGGCCAGGGGGAGGATATCGTTGTCAGTCTTTCTGTTGGAAGGCATTAGACATTCTAAAACCTCTGGCACTTGTCGCACTTCTTGACGAGCTCCCTTGCATCTACCTGCATTATAGGCCAGAAATAACCTGTTTTGATAACTTTACTTACCAGTAATCTGGGGCCTACATGGTCTCCGCAAACTCCTTCATGGATCTCCTCTAGAATATATTTGGCTTCTTCTTCGTCCACACACTTCAAGTAAGGCATGAAAAAGCCTCTCTTGTATAGTGTGTCGTTTAGGATCGTGAACCTAACTGCTCTCTTCCTGACCTTCCCGGCTTCCTCGATGTCTTGAGGTAGGTGCCCATCCTGGAGAAAGGATATGATTGGTGTCATCCAACTACCTGTGCTCTAGATTGCGAATACGGAGATTTCCTCGATGCTGGGGCGTTTCTGGACTTCCATCACCAAGCCCATGCTCGCCATTCCTTCTTCCGACGATGCTAGCTTTGCGACTTCATCTGCTACCATGTTCTGGCTTCTGGGGATCTGCACAAACTCCACTTTATCAAATTCCTGAGTCAGATGCTTCGTCAGCCTGAGGTATTTCTGCATTCTTTCCTTATTTGCTTCATATTCTTCCTTAATCTGCCCTATCACCAGCTTTGAATCACTTTGGACTAGCAGGTTCTTAGCTCCGAGTGCCTTCTCGAGTCTCAATCCCGTCAGTATTCCTTCATACTAGGCCTCGTTATTGGTGGCCGGGAATTTCAGTTGTACTCTGTATTTGAGTACTTCTTCGTCAGGGGCGGTTATAACGACCCCTACTCCCCCCCTTTTTTGGGCTGACAAACCATCGGTCTGTACTGTCCACCGTTCTATCTCGTTGGTGAGGCTGTTCTCGTCTGGGATGGTGAACTCAGCGATGAAGTTCGCCAAGGCTTGTGCCTTAATGGCTGTCCTGGGGTGGTACTCAATGTCGAACTGGCTGAATTTAATTGCCCACTAAGATTTCCACTACCTCCACTGTCGAAATTTCCACTACCACCACCATCTCCTTTACCTCCACTGCCAAAATCTCCACCACCACCGCCTAAATCTCCTCCACCACCACCATCTATTTCACCTCCAAGATTTCCACTACCACCACCATCTCCTTCACCTCCATTGCCAAAATCTCCACCACCATCGCCTAAATCTCCTCCACCACCACCATCTATTTCACCTCCACCACCACCCTCACCGTCTCCTCCACTACCACCATCTCCATCTCCATCCCCTCCACCACCACCAACACCACCCTCACCTTCCCCACCACCACCACCACCAAAATCTCTACCATCACCATTACCATCTCCATCACCTCCACCTCCACCATCTGCATCACCACCACCACCACCACCACCACCACCATCTTCATCACTTCCACCACCACCTTCACCATCACCTCCACCTCCACCATCTTCATCATCACCACCACCACCGTCACCATCCCTTCCGCCACCTCCACCATCTGTATCACTACCACCACTACCACCACCACCACCTTCACCATCCCCTCCACCTCCACCATCTACATCACCACCACCACCACCCTCACCATCCCCCTACCTCCTCCATTTCCTCCATCTCCATCTCCACCACCCTCACCCCCCTCACAACCACCGTCGCCACCTGCATCACCACCACCGCCGCCACCATCTCCATCACCTCCACCACCGAAATCTCCACCACCACCTTCACCATCAACTCCACCTCCATCGTCTGCATCACCACCACCACCACCCTCACCATCCCCTCCACCACCACCTTTACCATCTCCTCCACCACCTCCATCTCCATCACCTCCACCTCCACCATTTGCATCACTAGCACCACCACCACCATCTCCATCATCTCCACCACCAAATTATCCACCGCCACCACCACCTTCACCATCCCGTCCACCTCCACCATCTACATCACCACCACCACCACCACCCTTACCATCCCCTCCACCACCTCCATCTACATCACCACCACCACTAGGGCTATACACGGTGCGGTGCAGTCAATTTTGGAAGGCTTTTTTGCACCGCACCTACAGGAGCGGTTTTTCCTCATCCCTGACTGCACCTCATCTATAGAGGGTTGGAAACCGGTCTACACAAGGTGCGATGCAAGATACCAGTTTGGTGCAGTTAGTTCGGTTAATTTCTTAATTTTTTATTTACCAAACACAATGCAATTAACAACCCCAAACCACATCATGCTCATTAAAAAAAACCCAAATATTCTATAAACAAAAAAAAAAAAAAAAAAAAAAAAAAAAAAAAAACGAAAGAAAACTACAAACAAATTCATAATATTTTCTCAAACATAACCCATTTCCAATCACAAAAAACCCTAACAAAAAACTAAACCAAACCCATAAAAGATCAAACAAACACCATTGAAAATAAATTATATAAACAAACCTAGTAGAAAGAATTGGATTTGTAAGGAGAAGCATCTGAACTCTGAAGTCAGAACATCACTAGAAACTTACGGAAGTTGAGGTGAGAGGGAGAGAGAAGTTGTGAAGAACTGAAGATTTTACTGGGACTGGGAGTCTAGGAGAGGGAGACTAATGAGAGTGAGGAAGAGAGAGAGGAGATGGGTAAATAATCCTAGGGTTTAAAATTAAAACGTTGTCGTTAGTAGCTTACAATAGTTTTTTTTTTTTTTTTAATCTGATGATAAAACGACGTCGTTTTGGAGCTGGTATTAAATTTTAATATCAGACACTAAAACGACGTCGTTTTAGTGGCAGATTGTATATTAAATAATAAAAAAATTAAAAAAAAAAAACCTAACTTTTTTCTTAACTTACCCAATGCCGTTTCCTTCTTCTTATTTTCTCTTGCTTTTAGTTTTCATGTCTAGCTTTCAGCTTTCAGTTTTCTTCTCTTTACACTGATACATATTACATATATTTTAAATCATAGTGTGTGTATACATATATATCGGTGCGGTGCGGTTTCTTGTCGAAGTGTAAAATAGCCACCGCTCACTGCACCAGTCATCTTCGGTTTGCCCATATCACCGTCGATCACCATGCCGGATACCTACAGAGAGGCTTGAAAACGGTTGGATCGGTTTGGCGCCGACCGGTTTCATCAGCGCTGGTCAAATCCTGAACAGGCCTAACCACCGCCACCATCTCCATCACCTCCACCACCACCCTCACCATCCCCTCCACCACCTCCATCCGCATCACCACCACTGCCACCATCTCCACCACCACCACCACCACCACCACCACCACCACCACCAAAATCTTCATCACCTCCACCACCGCCACCACCTCCCTCACTATCCCCTCCACCACTCCATCTCCATCCCCTCCACCGCCAAAATCTCCACCACCACCACCCTCTCCATCACCGCCACCACCAAAATCTCCTCCACCACCTAAATTATCTCTACCACTACCACTACCACTACCACCAATAATTATCTCATAATGACAACTAATCCCCCACTACCACTGTTGCCTTTTCCTCCACGTGCCTACTTCTACCTCCAAATTGTTATTACGCTTAAAGTTTACTGTTGTTTCAAATTTATTCTAAGAATAAATGCTTCCTTATTTGGATGTCGAAGTGTGGCAAAGTTTTTTTATCTTTGTATTTACAAATATGTATTTTAATGAATAATGATCTCTAGTAGAGATCGTGAATTTGTGTATGAAGCACTCAATGTATCAAACTATTTGAAGCAATGTGACTTTACAATTCAAGTTCTAATTTATTTTTTTTATTAATTATATTGCATGCATGAAATAATGGTCTCATGGTTGCTGCAAATGATGATTAGATATTCCAGTTCATTCATGGAAAAAAATCATGAATGTCTTTGGATGGCAAAAAATGAACCGAATTTTGTTATCATAAAAAAAATAAATATATTAATACATGAAAAGGTACACAGTTTTTTTTTTTTTTTTTGCATATAAAATGTTACTTAATATAATTCAACTTAATCATTTATGATATATCAAAATGGAACTCTCTAGTTAAAAAAAAAATAGAACTCTAATAAAAAAAATTTTAAAAAAATTGAAACTCGATACTCATTTTCTGAAATCATCTATGATTATTTTTGCACTACATTTCACTATAATTTGGGCTGTGATAATTCTTGCTTTTGTCTGTGTAGGATTATCATCGTACACCACAAATGAACATCTGAAGAAGTTGTTTTCGCGATTTGGGGTAGTTACAGAAGGTATGTTATGCGTGCAAGTCACTGATTTTTTTTTTTTTTGTTTTTAGTGTTTGTGTGTGAGGAATATTATTTGGTTGGTTTTTGCTCTCTGAGATTGTTTTAACTTTTTTCTGTAGCTAGGTTAGTTAAAGACCCAAGAACCCAAAGGCCCAAAGGTTTTGGCTTTGTCACATACGAATCAGAGGCAGAGGCTCAGAAGGCTTTGAAGGCCATGAATGGCAGGCTATCATCTTTCTCTCTCTGCGTTATAGAACTCAATTATTTAACTTAAAATACTATTACAATTAATTCTAACGCAAATCCATATGTAATTTAATCTGGTTTTATTAGAATGTCTGGGTTAAATATTCAAATTACTGATTGGGTGTTGCGTATAATAGTAAATTGATGGGGTTTTTCCAATAGTTAGGAATAGGGAATTTCTTTTTTAGTTTATCATTGATTGGTTTTCTTAGTAATTTGGACCGAATGGATCTCTTCCCCCCATAAAAGAGGGTGAAGTTTTAGGTCATGAAGTTCATCTGTATGGGTGCCTGAGATGTGTTTACCTATGGAAAATGAAAGGAAGAGTAGTTTGAACGTTTGTTTGGTTCATAATCATATTTTAGGGGAAGATGAAGGTAAGGAAAATGGATGATCAGAAGAAATTCTTAAGAAGTCAAAACACATAATTAAGGTCTTTGAGAAAATGAGGTTGACACTCTTGCAAGTATTTAACTATGATTAGAGCAAATGCATTGTCGTGTTTGTTTTAGTGCAATAAATAGCAATTTTAGGTTTGCAATAGCTATGGAGGGGTTTTTCTTCTATGAATTTAGCTCAAAGTCCGAGCTTATCCAAAAAAAAACTTTAATGTCCAACTTAGATGAAAGAGCTTATTCATGCCGGGTTAGACTTTTGAAGATTCATATGATCTTTTAATTAGTAATTTGGAATTACCACAGAGAACTGTAGTTGGTGTCTGGACCCAGAGAAAGTGAGAAAGGATGCACCCTTCTGCTTTGAGTGCTTGTCCAATCATTTTAGATATTCAGTCATTTAAGAGGAGTTGGAGTATGGTGTTTTTTCTTTTTGGGGCCCAGCAGGTTATGCCAAGGGGGGGTGCGTTGTGGAGCTTTTAGCAAGTTGCCAAGGCAGGTTTGGTAGATGCAGCAATATTGTGATTTGGAGTTGTCTCAAGTGGTGCATTTGGAGCGAGAGAAATGCTAGAAATTTGAAGGATGTGAAAAACTCATTCTCAATCTGAAGCTTTTGTTCCTTAAATCTTTATTTGAGTAAATGAATGCTTCTGCTCTATTCTATTTTGCCCATATGCTGAGATGCGTGACAGTTATACTTGTAGTGCTTAATTTTGGTGTACCTGTGTACATGGATTACGCCCCCTTTGTGTTTAATCATTGAAACATTTACTTATAAAAAAAATAAAAAGAAGAGAGCCCCAGATACCCTCAACTTATCTTGTTAGGAATTGTATCTCTGTATGTAAGTATTTACTTTCATTTCCTTTTTGTTGGTCTATATCATCATTCAAAGATGTTAATGATTCAATCTTATCTGCTCAAGAAAAGAAAATTCAACATTACGTACCAAGTCTAATAAATTGGCAAACATTTACGTTGTACTTAAATATTTAAATTGTGCCAATCTGTACTAAATGGAAATCTTACATACAAAGTCCAATAAATTGGCACACATTTAAGTGAGAACAAATTTTTGTCATAACGTTCTAGTTTATGGTAGTTGATTTCCATTCTTCTACTGATGAGCATTATGCATACCAGAACCAAAAACATGGTAACACTTCTTTTTTTAAGGCTAATTATGTTTGAAAATTTGTCATTATTATATAATCCATGAATACGACTGTGATGAGGAGAAGGTATATCCTATGCCCGCTGCA
Source organism: Quercus tomentella (assembly GCA_028535165.1). Taxonomy (NCBI): domain Eukaryota; kingdom Viridiplantae; phylum Streptophyta; class Magnoliopsida; order Fagales; family Fagaceae; genus Quercus; species Quercus tomentella. The sequence continues at coordinate 6,565,684 of JAPQVY010000133.1, forward strand.
TGCAGTAGGACTCTCACAACGTGTGGGGCCCACCAGTGTATGAGGCCCATGTGCTGTGAGAGTACCTATTGTATACAGCAGGCACATGATATCCTTTCACCTATGATGAGACCTCTGGAACACTGTAACTTTGAACATATATACTTATTTAACAGTCGGAGACGACGGGTCATTATGCTTTAAAATGTTAGTACGTAATGGCTGTTCAATGTTGTTCCATCATTTTTAATCATTCGTAATGATTTTTAAGATAGAAAAATGTTGGATTTTTATTGAATATTTATTCATTGTAAGTAGACATTAAATTAAAATTTTAAAATAAATAAATCTTATCTCGTCTTTAAGGCGGGCATGTGAACTTACGTTACTTCATTCACAAAGGCTAAAAGAGTTCAAGCCCTAGTGATTGACTGATAGTAGATGTGGGTGTTATTATGTATTTTTGCTGAAGTGTAATTATAGAGTAATATGTATTAGATTTTGTTTTGCATCTCTTTTGTTTGTATGGTCTTGATGGAAATAGCCTTACCAAGATCATTACTTCAATTAGCCCGTAGCAGCTTTTTCATCTCAAATTTTCTTATCCAGCAAAAAAATAAAAAATAAAAAGAAATCCCATAATTTTGGAGTATAGTGTTTTTTTTTTTTTTTTTGCTGAATGGAGTATAGTGTATTTTGTTTGTTTGTTTTTCAGTCTACATGGCAACTACTTGGAGTTTTAACTTTTAACCTTCCATAATATGCAGTAAAAGCTCAAATTTTATCAACATTGCTGCATTTTGTGCTTAACTTCATATTTAATGTCTTCAACAAGGTTTTCAGACCCGGACCGTTCATTGAACCGTAAAAGGAAGAGGTTCAAGGTTTTTGAGGTCGAACGGAGGTCAAACCGGGGTCGAACCGTGATGACGTCAAAATTAATTTAATAATTAATTAAAGCCTAAATATATATATTAAATTTATAAAACTAGAAAAATTAACAATATATCTATATATGTGAGGGAAATTTAATGATTTTCAAGCATATATTTAATAATTAAATAAGAAAGTTAATAAATTAAAATAATAACCATGAAAACATTAAAATTTATGATTAATTTTTGAAGTAAAGTTGAATATCTTTGAAGGATTTTAATTATAAGAGATGGATAATTTAATTAAGTAGAATAAAATTGTGTTAAGTTGTTTTTAAAAAAAAAAAAAAAAAAATTGCTAAGGGGTTGGACCGCACGGTTCTCACCGGTTCATACGGTCCAACCCCGATTTTAGAGGTTCACGGAATTAACAAAAAATCCGGTTCTTTAGGCTTAAAAAACCGATTTTCATCCCGATTCCCGGTTTTTACGGTCCGACCTCCCGGTCCGGTCCGGTTCTGAAAACCATGGTCTTCAAAGCACCAAATGCCAGTTTATCTTATTATTTTCTTTACTCTTGCACAAATAGTTGATGGAAGACTGATATTTGTGGAAGTTGCAAAGACTGAAAAACCTGGAGAGGATGCTACCTCACAATAATAAGGCTCTTTTTTTTTTTTGGCTCCATGCAGAGATCTGTGTGACAAATGCCGTTGAGATTTAGTGTCAAATGACTAATAGATAGTGTAAAACAAAGTAGCCCCCCAATTTTTTTCAATTCTTTTCTCTTCTTGCTGCCAAAAGAAAGAAATAATATGCATATTTCTTTGGAAATTAGAATGCATGCTAGTTAATTTCTTCTTTCTAGAACAGAACTTTTAGTTTGTTTGAACTTGTAACACCACACGAGCAATGTGCAATATCGTCTGATTCTTATTATTTACCAAAAAGCAAGTTGTTGTGTTTATTAAATACTGATATGGTTCTTATTGAGTTAAAGATCAGTTGAAGTGGGGCACCTTATCTACTCATGATTTTTATGCTTTTGGAATATAAAGGGGGAAATGGTGTTCCGCCGAAGTCTAGATGATCTTAGGAGCCTTAAGGTAGTAAACTGTAAACCCTAAGATAAAGGAGTGCAAAAACATCTTGATTGGAGATAGAAAAGTAGTAGTTATGAGGTTACTGCATCAAGAGATGGATAACTATCCCGACTTTGAGCAGGCTAAAGTTCTCACTAATTGTACATGTAAAGGATATTAGTACAGTGACTTACGAAATGTATTTCAAATTGCCACAAATTTGGAAATCATTAAAATTTTTCCACACCTTTGCCCGGGTTCAAAAAAAATAAAAATTAAGGTGGAATGGGGAATAGCTTTACCTTACTTGGTACCTTTAACATTATACTATTAGTATTGCAATACAAGATTCAGAACACAAATTTCACTTAATTTCTTGAGGAAATAAATAAATTTATCAACACTATCTAGGTATAACTCCTAAGACTTTTCAGGCCATGATGTGATTCGCCTCAACGCAACTATCCCTGCTGAAATAAGCAAAATAAGTTTTCATTCACCGCTAACAGTGAATATGGTTGCGAATAACACATGCTAAATGCAAAATATTATATTAAACTTTCAAAAACCTTAGAGCCCTTTATGTGCTCAACCCTTGAGCTAAAATGGACAATTTAGGAATTATTGATAAACCACTTCCATAAACAGATAAACCGTCAGCACAGGGAGATTTGACACTCCAAATTCTAAAATCCTCAAAAAGGATGGAAAAAATTCATCCTCTTGAAAGTGTCTCTTTAAGAAACAGGTTCGTTTGTTTGTAGTTAACAATATGCCAAGGCTGTAACATGTATAGGATCCAGCTGCAAGTCCACTGAATTGAGTCAACCTTTAGCAGCATCCAGCTTCTCATTTACTTCTGAAATACATGAAGACTTGGAGATGCAACCATGACAGTTCACCTACATACAATACATGCATAAGCTCAAATTAAAGGAATTTATGATAAGTTTCTACCTCCTGGCCGACCACCAAAGATAAAGATCCGAATCCCTAGATTCCATCATTACCATCAAGCAAATGGCCATAGCAGTGAGGTAGGCACAAAAACTCAGCCAGTGACCCCCCACCCCCACCCTCTTTCCTCTTTTTTCAGTATTTAATTGGCACAAGGAAGTATGAAAAGAGCTATTTGACATTTAGAATGTGATACTGCAACTTTGATACCCTTTCAATGTTTTAAATTCTAATGCATAAAAAATGACCTACCCAACAGATGAGATAGCTTATAGCTTCATCAATTAATCTCATGGCAAGAGCCACAAAATGTTAGCGGAACTGAGTCCCAACCTTCCTCCATGCCTCAAAGTGCTTGTACCTGAGATCCAAGTTGCTACCCCCGGTGTGCATAATGCACACGGATATTTCTGCCATCCAACATCTGAATAGGATCATAAGATGCTAGTAAATCACATTAATTTCGATTTGAGATTAGGCCCTTAACAGGGCTCTTTGCAAGGCATAAATAAATAATATCATGCCAAAGTAAATTTACCTGACCATCCATTTCTTTTAGAGCTATGGTGGCAGTAGTTTCAAAAGTGAACCGCACAAACCCATACCCTTTTGATCTTCCACTGATGTGATCACATATAACTTTAACTGCTAAATATGACAAGAGCATAACACCCTCAAGTAAATTCATGGTCATCAAACCTAAAAGCATAAGTAATAAGTTACAACCAAATAATCTACTACATTACCTTCAATTATCTCGCCATGTCGTCCAAAAGCATCCTTTAGAACAGCTTCATTAGTATCATAGGAAAGTCCTATAATCCAAAACTTAACATTACTCTTACAAAATTCGGCCATGAAGTACTGATATTCTCAGGAGACCAGGAAATAAAAAGACTCCCAAAATCTGAACCATTAATTTAATCTCATGACTGGCTAGGATTTTAACAACTCCACGAAGGAGTTAACTATAGAGAATCCTGATCCCGAAAAACTTGTTATGCCAAACCTATTGATTTGTGTATTCCATTTGGGCATGTGAGAATTCAATTGGCCTCTCTCATTTGATTAAGTGTAGGACACAGGACCCAGAAACTTAATCTATCAAATGAACACTAAAACCACTGAACCTAATTATTTATACCATTTTGGAACCCAAACCAACAGAAATTATGTGCGCTCAGTCAAAATTTTAAACTATTGCATATTTTATATTCGCATCCTGGAATAACATATACTAGAGAAAATTGATAGCAAATAGATCTCAATTAAATTAATAATTTTCTCAATCGAGCAATTTTAGGAATATGAGTTTGATACTGAAAATTCAAAAAAAGATAAAGATCAATTGAAAAGTGAAAGTTAGAAACGACCTCCAACAAATAACTTGGTGGAAGAGTGGCGGGCCCACAACCATCTGCCTGAATGGAACGTCGTACGGCAAATACGAACACCATCTTTCGAGCACTGCATTTTCTGTTATCGTTGCAAAGACGAACACTACCGGCGGAGAAAACGCTGACGTTTTGACTGGAGTGTAAAGCTAAAACGGTGGTCGTTTCAAAGGAAGTAGCAAAAATAAATAAGATAACGTTTAAATATTTTATTTGAATTTTTTTTTTCGCATTTAACCTTAAATCTCTAAGAATTTTGTTAGTTGTCACATTTCAAAACAAATTGGAAAACTAGCATCTCAAGTTTTTAAAATTCTATTTCAATGGTGGAACTCGAGCTATTAATCCTTGAGTTCTGGAGTTTTTATCTTCTGACTAATTTCGTCCCACTGCACTAAATCCTTTAGGCATTATTTTATTATTATTATTATTATTATTATTATTATTCTTATTCTTATTTTCACTTTCTGAGAAGGATGTCTACTCTTTTTTTTTTTTTTTAATCCTTTTTTCTTTTGATTTTCTGGGCTGTATGTAGTGTTATGTTTTTTTTTTTTTTTTTTTTTTAATTAGACATGATTTTTTTTTCCTGGACATAATTTTTATTGTTTAATAAATTTGGGTGATTTTTTTTTTTTTAATTGCTTGTCATTTTTTTATTTTAATTGTGCATTATTTTTTAACAAGGGTATATGAGTAAATTTATACAAACTCACTTTTCCATCCCTCCACTTTTTCACTCCCAACCAAACAAAAAGGAGGGAAATTAAAATCTTTTCTATCCTTCCACCATTTTCTATCCTCCCACTTTTCCACCCCTCCAACAAAACACACCCTTAATGTTAGTGCTAAAAATGGCCATTTTACAGTGTAAGCTAATACTTTGTTATTTTGTTAAGGTAATCAACCATGACATTGAGCTTAGTTTGCTTGAGAGCATAGAGAAGCTGGCCAAGGAATTCTTCATGCTACCTCTGGAAGAGAAACAAAAATACCCTATGATACCAGGGACTCTTCAAGGTTATGGGCAGGCATTTGTGTTCTCAGAGGACCAAAAACTGGATTGGTGCAACATGTTTGCTCTTGGGGTTGAGCCCCCACTACATAAGGAACCCCAAATTATGGCCAACAAAGCCAGCCAAGTTCAGGTAAAAGTTGTTCTATACCTTTTTCTAATAATTTCCAATATTTTTGGTTAATTACTGAAACTCATATTTTGTGTCTGCAGTGAAACTGTAGAGCTTTACTCAAAAGAAGTGAGGGCACTCTGCAATAATCTGTTGAAACATATAGCCATGAGCCTAGGATTGAGACAACAAGCCTTTGAAGAGATGTTTGGGGTGGCTGTGCAGGCCATAAGGATGAACTTCTACCCAGCATGTTCAAGGCCTGACCTTGTTTTAGGTCTAAGCCCACATTCAGATGGAAGTGCCCTCACAGTGCTGCAGCAAGGAAAGGGCAGCTCAGTAGGACTGCAAATCCTTAAAGATAACACATTGGTGCCTGTTCAGCCCATACCAAATGCTCTAGTAATCAACATTGGTGACACAATAGAAGTAAGAGATCTGAAATCTTATGTGTATCTTCTGTGTCAAAATCAATATCTCAACTGGGGTCTTTCTAAATTTTAAAAATTTTCAGGTTCTTTCAAATGGTAAATACAAGAGTGTGGAGCACAGAGCAGTGACTCATAAGGAGAAAGACAGACTCTGACTTGTCACATTTTATGCTCCTAGCTATGAAATAGAGCTTGATACAATGCCATAATTTGTTGATGAAAGCAACCCATGCAAGTATAGAAGGTACAATCATGGAGAGTACAGTAAACACTATGTAACAAGCAAGTTGCAAGGTAAAAAAGCCCTGGATTTTGCCAAGATTCACACAAAGATCTCGAACTAGGAAGGCCCACTTAGATTCAACTTTGTATAAAGGGTACAATATGATTAAGTTTCAGTTCCCTATAACTGGTAGAAAAATATAGACCAAAACACTAGTTAGTGGTTTTCTATATCAAAATCAGTGTGGATCATTGGATTGCACTGTTCATATGTATCTCTTTTTTGTATTAGCCGTCAATTAATGGAATCTTTTCTTTTCAAGTTATGTTTGTTGTGGGGACTTTCATGAATTAGCAGCTGTACGCAGAGAAGAAAACAAGGATCAAACAGAAGCAGATTTCATTCTTACTGTTTTCTCTACCAGATTCCGAATAAGGAAAGAAGCATTAAATCATGTGGGGAAACCCAACAATACCACCACCCAATATTTTGAAAGAATCAAACCGAAATTTAAAAATCTCATGGGGCATTCCATTGGTTAAGGGGAGAGAGCTTTTTCTTAGTGGTGGGAAAGAGGAGAGGCCCACAAATCACATATTTGCATGTTTGTTTAATCATATTATTGGTATGAGGGAGGGAAGCACTAAGAGCTGAAATGACATTTGAGTGCTAACAAGTAGAGCACAAAGCAAATCTACAACATTCATGACATAGGTGTGAATTAAACAAAGGAAACAAGGTAATTATTATAACTGCAATCAAATACCTCGTGCTTCACTATATAATTGAAATAATACATAAGAGTTCAACAAGTTGAGAGACCACATAGGCAAAAGTAATTGATGATGCAATGAGCTTTGTGAAATATGGGTTAAAAAATGACCCAAGCACAGTCAACGATGACCTATGCAACTAGAATGATGTCTTGGGTTGAACCAAGTCCAGAAGCATAATAATTAACAAAGTAAATGATGATGCAATTAGTCTTGTGGTAAAAAAGATGACATAGTTTAAAGCAGAGGAAGGTGATATGAGTCTAAGTGATTACCTCTACCCCCATTACTCCAATCCATAGGAACATGTATCACAAACATTTGTATTATATGGTATCAAGGTAGAATATTATGGGAATTTTGGGTAACACAGTGATAGATTGTCATGTGAAAAAATGGGAATATGTTTGTAATGTATAATAGGGGCATACACATGCATGTATTATGACCAAGTCATGTAGTTCATCTTCCAAGCAGACTGAGTTATTTTGTTTGATTATAGCAAACTTCTTAGCCTTTGCAATCTCATCAGATCTTTTTACACACTAACTTGGAAATTTTTTAATTTTTTTCTCCAGTATATATTCGTAAAAAATAAAATTAAATAAAAAATTAACTACCTTTCTTAACAAGAAAATTGAATCAGACTCCAACATCAAAATAAACTTTATTCACTTTGATGGCAAGGAGGATGGGATTGAAAGAGAAATTAGTGTCATTGAAATAGTAATTGAAGATATTATGTAACAAGTAAGATCAGACCCTTTGAGTAAATTAGTTGTTTAAAGATCTATACAGATTTTACATAAAAGATCTATCCAAAAATGAATTAAACCAAAAATGGGAACCCTAAAACACAAATCAAAACAAACAATTTACAAAACTTACTGTTAGTCGGCCTCGTGAGAGTGTCTTGAGTGAGATTGAGAGTTCGAGAGAGAGAGGGAGAGACCCAAGGCTTTGTCGGCGCCGATTCTTCTCTATGGACAAATGCCTGCAAACCCAACTCAAAATCAGTGAATCAAACCTATAAAAAGTCATTGCATACAGAGACAGTGCAAAGTGTGTGTGTGTGAGAGAGAGAGAGAGTGTGTGTGTTACCGATCGACGAGAAGGGAATGGAGAGGAGGGAAGAGCGGAGGGAGGAAGGGGATTCGGAGAGGGTGGAAGTCAGGGTTTTTTGAGAGTTGAGAGTGGTCTCAGAGTTTTTCAGAGAGGGGATTCGGAGAGGTTGGATCGAGAGGTAGCTTGAGAGTTGAGAGTGGTCTCTGAGATCGAGAGCTTAGGGTCTTTTTCTATTGTGCTACAAAAAACGCAACTTTGAGCCCGTTTTTTAAACGCGGATACAGGATCCGTTTGGTTTGAACTGAAAATATGCAGTAAAATAATTTTTAAACGTGTGAAGAGTATCGTGGGACTAATTTTTAATATTTTTTAATATATAAACAGTATTGTTACAGTGATGAACAGTACATAAACAGTAATAAAATAGTACATGAACAGTAACATTGTCTCATGAACAGTAAATATTGTCTCTTCCTTAAACGCGTGAAAGCAAAAAAAAAAAAAAAACAAAACGCGACACAAGATTTAGCGGAAACAATGAATCCAAACCCACACATAGGGTCTGTTCGGATTGAGTTTATTTTTGTTAAAACTGAAAACACTGTAGTAAAATAATTTTTAAATGTGTGAATAGTACTGTGGGACCCATTTTTAATTTTTTTTCTAAATAAAGTGGTTGTGGGTCCCATGAACAGTGCGTGAACAGTGACATTTGTCTCATAAGCAGTAAATTTTGTCTCCTCCCTGAAACGCGTGAAAGCAAAAAAAAAAAAAAAAAAAAAAAAAAGAGAAAAATGCAACGCATGATTCAGCGGAAACGCTGAATCCAAACGGGTACATAAACCGGCTATGAAGTCGCGTTTTCCGAAGCTGGAGCTGCGTTTAGCTCCCTAGGACTTAAGCCGCGTTTTTAAAAACGCGGCTATAGAGCCAGCCGAGTTTTGTTTTTTTTTTTTTTTTTTCGAATATGTTTGGAGTTGAGGGTATGCTTGGAGCTGCGTTTGCTGAAACGCGGCTTCAACATGTCTGGAGCTACGTTTGATAAACGCAGCTTAGACATTTATAGAGCAGCGTTTAACTCTACATGTCTGGAGCTGCGTTTGGTTAAACACGGCTTCAACATTTAGTATAAAAAAAATATATAAAAAAAAAATATCATGACAGATGATTGCACATAAAAATTTGAAGTCTAATGTTCTAAAGTATTGGATATTGTGTCTACACTAAACCCTAATTCTTTTTTTATTTTTATTTTTATTTTTATTGAAATCATTATTGATCCGTACTTTTTTTGAGTGGTCTTGGGCTTGGGGTTTTACACATTGTACTCTTATTTTTGTATTTCACAATTATCTTAGATTTTCAGTTTTATTCTTTGTAATTTTTGAAGATACTTTATGTTCAGCATCTTGAACATGAAGTAACTCTCTTTTTCAAAAAAACTCCTTGAATTACTTATCCAAAAAAAAAAGTATCCCTTGTACCCTGGCTGTATTTGTGCCATATACAATGTATACATACACAGATATGTATCTAATGCATATCCCGGTGTATTGAATTATAAATAGTATTATAATGATTCTATTGAATTATGTTATCTAAATTATTATGGTTATCACCTAGGACTTATGTAATGATGTAGCCAAAAAACTAAAGTTGTATAATGAACTTTGCCTCAACAGAAGTCATTCTTCCTTGAATTTGAACATTGGTGAAATTCTTTTTCTTTTTAAAAATAATTTTCTTAGATCATTGTTAGTCCTAATGCTATTGAAATTTAAGTATGAGCTGCAACATTCAAGTTCTTTAATGTATTATAAATACTCTTATGTTGCTTTGTTTTAACATTTTTACGTGCACTAATTTGTAATGATGTGTTTAAATGATCTCAGGAACTAAAGATCGTGCAGTATGGATCCTGGGATAGTTTAGGAACTATTCCAGGAGATATGAGAAGCGACCACCAGTAGATATGCAGATGTTACAAATACTTTGGCTTCGCTTGTTGGATTAAGAAACCATCACAATCCCTTTGGAACTAAAAATCAAGAAATGCTTGTGATTTTTATTTTGAGTGTTGGACACAGACACAAGATCTATATTAGAGAGAAAACCCTGATACGGTAGATGATATATTTTTCCCTTAATTTCCGTTTTGTTTGTTTGATTTTCAAATCCATACTTTTTGTTGCTTCTCCTTTGCACTAAAATGTACGAAAATTTGTTTATTTGTGTTCAGCTAATAAATTCTTGATGAATAGTTTAATCTTCTTGTATTCATAGTTTAATTCTTGATGAATAGCTAAGAAATTCTTGATGAATAGCTATAAATTCTTGATGAATAAATTCTTTACATTGCTTCATACCTTTAATCTTCTCGATGAATAGTTTAATCTTCTTATACTGAGTGTGAGTTTGGCAAAAATTATTTTTGCCAACTTATTTTACTATTCAGCTTATCTTTGAAACTATTCATGGACCCCACTGCACTTTTTGGTACTTTTGATACTATTTATGGGTCCCGCTGTACTATTTCAGCTAACTTTTACCTTTATTTACAGTACTTTTAACAAAAAATTTTCAGTTTCAGTAAAATAAGCGGATCTCAAACAGACCCTGAGTATATACTTGGTTTCTTGATGAGATACAGTTTTTTTAGGCATTTGATGAAACCTAGAGTATGATATGTATTTGCTTGATTTTGTTATGTAGTATTTTGGGTATTATTGCATTTTGAGTTTGGAGTGGTACAAAGAGTTTCGAAATAGACCATTTTAAAGAGGAGGGAATTAGTTCTGTCCTAGTGCCATTTCAGATAGATGGCTATAAGGAAAAGGATTATATGGCACTCTCTAGGAGTACCTATATTTGTAAAAGTTCCCATACATAATTCTTGTTTTCCTTTTTTATTTTGGGCCTATGACTATTGAATTCTCCACTTGTTTGTATCATATTTCTAGAGGAATTGTGTGTGAAATGGAGTATTTTGTGTCTGTTGTTGTTTTTTGGTGTTGTTTCTAGGTTTTGTGCTTTGACTTAATTTTTTTCTTTGTTCCTATAATTTGCTGCTCAAGGTGCTTATTCCAGTTGGTGTGAAAATGTTTTTACTCAAAGAAGAAGAAAAAAATAATTTGATAGGGATAAATTTTCATAATTGGCAAATTTTCCAATGGGGATAAACCATTCTAATTGGCAAACTCGTTCCTTCTTTTGCTAACTAACAAAAGCACAATTTTGTCATCTTCTTTAAAATTTTAAGAAAAAAAATTAACAAAAATGATCAATTTATTACATAAAGTGGAACATAAGATTTTAAGTAGATGCATGTTTGAAGAGCTATTCAGAGAAAAGTAGGGGAGCAATTTTAGTTGGATATTTCTGTTAAAAAGATTAAATCTGAAGTTTTTCTGTTTTCCTACATTTCAAAACACTTTTTGAAATTAATTTGGTACCAAATTCTTAGAATCAAATATGGAAGTGAAACCTTATAATTCTCATAAGCTTTAATCTAAGTTCACAAAAGTGTCTTTTTGGGCTACCAAGGATACATTTGTCTAGATCTCTCTTCTAATAAAATTTATATCACCCGCCATGCCATTTCCAATGAGTCTGTGTTTCCACACACTCCACCTATTCCTTCAATGTTCTTAGAAGTAGATTGTGCAGTAGATGTAGTGCAGTTTATGTTAGGACATATATATGACTTTCTTTTTTTCCTTTTTCAACCGACCAGCATTTTAATTGGACATGAAAGTGGAAACAAACAGAATCAAAGCTATTTGCAATTTGTAACAAAATATAAGATTATTTTTTAATTTTATTTTGTCGATGATTTCTAGACAAAAAATGAGCAGTTTACTCTTTACGGGATCTAGACTTTAATTCCTAGTTTTATAAAATTTGTTGTTGGTAGTGTCAACTCTATAATAGATGTCCCTACACAGTATGTACTTGAAAGCACATATGAAACTGCTGCAACTTCCAATGTGTACTGCTTGAAGTGCAACAAAGTATTGGGAGTAAAATGTGTAAGTAACATTTTCTTATTCTTACAAATCCATTCATTTTATAAATGAGCTAAATTTCCGCACGATGTGCGGTGCAACTTATTATTAGTTTTCTCTAATATTTCAATAAATATATCAAGAATTTTGTATATTAATTGGTTGGCATCTCAATTTCCTATAGAAATATTCATGATTCAAACCCCCCAACTATCGATGTATAAAAAAATTTTGAATAAATTTCCTTGTAAAAAATTGTAATATTTAGTTATTTTATAGACAAAATAGAAATCACATTATATATATGTGTGTTCACAAATTAAAAATTGCATGATATAGTGGTTAATAGATAAGCATGTTTCATGCCTAATAAAAAATGCATATATCCTTCATTTTTTTAAAAATTTTTTTTACATTCATGATTATGTGTTACTAATTTTTTCCCCTTTTCTATTGGACATTGCTTCAATTGTTGCATGATATAGTGTTTCAATTGTTTCTCACATAAAATAAAATTGTTTCTCATATAAATCTTAAAAAAATTATATTAAAATTTCATTATGCTATAACAAAATAAATATATTTATTCTATTACACACACACACACACACATATATATTACGTGTGATTGAAGGAGTTAGGAAATTTAAAGTACTAAGATTTATTTTAGTGAATTCATAAATATTTAATTTTTTATGGCTTTTGTGTCAATTGTTGTCAACACAACTAAACATGAATAAGAAAGTCATATTCTAAATTTATTATTATTATTCCAACTAAAAATGATCTTATATATAGTTTATAAAAATAATCATATAAATTCATTTGATATAAATAATTAATGCACAACTATAGATAATTAATATATACATTTACTCTATTGGCTAATTTGATGAATTAATACTTTGATATAAATACAAACTTTGTTGATTTAGAATCTTAAATAAAGAGAACTTTAAGAAATGCGCCACATGTCATAACCTCACACTCTCTAACATGAGGCCTATGCTTTTAACTAAATTATTTTCTGGTTCAGGTGAAAGCTGCTTGTTCCAATAAAATCTTAAAAACTGGAAAAAAATTTCTTTTCATGTAAGTTTTAATATCTCTATTTTTTTTCTTTGTTCTTTTTTTCTAGAAAATCATATTGATATTATGAACACTACTGCAAGGATGCTGTGAACTTTATAGATGGATCGGATTAAAAAGTGAAGAAAAACAACCCCTACTCGTGAGTTGTTTTTTTTTTAAATGGATTGATGTTATTGTATTATTTGTGAGGCTGGCTTGATCACTAAACTATAATATGTTTATATGCAGGGATGATGAGTCTTCTGTTGCAGTTGGTGACTTAAAGATTTTTTGGCTGGTAATTGAATATAACATGAAGATATTTCACATTTGTTTTTTTACCAAGAACGTAGAAGCTCATAATTTTGTTTTCTTGGCAGTCCGCAGAAAGAATAATATACTAAAAAACTATGTGTATATATAGAGAGAGAATTTCAGGTTGTGAAGAAGATGATATGAACAAAAAGAAGGAGTTTAGGTGAAACCCAAATACTTAATTTTTTTTTAACTTTATTATTAGGAAAAAGATGACATAAGATGTAAATTTATCCACAAAAAAGAAGAAGGAACGTAGTAAAAAAAAGTATTTTTGTTTCATGTATTTTTTTTTAATTCTATCTTTTTTCTTTCAAGTATTTTTTATCTCTCTTTTTTATTTAAATTCTACCCTTTTTTATATATAGGTAATTCTATCCTATTGATTTTAGGCTTTGTTGATAACATTTTAGATAGAAGAATATGCATCAATCTTGCTTTAGGAGAAGGAGTTTTGGGCCCTAAAATCCAGGTTGAATGCTGCCACATTTGGAGATCGAAATACTACATTTTTTCATGTTTCCACAGTTGTCCGTAGGCACCGAAATAAAATTAGAGGCATCAGAGATAGGGTTGGGGAGTGGATATTCGAGGAGGACAAAATCAAGGTGTAGACACTCAATTTTGCACCCATGATTTAATCAATGAGAATGACTTGAATGACCAATCCATATACCCTAAAAATCATAACTGCATTATATGCATCAATTTGTTCTTGCATTGCATACATAATTTTGTCTTTGCATTAAATGCATTAATTCATTTATTACATATCATAAAAATGATCTTGAGATTCTAACGGTCGCAGCGATGTTTCCGGTTATCAAATCGGACTACCAAATCGAAAGGTATCGCATGATCAAGTTTGCACGGTCAACATGCATTGTGTCTAGCTAGAGTCAACCACACATGATTAGTTTAAATTAATTCTGATTGGTTAAAAAATTAAAATTGATTAGATAATTTTGTGATTGGTTGATAATTAGTGTTTAAAATAGGGATGCATGCATGGGAATAAAAGGGATGATTGGATAACAATAAAATTGTGGATAATTTGAACTTTATCAAGATTTATTTTAAGGGATTTATCCACAAGATAATTGTTCAAAGATAATTGCTCTTTAAAAAGCCTAAATTATCTAAAAAATAGATAAAAAATCATAGACGGAGGATGAAAATGCGACTAGGTACAAGGACCGGCCAAAAAACCCTAGAAGAGGAGTCCAAACGTCACCCGAACACGAAAGTGCATTCAGAGCCATAGGGCCAATTAGGCAAATTTTCATGTGATGGGCTTTGGCCCAACGGCCTTTGGGTGACGATTATGCATACCCTTTTCAATCTTTTCGCAAAAGGATGCATCCGGATTCAAACCCTAATCGTCCGTACCTATTTTTTAGAGTCTTCCGACCTCTATAAATAGAGACTGAACCTCATAATTCAGCACCTTTTTTTTACGCTCTGAGAGGCACACGTTTTGGGCTCCTAAACATATCATATTTTTTGATCTCCTCTATGATTTTCTGTAGAAGATAGGGTTTTTAGGTTTCAAGGATAATTGAATAAGTTTCTTTAAACCCTAAAACATCATCTCAAGTAGAAGTGTGCTCATGCAAGAGGTTGTCTTCTAAACCCTTTTATTTTTATGCTTTTCTTATCATGATGATGTATGTTTAATTGTTTCAAATATTCATAATCTAGTTTATAAAAACATGTTCATGATTTCTTGATTGTTGATATAATCTGTTTCTTAATTTTAAAGATTTGAATTTTTCTTCAAATAAAACGGATTTGCATCTTTCTTAGATGCAGATCTGAATTTTTTTCAAACAAAATAGATCTACATCTTTTTTAGATATAGATCTGAATTTTTCTTCAAACAAAAACGGATCTGCATCTTTATGAGATGCAAATCTGAATTTTTCTCAAATCAAAACTGATTTATATCTTTCTTAAGATGCAAATTTGATTTTTTTTAATACATGCAAAATTTTAAAATAAAGAAAGATATTATGTATTACTGTGTTTCTATTTGTTTTAATTCATGATTGCATAAATTCATATTGTGAGTGAAACTCTCTTCTTAAAAAATAAAAATCTCTTTCATTCTTTTAAAACATATAAAAAATAGATTTGGTTTTTCTATTGTCAAAAAACCCTTTTTATAAAAACAGATCTGATTTTTCTGTTATCAAAAACCATTTTTTTTTAGTTCTTCAAAAACAGATTTGATGTTTTTTAAAATTAAAAGACTTTATTTTATGTAATAAAAACATATTTGAATTTTTATCATCAAAAACCACTTTTTTTTTTTTACATCCCATAAAACAGATCTGGTATTTTGACAAACCAAAATCAATTTTCTTAATCACCAAAACAGATCTGAATTTTTTTAAACAAAAGAAGAGATTTCATTTAATTAAGCCAAAATTTGTGTGATTTAATTTTTGTTTCACATGTTTAACATATCATTCATGACATGCATAACATAGTACATTGGTCATAAGAGTTTAGAAGACCAGACTATGTCTGGACAAAATGGGTGCCTAACACCTTCCCATTCCGTAACCTAGCCTCTGGGTTTAGGTTTTCGGTTAAGTAGATCTAGCCTTGTCTTTACTTTTTATTTTGGGTAGAATGTAACTAGGACAAAAAGCCATGTATTTTTGGTAGATTGTAACTAGGACCCGAAGCCATGTAAATTATCAAATATGTAATTTTGATTCAATCAATGAGAAGGATACTATTCAATCATGTATTTTATATTCATTTTTTCTTATTTTTTTATAAAAAAAAATAAGTGGCGACTCCATACCACTTACCCAAAAAGAGAGGTGCCCTAAAAGGTACCCAAATATCTTTTTTGAGGGACAGCTTTTGTCGAGGTCTCTTACAGTGGCTACTCCACTGGGGATGTCGAGGGCTAAGTTTCGTATTGGACTTAAGTGACCAAATATGTACCTTTATTTTGCATGGTCTTGCATGATATTGTTGTTTGTTTGTTTATTTATGTTTGATGAGATGTTGTGTAATATTTTTGTTGTTTGTATTGTTTTTTAAAATCTTTCCCTAACTTTCATAGTGTGTGCCATCTAAACAATATGTATGCACCCCTTTTCAACAACTTGTGGTGGTAGTAACCATGGATCACCGGTCTTCATTAGATTCGGGTACCCAGTGGCGAACACACCAACTCATAGTCTAAAGTCACTGGATCATTTCTTGTTGACTGTAAAAAATAGACCATGCCGTTCGGACCAACGTAATGTTCAATACATTACAAGTTGGGAGGTGTAACTTCCTAGCTATGGGAAACAATGAAACAACAAACCCACCCTACAACATAATGACTTAGAACCTACCCTTAGGTCGGTCCTGGTTAAAATTGCATTGCACGTTGTGTGTGTTTGTTTTGCTTGATTGTTTGATGCAGATGGTGACCTAGCTTTAATGGTTGACAATGTGATTATTTGGGCTGTGATTTGCATGCGGTGAAATTGACTTTGTAAATGAGAGAGATGGTAAATTGCCTGACTTGATGTGATATCATAATTTTGAATTTTTACTGTGGTAGTGGTGAGACTAACAAAGTTCACATTTTGAGTGTGTTTATTAGATTGATTGAAAAAGTAAAGAAAAGTAATTTGCACTAGCTTTTTTTTTCATATATGTAAATTACTTATACTTTTCCAAAATGTTTCATAAAATGACACTTGCCCCACTCCCAAACATTTCTTGGAATGACACTTCTACTCTTCCAGCACAATATTTAATATCTAGAAATGATTTATAAGTTTGTAAAGGGGAGTACCATATGTTTACAAACCTAAAGGGAAGTATCATTTCCTTTCTTTCATAGTTTGGGTAAAAACCTTTTTTCAAAAATGAGATATTTTGTTAGAAAAGTAACAGTTTGAAATTGCATTGACTTATTTATAGCATTTATATATAAATCTTAAGGGTGAGAGTGTTATTTCTTAGAATGTTAGAGCATTCGCATTTGGTATTGCAAATGCTATATGTAAGAAAATTTTAGCATTAATGCACCAAACAAGCCTAGCATTAGGACTTGCAAACACCAACTATTGCAAAAAAAATTGCAATAGTGCAATTCTAAAGGTAGAATTGCATTGTTGCTCAATTCTTAAAAAAAAAAAAAACTAATATTTTATTCACTTTATCAATTCTTGTCTCTCTCTCTCATCGGGTTTTGGGTTTTTGTTTTTATTTGGATTTTAGGATATATTATTTTATTGTGTAGAAATATTATTTTAATGTGTTGTATTGTAAAATAAAAGTTGGGATGCTGAGAGTATTCTAAAATGGTATGGTATAATTGATAAAGTAGTTTTTTGGGATGGTAAAATATGCTAAATTTTTGGCTCCACCAAAAGTTACTTTATTTATTTTACCTACACACATGCTGCAGCAATGGATCTATTTTAGCTTTCAACACAATAAAATAATATAAACATCACAATAAAATAATATAACCACTACAATAAAATAATATATCCCACTATCCAAAAAACATCCACAGCACCAACCACAACCACCTCTACCATCAACCACAGCCACAACCACCACCACCAGTCCACAGCAGGAAAAAAAAAAAAAAAAAAAAAAAAACCACCAACCGAAATCTTCAATCTTTTTCCTCAACCCAGACCAAACAAAATCACCAATCACAAACAAACACAATGTCGGCGAGCTGGGTTGGCAGAAGGAATGGGTCGTCAAGCTCAAGTACCCAATATCCACGAGCAAGCACAACCATAGCGATAACCACTCTGATCCACGAGCAATCACAACCACGAGCAAGCACTTTGATCCACAAAAAGCAACTTCGAGATGAGAGTGAATGAGAGAGATGAGCTTCAAAGATGAGATGAGAGAGAGAGAGAGAGAGAGAGAGAGAGAGAGAGAGAGAGAGAGAGAGAGAGAGAGAGAGAGAGAGAGAGGCACGATGATAAAAGAATGAAAAAAAAAGGAGCAAGTGGCATTTTTTTAATCACCGGATAGAATAAAATAATGTTTTTTTTTTTTTAGCTCTCATGAACAGTGCACATCTATCTATAGATGTGCACTGTAGCAATGGAGCTAAAAAAAATAGATTTAGCTCCACTGCTGGAGCATGATTTTGGTGGAGGTGGAGTTAAAATATAGCAATATAACACCACTGCTGTGAGTGCTCTAAGGAGTCTAATTTTGCAAAACCTTAATAGAGGATAGTATAATTTATTTGAAAAATTATTTGTAATTTTGCAAGTCTAACATGGGTGCCCTAAAAGTTAATTTTATTGTTATTTCCTCTTTAACTAATTTATCAATGTTAAACTCTTTGAGGCCTTGGTCAAGATCGTTGTAGTTTAGTGACATAAGTCGATTTCCTAAATTAAAGAAGAACTAGAATTCAAAATTTCAAATCCCTATTTTTCATCTCTATCGATTGAAAGGACAAAAAAAAAAAAAAACAAAAAAAAAAAGAAGAGGAAAGAAATTTGGGTTGAAGCTTTTAACTATTTTGGGGACATCTTGAAGAGTCCAAAAATAACCGGGCCAATGCCCAAAACCTGAATTGAAAACTGAAATTGTCACAGCCAATGTGTTCCCAAAATAAAAACAAAAACCAAAAGATTCATAGAATTCCACCGCTTCAAAAGGTTAAAAATTTCAGCCTAATAATAAATCCCGCGAATAGATTTCATAAACAAATCCTATTGGTCAATCCATAGTGCCACGGATTACAATCCGCGTCACTCTCCTCCAAACCAATCCTCACCGTACATTACTCCCCCAAATCAACGCTCCAAATTCACTCTCTCTCAAACTTTGAAAACTCCAAAATTTTTCACAATCTCCCGCCTCTCTATTCCCCAAAAAACCACACTACAAATACTCCAAACCCTTTCTCTTCACATCGCAACAAACAAATACACTTTCTCTTCATTTTCCCACCAACCAAACAGATCTTACCGTTCTCCAAATGGCCCGTACCAAGCAGACAGCTCGTAAGTCCACCGGAGGCAAGGCTCCAAGGAAGCAACTCGCAACAAAGGCCGCTCGTAAGTCAGCTCCGGCGACCGGAGGAGTGAAAAAGCCACACAGGTTCAGGCCAGGAACGGTGGCTCTGAGGGAGATCAGGAAGTACCAGAAGAGCACGGAGCTTCTGATCCGAAAGCTCCCGTTCCAGAGGCTGGTGAGAGAGATCGCTCAGGACTTTAAGACCGACCTCCGATTCCAAAGCAGCGCCGTCTCGGCTCTACAAGAAGCCGCCGAGGCTTACTTGGTCGGGCTCTTCGAGGACACCAATCTGTGCGCCATTCACGCTAAGAGAGTCACCATCATGCCCAAGGATATCCAGCTAGCTCGGAGAATCAGAGGCGAGAGGGCTTAAGAGTAGATCTTTAAGAAAAACTACTACTTGTCGTTTTTTTTTGATTAGGCGTTTGTGTAGTTTGTGATGATGTGAATCTGTTTTGGGCAAAACAATGTAATGGTTTTTAATGTTTGAATTTAGTATTAAAAAAAAATTGAAGTTTCGTGATTTTTTTTTTTTATTGCAAAATGCTAACACCTTATCTTAAACTGGCTCTTGTTGGATTGTGATTGTTCTAACCAAATGTTACTTTGATGCTAAATTGATTCAAAGAAAATTGGCTCAGTGCATGATGTGGGATGTTAACATTCATAATTCCATGGGATTGCATAACAGTGATTCATGAAGTGGAGGTCACTAGTTTGAGTGGAAATGTTTTTAAGAGTAACTAAGGTATCAAGTCTAAAAAATTGACACGTGTCCTGACTCAGCATCACCTAACCTATTTAATGTACTAATTATGGTTTAGTGTGTTTGATGATTTTGGAGTAGGACAGATGTCAATTTTACAAGATGCTACATAACCCAATTGGAGGAATTCCTCCAAGTTGGGTAACTTGGGTTGTATGCAAAGTCTATCCGATTTGCGAATTCTTTGGTAGCAACTAAAACAGATTTGGATTAAAAAAGAAGTGCAGTGTACTTATGTACTTAACTTAGTTTTGAGTGATTCAATATTCAAATAGCACGAAACATTACAATTCGAATCTTAAAGACTACCGTGTCTTGTAGTTGTACTAGGAATCCACCTCTTGTATTATCATTTGTTTTTTTTGGGGATGAATAAAAGATAATGATTCCGTATTTAAAATTTAATACAAGTTTTTAAAGCAAAATCATTTGATAGGCAATTTAATTCTGGCTTTAAAGCAACTATGACCAAGTTTTTGCTTATCACAACCATTGCATACACCGGGAGTCTCATAAAAGTATATTAGAAAATTGGTAACTTTTCATGCTCATCTAGACCGCAAGTTACATAAAATATATGGCAGCTAAATGCTAAGTCACGATCATTGACTCTGATAGTCAGTCAAGACAACTTTGGAAAAAACTGGAGAAACTCTTAGGTCTGTTTTGCTGTACAGAAAATATTTTCAGCATTTTATTGTGTTTGTTTTATTGTAAAATGTTGATCAAACTGAAATTTTTTTCAATTGATTGTAAAATACTTGGTAAATCATTTTACAAAAATATGTACAATGTTACAATCCCCCTCCCATTTAGTGGCTGGGACTATCAATTTGGTGGTAGAAAACGTAGATGGTGGCTAGGAGGCACCCGTTTTAGTGGTTAGTATTTCGAAAATTTTATTCCACTCCAAACACCTAGAAATATTTTGATTAAAATGCTTTAATCGAAAATATAATAAAAACATTTTATAGTAAAACAAATATAACCCTACCTAATGAGTGACTTCTTAGTTCTCACACAGGCACACTCTCATTTCGTGATCTCAGTCACAATCATTGCAACAAATAATGGCAGGTCGCCGATTCTATAAAAAAAGAAAAGAAAAGAAAAAGTATAATGACAAGCAACTGAAATACATGAAACAGGAAAGTAAAAAGAAGGAAAACTGTATCGAAGTAAACCTACTTTCACCCATAGGGAAAAGAAAAAAACTAGTATAAAATGTAGTTTTTGTAAAGGATTAAACAAATATATTCTTGTCAAGTTAGCAGTATATAAGGTCTTAGCTCACACAGTTAACATGCAAAGCTTAATAGCATTCACATTAAGGTTTTTAAAATTTTTAACATTTAGCATCTGAAAAACCATTATAGTATTTAACATATCACTTCTATTTTTTTTACCACTTCAATAAAATATTATTTATTTATCGGATTTTATTCTTTTTTATTCTCATCACACAAAGCCACCACAAACCCACGGCACCACCCATAGCACAACCCACATCACCATCCACGGAACAACCCACAACATAACCCACTGGCCTCAACCCACAACACCACCCATGGCACAACCATGACACACCAACCCACGGCAAACCAACCACAAACCCACCACTATTACCCAGAAACCTAAGTAAAAAAAAAAAAAACCACCATCAGTAACCCAGTGAGACCCCTCGAGCAACACCACCCACCACCCTTCCCTTCTTCTTCCATTCTTTAGATTTGTTTTCTACACCCAAAACCCACCACAAATCCCCAGTGAAAACCCACCCTAGCCGCAAAAAAAACCACCACCCCAACAGCCGAGCCTTTTCGATCTCAAACTCTAGCCAAGAAGGCCAATGCCAACTCAAGAATGCCGACCATGAACCCAGAGAGGGAGAAGAGAGGCATTGGCGAGAAAGAAAAAAAAAAAAAAAAAAAAAAAGCAGAGAAGGAAGATAGCTGAGACAGAATTGCGAGAAAAAAAATGAGGGAGAGAGAGAAATTATATTTTATTGAGAAAGAGAGAGAAACCTAATAAAAAAGTATTTTATGTTTTAAGATTGTTGCTACAGTGAGCTGTCATCTATAGCAGCCCACTATAGCTGGGTGTTAAAAGTTATAAGATTTAACATTTTTGATGTAGTTTGTTTTTTGTGTGTTTGATGTTATTAATGGCATTTTTAGCATTTTAGCATTCTTGATAAGAATGCTCTAAGGACTAGTTTTCTAGCAAATAGAACTAAATCGCTACAAATGGGTACCATTGTATGCTTAGGGAATTTGCCTCATATGATTTTTGCTATAACATTTTGTCTCATAACTACTAAAGTTGTTGCAGATAAGCCTAACATGTATGCTTCACCACCACCAGTCCACCGCCAATTCGACGACTATCCTCCTAGCCTTATTCCACCACCAACACCTGACTCGCAAGACCACCCGCCAAGCCATCACAAGTCACCTCCTTCTCCGTTCAATGAACAAGAAGTACTTAACTTCCTTAATGCACTTCCTCCTTTATATCTTAATAGACCACCACGTCCACGTGGTTTGTATCTCCCCAAGTCAGCTCCACCTCCTCGCGTTTAAAAATCACCACTATGTCCATCTCCTTCGCCTCCACCGCCACATTTCAACAATTCCCTGCCGCTGTCGCTGCCGCTACCTCCACCTTCTTTTCACTACAAGTCACTTTCTCCACTATAAGTTCTTAAAACCAACGTACTACTATAACTTTATATGTCTCCACCTCCATCTCCACTACTTCAAATCCTGCTTGCTACGACAAGTGATCCTCACCTTCAAGTGGTGATTGTATTATGCTTAATTAAGGTCATGATATCATATATGAATTTTAATGGTTGTAAGAATAAATACTTCCCTTTAGATGTCAAGGGTGGAAAAGTTTGTAAGCCTTGTATTTTCAAATATATGTCCTAATGAACAATGAGAGTCTATATTGGATATACTTGGTGAATCTACGTGTATCAAGCACCCATTGTATCAACTACTGTAAGCTATGTAAGTATGGATTCCAAGTTCTATAAAGGATCTATTATTATTATATTTTGTGTTTAATGTATGAGTAAGTGATCTTATTATGGTTGTTACAAATTACCAAACGTACTTTGTCATGAATCGCAAGTGTGTAATATATTTAAATATTTAATTAGTTTGTGTTAAGTAAATGCGGTTAATCATATTTCGACGACAAACATCAAGATTCTAATGGTTGCATACACTACAAGTACATGTGCGGGAAGCTATTAGAATATTTTGTCCAACATGAATATATAAATTTTTTGTATTCCAATTTAAACTCCACTAAGTGTAATATTTTACGTGGCTTCTAGTTAGGCCAACTGGTAAAATTTTTGATGCCATTAGTTGAAACTATCAAAAAAAGAAAAAGAAAATGTATCATCAAGAACGAATTGATACCATAAAAAAAATGTAATATGTTACATGTTTGAGATTTGGGGTTCAATTTCTGTCTACACAAAAAATCGACTGATGTTTGGTCTAATAATATCAGGAGCAGATGCAATAAATTGAAAATATTTATTAAAAACAAGTGTAATATATTATATGTTTAATTTTTTTTTTTCTAATTTCAAACCAAGGTTATTTTATAAGGAAAAAAAAAAAATGTAACAAATTATGATCGGTGGAGTATGTTAAGTAGAACATAAATGGGATAGACAATTTATATCCGTTTAACAATGCATTCCACGTACGCAAGAAACGCAATTGGTTGGGAACTTCTTTTTTTTTTTTTTGGGAGAAGAACAGTTGGTTGGGAATTAATGACTGTTCACCAGCCGCATACACTCTAGGTATGCCTGCGCAGACATTACCACCTTTACTGTTTTGGCCCTCAAAAATGAAAATTGGTCAAAATAACCCAATAAAAAAGTTATGCATCACATTCATATGATTGTGCACTGTGAGACCAAGTATATAGCCTGTGTCATGTGTGTTGTTTTTTTACTTTTTATGAACTTTAAAACATATTTGTCAATAATAATAATAACAATAATAATCTATATTATTATTATTATTATTATTATTATCTATATATATATAAAACCGAAATTTTTGAAGCTCCCACAATTTTCCACGTCAGCACATCATCTATTCTATATATATATAAAACCGAAACTTTTGAAACTCTCACAATTTTCCACGTCAGCACATCATTAAAAATAAAAAATAAAACAAAAAACAATAAAACCAAAACCAAAAAAAAAAAAAAAACGTCATAAACCCATTCCCTACCCGACTCTGCCTTTTCTTTTCACGCTTTCCCTTTCATGAATACTCTGCCATTACCTTCCTCCCAGCTCCTCCTCAATTAGACCCACGGCAAGCCAATCAGACCCACGACAATTCAACACCCAACCCATCCAGCCTACCTTTCAGCATTAATTAAATTATAAAAAAATATAAAACCGAAACTTTTGAAACTTCCACAATTTTCCACATCAGCATTAATTAAATTAAAAAAGCATTAATTAAATTATAAAAAATAATAATAAGAAGCCCAAATTTTTTTTCCAAAATCGTGAAAAGCAAACCCGATACCCACAAACCCAACTCTGAATCATCTCTCTCTATTTCTCTACCCTTCTCCCCAAAACCCAACTCTGAATTTCAATCCCAAATGCCATCTTCTTCTCCTCTCTCTTCTCTACAACCTTCCCTAAAAACTTCTCTTCTCGCCTCCCTTGGAAACCAAATTTAATCATCAATCTGTATCTCCAATATTCCTCCCCAACGCAAACCCTATACCTAAGGCAGCCAACGTGCTAGGCCTATGCAGGAGTTTCCTTGGTCTCCACTCTCAACCTCTTTTCTCCATGGACGGATTCAGCCACAGAGCCGATTAGGTTAAATAACTCCCCCTCTGTCATTCTCTTTCCTATTTGATTGATCTGCTTCTTAAGAAATTCTTTCTCTACGATTTCTCTAAATCTTATTTTTTGAGTTTCGGTTTCAGGTAATGATGATGATGCCAATTACTCAGTCCCAACGCCAAGTGAATCCTAGCAGAGGTCTATCTCTATCTCTCTTTTTCTAATTTTAGATTGTTTAATAAATAATGGAAACCCGTAGTTCTAATAGTTCTTCATTGCATGAGAAGAGAAAAGAGGCCAACCCCATCACCCTCAAAGTGTTCGACAAAATGCCTGGCTTGGAGGCATGGCTTATAAAGATAGCTTTTGACCTTAACATAGTCCAAGTTTGTTTTGGATTGTGTTTGTCAGTGGATAACTAATGGACTAAAAAAGCTTAGTTATAATCTATAATCAATTCAATTTAGTAGATTCTTTTTTAATTCTCAAATATAAAATTGCTTGCTTATTGTCTTCCTTGATTTTGTACTCAACCGTATATGATGGTTTAGATTGATTTTATTAGGTATGCATTTATTTGTTTAAAGGGTTAGTATTTGTAGTTTGAGAATTAAAGAAAGAGATTGAATCACATTTTAATTCTCTATTATTGATTGAAAAAAAAAAAAGTCTTTGTTTCTCCATAATTTATAAGATCCTTCTATAGTGGTGGCTATTTCAAGAGATGCTTTAAGTTCAAATCAATGTGTCAAATTACCTAGCCAAAGCATCTGACAACTATAATTATGAAAAACAATAACTTAGCCCTCAAAAAATGTTTGAATTTTGGCAGTGTTTAAATTTTCAATGTAGATTTAACAATGTTTCTTTCTCATTGTAATTTGTGATATATGTTAATGATGATTTTAGGGTCCTCCAACTCATGAAAGTATGCAAGATTTATGTTTCTTTCTCATTGTGTTTCTTCCAACCCAGATGGATACAAGAAGAGAGAAGTTTTGACGCTAAGGTTGACAGTCATAAGTGGAGAGATTCCTAATCCAATTAAGTTTCCAATATATATTCTTTTTGGATCTGTTGATTTTTCATACTCTACATTGTTTTTGGGCAGTACTAGTAACTGCCAAGTTCAAAATGCTCATTTTCTTTTTTAGTAGCTTTAATCTTGTGCTTTCTCCGTCATATGTCTCTTCTGTTGTTGACCATTTAGCGAGGCCATTTATAAGTGAAATGAACCTTCTGTGTATTCTTGCATTGCCATCACTATGTTAGTTCTATTTTTTTTAGTGTATTACATCAATGTTGGTGTGTATCATATTTCTATGTTTCTTATTTTACTCATTGATTGTTTAGTGAAATATGATACCGAAACATTGCATGTGTGTGAATTTAATTAGTAATGTATATATGAAAAGTTGATTGTGTAATTTTCTTTTAGTGTTATTAGTGTGTGGTTGATGCATTGTTGTCTATATAAAAGGTTTTAATTATGCATTGTTTTGGTTTGTGACTTTTAATATCTCCCCCAAATTCCGATACTTCCTATCCATGGACCTCTACATTTTTCAAGTATGTTGGCAAATACAGAACCCTATATTATAAATAGTGTTTTTTTAGAGATTATTTGTTACAATCGCAATTCACGGCTTAAAATTTGTATTGTTTGATAGGTGATTTTACTAATAGGCTTTGGCTTTAGGATTTTTATTTTTATGTCAAGTTCTATAAAAGGAGCACTATGATTTGTTCCTATGATTTAATTTGTTGTATTGGTTGGTATGTGATTTTACTAATAGGTTTTGGCTTTGGGATTTTTGTTTCTAACATGCATTCAAATCTAAATAAATTAGGTTTCGTATGTCAAGTGCTATAAAAGGAGTAATGTGGGTTTGAAGGTTTTGTCTTGGTTATCTTTCTGTTTGTTCTCTATGTGTAAAATTTGGTCTATGGATCCAATTTGTTAAAAAGTTTTCTTCTTCAAAACGTTAGTTTTTTGCACTATTTTTCTACATAAAATCTTCAGTATTTTACATCTAAAATCTGCATTTTTTTTTTTACAACCAAAATCAACCAAAATTTGCACTGCACTGTTTCATAAAAATCTGCATTGCACTGCACTGCACTATTTCATAAAATCTGCATTGTTTTGAATAACTTTCTGCATTGTTTTTAAATAACTTTCTGTATTAAGTACTTTTTAGCACCTATGATATAACCAATTTTCTGTTTCGTATGTCAAGTTCTATAAAAGGAGCAATGTGGGTTTGAGGGTTTTGTCTTGGTTATCTTTGTGTTTGTTCTCTATGTGTTTGTTTAAATTTCTTAGCGAATATGTAGAACATATTGAATGTGTGTGTGTGTGTGTGTGGAAAACATCAGTTCTGCCTTGGATGATCTTAATTTGAATTCCTTTGACATTGTTTCCTTCATATTCAAAATCAATAATGATTAGATTACTAGGACTCTCCTCTATGTGTTGGACTGAACTTTTTACTTTAGCTCCCAAATTTAGTAGCAACCCTCAATTGTATTTGGTATGAAGGGAGGTATTACCTATGTGATTGATAGGAAGTGTTTAGCCATTCCTAGTTGTGACTTGGATGATTTTTATGTTATAAATGCTTTTGTTGTACTTTTTTCTCTGCATTTGTAGTTCTTTTCCGGCTGCAGTTGGTTTATTTAATTTGTTCTATTCTATAAATGTTTCTTGAATGTTGGTTGAAAATTGGATTTTATTGTTTTGTAGATAGGTATTTGGCAATTTGTTATTTGGGTTATTTGGAACTATGGATCCTTATCTGTGTAAGACTCTTAATATGACAACAAGATGAGAAAAGCCAGGTATTTACCAGTCTTCTCCTTTATTCTGTACTGTTTCTTGCATATTTATTGGCAATATGTTTCTAGAAAGAATTTGAAATTGGAATGTGATTTCGTATTTCAGTTTCTTTGTTATCTTAAACTTGGTTTTATGTTTGGTTTAATTAGCAAAATTACAAATTTGATATTTCACTTCTATATGCTGTAATAGATTTCTCAACCTATTCTATTGACAGGCTTACATCAGTGGTATTTCAAATGAATGTGACAATAAGATGGTGATTCTACAAAGTTTCAAAAAGTTGATGTTGAAAGCAATGTACAACTTACGCCAATATCTGTAATCAAGGAAAATAAAAGGAGTTATTCAGTGGCTACTGTGAAGCAACAAAGGAAGAAAATACAAATAATACTTTAAAGTTGGCTTTCAATTTATTTAAAATATTAATTAAGTAGTTCTTTAAATTTGTGTTTCATATATTTATTGGATAATTGAGGATGTTAAGGATTGGAATCTTAATTTAAATTTAAATTTAAGTTTGATTTATATTTTTCATTATGTAATTTAATGTTTTATATCAAGGATAGAAAATTCTGAGGCTGGAATCTTAATATACAATCAAAGAGGAAGAGACAAATAATTGTTAACATCTACATACATAATAGCTTTCTCGTGCATCGCACGGGTTAGCAACTAGTATATATATAAAATCGAAGTTTCTGAAACTCCCACAATTTGCCACGTCAGCACAATATTTAAAAAAAAAAAAAAACTTTTCTAAAACTCGGCATTATTAAAAAGAAAAAAAACACCCGAAAATTTCAGCTAAAAAAAAATAGCCAAAAGCCTAAAACTCGAAAATTTCCTTCTGCCCACAACCAAAACCCGATTAAAAAAAAAAAAGAACCCGATTAAAAAAACACTCTCCC
Source organism: Quercus tomentella (assembly GCA_028535165.1). Lineage (NCBI taxonomy): Eukaryota > Viridiplantae > Streptophyta > Magnoliopsida > Fagales > Fagaceae > Quercus > Quercus tomentella. The sequence continues at coordinate 6,594,369 of JAPQVY010000133.1, forward strand.
CCTACAACGCAAACACAATAACACAGACTCATCAAACTCCCTCTCTTCTTCTTCACGCAGTCCCATCTCCTTCTTCAAACACACAACTTCATCCATGCCTCTCTCTACATACATGTTTGCCTGCCTCCAGTCTTTTTCCCTTCTCTACCTTCATTCCAAGCTTTCTTCTGTCGTTCAAACCAATATCCTTTGAAAAGAAAGGCCAGCCCATCAACATGAATCGATACCCTTCGTTCAAAATTTGTATCCTCTCTAGGTGAGTTTCTATTTAATAATATATGTTTGCAATCCAATTTGGCTATCTTATTTGATTATTCTCTTTTTTATTTTATTTTATATATAAACGATCTTCCTTTTATTCAAAACATACAAAGTCTTTCATATGTTATTCAAAATCCAATTTTGTTTGACAAATTCACTAGCTTTCTTGCTTTTTCTCTCTGTAATTCTTTCTCTTTCTCATGTTTTGCTGGTATAATGGTTGAGAGAATGATATAAGAATTGATATCCTTTGTGAAAATAGGCCAACCCTAAGTGTTTGACAAAATGTCTCAATGATCTAAATAAAAAAACAAAAATTCTGAGACAAATCCTGATGGCTGATAGGACTCAAATTCCCAAATCCTGATAGACTCGAATTAAAAAAAAAAGAAAAAGAAAAAAAAGGTAGTAGTATGATAGGACTCTTTTAACCCAAGTCAGATGATTTGCATTAGAATATATGAATAGAAAAGATCGTGAGAATAGAAAGATTTCATTGGATCATGCTGAGAAAGGGAAACTTTTGCATCTCGAGAAATTTTTTGATGAAATTTTGGTTTGTGATAATTGGTTTTGGTTCAATAGGGGCCATATTTGAAGGCTAATTTGGGTTTGAATTTGAGATATTTCATTTGAATTCTGATTCTTTCAAATAACAATTCTTGATTCAAGTTTTGAATTAAGGCAACCTCTGCTTCGTTCTTTCCAATAGGTATCCTATGCACCAAATCCTCTAAGCATTTGGCCTGAAATAATACGTATTTGACTATATATATATATATATATATATATATATATATATATATATATAATACTAAATTATTTACATGTATTTACTATTTTTCGAATCCGAAGGGCTAGCGTGGATGAATTTGCTTTCGATGGAATATGCAATATCATGTTTGCATGTTGGTGGAGGAAAATTGTTCTATTAAAGGCTACCAACTTTTACGGACTACGTTAACAAAGGCTTTGTTAACTAGCAATGTTGGCTTGTTTTAGTTGTGTGATTATTGCTCTCTTCATTGCGTCTGTCTTGCTTCTTTGTTATTGTTGTTGTTTTTGTGTTTTTTTTTGTGTTTTTTTTTTGTGTTTTTTTTTTTAATGATTCCGAAGAGCACCAATCTATCTGTAACCAAAAGAAAAGGAGAATTAAATCGTGCGGATGGGTCTTTGAGTTTATTTCTACCCAAAATCAAATTAAAAGGTTTTTGATCTTTGTTTTTTCTTTACTTTATAAATAAATATTATATTTGTATAATTAAAAGTGTTGAAAGGAAGAAGTTTGAAAAGCACCATAAGAAAAATTGATAGGTCTGCGGTGGTTTATTATGTTTGGCTTGAAATAAATGCTTGTGTATTTTGTAGTAATGTCAAGTACGAGGCGGCATTAAGCCATTAAGGCCTTAGTTGAGTTTCCCATAATTGAGGGTTTTAGTCTGATTCTTTGTAAGTTTAGTTGTAGCAAAAAACACTTTAAAGTTGTCTTTCAATTTTTAAATTTATTTGAAATATTGATTTAGTAGTTCTTTAAATTTGTGTTTTATACGTTTTATGGATAATCGAGGATGTTAAAGATTTAATTCTTCATTTTATTTTAAACTTAAGATTGATTTCTATTTTTCATTATGTAAATTAATGTTTCATATCAAGATTAATATTTCATATCAAGGATAGGAACTATAAGACTGGAATCCTAATGTACAATCAAAGAGGAAGAGAAAAAGAATAGTTTACATCTTTGTGAGGGATTTCACAATTCGCTCCAATACCAATGGGCTTGGTCTGCGATCGAATGCTATAAAAGATTTGTGCCCCCTCATCCTTCACCAATTGGTCGTTGGATGGATTGGTAAGGTACACGGTCCGACAAGTGGTATCAGAGCCAAGGTCATAGGTTCGAGTCGTTGGAGCCGCATTGTGAGGGAGGGATTGTGAGGGATTTCACAATTTGCTCCAATACCAATGGGCTTGGTCTGCGATCGAATGCTATAAAAGATATGTGCCCCCTCATCCTTCACCAATTGGTGGTTGGATGGATTGGTAAGGCACACGGTCCGACAATCTTTATACACAATAGCTTTCCCGTGCATCGCACGGGTTAGCGACTAGTTATTATTATTATTATTCCCTTCAAATGACTTGTGTTTTGTGCTTCATTCGGTAAATTTGCTCCAATTCACTTCCATGAAAAAGTTTATCAAAATAACTTTTACATTTCTCTTTAATATGTTATTCTTTTACACCACCGCGCACCCTTGGTGCGGTGGTCACTTCACTAGTATTAATATTTGTGGGGTGTGGGAGACAAGGGCCGGGGTTTAAGTCTCTAGGAGAGAGCTTCACACATATATATACTTAGATTAGGCTAGAGTAGAAATTTCTATCTTGTATAAAAAAGAAAAGAAAAAGTTACTCTTTTACTAACAAAGTCTTATGTTTTCATTCCCCTTTTCTTAACAACTTTATAAATATTTTTTTCTCTCTCCTTTATGCCTAAGTTTATCAGTGGCGAGAGGGCTTAAGATTAGATGGGTTCTTTAAAAACTACATGTCGTTTTTGATTTAGTGTTTTTGTAGCTTGTGTTGTTGTGAATCTATTTGGGAAATTGTAATGGTTTTTAATGTTTGAATTAGTGGATAAAATTGAAGTTTCGTGTTATATATTGATTGTCTCTGACTTGTGTTTTGTGTGTTTGACGAAATGTCTAAAAGATTGTTTCTAGCATGAATGTTTAGAGGCAATTTATATTGGGTAGATGTAAAACATAAGATTTTTGATTAAATTTAGGATATTATACTAGAGAGCAAATATATGGTCTAATAATTAGAGACTAAAATGGAACATGGCTTTGATACATTGCTCCATTGATTATTTGTTGCATAGAGAAAAAAATAAAAAAGATATTTATAAATATATAAAACTTGCGAAGATCAATGAGTTAATAGTGAAAAATCTGTGTTTGTTACTACACAAGCTTTTGACAGACACTAGAAGCCTAGCTTTAAATCTACTATGAGTCTACGGCCAAGTTTTAGCTCATCACAACCATTGCAATATGCATACACCACTCCAGGAGTCGCATAAATAAAAGGATATTGGAAAAAATTGACACTTATATGGGAATCAGAGGGTGCTGGCAAATTAAATGGTGAATAGATTATTGTTTCTTTGACATTGCAAACACCTCAACTTAAACTGGCCTTAGTTGGATTCTGATGGTTTTTATACCTACCCTACAAAAGTTTTAGACAGTAAGTACCATAGCAGACTGATAATTTCTAACCAAATGTTTGCTTCGATGCTAAATTGGATCAATAAAATTGGCTTAGTGCATGATGTGGGATATTAACATTCATAACCCCCAGAGGCTGCACAATTGATTGATAACAGTGCATCATGAAGTGGAGGTCATTAATTCGAATCTTCCCTCCTTTTGTTTGGGACCAAAAATTGCCTACAGAAAATAATAAAAGAGGTTAACATTTAGAGTAACTAAGGAATTGCTTTTATTTTAGCATACGGTCAAAACTCAAAACTCAAAAGGAAAAAGTTTATATGCAACTCAGTTTGGAGGAATTCCTCCAAATTGGCATGTTTTTTGACCTAACATCTCTTTTTAAGTGTGCTAACTATGGTTAAGTGAGTTAAATGATTTTGGGTTAGGACACATGTTAATTTTATAATATGCCGCATATGCAAACTGCATGTGTTCCATTCAGTAAAAATATGCTTTTAATTCTTTGAACCTTATGTTGTGTTTTATTATGTTTCTTATCACCTGTTTTATTTATTTATTTTATTATTATTATTATTTTGTTTTGGATAATTTACCCGAAAACCCAAGAAATCAAGTTTGAACCCTTCCCTTAACATCACCCATTAGGCTATCGCCTAAAGATATTATATAGATAGATATGTCATTTGGCGCAAAAGTCATCGAAAATGTCCTTGGTTGGATCTTAGACTTTATATATATATTCCACAAATGAAGTATATTTAAGAGAGAATCAACAATATTGTTTATTGCTACAGTTTGAAAATAAAAAGAAATATATAATCTTTTCATAACACTCGTGTGATATGAAGGGGAGCTGTGGAGGTGATGATTCATCCATTTTTTTATATTTGATTGATCCATGTGTGACAAGCCTGTCAAGCCGGATACACATATCTATAGAATGAATTTTTTGTAATATTCATGAATGCATATAGATTCCATATTGTACCTCTCATAAATTTGGTGCCGCATGCGAGCCTCATCACCTTGTATTGTAAAAAGGCTACAACGAGGTCTGCTAGCCTAGATAAGATACCATATAGGCAATTTAGCACAAAAAAAAAAAGGCGAAAATGCACTTTTGGTCCTTACATTTTGGGCCTATTCTCAATTTGGTCCCTAAATTGATTTAGCTCCTAGGTCAGTCCCTGATTTTTAAAAATCGTTTTTAAAATAGTCCCTGCCGTCAACCCAGTGATAGAAAATGCTGAGGTGGCAAACGGAATGCACTGTTTGTTGACATGGTGTTGATGTGGATATTAAAATATTATTAAAAAAACTTATTTAGCATTTTTGAAATGCCATGTCAGATTTAAATTAATAAAAAATTAAAACAAAAATCCAGGTCAGAAATTTTAAAATAAATAAATAAATAAACATTAATTAAATTAAATTAAGAAAAAAAAAAGCTTTTCAGTTTAAAAAATTGAGTTCCTATCAATTCAAATCGAAAACAAAGGGCCTTTTCTTTGGAGACGAGGAGGTTTTGGTGTTGTGCTGAGTCTGAGTGGTCATGACCGCCAAGTTCTCCATCTTGTAGCCCCTGTACTCCAATCTCACCAGCGGAGGAGAAAGACTAGCTGGCGAGGGAGGAGGGAGGATGAAGCCGAAGTTAGTCTTGGCTTTGGGACCACGGAGGCTGAGGGCGTCCTCGCCGTAGGCTAGAGTGGCTTCCTCTGCCATGTCGAAGGTGCCCAGCTACTTACGAGTCTTCTTCTAGGGGTCTTGGATCTTCGCAAAACGGCCCCACGGCCTTTTCCGGACGCCTCTAGGTTTGGGGTTTGAACAGGTTGTTGGTTTGAATGGCTTTTGAGTCTTGGGTTGGTTTCAAAGTTTCGGTGGTGTTGTTTTGGTGGTCGGTGGTGTTGTTTCGTTGGTCGGTGATGTTGTTTTGGTGATTGCATCGAGTTTGAATGGGTTGTGGGTCATGGGTTTGAATGAGTTGTGAATCATGGGTTTGTTTAAGAATTGATTTGTGATTTGGTCGGCTAGTTTGGTGGTTCAATGGTGGTAATGGTGGTGGTTCGGTGGTGATTGGTTGAGATATGGGTTTGGGGTTTGGTTGAAATCTGGGTTTGGGGTTTGGTTCTTTGTTCTGGATGTTGATGGTGGTAGTGGTGGATGTTGATGGTGGTAGTGGTGGTGGCAGTGGCGACGGATGGTTTGGGTTTTGGATTTTGTTTGGGTGTTTTAAGTTTTAGTATGGGTCTTGGGTTTTGTTTGAGTTTGGGTTTGACTCTCGACGGTGGGTGGTGCTAGGTTGATCGGCGGTGGGTTTTTGGTGGTGATTTGTGGTTGTTGTGGTTGGTGGTGTGGGTGATTGTGGTGGTTGTTTTGGTTGTTGGTGGTGGTTTCAGTTTGTGGGTATGGATTTTTTGTGCTGAGATTGATTTTGAGTGGGTTAGTCAATTGGGTTTGTCTTGATTTGGAGAAAAACATGAAGAATGAAGTTCATATTTTGGGTTGGAGGTTTGATGATTTTTCTGGGTTGGTTTTCTCATGTGGGTTTGGGTTTGATGATTTTTTCATGTTCTGGAGGTTTCGGTGGAGGATAGGGATTTTGTATGAAATTTTGCATTGTTCTGGGTTTGATTGTGCTCTTGTTCTGGGTTTGATTGTTCTTGGATTCGAGAAGATCATGACGAACAAGTTCTTGTGTTCTTACCTCCTAAAAAATAATGAAAGCAATAATAATAATAATAATAAAATTAGATTTAAAAGTTTGTGCTTTTTTTAAAATTAGTTTGAATTAAATTGAAATTGAAAAATATAAATTATTTTTATTTTTTTAAATAAAGACATGGCTTTTTTTAATTCAGAAAATGCTGACATGGCATTTAAAAAATGTTAAATATATATATTTTTTATTATTTCATTAGCCACATCAACAAATAGTGCATTCCGTTTGCCACCTCAGCATTTTTTGCCACTGGGTTGACGGCAGTGACTATTTTAAAAACGATTTTTAAAAATCAGGGACTGACCTAGGAGCTAAATCAATTTAGGGACCAAATTGAGAATAGGCTCAAAATGTAGGGACCAAAAGTGCATTTTCGCCAAAAAAAAAAAAAAAAAAAAATACCATATAGGCATATATATACGATATACAATCATAGCATCCACAACAGTGGAGCTATTTTTTTAGCTATTTGGCACCACAAAAAGTCACTTTATCTATTTTATCTACTCATTTTACGAAACATCCTGCAGCAGCGGATCTATTTTAGCTTTCAACACAATAAAATAATATAAACATTACAATAAAATAATATATCTACTATAATAAAATAATACACCCCACTGCCAAAAAAAAAAAAAAAAAAAAACACCACAAACCGATCATCTAAAGATTCTGAAGAACAATAAGCAAACCTAAAGCCCCAGCCACCTCCATTGCCACCCACAACCCACAACCACCTCCACTGTCCACAGGCCACCATTAACACAACCTAAATCCATCAAATTTGCAACAAAATCATCTCAAAAACCAACCAAAATCACACATAAAAACAACCAAAATTCAACGAACCCACAAATCCAACAACAAAAAAACCCAGGGACAACCAACAAAAAAAAAACCCACACCACTGCCACAGCCAACAACAACCGCCCACAGTAATGGCTTGGGACAACCCACCACCACCACGAACACAGACCACAAACACAACACATGAACACAACCCAATCAACAACCCACCACCACCACCACAAACCCACCTCAACAACCACCACCCACAACTCTGATTTTAAAAAAAAAAAAAACCACCACCACCAGGCTTGGGTCGCCGGCGGCTTGGGACTTGTGTCGGCAACGGCTTAGGACTTGGGTCGCTGGCGGCTTGGCGAGCAGTGGCTAAGGAGTGGTGAGGAGTTTGAGGAAGAAAGAAATAAAAAAATGAAGGTGGAGAAGAGAAGGGCTGGGTTCAGTGAAGAAGAAAGGTGAAGTAGAAAGAAAAAATAGAGAAAAAATGGCTGGAGGAAGTAACCAAAAAAAAAAAAAAATTTGAAAGGGAGAAGTGCTGGGTTTGGTTTGGTGAAGAAGAAAGAGTGAATGTGAAAAAGAAAGAGAAAAGAAAGAAGGAGAGAGAAAAGCTTAATTTAATAAAAGAAGAGAGAGAAACCAATTAAAATATAATTTTTTTTTTTTTTGCCTTTGAGCTACAGTGCACATCTATCTTTAGATGTGCACTGTAGCTAAGAAGCTAAATTTTTTTGCTTTACCTCCATCGCTGCAGCTCTACTTTTGTGATTAGTGGTGCTAAATAGCTATATTTTTAGCAATATAGCTATTTAGCACCACTACTATGAGTGCTCTTAATGGAACACTCCATGTCCTTGTAAAAGGGGTACACCCCATGACCTTGTAAGAAGGGCACAATAAAAAATTTCACACCCTTCTGTATATGGATATATTGTGTAATGTACTAGGTGTGATGCAATTGTACTTAATGTTCTAACTACCTCCATGAACTAGTGAAATGGGTAACCTTCAAAAAAGGGAACGGCGGGGCTTGCGAGCTACAAATCATAACCTTGCATAGATGGATACTTTGTGTGATGCAATCATAACTTGGTGGAACAACCTTTGATCTTGTAAAAGTGGCACAACAGAGCTTGCAACATAAAATATCAAACATTTGCATGCATCAATTATGTGATGACTTGTTGTATGTGATACAAACATAACTAATGGGACACCCCATAACATTGCAAAAGGGATATGCCTAATGCCTATAACCTTTTGTGTAAATTTAACTACCTAACTATGATACATAGGCCTTTCTCAAAAAAAACTATGATACATAGGAAAGTACAAAATTTGTATTAGATTTTTAATGGAATTTAAAGCATTAATACAATATCAGAATATAAAAGACTAGCTCCCTTCGTTACCATGCAAGCTTAAGGAGTAATATTTTAGTAATTAGAGTTGAATTACTGGAAATGGGTACTCTCGGACGCTTGAGCCATTGGCCTCAAGTGATTTATGCTATACAATTCTACCTCATAAGAGCATTCCCATTAAGGATGCTAAGAGCATCAACATCCGGAAATGCTATCTCATCCCATTTTACCATTCCAAAAAACAATTTTATCAATTATACCATACCATTTTACAACACACCCAACATCTCAAAATTCTATTTTTTTTCCCATTTTATTTAAATATTCTATTTTATTCTTTTTTTACTATTTCTCATTTTCTATTCCTTTTCCTCTCTTTCTCTCTCAACCTCTAGCACTGGTTTCAACACATAGAGCCACACACACAAAGACCAATGATACACCGATCCACCTATCCAAACCCATCACCACACACACACACACAAACAAAAACAAAAACAAAAATAGAAACCCAAAAAAAAAAAAAAAAAACAAAACACAATCCCATCATCACACACACCGATCCACCTATCCAGAACCTTCTCTTATTTTCTTTCATCTTCACACCAAACAAAAACTGAACATAATCCAAGAGTTTCAAACCCCCCAAAAAAAAAACCCACCACCAGAGCCCTCACGCCGATCCAAACCCATTCAGGCCACACCGATCCACCTATCCAGAACCTTCTCTTATTTTCTTTCATCTTCACACCAAACAAAAACTGAACACAATCCAATAGTTTCAAACCCAAAAAAAAAAAAAAAAAAAAAAAAAAACCCACCATCGGAGCCCTCACGCCGATCCAAACCCATTTAGGCCCACCGAAGCCCTCAGCCGATTCAAACCCATTCAAACCCATCGGAACCCTCACCCCAGCCCACTGACCCACCGTTGTCAAACCTATCGGAGCTCGTCGAAATCACAATCGGAACCATCGAAGCCCTCACGCCGAGCCATCAGAGCCATTCGATTCCATCGTTGTTAAAACCCACGGGGTCTTGGGTTTGAAGAGAGCAGAGAGCAGAGAGTAGATGAGAAAGAGAGAAGGAAGAGAGAGAAAAGAGGAGAAATAATGAGAAAGGAGAGAGAAATTCCCAGGTTAAAAAGTTCAGAGAGTATTAAAAAATTATTTTTTCTTATACCATTCAGCTACAATATCATCTTAAATGTAAGATGGTACTGTAGCTCTATGCCAAAAAAATTTAGCATTTCCCAAGTTTAGCCTTCTAGTTGCTGAGCATTTTTTGGGCCTGAATGCCAAATGTATCTTACATTTGGCATATGGCCTTCCAGTTGCAGATGCTCTAATAAAAGGGGTATATGCTAAATTTTAGCATCAAAACACCAAAAAAGCAACTCCATCAAAGCTTTCAAATGGTAAAATTTTTGGCATACTGCTATAGTGTATTAATATAAGCTCACTGTAGCCTGAATTGTAAAAAAAAAATGGTTTTTTATTCTCACAACTCTCTCTCCGTTTTCAGTTCTCTCTTCTCTTTCCTCTCTCCCTTCTCTCTTCTCTCTCCTGATGGTTGTGATCTGGCGATGGTTCTGGTTCGGCAATGGTGGTCCGATAGTCATGGGTCCGATGTGGTCTGATGGTCTCCCTCTGTTCTCTCTTCTCTCCCTCTGTTCTCTGTTCTTTGTTCTCTCTTCGTGGGTCTGCGTGGATTGAAGGAGTCGTGGGTTGGAGTGTGGGTTTTTGGTTTGGAGCGTGGATCGAAGGAGTCATGAGCGTGGATCGAAGGGTGGATCGAAGCGTGGGTCTGATTGTTTGTGGCTCATCCTCCGCCGGGTTCCACTCCTTTAATCGAAGATTTCTCTCTCTCTCTTCACTCCGGTGATCGCTGCCTCCTTGTTGGATCCAATGGCGCTGGTTCGTTTCATTGTTTCTTCTTTCATACTCTGTTTTTTCGTTAATATTACTCTTTGTTTGGTTTCCCAAAAAATGGAGGGAAAGAAAAATCAAAATTGGAAATTGAGATATTAATGTATTGATTTTTGGGTTCAATTATAATGGGGTTCAACTCTCAAAAAAATAAAATTATAATGGGGTTCATTCAATTTTTGTTCTTTTTCACCTTTAGAGTTTCCTTGAATCTCTGTTTACTTGTCGAGAAAATGGAGAAAAGGAAAATATATAGTGCTTTTGTTCTATCTATATTGCTTTTCACCTTCAAAATTGTTTTGTGGTTGCCACGGTGGTGTTGTGACTTGTGGTGGTGGTGGCTGTGGTGGGTTGTGGTTGCTACAATGGTGGTTATGGCAAGTGGAGTGGTGGTAAGGGTGGTGGAGGAGGGGGTTGGTTGGTTGCTATAGATTTTTGTGTAGTTGTTTTATTATTATTTTAATGAGTAGTTTATATTATTTATATAAAATGTAAAAAATATAGAAGTTTTGATGTTTGATGTATCTTAAAGTGGGATAGTATAATAAATAAAGTAGGTTTTTGAAGTGTTAAATGCCAAAAATTTTAGAATTCTTGATGGGAATGCTCTGCTAACGTGGTAGCTGATAAGCTTTACTTTTTTGGTTTGCAACCATTGGCCCAACATGAAGACCACCAACCCCTAAATCATTTGCCACCTCCGTCTCATGACCAAGAAGGCAAGAACCCCACCCCCCAAGCTATCACACATCACCTCCACCTGAAGTTTTTAAAACACCACCACCACTGCCAAATATCCACTACCACCGCCAAAAACTCCACCATCACCACCACCGCCAAAAACTCCACCATCACCACCACCGTCACCATCCTCTCCACCACCTCCATCTCTATCACCTCCAACAGAAGCTCCGTGCTCTTCTGGTATTTCCTCATCTCCATCTCTGAGGGAGATTAGGAAGTACCAGAATAGCACGAAGCTTCTGATCCGAAAGCTCCCGTTCCAGAGGCTGGTGAGAGAGATCGCTCAGGACTTCAAGACCAACCTCCGATTCGTCGCGGCTCTACAAGAAGCCGTCGAGGCTTACTTGGTCGGACTCTTCGAGGACACCAACCTGTGCGCCATTCACGCCAAGAGAGTCACCATTATGCCTAAGGATATCCAACTCACTAGGAGGATTAGAGGCGAGAGAGCTTAGAGAGAGAGAAAGTTGGTGTAGTCAATTTAGATCTGTGTTTAGGTTTTCGGTCTTTAGATCTGGAATCTCTGATTTTATCTCTTTGTTATGTTTGCGTAGAATTGTGGAAATCTAATATCTAATTAGATTGCTTTAGCTGTGTTCAATATCAAATATCAATTTCACGTTTTATATGGTTTATTGTTGTGCTTTAGTTAATTGTGGTTTTTTTTTTATTATCATTAAGGAATGGTTGTTTCAAATGAATTTGTGAACAGCGAATGTAGTTTGTTATTATTATTGTTGTTTTAAATCAAAAGGTTTAGAATTTGGGTAAAGTTGGGGTTGAATGAAACATGTCCTTGGAAGTTAATTTTGAATTGATGTGGAACTGGTGGAATTGTAAAACATTGGAGTTTGCATAGAGGCCTTGAAAAGCTGTGTTTGTTGCTGATGCTTGTGTGTTGGGTTCTAATGGCATTGGTTGAATGCAATGTATCCCCAAAATACTGGTTATGCTTATATATCCTTTTTTTTTTTTTTTTTTAGACAATTGAAAGTGTTTTAATCCAATGGTCTTGAATTGGGTCTCAAGCTTGTTTTTGAGAAAGAGGAGAGAAGAGTTTCCCTCATAATAGAAATGACAGTCACTTTTAAGTAAGTCTTTAAACTCCAGTGATTGCTAATTGATTGACTTGAAGTGGCAATTACTGATGTTTGGATTGGAAGGAGACAGTGTTTGGATATCGCAGTCAAGGGAGTTTTGGTTTCATATGATTAGGCCACAATCATACTGGCAATCATAAGATTCATCACCAACTTAATAGGACAGTGATTTGGTTTCATTGCGTACTACGTGTTTTTCATTTCTTTAGGATGAGAAGGAAACACTTCTTTCTTTTGTTGCAATTTTGACTATCAAATATTTTGGCTTGAATGTGCAGGTATTAAGGATATGTTGGGATATCGCTTATTTTGCTGAAACTAAAAACTTATTGCTGAAAGAACTATAGATAAAGGCAAAAGTTAGCTGAAATAGTACAGTGGAGCCATGAATAGTAGCAAAAATAAACTGAATAGTGAAATAATTTTTATTTTTCATTGGTATCCAAACGGAGGCTAAGCAATATAAGTTTTCTCTTTTGCTTTTAGGTGATAGGAGTTAATGGCTTGCATCCAGTACCAATAAAGTGAAGAGTTTGTGTAGTGTGTAATATTATAAGTACAATAAAACTTCTTTTTATTGATAACTCATTTGCGTATTCTAATTTCTACTTGAGTGTGTGGAGATTTATTGCAAAGTATTTGATACTTTCATCTGAAGTGTTGCAATTATTATTCTAATAAAACTATTGTAATGATATATTTTAGGCTTTTTAGCGGCAACACTTTGACTAATGGTTGAAAATGTGATTTTTTTTTTTTTTTGAGCAAGTGACAATGTGATTATTTGGGCTGTGATTTGCATGCGGTGAAATCGACTTTGTAAATGAGAGATGGTAAATTGCCTAACTTGATGTGATACCATAATTTTGAAATTTTACTGTGCTAGTGGTGAGACTAGCAGAGTTCACTTTTTGAGTGTGTTTATTAGATTAATTGAAAAAGTAAAGAAAAGTAATTTGCACTAACTTTTTTATTCATATATATAAATGACTCATACTTTTGGAAAATGTTTCATAAAATGACACTTGCCCCACTTCCAAACATTTCTTGGAATGACCCTTCTAGTTGAGATTTGTATAAATAAAACATATAAGTATATGCCCTCTCACATCATTACTTCCCCAGCACAATATTTCATATTTAGAAATGATTTACAAGTTTGTAAATGGGAGTACCATATGTTTACAAACCTATAAACAAGTCTAGGTAAAAATCTTTTTTCTAAATTGAAATATTTTGTTAGAAAAGTAACGCTGTGAAATTGTATTGACTTGTTTATAGCATTTATATATAAATATTAAGGATGAGAGTGTTATTTCTTGGAATGTTAGGGGGTTTATTTTGCAAAACCTTAACGGAGAATAGTATAATTTATCCGAAAAATTATTTGTAATTCTGCAAGTCTAATATGGGTTATCAAAAAGTTAATTTCATTGTTATTTCCTCTTTAACTAATCTATCAGTGTTAAACTCTTTGAGGCCTCGGTCAAGATCGTTGTAGTTTAGTAACATAAGCTGATTTCCTAAATTAAAAGAGAACTAGAATTCAAAATTTTAAATCCCCATTTTTCATCACTATCAATTGGAAGGACCAAAAAAAAAAAAAAAAAAAGAGGAAAGAAATTGGGATTGAGGCTTTAACTATTTTACGGACTATCTTGAAGGGTCCAAACCTAACTGGGCCAAAAAATCGTCAATTCGTCATATGCCCAAAACCTGAATTGAAAACTGAAATTGTCACCGCTAATGTGTTACCAAAATAAAAACAAAATCCAAAAGATTCATAGAATTTCACCACCAGTTTAAACACAAAACTACACATTTTAAATAACATTACACACATTTTCATATATTTTTTCATTCACTGTATATCAAAAACACCCAAATAACATAACTCAAACTACTCTCCCAAACACCACTAAAAATTTCAGCCTAATAATAAATCCCGTGAATCGAATACACAAACAAATCCTATTGGTCAAACCAAAGTGCCACGGATTACAATCTGCGTCACTCCCTTCCAAACAAATCTTCACCATACATTACTTCTCCAAATCAACGCTCCAAATTCACTCTGTCTCAAACTTTCTAAAACTCCCCAAAAATTAAAGATTTCACAATCTCCCGCTTCTCTATTTTCCCCAAAAACCACACTACAAATACTCCAAACACTTTCTCTTCGCATCACAACAAACAAAAACACTTTCTCTTCACTTTTCCCTCATTTTCCCACCAACCAAACAGATCTTTTCCATCTCCAAATGGCCCGTACCAAGCAGACAGCTCGTAAGTCCACCGGGGGCAAGGCGCCAAGGAAGCAACTCGCAACAAAGGCCGCTCGTAAGTCTGCTCCGGCGACTGGAGGAGTGAAAAAGCCACAGAGGTTCAGGCCAGGAACGGTGGCTCTGAGAGAGATCAGTGTTGGGTGCACGTGACACCCTTTCTTCCAGCCCACTTGCCTTGTCAAAGCTGATTTATGAGCTTGTTCCAAAAGTCTTCAAAGCAAGTTTTTTCATTTATTGAGAAGTGACCAAAGCATGGAGAGGTCTGACTTCTCTTAATGAGAAGTGTTGCAAGGCGTGTGGGACACGCTGAAGGAAAAGAAAAGAAGAAAAAAAGGCAAAGGCCATTCGGCCTTGTTTAGAGCTGAAGCAAAAACAGAGAGCCATTTGGCCATTGTGAGAAAAACACAAGTGAGAGCTTCAGGAGGTGCAGTCCGAAGAGATAGGGAGAAATACAGTGAGAGCGTGAGAGAGTGAAAAAGAAAAAGGAGATATTTTTTTTTTGTTTAAGTTACACACAAGGAAGATAAATTGGTGGAGTTCTCATAGAGTTTTGAGTGCTACAACCATGGAGAGTTAGAGTATTTAGAGGAAGATTTTGCTACTAGTTTTGTGGTGAGATTGTATTTACTCATTGAGATTTATTTGTTGTATATTCAATTTATTGTGAACTCAAGTTTAGCATAAACTTGATAGTTGTAATCTCTATTTCATAGTTTATATTCTTCGGAGCTATCTCGTGGTTTTTTCTTTTACACTGGAGGGTTTTTCACGTAAGATTTGGTGTTCTTGTGTGGTTGTGTTTATGTGGTGCTTGTTGAATTATTTTGTTTCTATAATATTGTTATTACTTGGTAGTTATATATTTTAATTCACACATAGACATTGAGGGGATTAGGATTTTTTCCCCAACAAGGAAGTATCGGAAGAGCACGGAGCTTCTGATCCAAAAGCTCCCATTCCAGAGGCTGGTGAGAGAGATCGCTCAGGACTTCAAGACCGACCTCCGATTCCAGAGCAGCGTCGTCTCGGCTCTACAAGAAGCCGTCGAGGCTTACTTGGTTGGGTTCTTCGAGGACACAAACTTGTGCGCCATTCACACCAAGAGAGTCACCATCATGCCTAAGGATATCCAGCTCGCTCGGAGGATCAGAGGCGAGAGGGCTTAAGATTAGATAGACGGGTTAGATCTTGAAAAAAAAAAAAACTACTTGTTGTTTTTTTTTTTTTTTTTTGATTAGGTGTTTGTGTAGTTTGTGATGATGTGAATCTATTTTGGGAAAAAAAATGTAATGGTTTTTTAATGTTTGAATTTAGTAAAAAAAAAAAAAATTGAAGTTTCTTGTTTTATGTTGTGTTTTGGCCATTTATGTTGGGTTGATGTGAGGTTTTCTTAGTTAAACATAGGATTTTTGATTAGATTTAGGATGTTATGCTAGAGAGCAAATGGTCTAATAATTAGAGACTAAAATGGGACACGGCTTTGATACAATGCTCCATTGATTATTTGTTGCATAGAGAAAAAAAAGAAGGAAATTTGTAAATATATAAAAATTTGCAAAGATCAATGAGATTAATAGTGAAAAATCTGTGTCAACCTCAACTGCATGACTTGATGAGTCTTCAAATTGCTTAAATATTATTTGGCAAGTAAGATTTTCTATGGTAGTCCAAATCTAATACGGTGCAAACATTTTGTAGAATTTAATCTACTACCAAGGTTTTTTTTTTATTATCACAACCATTGCACTCACCAGGAGTCACATAAAAGATTCATAAAAAAAAAGGAGTCACATAAAAGGATGTTAGAAAATTGATACTTTTCAATGTTTTCATGCTAATCTAGGCAGCAAATTACGAAAAAATGTATTGGTAGCTATTTGTTAAAACAGTACTTACAAATTTACTATCATTGCAATTGACGGTTGGTCAATTAAGACAACTTTGAAAAAATTTGCTTGCTTAATTACACATCCTGACAGACATGAATTTATGAAAAATGTGCCTGAAGGAGCAAAGTCTTATGGACACGAGTTTATATTTTATAGCAAGCTTGAATTTTTGTCTTCTTACATAGTTGAAGAAAAATGCAGATCAGTTTATATTTTTCAGGATATCGCTTTAAAAATGATTTGAAATAACCCCCTAGCATCCTCTCCATCTTGACTAACGAGATAGAGATCTACTTGAGGGGAACTGGCAAACTAATAGGAGATAGTTTAACGAGTATAGCCGAAAAGAATTTGACCAAAATTTTTACGCACAACTGATGTGATAGATTGTTAGTGGTTGGTAAAAAAACAATGTCAGTGGTTGGTCCAAAAAAAAAAAATTAAGAACTAGTAAAAGTTTGTCAATTCAATTGTTAGGAATGTGAAAGTCTGTATGGGTTTGTTTGGGATCCGTTTATTTTGTTGAAACTGAAAACTTTTTGCTAAAAATTACTGTAAATAAGGGTAAAAGTTAGTTGAAATAGTACAGTAAGATTTATGAATAATACCAAAAAGTGCAGTGAGGCTTATGAATAGTATCAAAAATAAGCTAAATAGTGATATAAGCTGGCAAAAAATAAGCTATCCAAACATATTCTGTGTGTGTGACATTGCTAAACTAATAATTGTAGGCCACCAAAAGAAACAAATAAAAAAGAAAAAGGAAAAATTCTTATTTACATAACTACCTAAGTTTGATCCATAAAAAAAGAGAAAAAACTTGTGTAAGATTTTGAATGATACTTCAAGGATCCATGCAACTATTACAAAAGATTAAACTAAGATATTCTTGTCAAAGTTAGTAGTATATAAGGGCCTCACTCCCATAGATAACATGCAAGCCTAAGAACTAATTTCTAGCAATTAAAGTTGAACCGCTAGAAATGGGTACCATTGTATGTTCATGGCAATGGCCTCAAATGATTTATGCTATAGCATTTTGCCTCTAAGCCACTGGTGTGATTGCTAACGAGCCTGACATCTATGCTTGTTAACCACCAGCCCACCACAGAGACAATTGCCCCTCAGACCATTTGCCACCACCAGCCCACCACAAAGACGATTGCCTGTTAAAGGATGACATTTGAGGCTTCAGGCTATAGAGCAGATTGCAGTAGCAGCAGATAGAAAAGGAAAAACAGAGAAGCTACAAGTTGTATTGTATAAATAGTTCTAGAGTTACAAGTAGTTTAACCTTGATGTAATTAGTTAGTTAGTAGTGGACACGTGTTAGCTCTGTATTGGTAGATTGTTAATTAGTTAGGTTGTTAATAGTCAGTTAGTTTCTCACGCCTATTCTCGTTGTATATAAGGAACAGAGTTCATTTTATTTAATATACAGATTCATTCACATACAAACTTTTCTCTCTTCTCTCTCTTTCTGGTTTCCATGAGTTCCACCATTGTTGAAGGTGTATGTGCTTGAATTCTAACATGGTATCAGAGTTGAACTAATTGAGAGCTTCATCTGGTACTCTTTGAAACTCTATGAATTCAATAGTTCAATCTTTTACTTGTTTTCTTTACTTTCAGTGCTTAGTTCTTCTGGATCATGTAGAAAATTTCTTCTTTGTTTTTCTCTTGATTCTTGATTCTTGCACTGTTTTTGTCTCTTCCCTATTTTGTTCTTGAATTTCATTTGCAATATCTGGCAATTGAGCTTAGAGCCTAGGGATTGTGAGATTGGATTTGAGATTTTCTTCGATTTCTGTGCTAAAATCTTAGGGTTTCTGTAGTTGAATTTTGTTTAGATATTGATTGATCAGTGAGATTCATCAATGATTCTTAAAGAAATCTTAGGATTACTGCAATTGCTTGTTTTTGTTACCCTGGTTCAGTGTTTGTGAATCTTGATTGTAGAATACTCAATCTTGATTATTTAGTCAAAATCTGAGCTGGTGGATATGGGTGATAGCACATCAAGCACCTTTGTTCCAACTATTCATCCATGGGAAAACTCTTCGAGTCCCTATTTCTTGTGTAATAGTGATAATCCAGGTGTTTCTCTTGTTGTTCAACACCTTACTGAAGAGAATTATAGTACCTGGAGTAGAGCTGTTCTTATTGCCTTGGATGGTAAAACAAAATTGGGTCATTGATGGTTCCATACCAAAACTTGAGTCTGTTGATCACCCTTGTTAAGTTGCTTGGTGTAAGTGTAACAGTACTGTTCTTGCTTGGTTGTTTAATTCTGTTTTGAAGGATTTGCAACCTAGTGTGGTTTATTTCAAGACAGCAAGGGAGGTCTGGTTGGATTTGCAAGATAGGTTTGCACAAGGGAATGGTCCTCGTATTTTTGAGTTAAAGAAAGAGATTTGTTCTTTGACTCAAGAAGATTTGACTATCAATGGTTATTACACCAAGTTTAAGAGTCTGTGGCAAGAATTTTCTGAATACAAGACTTGTTCATGTGGACATCAAGCAAAAGAGTGTGTCATGTCCTTCTTAATGGGTCTCAATGACACCTATGCTTCAGTGAGAGGACAGATTCCGCTCATGGATCCTGTTCCTTCTTTAAGCAAGGTTCTCTCTTCAAGATGAGAAACGAAGGAAGTTTGGAAAGAAGATAACCAATGAATCCTCAGCCTTGGTAGTCAAAACCAATACTCCTTTCACTAAAGGATTCAACAAGGGTAAGTCAGGCAGACCTCAGTGTACCCATTGTGGGCTTTTGGGCCATGTGGTTGACAAGTGTTACAAACTACATGGTTATCCACCTGGCTATAAGTCTAAGAACCAAGGTCAACAAGGTGGAAATTCCTTTGCCAACGCAGTTGCTGTTACTGATGTTTCTGAGGAGAATCTTAGCCTTACTAGAGCAGAATATCAACAGCTTCTCAATTTGTTGAATACCCAAGCTCACTTTGGTACACAAACACCATAGGAGTCCACTTCTGCTCCTCATCAGGTTGCTACAATCATTACCCAACCATCCAAGGGTCTTCAAGGGCATGAGATGTCAGATACTTGGTCTTCTCCTCAATTTCCAAAGTTGCCTTTCCATTCTTTACAGTATTCAGTTTTTTCTTCTCATGTCAACACTTCACACATTACATCCAATGACTGGATTTTAGATAGTGGAGCCACTGGTAATATGGTTCACTCACTTCAATTTTTCACATCTATCACATTTGCAGTTCAGATTTCAGTTCAATTACCTAATGGAGCTGTTGCCAAAGTCACTCACATTGGCACAATTCACTTGTCTTCTAGTCTAATTCAAGAAAATGTGCTTTGCATTCCTACATTTTCTTTTAACCTTGTCTCCATTAGTAAACTAACCCAATCTCCATCTTGCTGTTGCATTTTCCTTTCACATTACTATATAATTCAAGACTTGTAGCTTTGGAAGATGATTGGGTTAGGTAAAAAGCAAGGAGGTCTCTATACTTTACAGCCTACATCTTCTGCCATTCTTCCACAAGCTGTCCAAGACATCATTTCCAAGTTCTCTCCTCATAGTTCAGGTGTTTTTGTACAAACTTGTAATGCTGCTTCTGTCATGAATGATTCAAGTCTTTGGCATTGTAGGTTAGGCCATCCTTTTGCACAAAGACTACCTTTGTTGCATTCTTTTGTACCTGATGTAATTTCTTGCAGCAATAAAAGTACTTTTGATTGCAATATATGTCCTCTTGCAAAGCAAAGAAGATTGCCTTTTCCTACTTCCATTCATACTTCTTCTTCTTGTTTTGAATTGGTTCATGTTGATATTTGTGGTCCTTACTCTACTCCTTATTTAAATGGATCAAAGTACTTTCTTACCATCGTGGATCACTATAGTAGGTGCACCTGGGTGTTTTTGTTATCACAAAAATCTGATGTATCATCTTTACTTCTATCCTTTTACAATTTTGTGTTTACTCAGTTTCATTCTCAAATTAAAGCAATCAAATCTGATAATGGTCCTGAGTTTGCTTTACAATCCTTTTATAGTTCAAAAGGAATTATACATCAATTGTCTTGTGTAGAAACACCTCAACAAAATTCTATTGTTGAAAGAAAACATCAACACCTCCTTAATGTAGCTAAGGCTTTGAGGTTTCAAGCTAATTTGCCTTTAAAATTTTGGGGTGATTGTGTTCTTACTGCCACTTATCTCATTAATAGGATTCCAAGTCCCTTGTTAAATAATGTCACACCTTATGAGAAGCTATTAGGTCATCCACCTACCTATGCACATTTAAGGGTGTATGGTTGTCTTTGTTATGCTTCTTCTTTATGTAGAAACAGATCTAAATTTGATCATAGAGCAAGGGTTTGCATTTTTCTTGGTTATCCACATGGTATTGAAGGTTACAAGCTATATGATTTGGCCACCAAAACTTGTTTTGTTTCTAGAGATGTCATTTTCAAGGAAACTGTTTTTCCATTCAAATCGTGGTTTTCCAAATCTGTTACACCTCCTTTACCAGTCAATGATTCTATGTTTCCTTCAATTCCTTGTGTTTCTGATCAATCTTCATCATCTCATTCTATCTCATTTCCACCTCCTCATATTTCTGCTGAATTTTCTCCTTCTCTTGACATTTGTGATACTGCTGTGCTACCTGATGAATTCCCTGATCTTGTTTCTTCTCCACATACTATTTCTGAAGTTTCCATACCTTCTGATCCTACACCTCCTCCTGTTGAAAATGCTCTTCCCCTTAGGCATTCTTCTCGGGTCCATAAGCCCCCTACTTACCTTCAGGACTATCATTGTAATCTTGTCTCCACTTCAGTCTTGGCCTTAGCTTCCCTCCTTACATCATCTAACTCCATTGCTCCAAGTTCAGGTATTCTATATCCTTTATCCTCTACTCTCTCTTATGATAAATTGTCCACACCACATTGGGCTTTTTCTATTCGCTTGACCATTCATAAAGAACTTGAGTCCTATGCTCAAGCCCTTTTGGATCCTAGATGTCTGGCTGCTATGCAAGCTGAGATAGAAGTCTTGCAAGCCAATAATACTTGGATAATGACTGCTTTGCCCCCTGGTAAGGTTCCTATTGGTTGTAAATGGGTCTATAAAATTAAGCTTAAGGCAGATGGGTCTGTTGAGAGGTATAAAGCCAGGTTAGTGGCTAAAGGATACACTCAGACTGCAGGCTTTGATTTTTCTGAGACTTCTAGTCCTATTGTGAACTTTGTTACTATCAGGACATTGCTTGCTTTGGCTGCTGTTCAGGGTTGGCATCTTTCTCAATTAGATGTCAACAATGCTTTGCTTCATGGGGATTTGCTTGAGGAGGTTTACATGGTTCATCCTCCTGGATTTGGCAGTAAGGGGGAGGTATGCAAGCTACAGAAGTCTTTGTATGGTCTTAAACAAGCTAGCAGACAATGGTTTGCTAAGCTTTCTTCCATCATCATCAACCATGGTTTTGTTCAGTCCAAATCAGATTACTTAGTGTTTACTAGAGTTGACAAGGGTTCTATCATCATCCTCTTGACCTATGTTGATGATATTTTGATAACTAGTAATGATGTGAATGCTGTTAGTGCCTTCAAACAGTTTCTGGACAACAAGTTTCAACTTAAAGACTTAGGTACTCTCAAGTATTTCTTAGGTCTTGAAGTTGCTAGAACATCTAAGGGTTTGTCCTTATGTCAGAGGAAATTTACTCTTGAGCTTTTATCAGATACAGGCTTATTAGCTTGTAAGCCTTCAAATGTTCCTATGGATCAATTTGTCAAACTGAGCAGTGGAGTTAGAGATGCAGTTCCTGATCCTTCAATGTATAGAAGACTAATTGGGAAATTGTTATATTTGACTTTGACAAGGCCAGGCATCAGCTACTCAGTTCACATGTTGAGTTTGTTCATGAGTGCTCCCAAGATGCCACATCTACAAGCTGCTTACAAGATCCTTAAATATTTGAAAGAGACACCTGGACAAGGTCTTTTCCTATCTACTAATTCAAAGCTGCAATTGAAGTGTTACTGTGATGCTGATTAGGCAGTATGTGTGGATACCAGAAGGTCTATATCTGGTTTTTGTATATTTTTAGATGAATCCTTGATATCCTAGAAGTGTAAGAAGCAACAAGTGGTTTCCAGGTCTTCTGCTGAATCCGAGTACAGAGTAATGGCTACTGTTACAAGTGAAATTGTTTGGTTGCTTTCATTGCTTTCTACTTTTATTGTTCATCATAAACAACTGTTGCGCTTTATTGTGACAGTAAAGCAGCCCTTTATATTGCTGCCAATCCAGTATACCACGAGAGGACCAAGCACATTGAAGTTGATTGTCACTTCATTAGAGAAAAGATTCAAGATGGAGTGATTAAGACTTTTCATGTTCCTACAAGGCATCAATTGGCAGACCTATTTACGAAGCCCCTAGCACAAAGACAGTTTCTATATCTTCTTTCCAAGATGAACTTAATTAATATATATATAGTTCATCTTGAGGGGGAGTGTCAAAGGGTGACATTTGAGGCTTCAGGCTACAGAGCAGATTGCAGTAGCAGCAAATAGAAAAGGAAAAACAGAGACGCTACAAGTCGTATTGTATAAATAGTTCTAGAGTTACAAGTTGTTTAACCTTGATGTAATTAGTTAGTTAGTAGTGGACACGTGTTAGCTCTGTATTGGTAGATTGTTAATTAGTTAGGTTGTTAATAGTCAGTTAGTTTCTCACGCCTATTCTCGTTGTATATAAGGAACAGAGTTCATTTTATTTAATATACAGATTCATTCACATACAAACTTTTCTCTCTTTCTGGTTTCCATGAGTTCCACCATTGTTGAAGGTGTATGTGCTTGAATTCTAACACCCACCAAACCATTGGTGAGCACTACTCGACCAATATCACTACCCACCTAACCATCATAAATCACCTCCTCCTTGTGTTTATAAATTGCCACCACCATCATCTCCTCCAGTTTTTGTTTACAAATCACCACCTCCACCTCCTTACATTTCCAAATCCCCACCGCCACCATCTCTATCATCTCCACCTCCTTATGTTTATAAGTCACCACCACCACCTTCTCTATCACCTCCTTCACCTTATTTCCACCCATTGCCTCCACCACCACCATTGTCCCTTCCACCACCATACATTTACAAATTAACACCTCCACCTCCACCCTCACCATCCCCTTCACATCCTTACATTTCCAAATCCCCACCGCCACCATCTCTATCATCTCCAACTCCATATGTTTACAAGTCACCACCACCACCACCTTTTCCATCATCTCCACCTCTATCACCATCCCCTCAGCCACCTTACATTTCCCAATCCCCACCACCATCGCCACCAGCTGCTTCATCTCCACCTCCCTATGTTTACAAGTCACTGCCACCACCTTTTCCACCATCACCACCTTATTTCCAAATGTCACCTCCACCTCCATCACCATTAATTCCCCCCAACTCTTTACATTTACAGATCACCACCACCTCCTCCTCCACTTGACAACAAATCCCCACTGCCACCATCACCTTCTCCTCTGCCACCACCACCACCTTATTACTACAAGTCACCTCCATCTCCACTATAAGCCCTCAAGTCCTCTGTACTACTATAACTTTCTCTGTCTTCTACTCCACCTCCACTACTTCAATCCTCTTCCTAGCTACGAAGAGTGATCCTCACCTCCAAGTGGTTATTAAGCTTAAGGTCATCTTTTATATCAATTTGAATTGTTGTAAGAATAAATACTTCCGTTGGGATGTCAAGTGTGGAAAAGTTTGTTAGCATTGTATTTTCAAATATATGTCGACCTTATGAACAATTGGAGTCTAGGAGTATGAACCAATCATTGTGTCAACTGTTGTATTGCATTTCAAGTTCTAAAAAGGCTTTATTACTCACTGTGTTAAATGCATGAGTAAGTGCTCATATGGTTTTTACAAATTAACGACGTTCTTTGTTGCATTTGAAGTGTGTTATCCATTTAATTAGTTTTGTGCAAAGATAAAATGCTTAAAAATGTTTCGATAACTGACAGCTATATTATGAATCTAATATTTAAAAAAAAAAATAAAATTTATGAACTGATTCTAATGGTTCTATATCTAGGCATTCCAACCCCGTTAATAGTTAGTAGTTAATACCCGTGCATAGTCACCATACACCACTATGAGAATCGCTAACCAAATCGCCTTTTTTAGTTTTATTGGTTTTAATTTTATTGAAATTCAAGCATTTCATGCATAATGACTTGTTAGATGGAAAAAAAGTGCATAAAATAACCTAGCCATCAACTTCCTGAAAACCAATCAATGGATCTAGCGGAATGAGCATTTAACACCTCATCTCCGTAATTTTACCTTTGGATTCAAATCTCAAATTTGTAGACCAAGTCCTTCTCTTTTTTGCTTTCTTAGTTACAATTTTCTTAATTAGATTGTAACTAAGAAACAAAACAATGTATCTTTTACTTTCCTTAGAATGTAACTAGGACCATAGATAGTCTTGTATTTAGGACCAAACCCATGTAAATTTTTGTTTCTACCATTCATTCATGATGTAATTATTTGGATGATCCAATAAAGAGGTATTTTCATAAAAGTTTTCTTATTTTTCCATAATAAAATAAGTGACGACTTCAAATATAAACACACACAACATATTTCCCCAAGGATCTCCATTCTCCAAACCAAGCTTTAGGTTTCTTTTAAATTATAAATTTAATAAAGAAAAAAGAAAAAAAAGCAGGAACCTCACAATTGTGACATAATTGGGAATATAAATAGGAGTAGTGATAGGCACTACAACAGGATTAACCTCAGTAACAGTTTCTTTTGACATCTAATAATTATTATTGGACAATTTTGTTAAACAAAATATATTCAAAAATATTTTAAAATTTGATTATATTAGAAACTCAAAAATAGAATAGAGCACACAAAAAATTATTTTATGAAAAACACAAAAAATTCGAATTACTTAGAGACCATAAAAAATTGAATTATGTAGAACATGAAAATTTTGAACTATTTAAAACACATACAATTCAGAGATATTAAAACACTCAAAAAATGAATTATTAAGCACAGGCTAAATTTATTAACATAAACCACAACATAAATTAAGGAAACTAAATTGATCTTAATATTGTTGGGTATAATGCATAAAATATATAATTTACTTATGACTTTGTTAACAAGAGCAACAAGCAAAAAAAAAAAAAAAGTTTTAATATGTGATTAAATAGAACAAATAAATAAACTTAAAGACTAGTTGAATATATATTGAAAAACTAAAATATGATCAAGGTTAGTGTTTGACATTATTTTTTAAAGATAGATTTCGCCCCTCACAATGATAATTTGAGTCTTTTGGATGTCTATCTCCCAAGAACAATGATCAACAAAATACATAAGAGACACAATAATCTTCGAGCACAACGAACAAAACTCTCTATCTTTCTATTGATTAATTACTCTATGCACGATAATGTGAATGTGAGAATGACTGAAATAAAATGAGGGATGTCTATTTACAAACACACAAATATTTAATACTAGACAAACATGGACCAACCCACAAGGACTCGTGCCCATGCTTGTCCCAACCAGATTAGGTTTGTTTTAGTGCAGGCAACGACACAAGCATGTATAGAGGCCCACTTATTGGTCCTCCTCCTTCTCCCCCTTCCATAAAAGTGGGATGACTCTTGGGGTTCAACCTAATGTCCAACACATAGGTCATATAACCCCACAATTTGTCTCTTTACTTTCCTTCCTAAGATTCAAGTAAATTCTACTTTCAAAGTAAGTCATGAAGACACTTTTGGAGATGTTGAATCACACACACAAGCTCGAAGGTTTAACAATAGAGGAAAGGAAATCACATAGAGAGAGAGAGCATGAACACTATAAAGCTTGTGAATGGTTTTGTGTGTATATAATTATCATGCTCTGTTCCCTTATATAATGAGAACAGAGGCGGGAAAAGTAACAGAACTAACCAACTAATGATCCAGCCAATACAATAGAGACACGTGGCCTAGAATCATAACAAACTAACTCACTAAACTGTACAGTGTAAACGACAGACCGTTTCACATTCTATGCTACACTATGCTATTGTAGTCTAACTCTTTATGTACAAAATACAGAATACAAATACAAATCTACTATATACAAGTTAACTACTGCTTAACAGGAGACAATTTCTCACTCACTCTTAATAATTTTGGCCAAGTGACCACATAATATTAATCTCCTCGTAGAGAACATCTCAACTTACACATGCCTTAAAAGATATGTGGTTGTACTTATTTTTGCTCAAAGTTAACTCCAAACACTTATCAAAACCATATTTCCAACAACGTGTACAACATTCACACAGTGCATTCCGTCTTTGGTACACAATGCATGCACTATTGATAGGGAACGACACATGCTTCATTGAGACTATTCATTTTTGGTGGACGTCAACAAAAGGGACACATATGCATGGCTTGAGTAAGTAATGCCTTAACGTGCACAATCAAGTCCACTAACACACTTACAATGAGACATAAAAAAATGCTAGAACCATGACTTTTTACACAACTTTTACTATAACTCATCATGGGGCGAGTTGTGGTCAAAGTAGTGGTCCGAGACATAACGAGAAAGGTTGGGAGAAAATATCTCAACGAGTGCAATCGTGTTCCTTCACACTAATCATTTAGCCAATCCTCACCTCAACAACTCTTTAAGTCCAAAAGGTGGACTCTTGTTTATGGAGAGAGGACTATTTTGCCATGAGAGAGGACGCTTGCTTATATAGCCAATCCTCACCTCACCACCATGCACCCTTGGTGCGATAATCACTCTACAAGTATAAGTGTTTGTGGGGTGTGGGGGGTAGGGGTCGGGGTTCAAGTCTCCAAGAGAGAGCTTCACACATATATTCATTTAGATTTGGCTAAAGTAGAATTTTTATCTTATATAAAAAAGAAAAAGAAAAAGAGTCAACAATATTGTTTATTGCCACAATTTTAAAATAAAAAGAAATATATAATCTTTTCATGTATCAAAACTTTTCATAACACTCGTGTGATATGAAGTGGAGCTGTGGAGGTGATGATTCATCCATGATTTTAGGGGTCTGTTTGGATACCGCTTATTTTGCTGAAAACTGAAAACTTATTGCTGAAAACTGAAAACTTGTTGCTGTAAACACTGTAGCGATTTTTTTAAAATGTGTGAATAGTGCTGTGGGACCCAGAAATGCATGGTTATGCGCATTTTTGCATTTTTGGCTGGGTCGTGGACAATGCGATGGACCCAGCCAAAAATGCAAACGCAAAATAATTTGCACGCAAACGCACGCTAGATATGGTTGATCCATGTATGACAAGCCGGATACACATCTCTATAGAATGAATTTTGGTAATATTCATGAATGCATATGGATTCCATAGTGTACCTCTCATAAATTTGTGTGTCGTATGCGAGCCTCATCACCTTGTATTGTAAAAAGGCTATATGGTATTGCTCTTTTTTTTTTTTTTTTTTGAAAGAGTTTCAACCTATGACGTCTATTTTTGATGATGCTCTTTATCATCAGACCAAGACACCAATCAATTTTTGGTGTAGGCGGGGATTGAACCTTAGATCTCTTATTCAACCATCAAAGACTTTACTAGTTGAGCTAACTGGAACCCACATATGGTATTCGTATCTTATCTAGGCATTTATACAAATATAAAATTATAACTATTAGTTTATTAGAATGGCCCATAATATAGGTAGATTGCGTGATGTATTGTATTGCGATGAGATCATAATAAATGTAACATTCCATGTCCCTTGTAAAAAGGGCACACCCCATGACCTTGTAAAAAGGGCACAACAAATGCTACAAGTCTACAAGAGAATTTGACACCCTTTTGTATATGGTATATAGATATATTGTGTAATGTACTAGATATGATGCAATTGTACTTAATGTTCTACCTAACTCCGTGAACTAGTGAAATGGGCAACCTTCAAAAAAGGGAACGGCGGGGCTTACTAGCTACAATTTCATAACCTTGCGTAGATGGATACTTTGTGTGATGCCATGTAATGTATGTGATGCAATCATGACTTGGTGGAACAGCCTTTGATCTTGTAAAAGTGGCACAACAGAGCTTGTAACATAAAATTTCAAACATTTGCATGATGACTTGTTGTATGTGATACAAACATAACTAATGGGACACCCCATATCATTGTAAAAGGGATATGCCTAATGCGGAATGCCTATAACCTTGGCCAAAATGGGTTTTTACCCCTTTTTCACAAACTTTCCAGCAAAATAACCCATGTTTGAAACTAATTAGGGAAATGCCCCTGTTTTGAAACTTGATTTTCTAAAAAACTAGTTTCAAACGTAAAACTCGATTTTTGGAACATCGAGTTATAGCGAACGTGGACTTAGAATTTTTTTTTTTTGAAACTCGAGTTCCATGTAAAGTACTAGAGTTCATGGAACTCGAGTTCCACTTGAATTTTTTCAAGGAACTCAAGTTCCAAAATTTATTTTTATTTTTATTTTTTTTAAATTTTCAGTTCACTATAACTCGATTGTCCAAAAATCGAGTTTTAAATTGAAACTCAATTTTTAGAAAATCGAGTTTCAAAACAGGGGCATTTCCCTAAATAGTTTCAGATATGGGGCATTTTGCTGAAATTTTTTGGCGAAAGGGGCAAATGCCCATTTTCTCCCTATAACCTTTTGTATAAATTTAACTACCTAACTATGATACATAGGAAAGTACAAAAGTAGTATGAGATTTTTAATGGAATTTAAAGCATTAATACAACCTATTTTAAAGGTTTAAAATAAAGATATCATTGTAAAGGTATTAGAATATAAAAGACTAGCTCCCTTCGTTACCATGCAAGCTTAAAGAGCAAATTTTTAGTAATTAGAGTTGAATTATTGGAAATGGGCACTCTTGGATGCTTGAGGCATTGGCCTCAAGTGATTTATGCTATAGCATTTTGCCTCATAGCCACTAATGTGGTAGCTGATAAGCTTTTCTTCTTTGGTTTGCAACCATTGGCCCAACATGAAGACCACCAGCCCCCAAATCATTTGCCACCTCCATCTCATGACCAAGAACCCCAGCCCCCAAGGTATCACACATCACCTCCGCTTGAAGTTTTTAAAACACCACCACCACTAAGATTTTCACTATCACCACCACCACCAAAATCATCACCACCGCCACCACCTCCCTCACTATCCCCTCCACCACCAAAATCTCCACCACCACCACCACCACCACCAAAATCTCCATCACCTCCACCACCAAAATCATCACCACCGCCACCACCTCCCTCACTATCCCCTCCACCACCAAAGTCTCCACCACCACCACCACCAAAATCTCTATCACCTCCACCACCAAAATCATCACCACCGCCACCACCTCCCTCACTATCCCCTCCACCACCAAAATCTCCACCACCACCACCACCAAAATCTCCATCACCTCCACCACCAAAATCATCACCACCGCCACCACCTCCCTCACTATCCCCTCCACCACCAAAATCTCCACCACCACCACCACCAAAATCTCCATCACTTCCACCACCAAAATCATCACCACCGCCACCACCTCCCTTACTATCCCCTCCACCACCTCCATCTCCATCACCTCCACCACCAAAATCTCCACCTCCACCACCACCACCTTTTCCATCACCTCCACCACCAAAATCATCACCACTGCCACCATCTCCATCACCTCCACCACCACCACCACCAAAATCTCCATCACCTCCACCACCAAAATCATCACCACCGCCACCACCTCCCTCACTATCCCCTCCACCACCAAAATTTCCACCACCACCACCAAAATCTCCGCCACCACCACCACCAAAATCATCACCACCGCCACCACCTCCCTCACTATCCCCTCCACCACCAGAATCTCCACCACCACCACCACCACCACCACCACCAAAATCTCCATCACCTCCACCACCATCAAAATCTCCACCACCACCACCACCAAAATCTCCACCACCTCCACCACCAAAATCATCACCACCGCCACCACCTCCCTCACTATCCCCTCCACCACCAAAATCTCCACCACCACCACCACCAAAATCTCCATCACCTCCACCACCAAAATCATCACCACCGCCACCACCTCCCTTACTATCCCCTCCACCACCTCCATCTCCATCACCTCCACCACCAAAATCTCCACCTCCACCACCACCACCTTTTCCATCACCTCCACCACCAAAATCATCACCACCGCCACCATCTCCATCACCTCCACCACCACCACCACCAAAATCTCCATCACCTCCACCACCAAAATCATCACCACCGCCACCACCTCCCTCACTATCCCCTCCACCACCAAAATTTCCACCACCACCACCACCACCACCACCAAAATCATCACCACCGCCACCACCTCCCTCACTATCCCCTCCACCACCAGAATCTCCACCACCACCACCACCACCACCAAAATCTCCATCACCTCCACCACCATCAAAATCTCCACCACCACCACCACCAAAATCTCCACCACCTCCACCACCAAAATCATCACCACCGCCACCACCTCCCTCACTATCCCCTCCACCACCAAAATCTCCACCACCACCACCACCAAAATCTCCATCACCTCCACCACCAAAATCATCACCACCGCCACCACCTCCCTTACTATCCCCTCCACCACCTCCATCTCCATCACCTCCACCACCAAAATCTCCACCTCCACCACCACCACCTTTTCCATCACCTCCACCACCAAAATCATCACCACCGCCACCATCTCCATCACCTCCACCACCACCACCACCAAAATCTCCATCACCTCCACCACCAAAATCATCACCACCGCCACCACCTCCCTCACTATCCCCTCCACCACCAAAA
The DNA here is from genome assembly GCA_028535165.1 of Quercus tomentella. Taxonomy (NCBI): domain Eukaryota; kingdom Viridiplantae; phylum Streptophyta; class Magnoliopsida; order Fagales; family Fagaceae; genus Quercus; species Quercus tomentella. The sequence continues at coordinate 6,625,641 of JAPQVY010000133.1, forward strand.
TTTCCACCACCACCACCAAAATCTCCGCCACCACCACCACCAAAATCATCACCACCGCCACCACCTCCCTCACTATCCCCTCCACCACCAGAATCTCCACCACCACCACCACCACCACCAAAATCTCCATCACCTCCACCACCATCAAAATCTCCACCACCACCACCACCAAAATCTCCACCACCTCCACCACCAAAATCATCACCACCGCCACCACCTCCCTCACTATCCCCACCACCACCTCCATCTCCATCCCCTCCACCGCCAAAATCTCCACCACCACCACCCTCTACATCACCGCCACCACCAAAATCTCCTCCACCACCTAAATTATCTCTACCACTACCGCTACCACCAATAATTATCTCATAATGACAACTAATCCCCCACTACCACTGTTGCCTTTCCTCCACGTGCCTACTACTACCTCCAAATTGTTATTACGCTTAAAGTTTACTATTGTTTCAAATTTATTATAAGAATAAATGCTTCCTTATTTGGATGGCGAAGTGTGGCAAAGTTTGTTATTTTTGTATTTACAAATATGTATTTTAATGAATAATGATCTATAGTATAGATCGTGAATCTATGTATGAAGCACTCAATGTATCAAACTATTTGAAGCAATGTGACTTTACAATTCAGGTTCTAATTTTTTTTATATTAATTATATTGCATGCATGAAATAATGATCTCATGGTTGCTGCAAATGATGATTAGATATTCCAGTTCATTCATGGAAAAAAATCATGAATGTCTTTGGATGGCAAAAAATGAACCGAATTTTGTTATCATTATATAAAAAAAATAAATATATTAATGCATGAAAAGGTACACATTTTTTTTTTTTTGGCATATAAAATGTTACTTAATATAATTCAACTTAATCATTTATGATATATCAAAATGGAACTCTCTAGTTATAAAAAAAAAAAAAAAAATGGAACTCTCTAATAAAAAAAATTTAAAAAAAATTGAAACTCAATACTCATTTTCTGAAATCATCTATGATTATTTTTGCACTACATTTCACTATAATTTTCCTTTTAATGTATAAATCAATTAATGTGTTTGCTAGAATATTGATCACCTTCTATTTTGTTGCGAAATCTTTTATTTTTATTTTTATTTTTTAGAGAGACTGAACCTATGACGTCTGCTCCCGATAATAGTGTATTATTATCAGACCAAGACACCAATCAGTTTTTGGTGTAGGCAGTGATTGAACCACAAATCTCTTATTTAACCATCAGAGACTTTACCAGTTAAACTAACTAGAACCCACATTTTGTTGCGAAATCTAATTTTGATAACATATGATTAAAAAATATCATTTGAAGTAGAAAGTGGAAGATTAAATATAACTCTTACCACTCCATAAAAATTTAGGAGGCCATTATTGATTTTCTACTCCTTTACCAGCCATTAACACAATTTAAAAAAATCTGATAAAAACAAAGTCCCATTTTCAATGGTCGTGTCTTTCCTTTACTCTTTTCCCAAATTCCAAAACTCATTCGCTTGCTCCGGTACAACTCGAAACCGAAAACCCTAATCCTATTCCAAGGTACAACCACTCTCAACGTATCTTCTTCAATTTTTTGTTTTCAAAATTCTCTCTTTATTTAATTTCTTTAAAATGGCTGTTTTTTTTTTTTCTTTTTTTTTTTTCTTTTTTTGTTGTTGTTGTTGTTGTTGTTGTTTGGAAACAGATTGGATAATAGAGGATAGTAACTTTACTTTTCTTAAAAATGGTCATAGGTTGCTAATTATTGAGTGATTTTGTTTTTAACTGAAGTAACATAATGGTAGGTAAAACATCTCTTGTTTTGATACCATGATAAATTATTGATTGACATTATCCCAAAAACTTAATGGCCCGTTTGGATGTTTAAAAAAGGAGGGGGAGTAGAGTAAAGGGAGGGAGAGTAATTCAATTACCTTGTTTGGAAGTTTTTTAAGGAAGGAGAGGAAGGGGTTTGGAGGGGTTTCAATTACCTTTAACCCCTCATTTTTAATTCCCCAAATTGGAGAGATTTGGAGGGAGAGTAGAGTAGATAAATTATTGACCAAATAAATTCCCCAATTTACCCTTTCTAAATCACCAGAATTCTAATAAATAATACAAGCAAACCTTTAACTTCCTTTTAATTTCACAATTACTTTTAAATTTTCCATCATTACTTTCTCGGAAACCAAATAGCTCAAAGAAAATCATTTCAGAGAGATAGAAAAAAGCGAACCTCGAGAGCATGTTTGTAACGATGGGACTTCCTGATTGCCTTTGCTGAGCCATCTTTAGATAACATTGGTGATGCTCCGCTTGGCGAGTTTGAGTCTGAAGATTCTACTCCTCAGGTCATCGTCATCGCCGTTTACTTGAGAACTCGTCAAAGAATCACCTTTCAGAGTAATCGAGCAGAGAAACCTAGAGAGGTAGCTGGTTTTGTTGAAGAGTGAGAGTGACTGAGAATTGTCATGGACGATGTTTCGGATCGCGGCCTCTTCGGTGGCAGAGTCCTAACTATCATCGTTGTCTTCGTTCTCTCTCTCTCTCTTTTAATCGTAGATTCCAAGGGATTTTAGGCTCTGTGTGTGTTTTCAGTAAACAAACAGACCAAACATTTTTTTTCCATATTTTATTCTCAAAAAAAAAAAAAAACATGTTTTTTCTTATTTTAATTATTATCAATTAAGGATGGATTTTTTTAGTATAATAAAAAAACAGAAAAAATATTTGATCATAGGCCAATGTTGATTATTTAATTCACATCAGAAAAAAAAAATTATCAAAAAAATATTGCATGTTATAGTCATAATTATTTAATCTAACAAATTAATCATAGACCAATGTTACAAGTCCATTTTCAAATAGAGGTAAATTGCCAAGTGAGTTCCTGCACTGCAACTTGCAATACTGTTTCTCTCACTTGGCAAGTATCTTGTATAGAGTTTTGACTAAGGCAAATGGAGGCTTATTTAGGCTATGGACAGATTTACTGTGAATTATTTAACATGATTGAAGCACACTTTCTCTTAAATTAAAATCCAATGGCGACATATTACTAATAGATAGGCATGCACCGATGCACATACACAATATATAACTAGTGTGTACATTAGGAAGTATTTACAATACTTCGGTTTTACATGACTTGATTTGATTTTTATCTTTTAATATAGGAAAAAGAAAATAATATTTAATATTTAATCTTTAATATTATTAGTGTTTATGGTTATGAGTATCCGTAGCAGATGTTCTATAAAAAATGCCATTTTACTACACCAAAAGCCTACTTTATTATTTTACCACATCATTTTACAACATCCCATTTATCAGATGTTTTATCATTCAATTCTATACATTAAAATAATATTTACTACACATTAAAATAATATATTAACTCCTCCCACCGTCATCATCATCATCAAACACACCAACAACAGCGGCAACAACGCACAACCACCACTGCCGCAACAATGGCCACCAACAACCACTACTGCAACAACACCGGCAGCCACCACCGGCACAAACCCACATCCACCAATGCCAACTAAAAAAAAAAAAAAACACACAACCGAAGAAAAAAAAAAATCCGCAACAACCTGCCACATTCACAAACCTCAAAACCCATCCCAAATCAAACAAACCCACAACCACCACTGCCGCAACAACACTGACAGCCACCACCGGCACAAACCCACATCCACCAACACCACCTTAAAAAAAAAAAAAGGGGGGGGGTCGGGAAGAGCACGTACATATCAATAGGGCATATTTTAAGTAAAGAATTGATACCTGGGAAATGAACACGGAATAGCTATATACAGTAGTGATGAGGCCAAATCAGGGCTGTTTAATAAAATTTGAAGCCTAAAGAGACAAAGAGGCGCAGAGAAAATGATAGAAAAAAGAAAAAAGGAAAAAAAAAAAAAGAGAGAGAGAAAAAGAAAAAGAAAAAAATAGAAGTGAAGCTTCTGGAGAAAGAAGAAGAAAAGAGGAAAAGAGAGTGACAGAGAAGAAGGAGTGGCGGAGAAAGAAAGAAGAAAAAGAAAAAGAAAGAGAGAGAAGAGAGAAAGTTATAAAGGATGAAAGAGAAAATGAATAAAAAACTATATATTTTTTTAGCATTTCAATCCGTACCATTCCATCTTTGGAACGGTACTGTTCACATAAGATATAAATTATGGCATTTGAAACATCTGATAAAGGGGGTTTTTTGTGTTTGGTGTACCAAATGTGCCAAATATTTAGCATTTGGCACATATGGCACATCTGCTGTGGATGCTCTAATATGCAATATTGGGTAACTGGTTACAGTAAGATTCATGATTCTTTGTTTTGCTTCTTGTGTGCTAAATGTGCATGTTTAATTGTCTATTCAGTGACTTCAATGTGAATGCTCTTTTCCTTCTGTGAAAATTTGTGAAAGCTAGAAACTTACATACACATATATGCTGCCTTTAGAAATTGAAAATGAAAGCACCATTCGTTCATATGAATGATGGACTTATGAGAGAACAAACTTATAGCAAATTTGTAGGGGAATAGTTCTAATCATGAGGTCCAAACATGCAACTCAACATATGTCTCTTTCGATCTTAATGTTTACATAGATTTTAACTCTCCTGTTAGAATTAGAGCAGGGAATTTACAAGTCAGATGGATAATGGTATGTGTTTTCTTATCATGTGATTTGGTCTTTAAGTTCAAAACATAGATCCTATGATATCTGAAGACTGCTTTTGAGAATGAAGTGTATAGAGAAATTTTAATTTTTTTATGATTATGTAATTTTCATTGCAAATACATTTTTGTGCAGAATCACTAGTTAGAATACAGTAAACAGTTTTTGTTATGCCATAAGATCTGGTTTGGCAGGACTTTACTCTAAGGCATGTTTCTGCCCTGTTCTTCGGAGTGCTTTATTGTCTATTATTGAAACCATGTACTAAGCTCTTTATACTAAAGCGTTCTCTCTCTCTCTCTCTCTCTCTCTCTCTCTCTCTCTCTCTCTCCATAGATCGGCACCGTGGGGATTTATTCTTGTGGGTTGTGGCTGTTCAGATCAGTTTATATTTTTCAGGATATATGCTTTAAAATGATTTGAAATAACCCCCTATCATCCTCTCCATCTTGACAAACGAGATAGAGATACTTGAGGGGAACTGGCAAACTAATAAGAGAGTTTAAATTATAGACATAAAAAATTTGACCAAAAATTTTACGCATAACTGATGTGACAGAGTGTTAGTGGTTGGTAAAAAATCAATGTTAGTGGTAGGTTTAAATAAAAAATTAAGAACTAGTAAAAATTTGTCAACTCAAAATTCATGAATGTGAAAGTTTGTGTGTGTATGACATTACTCAACTAATAATTGCAGACCACTAAAAGAAACTGTGAGGGATTTCACAATTTGCTCCAATACCAATGGGCTTGGTCTGCGATCAAATGCTATAAAAGATTTGTGCCCCCTCATCCTTCACCAATTGGTCGTTGGATGGATCGGTAAGGCACACGGTCTGACAGAAACAAATAAAAAAGAAAAAAGGAAAATTCTTATTTACATAACTACCAAAGTTTGATCCATAAAAAAGAGAAAAAACTTGTGTAAGATTTTGAATGATATTTCAAGGATCAATGCAATTGTTACAAAGGATTAAACTAAGATATTCTTGTCAAAGTTAATAATATATAAGGGCTTCACTCCCATAGTTAACACGCAAGCCTAAGAACTAATTTCTAGCAATTAAAGTTGAACCGCTAGAAATGGGTACCATTGTATGTTCATGACAATGGCCTCAAATGATTTATGATATAGCATTTTTCCTCTTAGCCACTAGTGTGATTGCTAATGAGCCTGACATCTATGCTTGGCAACCACCTGCCCACCACAGAGACGATTGCCCCCCAGACCATTTGCCACCACCAGCCCACCACGAAGACGATTGCCCCCCAAACCATTGGCAACCACCACTCGACCAATATCACTACCCACCTAACCATCATAAATCACCTCCTCCTTGTATTTATAAATCACCACCACCATCATCTCCTCCAATTTATGTTTACAAATCACAACCACCACCTCCTTACATTTCCAAATCCCCACCGACACCATCTCTATCATCTACACCTCCTTTTGTTTATGAGTCACCACCACCACCATCTCTGTCACCTCCTTCACCTTATTTCCACCCATCGCCTCCACCTCCACCATTGTTCCTTCCACCTCCTTACATTTACAAATCAACCTCCACCTCCACCCTCACCATTCCCTTCACCTCCTTACATTTCCAAATCCCCACTGCCACCATCTCTATCATCTCCACCTCCATATGTTTACAAGTCACCACCACCACCACCTTTTCCATCATCTCCACCTCTATCACCATCCCTTGTGCCTCCTTACGTTTCCCAATCCCCATCACCACCATCTGCTTCATCTCCACCTCCCTATGTTTACAAGTCACCGCCACCACCTTTTGCACCCTCACCACCTTATTTCCAAAAGTCACCTCCACCTCCATCACCATTAATTCCCTCCAACTCCTTACATTTACAGATCACCACCACCTCCTCCTCCACTTGACAACAAATCCCCGCCGCCACCATCACCTTCTCCTCCGCCACCACCACCTCCTTATTACTACAAGTCACCTTCATCTCCACTATAAGTCCTCAAGTCCTCTGTACTACTATAACTTTCTCTGTCTTCTACTCCACCTCCACTACTTCAATCCTCTTCCTAGCTACGAAAAGTGATCCTCACCTCCAAGTGGTTATTAAGCTTAAGGTCATCTTTTATATCAATTTGAATTGTTGTAAGAATAAATACTTCCGTTGGGATGTCAAGCGTGGAAAAGTTTGTTAGCATTGTATTTTCAAATATATGTCGACCTTATGAACAATGAGAGTCTAGGAGTATGAAGCAATCATTGTATCAACTGTTGTATTGCATTTCAAGTTCTAAAAAGGCTTTATTACTCACTGTGTTAAATGCATGAGTAAGTGCTCATATGGTTTTTACAAATTAACGACGTTCTTTGTTGCATTTGAAGTGTGTTATATATTTAATTAGTTTTGTGCAAAGATAAAATTCTTAATAATGTTTCGATAACTGAGCTGTATTATGATTCAAATGGTTTTTTTAAAAAAATTTATGAACTGATTCTAATGGTTCTATATCTAGGCATTCCAACCCTGTTAATACTTAATACCCGTGCATAGTCACTGCATACACCACTATGGTTTTTTAGTTTTTTTGGTTTTAATTTTATTGAAATTCAAGCATTTCATGCATAATGACTTGTTAGATGAAAAAAAGTGCATAAAATAACCTAGCCATCAACTTCCTGAAAACCAATCAATGGATCTAGCAGAATGAGCATTTAATACCTCATCCCCGTAATTTTACCTTTTGATTCAAATCTCAAATTTGTAGACCAAGTCCTTCTCATTTTTGCTTTCTTAGTTACAATTTTCTTAATTAGATTGTAACTAAGAAACAAAACAATGTACCTTTTACTTTCTTTAGAATGTAATTAGGACCATAGATATATAGTCTTGTATTTAGACCAAACCCATGTAAATTTTTGTTTCTACTATTCATTCATGATGTAATTATTTGGATGATTCAATAAAGAGGTATTTTCATAAAAGTTTTCTTATTTTTCCATAATAAAATAAGTGACGACTTCAAATATAAACAAACACAACATATTTCCCCAAGGATCTCCATTCTCCAAACGAAGCTTTAGGTTTCTTTTAAATTATAAAAAGAAAAAAGAAAAAAGAAAAAAGAAAAAAGAAAAAAGAAAAAAAAGCAGGAACCTCACAATTGTGACATAATTGGGAATATAAATAGGAGTAGTGATAGGCACTACAACAGGATTAACCTCAGTAACAGTTTCTTTTGACATCTAATAATTATTATTGGACAATTTTGTTAAAAAAAATATATTAAAAAATATTTTAAAATTTGATTATATTAGACACTCAAAAGTAGAATAGAACACACAAAAAATTATTTTATAAAAAACACAAAAAATTCGACTTACTTAGAGACCATAAAAAATTGAATTATGTAGAACATGAAAATTTTAAACTATTTAAAACACATACAATTTAGAGATATTAAAACACTCAAAAAATGAATTATTAAGCACAGGCTAAATTTATTAACATAAACCACAACATAAATTAAGGAAACTAAATTGGTCTTGATATTGTTGGGTATAATGCATAAAATATATACTTTACTTATGACTTTGTTAACAAGAGCAACAAGCAAAAAAAAGAAAAAGAAAAGGGTTTTGATATGTGATTAAATAGAACAAATAAATAAACTTAAAGACTAGATGAATATATATTGAAAAACTAAAATATGATCAAGGTTAGTGTTTGACATTATTTTTTAAAGATAGATTTCGCCCCTCACAATGATAATTTGAGTCTTTTGGATGTCTATCTCCCAAGAACAATGATCAACAACATACATAAGAGACAATAATCTTCGAGCACAACGAACAAAACTCTCTATCTTTCTCTTGATTGATAGGCCACAAATGGATTGACCCCTTGTGATTGAAATTAATTAATTAATTAGCCAAGTTATTAATTAATCAATTTATCATGCAAATGCGTGGTAGCACAAACAAATCACCAATCAACTAATTATGCAGCGGAAAATAAATAACACAGTGATTTGTTTACGAATGGGGAAAACCTAACGGCAAAAACCCCACCAGGTGATTTTCAGGTCACCACTCCCGAAACTCCACTATTATCACAACAAGCAGTTACAAGTAAAGGAATCTCAAGTACCTTACCAACCTACAGTTGAACCCTTACCATAATACCCAATTGGACTTGTTCTGTAGTGACAGTTTGCCCTTTTTATGCACGGCTCCCAAGTACGTGACTAACCAATTGCGTGGATCCCAATATGCGACTTCAATCACCAACTAGAAATAGTTGTTGGCTGCAAAGTTCTTCAGTTCATCCATACGATGAAGATCAAGAAAATGCTTGGTAACAAAACCCTACGGTGCACATACACAACAGCTTCTTCAAGAGAAAGAGATGAACTAGGGCAAGAACTTTGTCTCCGGTCACAATTTGCTTGAACAAAGTTTTCTCAATGCTTGTGCAACTTGTGAACTGTTTGACGGCCCTTAAAACAATCATTTTATATGTCTAGGGTTAGGAGAAAAGAAAGCCCAAAGACACATTCACGAATCCCAAGAAAATCATATCAGAATTCTGAAATTCTTAAACCTCGACAGATATGAGGTGTCAAGAAGCTGTCGAGCAAGTGTCAAGAAGCTGTCGAGCAGGTGTCGAGCACAGAGGCTGAACAACTTCCTTAAACCTCGACACATGCTAGCTGTCGAGTTTAATAACTCTGCACTTTCAGCTTGTTTTCTTGGACAGACTTGAAGGCTTCAACACTTGATCTTGAAACATGATTTCTTGAAGTATTTAAACACATCCTAAATATACCCAAATACAAGTAAAGTGCGTTTTGTCAAAGGATAAGCCAATTACATAAAATAGTGACATATGTTCCTAACAAGTGAATCACATATGTCCTAACATTGATTAATTACTCTATGCACGATAATGAGAATGTGAGAATGACTGAAATAAAATGAGGGATGTCTATTTACAAACACACAAATATTTAATACTAGACCAACCCACAAGGACTCGTGCCCATGCCCGTCCCAACCTGATTAGGTTTGTTTTAGTGTAGGCAACGACACAAGCATGTATAGAGGCCCACTTATCGGTCCTCCTCCTTCTCCCCCTTCCATAAAAGTGGGATGACTCTTGGGGTTCAACCTAATGTCCAACACATAGGTTATATAACCCCACAATTTGTCTCTTTACTTTCCTTCCTAAGATTCAAGTAAATTCTACTTTCAAAGTAAGACATGAAGGCACTTTTGGAGATGTTGAATCACACACACAAGCTCGAAGGTTTAACAATGGAGGAAAGGAAATCACAGAGAGAGAGAGCATGAACACTATAAAGCTTGTGAATGGTTTTGTGTGTATATAATTATCATGCTCTGTTCCCTTATATAATGAGAACAAAGGCAGGAAAAGTAACAGAACTAACCAACTAATGATCCAGCCAATACAATAGAGACACATGGCCTAGAATCATAACAAACTAACTCACTAACCTGTACAGTGTAAACGACAGACCGTTTCACATTCTATGCTACACTATGCTATTGTAGTCTAACTCTTTATGTACAAAATACAGAATACAAATACAAATCTACTATATACAAATTAACTACTGCTTAACAGGAGACAATTTCACTCACTCTTAATAATTTTGGCCAAGTGACCACATAATATTAATCTCCTCGCAGAGAACATCTCAACTAACACATGCCTTAAAAGATGTGTGGTTGTACTTATTTTTGCTCAAAGTTAACTCCAAACACTTATCAAAACCATATTTCCAACAACGTGTACAACATTCACACAGTGCATTCCGTCTTTGGTACACAATGCATGCACTATTGATAGGGGACGACACATGCTTTATTGAGACTATTCATTTTTGGTGGCTGTCAACACAAGGGACACATATGCATGGCTTGAGTAAGTAATGCCTTAACGTGCACAATCAAGTCCACTAACACACTTACAATGAGACATAAAAAAATGCTAGAGCCATGACTTTTTACACAACTTTTACTATAACTCATCATGGGGCGAGTTGTGGTCAAAGTAGTGGTCCGAGACATAACGAGAAAGGTTGGAAGAAAATATCTCAATTGGTGCAATCGTGTTCCTTCACACTAATCATTTAGCCAATCCTCACCTCAACAACTCTTTAAGCCCAAAAGGTGGACTCTTGCTTATAGAGAGAGGACTATTCTGCTATGAGTAAGTGTCCTGATGATCGGGAAAACCTTCTCATTTTAAACGAATGTTGTAAGTGTTGCTCTTGCTAGCACACAAATAAATAGAGTTGGGAAATTAATCATATTTAATTAGGGCTTCCATGATGATCATATGCCAAATTCCCACACTTTTTTATTCATTTTTTCGTAATGATTTTCAGCACTTTCCTATTTTGCCCATGTCTTTGCAGATTTTTTATGATATATATTGATGGTTTTTAGACCCCTTAAACAATTGAATTAACCTAGGTAATTAGCCAAGTTGTTACTTAGTCCAATTAAACAAGTCTAGGTTATCACAATAATAAAGATCAAATCATGCAAAGCAGCGGGAAATAAATAACACAAGATATGATCACCCAGGAAACCAAACGGGTAAAAACCTGGGGAGGATTTGACCTAGCTATCCTCAAGGTAAACTTGAATCCACTATCTTGAAAGAATCGAAGTTCATATAATAAGACTTACAAGCCCCCACGCTCGACTTCTTATTGCTACCAACCAGTAGAACTTACTGACACGACCACGTGCAAGCTCCGAATCCATGGACTCCTTCTTTCTTGGATTCACCACCAGATACAAGCACACCCGCTTATGTTTTCTTTAAGCTTCAATGACAGCAACTGAATTGATCATCAAGGCATAGATAAATCTTCTCCTTGAAAACCCTAAGTTTGTGTAAAGGAAAGCTCCTCTAGATCTCACAAGAGATTTACACAAACCGCAAATATGAGCAACACTAAAACGTGGCTAGGGTTTGCCTTTTATACTTAGGACAAATAAGAAACCCTAAAAACGTTTTAAAACAAATAGGGCTGAGTTGGACGAATTTGCAGAAAAGCATTCTGCTCGAGCTTCAATCGGTCGAGCCTGTCGTTCGATCGATCGAGCCAGGCCGAAAGGCACAATGCTTCCTGCTTTAACTCGATTCCAACTTTACATTGACACACAACTTTGAGCTAGCTTTAAACACTTCTAAACACATTGTTTTGATCATGGTTTGCCAACAATACACATTAGAGTTCTAAATACATAAAATCCTAAACTTTAGAACCTAACAAACTCCCCCTTTGGCAATCGGTGACAATACACAACTTAGAAGCTTAAAGTTTACAAAATAAAAAGCCCTTTACAAAATAATGCTCATAAAACAAATTCAATGCTAACTACTATCCATCAGTTGCAAGTGTAGACAGCAGCTCAATTGAATCAACCTGTATATTTCCTGAAACACTAAACAAAATGCATAACCGCATGTGTGGAAATAATACAAGTAAACAAAATAACTTCTTGATTTCAAACAACACACAAGTAAAGACATATATCAATGAATAACTCATAAATATAAATCAATAAGCAGTTTGAAACAAGAAACAAATAAAGTACCAATCCAACATAAAACTCCCCCTAACAAGAATATCCCATCAAAAACAAGGTAAGAGCTAAAAATGCATAAGTACAAAGTGAAGCACCTACATACAATCTAAAACTCCACAAGCTCCAACCAAAAACAAATAAACTCCCCCTGAAAACAAAAACCGTACAAAATACTCCCCCTTTTTGTGACGGAATGCCAAAGGGCAAACAAGCCATCCATCATCAAAAGGGAGGTGGTCTAAACTACGCCAACTCCGCATGTAAGGCATGGATCTCATCAAGCACGTCCACCAAACTCTGTCCTTGAGCCGCCTGAACGGTCAAGACATGATCCAACGTGCGATGAATGTCTGAATCATCCGAAGCAGTCGGTGGAGGAACATCAGCATCAGCAGCAGCACCTGAAGTCTCAGCAGCAGCAGTACCTGTAGAAGAGGGAGGAGGGGGAACACCACTAGATGACGCACTTCTAGGACGAGAAGGAGCAACTCTCAACTGAGCAGCCCTTTGACGAAGAAATGTGGCACCTATGGGAGCAATCACATGAACAGGCTCACCAGACAGAAAACCATCTAGACCTAAGTAGAGCAAAATCCTATGAATGAAAATAGGATGAATCAGTGCATGCCCTACGACAGAACTCCTATGAACCTCGTTCAAAGAACGAAGGAACAAGTGAGGAAAACTGATAGACGCTCCAGAAACAAAGGCGTACAAAAACACACATCGCTCTAAAGGGATGGTGTGGAAGTGAGAGATAGGCCACAAGGAATGACACGCAATCCGAAAGAAGAGATAGGCAGTCTCGGTAAGCTCAGCGGACTTGATCCGAGGATCAGAACCCCACTGGATAGATGACCCAGTGATGTAAGACATGACAACGTCTAATGAGGGTGACTCATCATAGGGATAGTCAGCATCCCAAACAACCGGCACCCCAAGAGCCTCAGCCACTACCCGAAGGGTAATGGTGAACTCTACACCTCGTATCCAACTCCTAACTAGGGTGTTGGAATCATAGATGTGGCAAGAGAGATTTGAGTAGAACTCTCTTATCAAGGCGGTCGGGGGTGGATGATCTATCTCTAAGAGAGGCAACCAACCTCTAGACTCAAAATTGGCCCTAATGGCCGAATCAAGCGCATCTAACACAACAGCTTGCTCAGACCAGATCTTACACGTACAGTTCAAAGTGTCATAGGCTTCTCTACACTTATCATTCTTAAACGGCTCAACTCTAGTGGGAGACTCAGAGGAAGTGGAAGTGGTCCTATGAGCTCTAGTTTTCCTAGGCATGGTGCTAAGATAAGGATCAAAACACAGAGCGAAAGAACAAAAACACAAAACCAAAACCAAGGGCAGACTGCAAGTTAGCACAAAAGCAAAATATAGAATAAAAATCTATATGATGCATGAACAAGTTTAAATGTCATGATGCATGTTCTAATGCAGCGAATTAAGTCCAAAAGGTTCAAATTACAAAATTGGCTTGAACATTAAGAGCTTTAACACAAAAAACCAAAATTTGGAAAACCACTTGATCAATTTGAAAAATATTGACGAATTGATCATTACACATGATATAATAACAAAAATAATGACCAAATACATCAATTTGATAAGCCAATTTCATCAATTTAAGCCAATTTGACAAAATCCCCAATTCGGATCAAATTCAAAACCCTAGAATTTTCAATTTTTCAAAAACCACAAAATTGATCAAATTAAACTCTAGGGAACATCGTTATAGCATCATAACACAAAAACCCATTGATCAATTTCACAAGAATAGGTTCGAATCATAAAAAACCCCAATATGATGAAAGTTTCGAAAATACCCATGATAATGCATGAAAAATGCATGAAATCAAGAAATAAACTTGAAAAAGAAGGGCAAAAGGGACTTATCGGCCTCCAAGGACAAAAACCTTGCAAAAATCTTGAAGGAAAACGACAAAAATTGGATGGTGGAGCCTAGAGCCAATGCGGAGAGAGAGAAAAGAAAAGAACTATTTGAAAAGTAACTTTGAAAAAGTTCAAATCTATCTTTTAAAAAAAAAAAACTGATTCACGAGTTTCGATCGGTCGAAAATCAGCCTCGATAGGTCGAAACAGACAGAGACTCCCTCTCTCAAATTTTAAAAATTTCGATCGGTCGAAAAACAGAATAGACCAATCGAATTAGGCAGTGGCTCACCATATTTTTGAGGAAAAACACAATTTTTGAAAAACAAAATGATTTAACTCAAAGCATTGAAATTTAAGAACAAAAATGCATGAGTATGAGATGATATGATTAGAATGCACCTGTCTTTCCTGAAACACTCAACAAACACATCAGCGCATGTGTGGAAAGAAAGACATATAAACAATAATATGAAACAGAATATAAAAAACAAAAGTAAACTAACTCTCCCCCTAAGTTAGATACATCAAAAAGTTTTTATATTCTCCCCCTTTCAAAACAAACAGGTCATCTATGTCTCCCCCTTTTTGTCACGTATTGACAAAGACTACCTATTCAGAAGGTAGACAGAAAACATACGCAATAGAGGAAGAGAAAATAGAGACAACTCCCCCTATGAAGAGCAACAACTCCCCCTAAGAACCACAAAGGTTAAAAAAAATTTCTCCCCCTATAAAAATAGGAAAAACAACACAAGTTTTGGGAAAAACAGTTTTGGGGTAAAATAAAGGAGTGGGGATAAATAAAAAGACACAAACCAAGTTTAAAAAAAAAAAACTAAGTTGAGGATACACATGAAGAAAAAAATATTCTCTCTTGCAATAAAATGCAAACATGGCACTATGTGACCCATAAATAGTTGCATGAGTAGAGAAAATATTTGCACATTGATTATCCATCATATCTCTTAAGAAAAATATTTTCTGTAGTTCACACATAAAAAATAGCATATACTAAAAAGTACATAACTCAAAAACTTAATCAATCAATTTTTAAATCAAGTTTAGTACCCAATTTAGCAAAGTGTATGCATGTTATGTGTGAAAACAATGAGAGATATGACTGCAAAACTGCACGATGGATACAAAAAAAAATCAATGCAATACATGTGAATCCTAAACATAAATGATGCATGGAAAAATCAAATTTTTGAAAAACAGAGTAATTTAATGCAGAAACTCCTCAAAGCACAATATTTCATGAATAAAATGTATGAGTATGAGATTAAAAGTTTTTCAAAAAAACTAGAGTTTAACCCAGATCTTCCAAAAACAAGTTTTTCAACCAATTTGTCTCCAAAACTCAAACATTAAAGACAATTTGCATCAAAATCATGGAACTTTAATCTTGAATGGCCACAACAAGATCACACACAATATAATGTACCAAGTTTAGCAAAGAGTAACTTGTGTAGTGTGTGCAACTAGCAAAAGCTTGAGATACATGTTAGGTGATATGTGAATAGAAATCAAACACAAAGTCTACAAAATTCATCACATAGAATTTGAAAGAGACTATCACCTAAAGAGTTACATCATATAACTCTCACATCTCCTAGAACATAAGCTTGCAATCATGTAAGTTTCTTGAATTTTGCCTTATAATATACACACCAATTTTAATTATGTGATTTGGCATCAAGCCTAATAGTACATACCAATTTTAAGCATTAAGCAATTAAACCGAGGCTTCACCTTATGTTCTTTTTGTGCATGTGCTACACTTTCTCGAGCACAAAATCTTATGATATGCACTAAGGTGTTCATGATTGGCTAGTGAATAGTGGTGAGATGGTTATTTATGCCTTTCTCTAAAGGTTCAAGTCCAACAGTCAAAGACATGTGACTTCAAGATCAAGACAAAGTGATTAAAAACTATAAACATCTCCCACACAACATGCACTACAAAGCTTAAACTAGTAAAGTGCAATACAAGAAGCTCATCCAAGCTAAACAAGGTACATAAACTTGTTATGTAAAGATAATATGGCCAATCCTTGATTATAAATCCAAGATGTGAAATACAAAACACAAAAATCTTTTTGGTTTTAAAAAATTTATGATCAAAAACAAAAAAGCACACATTATGCTAAATGAACAATGCAAATGCAATGCATGACAGTGCTTAACAAAGCTATAGAGGGTACATAAACAAGAAATATCAATTTTTTAATTAACCCTTGAGTACATGTACAAACTAGTACATACTCACATAAAATCAGAAATAGCTTAGCACTTATATAACACATACTATCCAAGTTTCTCCACAATGTCAAGCATGTTCTAAATCAAGAGAGATATCATAATTCATGTAACCCTCAAGAAAAATAAAACAAAACTCAAAATAAAATATTTTAGTCTTTTTGAAAATTTTTCAATGTTTTTGGATTTTTTTTTATTAAATAAAAAAATTCTAAAAGAAACAAAACAACCAAAAACAAAAACAAGACATGTCCACAAATAATTGAAAGAATTAAATCAGGGACAAGTCAGTAACACTCACCTTAGAGAATTTTTTTCTTACCCATATAGCACGAGTCTTCGGCTTTGTAGGTGAAAATCCATGAGAAGCAGAGTGTATTTGAGGAACTACACCAATCTTCTGAGAAAGACTAAAATCCTGCAAATTCCTTTCACAAGCCAACAAGCTCAAATTTTTCAAAAAAATATGAAACAATTTATATGGACTTATGGCAGGAGAAATATCATCACAAATCCTAGACTGAAACATAGAATGCTTAAATTTCAGTTTATGACAATTAGGACGAATGTGACCGGAGACATCACAAAAGTGACAAACAGGAACAAATTTAGGAACATCAATATTCCTAACAACAAATCTAGTCTCAGATTTTGGTTTTTGCCTCAACAAAGAACAATTTGGTCTAACATGACCAACAACACCACAAAGGTGACAAGTAGGCACAAAAACAGATTTATTATGCTCTCTAACAGTAGGTTTAGACATAGGTTTAGAAACATCAGCGTCAACATCAGAACTTTTACCTTTGTCTAATCTAGCAAAATAAGTCTTTTCTTTATTATTCCTCTTGAAAGGAGGGATATAAACTTTCTCAGTTTTAGGCTTAAGAGAAACAGAAACACTTCTGTTATCAACAGCAGGCTTGGTACTAGTCAAATTTTCAATTTTGGTCCTAGATTCAACTAACTCTTGTTCCAAGCTTTTCATCTTCTCATCTTGAGAGGAAATTTGATTTCTCAAAAATTCATTCTTTTTATTAAATTCATCTAATCTAACAACCAATTCCTCTTTTTCATGATTAGCCAATTTTAACTCTTCCTTAAATTTCTTAGCAATTTTCATAGATTTCAATAATTCCTTACGAAGAGTTTCACGGGCATCAATAAAATCAACAGAAGCATGAGCAGAAACATGATCAGAAAGACACTTCAAATTATCCATAACAACAGGGGTCAAGGATCAGCTCTTAGATCAAAAGATCTAAAACAAAAGAGCAACTCGCTCTGATACCACTTGTTGGTTTTTAGACCCCTTAAACAATTGAATTAACCTAGGTAATTAGCCAAGTTGTTACTTAGTCCAATTAAACAAGTCTAGGTTATCACAATAATAAAGATCAAATCATGCAAAGCAACGGAAAATAAATAACACAAGTTATGATCACCCAGGAAACCAAACAGGTAAAAACCTGGGGAGGATTTGACCTAGCTATCCTCAAGGTAAACTTGAATCCACTATTTTGAAAGAATCGAAGTTCATATAATAAGACTTACAAGCCCCCACGCTCGACTTCTTATTGCTACCAACCAGTAGAACTTACTAACACGACCACGTGCAAGCTCCGAATCCACGGACTCCTTCTTTCTTGGATTCACCACCAGATACAAGCACACCCGCTTGTGTTTTCTTTAAGTTTCAATGACAGCAACTGAATTGATCATCAAGGCGTAGATAAATCTTCTCCTTGAAAACCCTAAGTTTGTGTAAAGGAAAACTCTTCTAGATCTCACAAGAGATTTACACAAACCGCAAATATGAGCAACACTAAAACATGACTAGGGTTTGCCTTTTATACTTAGGACAAATAAGAAACCCTAAAAACGTTTTAAAACAAATAGGGCTGAGTTGGACGAATCTGCAGAAAAGCATTCTGCTCGAGCTTCGATCGGTCGAGCCTGTCGTTCGATCGATCGAGCCAGGTCGAAAGGCACAATGCTTCCTGCTTTAACTCGATTCCAACTTTACATTGACACACAACTTTGAGCCAGCTTTAAACACTTCTAAATACATTGTTTTGATCATGGTTTGCCAACAATACACATTAGAGTTCTAAATACATAAAATTCTAAACTTTAGAACCTAACATATATTTTCTAAAATTTGGTATTATTACAAATGTTATGAAACTATCTTTACAATAACACCAAATTTGCATAAACCAAATTTCCAAATCAAAAGTTATGGCCCCGTTAAGTTGGGCTTCTCGCAAAGAATTTGGAATTTTCTACATTTAATGCTTATCCCTGTTTGTTTGTTTGTTTTTTACCCTTACAAGATAGAAATTGTACTCTAGCTTAATTTAAGTGTATATGTGTGTGAAACTTCCTTCTGAAGACCCGAACTCTTGCCCCCCCCACACCTCACAAGTACTTATACTTGTGGAGTTACTATCGCGCCAATTGTGCATGGTGGTATGCTTATCCCAGTATAACTTTGCACATTTGATTCCTTTTAATGTACTTTTTTCCCCTGAAATGTGAGGATATGTGCTGATTCAACGAGGAGTGATGTATGAAGTTGTAGAGCTTGTTTGAACATGTGATCAAGAATCTTGCACAAAGTTGGTACCTCAAATGCGTTACTCAGTTACCAATTCTAATTGTCGCTTTACACTCGATTTTACTCGAGGATTGAGAGATTATTTGGAAAGGGTCAAATTAAATCAAGTTGTAGAACTTTTCACCTAGATTATTTTGAAAAAAATAACAAAAACAAAGGTTTTTGTTTTTGGGGAGTTATGAGTGTGATAACGTTAATTGGGCTCATTCCTTGCTATCACACATGTTTTAAAGTTATGAGTGTGATAACATTAATTGCTACCACACATGTTTTAAAGTTTACTTGTTTCCATTATTTTTGGGCTCATTCCTTGGATTTTTCCCACTTGTGGCCCCTTGAAATGAAACATTGAAACTTGTCACAAGCTTTCTAAAGATACCTTATTCACGATAATTCAATAGTGTTTGTCCAAACATTGGCCTATGTCAAAATTTCCAACACTTGGGCAAAAAAATCGAGTTGCAAGTTGTGAAGTTTTACTTATTTTTCTGATATCCGATCTCCGTGATTAACCAATTGTTTAAAAGGAACTTGAAATATCTACGCATTGTTAAAACAGTCACTTCGATCGATTGGGGGCTCAAATCTAATCAAACCTTGTACTTTGCAATAAAACTTATGGGTTTGGCCTAATTTGGCCAATTTTCACCAATTTGAATCATTGGCCTTGATTAATGGTGCACCAGGTTGGATTTTTGGCCTAAATTTGGTTTTTCTCGATTTTAATTCATGATCAAATAAATGTTGAACAAAGTTTAGCTCTAAAATTAGTTGTAGCCTAAGGTTACAACCTTACTCAATATCATTAACATTACTACATATTTTGAAAATCTAACCGTTGAATTGCATATTCTTTACGCTCTTAATATATATGTCAAATTTTGTGATAATCAGATATTATTTACTATATGATCTATAATATTATATTTTATGCATAATTTTAAACTACAAAAACTTGCAATTTAAACAATTTATTGATGACATAGCTATTGATCTTTAATTTTTTAGAAATTTTGCAAGCATAGAGGATATAAGAAGAATATGTAATCCAATAGTGGCTTTTTCAAAATTTACCTTCAATAAAAAGATATTGAGCAAGGTTGTAGCCTAAGGCTACAACCAATTTTGTAGCTAAACTTTGTCCATAAATGTTTTGATGGGACAAATAATTCTGCCTTAGTCTTTCCCTTCCTTTATTATTTTTATATTGTGGAATAACTTAAATTTCGTTTATTTCTTAATTGAGCTTATTTTATTTAGTGAAAAAGAAAGAAATGGTTGGATCTTAGACATTTTATATATATTCAACAAATGATGTATATTTAAGAGAGAGTCACCACCGTGCACTCTTGCCGCGATAGTCTCTTCATAAGTATAAGTGCTTGTGGGGTGTGGAGGGCAAGGGTCAGGCTTCAAGTCTATAGGAGGGAGCTTCACACACATATACACTTAGATTAGGCTAAAGTAGAATTTTTATTTTGTATAAAAAAAAAAAAAGAAAAAGAAAAAAGAGTCAACAATATTGTTTATTGCTACAATTTGAAAATAAAAAGAAATACATAATCTTTTCATGTATCAAAACTTTTCATAGCACTCGTGTGATATGAAGTGGAGCTGTGGAGGTGATGATTCATCCATGATTTTAGATATGATTGATCCATGTATGACAAGCCGGATACAGATCTCTATAGAATGAATTTTTGTAATATTCATGAATGCATATAGATTCCATAGTGTACCTCTCATAAATTTGTGTGCCGTATGCGAGCCTCATCACCTTGTATTGTAAAAAGGCTACAACGAGATCTGCTAGCCTAGATAAGATACCATATCTAAATAAATCATGTAATTTATTTATATATGCCTATATGGTATTGGTATCTTTTATTTTTATTTTTTATTTTTTTGAGAGAGTTTCAACTTATAGCGTCCATTCCTGATGATGCTCTTTATCATCAGATCAAGACACTAATCGGTTTTTGGTGTAGGTTGGGATTGAACCCTATATCTCTTTTTCAACCATAAAAAATTTTATCAGTTGAGCTAATTAAAACCCACATATGGTATTGATATGATGTAATTGTACTTAATGTTCTACCAACTCCATGAACTAGTGAAATGGGTAACCTTCAAAAAAGGGAACGGCGGGGCTTACGAGCTACAATATCATAACCTTGCATAGATGGATACATTGTGTGATGCCATGTAATGTATGTGATGCAATCATGACTTGGTGGAATAGCCTTTGATCTTGTAAAGTGGCACAACAGAGCTTGTAACATAAAATTTCAAACATTTGCATGATGAGCTAATTAGAACCCTAGGTTGGGATTGAACCCTAGATCTCTTTTTCAACCATCAGAAATTTTATCAATTAAGCTAATTAGAACCCACATATGGTATTGATATCTTATCTAGGCAATTATACAAATATACAATTATAACTATTAGTTTATTAGAATGGCCCATAATATAGGTAGATTGCGTGATGTATTGTATTGCGATGAAATCATAATTAATGTAACATTCCATATCCCTTGTAAAAGGGGTACACCCCATGGCCTTGTAAAAAGGGCACAACAAATGCTAGAAGTCTACAAGAGAATTTGACACCCTTCTGTATATGGTATATGGATATATTGTGTAATGTACTAGATATGATGCAATTGTACTTAATGTTCTACCTAACTCCATGAACTAGTGAAATGGGTAACCTTCAAAAAAGGGAACGACGGGGCTTACGAGCTACAATATCATAACCTTGCATAGATGGATACATTGTGTGATGCCATGTAATGTATGTGATGCAATCATGAATCATGACTTGGTGCAACAGCCTTTGATCTTGTAAAAGTGGCACAACAGAGCTTGTAACATAAAATTTCAAACATTTGCATGATGACTTGTTGTATGTGATTCAAACATAACTAATGGGACACCCTATAACATTGTAAAAGGGATATGCCTAATGCGGAATGCCTATAACCTTTTGTATAAATTTAACTACCTAACTATGATACATAGGAAAGTACAAAATTAGTATGAGATTCTTAATGGAATTTAAAGCATTAATACAACCTATTTTAAAGGTTTAAAATAAAGATATCATTGTAAAGGTATCAGAATATAAAAGACTAGCTCCCTTCGTTACCATGCAAGCTTAAAGAGTAATTTCTTAGTAATTAGAGTTGAATTATTGGAAATGGGTACTCTTGGATGCTTGAGGCATTGGCCTCAAGTGATTTATGCTATAGCATTTTGCCTCATAGCCACTAATGTGGTAGCTGATAAGCTTTACTTCTTTGGTTTGCAACCATTGGCCCAACATGAAGACCACCAGCCCCCAAATCATTTGCCACCTCCATCTCATGACTTAGAACCCCACCCCCCAAGCTATCACACATCACCTTCATCTCACGACCAAGAACCCCACCCCCCATGGTATCACACATCATCTCCGCCTGAAGTTTTTAAAACACCACCACCACTAAGATTTCCACTACCTCCACTACCAAAATCTCCACTACCATCACCATCTCCTTCACCTCCACCGCCAAAATCTCCACCACCACCGCCTAAATCTCCTCCACCACCACCATCTATTTTACCTCCACCGCCAAAATCTCCACCACCACCCTCATCCCCTCCACCACCACTGCCACCATCTCCATCTCCATCTCCATCCCTTCCACCACCACCACCACCACCCTCACCTTCCCCACCACCACCAAAATCTCCACCACCTCCACCTCCATCACGTCCACCTCCACCACCACCAACGAAATTTCCACCACCACCGTCACCATCCCTTCCGCCACCTCCATCTCCATCACCTCCAACACCACTTCCACCATCTGTATCACCACCACCACCACCTTCACCATCCCCTCCACCATCTACATCACCACCACCACCACCACCACCCTCACCATCCCCTCCACCTCCTCTATCTCCATCACCTCCACCTCCACCACCCTCATCACCCTCACCACCACCGCTGCCACCCTCACCACCACCGCTGAAATCTCCACCACCACCTTCACCATCAACTCCACCTCCACCATCTGCATCACTACCACCACCCTCACCATCCCCTCCAACGCCTCCACCATCTGTATTATCACCACCACCACCGCCGCCATCTCCATCACCTCCACCACCAAAATCTCAACCACCACCTTTACCATCTCCTCCACCACCTCCATCCCCATCACCTCCACCTCCACCATCTGCATCACCACCACTACCGCCACCATCTCCATCACCTCCACCACCAAAATATCCACAACCACCACCACCTTCACCAACCCGTCCACCTCCACCATCTACATCACCACCACCACCACCCTTACAATCCCCTCCACCACCTTCATTTGCATCACCACCACCGCCACCATCTCCATCACCTCCACCACCAAAATCTCCACCACCACCCTCACCAACCCCTCCACCTCCACCATCTACATCACCACCACCCTCACCAACCCCTCCACCTCCACCATCTACATCACCACCACCACCACCCTTACAATCCCCTCCACCACCTCCATTTGCAGCAGCACCACCGCCACCATCTCCATCACCTCCACCACCAAAATCATCACCACCGCCACCACCTCCCTCATTATCCCCTCCACCACCTCCATCTCCATCCCCTCCATTGCCAAAATCTCCACCACCACCCTCACCATCCCCTCCACCACCTCCGTCTGCATCACCACCACCTCCCCCATCTCCATCACCTCCACCACCAAAATCTCCACCACCACCACCACCACCATCTCCATCACTTCCACCACCAAAATCATCACCACCGCCACCACCTCCCTTACTATCCCCTCCACCACCTCGATCTCCATCCCCTCCACCACCAAAATCTCCACCACCACCACCACCCTCTCCACCATCGCCACCATCTCCATCACCTCCACCACCAAAATCTCCACCACCACCCTCACCATCCCCTCCACCACCTCCATCTACATCACCACCACCGCCACCATCATCATCACCTCCACCACCACCACCACCCCCATCTCCATCACCTCCACCACCAAAATCATCACCACCGCCACCACCTCCTTCACTATCCCCTCCACCACCTCCATCTCCATCCCCTCCACCGTCAAAATCTCCACCACCACCACCCTCTCCATCACCACCACCACCAAAATCTCCTCCACCACCTAAATTATCTCTAGCACTACCACTACCCCTAATAATTATCTCATAATGACAACTAATCCCCCACTACCACTGTTGCCTTTTCCTCCACGTGCCTACTACTACCTCCAAATTGTTATTACGCTTAAAGTTTACTATTGTTTCAAATTTATTATAGAATAAATGCTTCCTTATTTGGATGTCGAAGTGTGGCAAAGTTTGTTATCTTTGTATTTACAAATATGTATTTTAATGAATAATGATCTCTAGTAGAGATCGTGAATCTGTGTATGAAGCACTCAATGTATCAAACTATTTGAAGCAATGTGACTTTACAATTCAAGTTCTAATTTTTTATTATTAATTATATTGCATGCATGAAATGATGATCTCATGGTTGCTACAAATGATGATTAGATATTCCAGTTCATTCATGGAAAAAAAAAAAAAAATCATGAATGTCTTTGGATGGCAAAAAATGAACCGAATTTTGTTATCATTATATAAAAAAAAATAAATATATTAATACATGAAAAGGAACACATTTTTTTTTTTTTTTTGCATATAAAATGTTACTTAATATAATTCAACTTAATCATTTATGATATATCAAAATGGAACTCTCTAGTTATAAAAAAAAATAAAAAATGGAACTCTCTAATAAAAAAAAATTTTAAAAAATTGAAACTCGATACTTATTTTCTGAAATCATCTATGATTATTTTTGCACTACATTTCACTATAATTTTCCTTTTAATGTATAAATCAATTAATGTGTTTGCTAGAATATTGATCACCTTCAATTTTGTTGCGAAATCTTTTTTTTTTTTAGTTTTTTTTAGAGAGATTCAACCTATGGCGTCTGCTTCTGACGATAGTGTTTTATTATCAGATCAAGACACCAATCAGTTTTTGGTGTAGGCAGTGATTGAACCACAAATCTCTTATTTAACCATTAGAGACTTTACCAGTTGAGCTAACTAGAACCCACATTTTGTTGCGAAATCTAATTTTGATAACATATGATTAAAAAATATCATTTGAAGTAGAAAGTGGAAGATTAAATATAACTATAACCACTCCATAAAAATTTAGTAGGCCATTATTGATTTTCTACTCCTTTACCAGCCATTAACATAATTAAAAAAAAATATGATAAAAAAAAAAGTCCCATTTTCAATGGTCGTGTCTTTCCTTTACTCTTTTCCCAAATTCCGAAACTCATTCGCTTGCTCCAAGACAACCCGAAACCGAAACCCCTAATCCTATTCCAAGGTACAACCACTCTCAACGCATTTTCTTCAATTTTTTGTTTTCAAAATTCTCTCTTTATTTAATTTCTTTAAAATGGCTTTTTTTTTTTTTTTTTTTTTTTTTTTTTTGTGTGGAAAAGATTGGATAATAGAGGATAGTTGTGGTGGGCTTTTTGTGATTTTGGGCTGGACTACCTCCTGCTGCACTGGGCCCAAGTGTTTTGGATAAGAGAGTTGGGACCAGCTCAATTGCAAATCACCTTGGTCCGGCTTGTGCACAAACTATGCCCTGTTTGCCGAAACTTTGGTCACGTGCCCATGCCGGGCAAAGCTGCTACAGAAGAGTTATGGTAGATAAATGAAATAAGAAACACGTTACTATCAGGCAAAGCAAGTAAGAGATCCTTAATTAAAACAGGGAAAAAGAACACATTATAGGTGAAATTGCAAAGACAAGAGAAGAAACAATAGCAATAAGCAATAAAATCAAAGAAAAAAATCAGTTTGCCTTGTTCAGTTGTATTGCAGGACTAAGACCAAGGAGGGAACCACTTCCTCAACATGGGTAACCTTACAGGAGGATCCTGCTATAGAAATTATCCACTTTAAGGGAACGGACCTGAATGGTTTGTGCCCAAATGAGTTCTTTATCCTCAACAGAGGGTAGGCTTTTAGAGGGAGAGAAGGGATTAGCCTATTGGTGCATGCCTGCCACTCTATGCTTTCTATTTCTCTCCTTTCTCTTTTCTCTCCGTTTTGTTACTTTGATTTTTTTTTTCCACTCCTCTTCTTTCTTTCTTAGTGCTTACTTGTGTAATGTTATGGTGGAGGTGCTCTGATTCTCTCCTAGTGGTAGCTATTGTTGTGATGATATTACTGTGCACAGCAAGGACCCTTTATATACTGCCTGCCATGACTGATTTTTACAATTTTAGCCTTTAACCACTTTTGTCTGGTTTAGGGTGTTCTTCGTGACCACTCACTAGTTTGTCAACTGCCCAGCTACCACCACTTACCTATGCTGGCTATGCCACTCCCCATTACTAGACAAAGAAGATTGTTTTATTTGCTTGCTCACCGTGACATTCTTATCCGCCATAGTGTGGGTATTCTCTCTTGCTATCCCTCATGGCATGCACCTAATGGTTCCAACTCATCATTCCTTCTTTTGGGTGGTATGTCATCCCAGCAGGACATCACCACCAAAAGAATCTAAGTAAGAACCCCAAAATAGGCTTTCCCCTTTCCCCACTGCCAGACCATGCCCTCTCTTACCTCTGACCCATGACCCACCACCCTTGTATTGGCTGTGTACAGGTTGGTAGTGCTTGGGCCTTGCGCAATTGCGCGTGCTCCACTTCCCGTGTACGTCAAAAGCTTGTCCACTGCTTATGCGTTTGCCATGGTCTAGAGGCTCATCTGTGCATTCTACCACTCATCCTTGACCTCTTATGGCGTGCACTATTTTCTGATTTTCCATTCTTTATTGGCTTGCTCCTTTCAAGGGTTGGGCCTTGCTTGATTGCAGGCTTTTCCTTCTTTAGCCCATTCTTTGCTCCTTTCGTAATCTTGTTGCCATTCTTGCCATACCACTCTACTATTCCTGCTATGGTGTTATTTAACCCGTGCTTGCTGGGTCTCTCTTGGGCCTACTGCTTGTCCTTTTCTCAATGACTCAGTATGGTCATTGGATTTATATTCATGCTACTTTGGGCTTTTCTTGGCCCATTACATTGCTTGTGGGCTCCTTTATCCCATTTCTTTCTTCTTAGGCATCCTTGGCCCATTTGCTTTCCATGGGCATCCTTGGCCCATTTTCTAATTCTGCATTCCCATAGGCTTTTACTAACTCTTTTGGGCTTCCCTGGCCCATTACCTTATCCTTCATCCTTGGGGTTCATGGGCTATCCATCAACCCCTTACTTTCTTACTTCATTACTTCGGGCTTGTCGTGACCCATTCTTTCTTTTCTACGTCGCATAATGCCCATAGGTTTACTACTTCTCTCTCCAGGCTCCTTTAGGCCCATTTGCTTTATTCAAGGCCCATTTATTTACTTTATGGGCCTATAATCCATTGTTCCTGCCATTTAGGCTTAATGGTTTTTTTTCTATCAATCTACTAATTCTTCTCTACCCATATTGTTGGGCTTCTTCCTGCTACTGGGCTCCCAAAATGTGCATCAACAATAGTAACTTTACTTTTCTTAAAAATGGTCATAGGTTGCTAATTATTGAGTGATTTTGTTTTTAACTGAAGTAACATAATGGTAGGTAAAACGTCTCTTGTTTTGATATCACGATAAATTATTGATTGACATTGTCCCAAAAACTTAAATTGTTGGAAAATGGTAAATTTAATCATTTAACTGTATATTTCTGACACGCTCTCTCCCATGTGTGTCGAATTTTAAAATGGTAGGTAGAGTGAAGGAGGCAGGGATCGAATTCAAGATCTCCAGCTTTGATACCATGTTAAATTACCAAATCTTCAAAAAGCTTAAACTGTAACGCTTTATTAAATATCACATCTTAAAGCAAACTCTTGCTCCTTCTACAGTTCTACGGTAAACAATGTATGATTAGATGAATGGTGTTACAATGTATTTGTCAGAATGGTGCATTGATGCTAGGACATGCCATTTGCTCCCCCACTTTCCATGCTCTGGTTTCATGTTTATTGTGTTTACATATTGTGGTTCTTTTTTCAGGCAAGGCATCTCTGCATTGGAGTTTGACAACAAGGTGAATGCCGAGTCATAATTTTTCAACTCATGATTTCTGGATTCTAGATTTTTTTTTTGCCCCCCATTGAATTAGGTTATATTTCACTGTTTCTGTTTCATCTTATTTTACATACACAAAATGTCACAAGCAAATAGGTGTATGCACACACGTGGAAAAATATGCGCATGTGTGTACGTGCATAGCTATATTGCTAAAAAAAAAAATTTGATATTACAAAAGATTAGTCCTGCATGATTCCGACAAAAGGAAACTATTTTGAAATCAAGTCTAAACCCTTAATCAAGGATATGATTCTTGGTATGAGGTTGCCCCTGTGAATGGGTCAAAACTTTGTTACTCATTGTAGACTTGAAGAATTGAATGATTCGATTAAATGATTTTTTTCCCATAGAAAACTGAGAGTTTATGAGGCTCTCAAACCATTCAAGTGAATAACTTGTTAGATTGAACAAAACTTGTGACTTCCAATTCACGCACTCTAGGGCTTTAATTTTGTGCACAAATAAATTCATATTCTGAATTCTGTTGGATGATTGTCATCAAGTTTCATGCATGCCTTTTTAAAATTTTTTATCAAGAAAATTTAATACTGCTCTAACAAAATGAACCTCTAAAAGTTTTTTAAGTGCTCTTAGTTGTGCTATGTGTCAGCTCAACCACTAGGAGAATATAGCTAAACTACTATTAAATGGAGCAGTTTTTTTGTTTGTTTGTTTTAATATATCCCTCTCTCTCTCTCTCTTTCTCTCTCACATTCATTTAAGGAACTTGAGAATACTTATGTAAATGACACTTTGAGGTCATAGTCGGTGAAGCCCCTTCTAATCATTATTCTCTTCTAGATATTGGCTGAGTCTTGCATTGTTACTTTTACTTATATTTAATTTACTTGTTTTTAGCTGGGGGATTTCACCTTTTTATCTCTTATTCACTTTATTTAAGGGGATATATTTGGTATCAGTGACAAAATCAGGGTGTTTAACAGTACATGACTTTGAAGCTCTTTATTGGCAGAGTAATGAGTCATTGCCAAAGTGAGTTCCTGCACTGCAACTTGCTATACTGTTTCTCTCACCTGGCAAGTATCTTGTTTTGAGTTTTGACAAAGGCAAATGGAGGATTATTTAGGCTATGTAACATGATTGAAGCACACTTGCTCTAAAACTAAAATCCAATGGCGACATAACACTAATAGATAGGCATGCACCGATGCACGTACACAATATATAACTAGTGTATACATTAGGAAGTATTTACAATACTTCGGTTTTACATGACTTGATTTGATTTTTATCTTTTAATATAGGAAAAAGAAAATAATATTAATCTTTAATATTATTAGTGTTTATGGTTATGATATGCAATATTGGGTAACTGGTTACTGTAAGATTCATGATTCTTTGTTTTGCTTCTCGCGTGCTAAATGTGCATGTTTAATTGTCTATTCAGAGACTTCAATGTGAATGCTCTTTTCCTTCTGTGAAAATTTGTAAAAGCTAGAAACTTACGTACACATATATGCTGCCTTTAGAAATTGAAAATGAAAGCACCATTTGTTCTGGAAGCAATATCATATTCCAGTATCGTTACATGTTTGAAGTTTGCATGTTCAAGCCCCACCAGGACCATTTTCTCATTTATTCAACAAAAAATAAAAGCAAAAATTATGTTCATAGTTTTTCTTTGCGTATTGAACATGTTTGTCAGTTAGCATCTAAAAGCTTCCTCTGTTGCCGTGTTTTTTTTTTTTTCCTGAAAAAAAGAAAAAGAAAAAAGATTTGAAAAGATGAAATCCAAATCACCAATAACATAGTGAAAAATTAAGAGAGAGGGAGACTGAAAGAGCTTGCAACAGCAATGGCGCTCTCCAACTGTGGTGATTCAGCCTACCGTACAATTGAGGCACTACCAGTGCGTTTTCTTTCTATTTTTTATAATCATTGTTGCATGTTATTTGGGTACACCGGGTTTAGATGCTTCTGCCCAATCCTTTTCAAACCATTCGTGTTTTGATTAAGAGAGAATCAAAATTTTCACTTTCTTATATATATATATATATATATATATATATATATATTTATATATATTCCCTTATAGGACTTTCTAATTATTTTGTGACAATAATTATCAATTTGTCATTTAGGTTTTATTAATTATTTATTTTTATAAGAATACAAAAACTTTATTAAGAAGAAGAGAAATTCAATACATCTTGAGCCAAAATGGCTTCAAGCATAATATGATTTTCCTCTATCCAAGTTATAAAATGAGAAACACCTTTGGCGTATTGAGCCAAAACATGTGCAAAATGATTCTCTTGTCGCCTTACATGACAAAATTGTACTCTTTTGAAGTCTTATATTTTTTGAAAGATCCCCAAGATAATAGATTTCCCCAAGATGAACTTGAATGGAAATCCTGTTAAGTTTGGTTGCTTAAACTTCAATGAAATATTGCTTGATTTCCACTCTTAGAATGAAATCTTCTTCTTTATCATTGTCAGCAATTAGCATATCCATTATAAGAACTCAAAATTGGGCTTCTTAACAATGCTTGATTTTCTCTGAGATCAACATTAAATCAATTTTTCTTCCAATGTTTTTATGTGCGCCAAATGTCATATCCACGAAATATAGCTAGCGATCCTTTCTGTAAAGTCATTTTTTTTCCCCAATAAAAAGTCAGAATAAAACTTTATGTGTAGGATAGCTAGTAATCTTTGATCAACTGGTAGTTGACTTAAGCTTGGGAGAGTCAGTAATTAATCTTCTTAGATGTTAGTTTTTAAAATGGTGCACGTATTCTTTTCCAATTCAGCTAATACTCTCACTCTGGTGTCCAGATTCTTATGTATCCTGTTTCGTAATTCGACGATACAACTGGATATTATTTTAAAACTTGTAGGAGTAGCATTGCTTAGTACATCAAACTTTTTCCCTATGACCTGTCGTTCCTCTCTCTAGTGTTACGAAATTTCAATCTGCCATCTGATTTGAATTCTATAGTTATAACCCAATAATTTTGACTTGGTCCATGTGTCCACAAAATCTTGGAAAGTCTTTTCTTCACGTCTTGAGTTTCTTATTGCAACTGCAGTCTTTCTATCCCTGAAGGTATTAATTATGTATTTTGACATATCATAACTCATATAAATTTTGGTTACTATCTCTTTGTGGTGTACTTTAAGAACAAACATAATCTTAAATTATATTAATTATTTATTTTTTACTTTTTTGATAGTTTTTAGACCCCTTAAAACACAATTGATTTAACCTATGTAATTAGCCAAGTTGTTATTTAGTCCAATTTAACAAATCTAGGTTATCACAATTACAAAGATCATATCATGCAAAGCAGCGGAAAGATAAATAACACAAGATATGATCACCCAGGAAACTAAACCGGTAAAAACTTGGGGAGGATTTGACCTAGCTATCCTCAAGGTAAACTTGAATCCACTATCTTGAAAGAATCGAAGTTCATACAATAAGACTTACAAGCCCCCACGCTCAACTTCTTATTGCTACTGTTAGGTTCTAAAGTTTAGGATTTTATATATTTAGAACTCTAATGTGTATTGTTGGCAAACCATGATCAAAACAATATGTTTAGAAGTGTTTAAAGCTAGCTCAAAGTTGTGTGTCAATGTAAAGTTGGAATCGAGTTAAAGCAGGAAGCATTGTGCCTTTCGGCCTGGCTTGATCGATCGAACGACAGGCTCGACCGATCGAAGTTCGGGCAGAATGCTTTTCTGCAGATTCGTCCAACTCAACCCTATTTGTTTTAAAACGTTTTTAGGGTTTCTTATTTGTCCTAAGTATAAAAGGCAAACCCTAGCCACGTTTTAGTGTTGCTCATATTTGCGATTTGTGTAAATCTCTTGTGAGATCTAGAGGAGCTTTCCTTTACACAAACTTAGGGTTTTCAAGGAGAAGATTTATCTACGCCTTGATGATCAATTCAGTTGCTGCCATTGAAGCTTAAAGAAAACACAAGCGGGTGTGCTTTTATCTGGTGGTGAATCCAAGAAAGAAGGAGTCTGTGGATTCGGAGCTTGCACGTGGTCGTGTCAGTAAGTTCTACTGGTTGGTAGCAATAAGAAGTCGAGCGTGGGGGCTTGTAAGTCTTATTATATGAACTTCGATTCTTTCAAGATAGTGGATTCAAGTTTACCTTGAGGATAGCTAGGTCAAATCCTCCCCAGGTTTTTACCGGTTTGGTTTCCTAGGTGATCATATCTTGTGTTATTTATTTTTTGCTGCTTTGCATGATTTGATATTTTATATTGTGATAACCTAGACTTATTTAATTGGACTAAGTAACAACTTGGCTAGTTACCTAGGTTTAATCAATTGTTTAAGGGGTCTAAAAACCATCAAGTGGTATCAGAGCAAGTAGCTCTTTTGTTGTTGATCCTTTGATCACTGAGCTGATCCTTGACCCCTGTTGTCATGAAACACGGACATTCTCTAGTTATTCCTCTTCACTTTGATGGGAATAATTATGCTTACTAGAAAGTAAGGATGAAAGCATTCCTGAAATCCATTGATGAGAGGGTGTGGAACTCCGTTGAATACGGATGGGAGAAGCCCACTACTCCTGTTAGTGAGTGGGAAACTTCTCAAAAAGAAGCAGCTTTGTTTAATAGCAAGGCTATGAATGCGATTTTTAACGCTATTTCTATGGAGGAATTTAAGAGAATCTCAAATGTTGAGATCGCTCATACTACTTGGAATATCCTCCAGACTGTGCATGAAGGCACAAAGGCTGTCAAAATAAATAAATTGCAGCAATTGACTTCTAAATTCGAAAGCATTAGGATGTCTGATGATGAATCTTTTGATGAATTCTATGCTAAATTGAATGATATTGTTAATTTTGCTTTTAACTTGGGTGAAATCTATGATCAACCTAAAATTGTTAGGAAGATTCTTAGATCTTTGACTGAAGACTTTAGACCCAAGGTGACTGCCATTACTGAAAGTAAGGATGTGGACTCCATCCTTGTTGATGAACTTGTAGGATCTCTTCAATCCTATGAGTTGGATCTACCCAAAACTACCAAATCCAAATCAATGGCTCTTAAGTCAGTTGATGATGTTGAAGGTGGTGGATTTGATGATGAGCTCTCTGCTACAGAGATTGCCTATCTTGCCAAGAACTTTAGAAACTTTCTCAGGAATAGCAATAGAAAGGCAAGAGGCACAAACACTGCTGAACCTAGAAATTTTAGGAAGCATGATCCCACTAAGGTTAACAACAATGATAAGCCTAGAGAAAGAGTAGGTCAATCTTCCAACAATTCCTTGGGCTCTCAATGTTTTGGATGTCAAGGGTATGGACACATGAAATCTGAATGTCCAACCTATTTGAAGTCTAAGGGTAAGGCTATGGCTGTAACCCTTAGTGATGGTGAAGTTTCTGATCATGAGTCTGATTGTGATGAGGATGGAAACTTTATTGCTTTCACTGCTACTGCTGTAGTTGATGAGAGCATATTTGTTGAAGAGAACCCTTCTGATGGGGAACTCTTTGAAGATGCAGATCTTCAAGAGGCCTATAACAAACTTTGCAAAGTTGCTGCAAAGGATGCTATGAATGTTGAACTTGGCCTAAAGAAAATTGAATCTCTTAAGCTTGAAAAGAAAAATTTGCTTGTTAAATTGTTTGATGCTAATGATCTTTTGAATAATGTGAAAACTAAAAACATGCTTTTGCTTGATAAAGTTAAATCTTTGGAACTTGATTTATCTGTTGCTAGATCTGCTAGTTCTAAACTTGATCAAATGCTGAGTGTTCAAAAGTCGTCTTCTGACAAAACTGGATTAGGTTATGTTGATAGCATCTCTGTGTCCGCTCCCCATTCCATTAAATTTGTTCCTTCATCTTCTTCTTCTGAACCTTCGGTGAGTGAGATAGTGAGTGAAATTGTCAAACCCTCTGTGAGTGAGGTTGCTAAATCCTTAGAAGGTTCATCATCTAGGAAGATTAGGGTTGATCTGAAAGAATCTAAGCCTAAGAAGCCTACCCTATCTAAAGACAAGACACATGATAAGCTTGCATGGGTTTGTCACTTTTGTGGAAAAACTGGACACATCCGTCCAAATTGCTACAAGCTGCAAGCTGCTAAGAGAGCAAACAAACCAAAAGTACCTGTGCCTCAAGCACTTGATCCTATGGTACTTATTGGTGATTTGGTAAAGGCTTTAAACCTTTATTCCAATTCTAGAGTTGGTAATCATTCTCAAGTGAATAAGAACTCCAATGCTCGTGGTGCATCTAAAAGGTTTTGGATGCAAAAGACTCGACCTAACTGAGTCTTTCTGACATGGTCCTTGTGCTTCATTGCTCTACCCTTTGTGACCATTGTTCTTTGGTTTTGTTTTTTTTTTTTTGTTTCTAGGATTTGCATAGCATAACATTCATGCATTTCATTCTAGGTGTTTTTTTTTTTTATTAAAATAAAAAAAAAAGGAAGAAAAAGGAAACACATTTTGTTTTGCACTATTCTTCTTGGTTTTTGAGAACAAGGTTGGTCAATTTATTTTCACATAACATGTCTTTTGTACCTTGTTTAGCTCTGATGAGCTTATTTATTACACTCTACTAGTTGAAGATTTGTAGTGCATGTTGTGTGGGAAAGATGTTTATGGTTTTTAATTACTATGTCTTAATCTTGAAGTCACATGTTTTTAAATGTTGGACTTGAACTTTTAGAGAAAGGCATAAATAACCATCTCACCACTGTTCACTAGCCAATCATGAACACCTTAGTGCATATCATAAGATTTTGTGCTCGAGAAAGTATAGCACATGCACAAAAAGAACATAAGGTGATGCCTCGGTTAAAGTGCTTAATTCTTAAAATCAAAATTGGTGTGTACTATTAGGCTTGATGCCAAACTCACATAACTTAAAATTGGAATGTATATTATGAGGCATAAATACAAGAAACTTACATGATTGCAAGCTTATGATCTAGGAGATGTGGGAGTTATATGATGTAACCCTTTAGGTGATAGTCTCTTTTAAATTCTTTGTGATGAATTTTGTAGACTTTGTGATTGATTGCTATTCACATATCACCTCACATGTATCTCAAGTTTTTGCTAGTTGCACACACTACACGAGTTACTCTTTGCTAAATATTGTACATGTTATTGTGTGTGTTTATGGTCTGACCAACCAAGTTATTGCAAATACTTTGAATTATGTGCAAACTTAATTTGTTGCTTGAAAATTTGTGGAGACTGCAAGAAATTTTGTTTTTGGGAATTTTGGGCTTAATATCCTTGATTTAAAAATCATATCATCTCATACTCATGCATTTTTGTTCTTAAATTTCAATGCTTTGAGTTAAATCATTTTGTTTTTCAAAAATTGTGTTTTTCCTCAAAAATATGGTGAGCCTCTGCCTAATTCGATCGGTCCATTCTGTTTTTCGACCAATTGAAATTTTTAAAATTTGAGAGAGGGAGTCTCTATCTGTTTCGACCGATCGAGGATGATTTTTGACCGATCGAAACTCGTGAATCAGGTTTTTTTAAAAGACAGATTTGGACTTTTTCAAAGTTACTTTTCAAATAGTTCTTTTCTTTTCTCTCTCTCCGCGTTGGCTCTAGGCTCCACCATCCAATTTTTGTCGTTTTCCTTCAAGATTTTTTGCAAGGTTTTTGTCCTTGGAGGTCGGTAAGTCCCTTTTGCCCTTCTTTTTCAAGTTTATTTCTTGATTTCATGCATTTTTCATGCATTATCATGGGTATTTTCGGAACTTTCATCATATTGGGGTTTTTGATGATTCGAACCTATTCTTGTGAAATTGATCAATGGGTTTTTGTGCTATGATGCTATAATGATGTTCCCTATAGTTTAATTTGAACAATTTTGTGGTTTTTTGAAAAATTGAAAATTCTAGGGTTTTGAATTTGATCCAAATTGGGGATTTTGTCAAATTGGCTTAAATTGATGAAATTGGCTTATCAAATTGATGTATTTGGTCATTATTTTTGTTATTATATCATGTGTAATGATCAATTCGTCAATATTTTTCAAATTGATCAAGTGGTTTTCCAAATTTTGGTTTTTTGTGTTAAAACTCTTAATGTTCAAGCCAATTTTGTAATTTGAACCTTTTGGACTTAATTCGCTGCATTAGAACATGCATCATGACATTTAAACTTGTTTATGCATCATATAGATTTTTATTCTATATTTTGTTTTTGTGCTAACTTGCAGTCTGCCCTTGGTTTTGGTTTTGTGTTTTTGTTCTTTCGCTCTGTGTTTTAATCCTTATCTTAGCACCATGCCTAAGAAAACTAGAGCTCATAGGACCACTTCCATTTCCTCTGAGTCTCCCACTAGAGTTGAGCTGTTTAAGAATGATAAGTGTAGAGAAGCCTATGACACTTTGAACTGTAAACGTAAGATCTGGTCTGAGCGAGCTGTTGTGTTAGATGCACTTGATTCGGCCATTAGGGCCAATTTTGAGTCTAGTCATCCACCCCCGACCGCCCTGATTAGAGAGTTCTACTCGAATCTCTCTTGCCACATCTATGATTCCAACACCCTAGTTAGGAGTTGGATACGAGGTGTAGAGTTCACCATTACCCCTCGGGTAATGGCTGAGGCTTTTGGGGTGCCGGTTGTTCGGCATGCTGACTATCCCTATGATGAGTCACCTTCATTAGACGTTGTCATGTCTTACATCACTGGGTCATCTATCCAGTGGGGTTCTGATCCTCGGATCACGTCCGCTGAGCTTACCGAGACTGGCTATCTCTTCTTTCGGATTGCGTGTCATTCTTTGTGGCCTATCTCTCACTTCCACACCATCCCTTTAGAGCGATGTGTGTTTTTGTACGCCTTTATTTCTGGAGCGTCTATCAGTTTTCCTCACTTGTTCCTTCGTTCTTTGAACGAGGTTCATAGGAGTTCTGCCGTAGGGCATGCACTGTTTCATCCTATTTTCATTCATAGGATTTTGCTCTACTTAGGTCTAGATGGTTTTCCGTATGGTGAGCCTGTTTATGTGATTGCTCCCATAGGTGCCACCTTTCTTCGTCAGAGGGTTGCTTAGTTGAGAGTTGCTCCTTCTCATCCTAGAGGTGCGTCATCTAGTGGTGTTCCCCCTCCTCCCTCTTCTACAGGTACTGCTGCTGCTGAGACTTCAGGTGCTGCTGTTGATGCTGACGTTCCTCCACCGACTGCTTCGGATGATTCAGACATTCGTCGCACGTTGGATCATGTCTTGACCGTTCAGGCGGCTCAAGGACAGATTTTGGTGGACGTGCTTGATGAGATCCATGCCTTGCGTGCGAAGTTGGCGCAGTTTAGACCACCTCCCTTTTGATGATGGATGGCTTGTTTGCCCTTTGGCATTCCGTCACAAAAAGGGGGAGTACTTTGTAGGGTTTTTGTTTTCAGGGGGAGTTTATTTGTTTTTGGTTGGAGCTTGTGG
Organism: Quercus tomentella; assembly: GCA_028535165.1. Lineage (NCBI taxonomy): Eukaryota > Viridiplantae > Streptophyta > Magnoliopsida > Fagales > Fagaceae > Quercus > Quercus tomentella. The sequence continues at coordinate 6,663,355 of JAPQVY010000133.1, forward strand.
AGTTTTAGATTGTATCTAGGTGCTTCACTTTGTACTTATGCATTTTTAGCTCTTACCTTGTTTTTGATGGGATATTCTTGTTAGGGAGAGTTTTATGTTTGATTGGTACTTTATTTGTTTCTTGTTTCAAACTGCTTATTGATTTATATTTATGAGTTATTCATTGATATATGTCTTTATTTGTGTGTTGTTTGAAATCAAGAAGTTATTTTGTTTACTTGTATTATTTCCACACATGCGGTTATGCATTGTTTAGTGTTTCAAGAAATATACAGGTTGATTCAATTGAGTTGCTGTCTACACTTGCAACTGATAGATAGTAATTAGGATTGAATTTGTTTTATGAGCATTATTTTGTAAAGCGCTTTTTATTTTGTAAACTTTGAGCTTCTAAGTTGTGTTTTGTCACGGATTGCCAAAGGGGGAGTTTGTTAGGTTCTAAAGTTTAGGATTTTATGTATTTAGAACTCTAATGTGTATTGTTGGCAAACCATGATCAAAATAATGTGTTTAAAAGTGTTTAAAGCTAGCTCAAAGTTGTGTGTCAATGTAAAGTTGGAATCGAGTTAAAGCAGGAAGCATTGTGCGTTTCGGCCTGGCTCGATCGATCGAACGACAGGCTCGACCGATCGAAGCTCGGGCAGAATGCTTTTTTGCAGATTCGTCCAACTCAGCCCTATTTGTTTTAAAACGTTTTTAGGGTTTCTTATTTGTCCTAAGTATAAAAGGCAAACCCTAGCCACATTTTAGTGTTGCTCATATTTGCGGTTTGTGTAAATCTCTTGTGAGATCTAGAGGAGCTTTCCTTTACACAAACTTAGGGTTTTCAAGGAGAAGATTTATCTACGCCTTGATGATCAATTCAGTTGCTGCCATTGAAGCTTAAAGAAAACACAAGCGGGTGTGCTTGTATCTGGTGGTGAATCCAAGAAAGAAAGAGTCCGTGGATTCGGAGCTTGCACGTGGTCGTGTCAGTAAGTTCTACTGGTTGGTAGCAATAAGAAGTCGAGCGTGGGGGCTTGTAAGTCTTATTGTATGAACTTCGATTCTTTCAAGATAGTGGATTCAAGTTTACCTTGAGGATAGCTAGGTCAAATCCTCCCCAGGTTTTTACCAGTTTGGTTTCCTGGGTGATCATATCTTGTGTTATTTATTTTCCGCTACTTTGCATGATTTAATCTTTTATATTGTGATAACCTAGACTTATTTAATTGGACTAAGTAACAACTTGGCTAATTACCTAGGTTTAATCAATTGTTTAAGGGGTCTAAAAACCATCAGCTACCCACCAGTAGAACTTACTGACACAACCACGTGCAAGCTCCGAATCCACGGACTCCTTCTTTCTTCGATTCACCACCAGATACAAGCACACCCGCTTGTGTTTTCTTTAAGCTTCAATGGCAGCAACCGAGTTGATCATCAAGGTGTAGATAATATCTTCTCCTTGAAAACCCTAAGTTTGTGTAAAGGAAAGCTCCTCTAGATCTCACAAGAGATTTACACAAACAGCAATATGAGCAACACTAAAACGTTGCTAGGGTTTGCCTTTTATACTTAGGACAAATTAGAAAACCCTAAAACGTTTTAAACAACTAGGGCTGAGTTGGAAATCTGCAGAAAAAAACATTCTGCCCGAAATTCGGTCGATCGAGCCTAAGCTTCGATCGATCGAGCCAGGCCGAAATGCATAATACTTTCTGCATTAGCTCGATTCCAACTTTACATAAAATACACAACTTTGAGCAAGACTAAAACACTTCTAAACACATTGTTTTGATCATAGTTTGTCAACAATACACATTAGAGTTCTAAATACATAAAAACCTAAGTCTTTAGAACCTAACATTTTTAATGAAAATCCCTGGTAGGCTTAAGGAAGATGAAGCTAAACATTTAATGCACCTCTATTTACATAAACAACTTGATGGTGTCCGCTGGAATTGTGCTAACCAAGATGAGGTATGGATTCAACTGTGCTTCTTTTCACTGATATATATATATTATGGATGCTACATTCCAGAGCCAGATATCTTGCTCTAGAATGTCTCTGTGCTTGCACTAACGCTGAAAGCTCGTGGCATTGGAGTCCACATTTCAACCGCTGCACTAGTGATATGCTTGTTGATGGAAATTTCACTGAAGTAAATGAATGCATCACATGTTTGTACCAATGATTGAAATTTTCACAATGCTTCCCTGCTATCAACCCGACTTTTGAAATTGTATATCATAAAAAAATATCATATAGGAATTTCTATTCAATGAGTCGCTAAATCTTTTAATGGATACTTGTTATCTCTATGATTTGAATAATCTTATATTTTGAGTCTATAAATGCAATGTTATTGAGAAGAGACCTTAATGAGGACTTCATAACTTTTTCTCTTCCAACTTTTTCTTAGAATATTATATTTCTAACCTTCAACTGTACGTGACACTTCAACTCAACTCAACTACACCTCAGTCACTATTAATTTGGAGGTTATCTCTATGGATCCTTTTTCCAATTAATTGGAGACTGCCATTTGTATCTTTTTCTGTTATTTGTTTAATATCCTCCCACCACCTCTTTTTATGTGTGTCTGTGAGTTGGTATCTGTGTCCTAGTTGATGCATTAAGTTTGGCTTCATAAGTACACACTTATCACATTTGTCCTTCTTGTCTTTACACTTTTTTTTTTTAGTTTCCACTACCTTAATTAAATAAGTTTTAGGCCAGCATGCATTTAACATTAAGATGATTGGAATTTCAGAGGCTATTACTAATTTTGTAATTGCCATTTCCATTTTCCCAAGATGCTAAAATTTCTTTACATTTTCTATCTTGTAAGGATCAGGTTTGTGACACTGTCATGTCGTGGTTACGCTTCTACTATATTAATTTTAGTTTTTTAGTGGTCAAATGACTCAAATCTTCATCATCAATTTAGGTTATTCTCTTCCTTTCTTATTCTTAGTTCCCTTGTCATTCATCAACGCTCAAAAGCGTTATCCTTGAATTATTTTGTACTTTCAAGGCCTTTTTATGTTCAATATTTTGAGAAATGAAAATAGAATCTAAACTTCTACTTTCATGCTTAAACCAACAATTATTATGTGTTGTTTGTAGTGAATAATTAGTTATGAGTGTTGGGCTTATCATTTCCTAGTGCCATGAATGATATTTTTTATTTGGAATTGAAAGAAATATGTTGGGTTCTAAGACTTTAGGTTTAAATGTATTAGAACTTCATTTTATAATGTTGGCAAACCATGATCAAAACGTTTAAGTCTTGTTTTAGACTTGCTCAAAGTATGTTTATGTGTAAAGTTGGAATTGAGTGGACTGCAGGATTTACTGTGTAAATTTGCTTGGCTCGATCAATCGAGAATTAGACTCGATCGATCGAAGCTCATACAGATTGTTTTTCTGCAGAATTTTCCAACTCAGCCCAAGTCCGTTTGACGTATAGGGTTTTATGTTTTGCCTTAAGTATAAAAGGAAAAACCCTAACTACGTTTGTAGTTGTTGTTTATGCTGTGTATGTGAATCTCTTGTGAGATCTAGATGTGTTTGCCTTCACATATACTTAGGGTTATCAAGAATCAAGATTATGTCAAGAACTTGATGATCAATTCGGTTGCTGCATAAAGAGCTTAAAGAAACACAAGCGGGAGTGCTTGTGCTTGCTGTGAATCTAAGAAAGAAGTAGTCCGTGGACTCGGAGCTATCATGAGGTCATGGTAGTAAGTTTTCTACTCGAGTTAGCAATAGAATGTTAGTGGTCTAAGTTCTATTGTACAAACTTCAATTCTTTTATAGTGGATTTGCTTTTTACCTTGAGGATAGCTAGGTTAAATCCTTCCCAGGTTTTTTTACCGGTTTGGTTTTCCTGGATCATCATATCATTGTGTTCTTTATATTTCCGTTGCTTTACATGATATGATTGTTTTGTTTTAACCTAGATCTGAATAATAAACCTAAGTATTCACTTGGTTAATTAATTAGGTTAAACAATCTAGTTTTACAGGGGTCTAAAAACGTACAAGTGGTATCAGAGTTGGTTAGCTCTATTTTTCAGATCCTTTGATCTAAAAGTTTATCCTTGACCCCTTTTATCATGGAATACGGTCACTTTCTTATGATCCCACCTCACTTTGATGGGAACAACTATGCTTATTGGAAAGTAAGGATGAAAGCATTCTTGAAATCTATTGATGAGAGAGTTTGGAATTTCGTTGAATATGGATGGGAGAAGCCCACTACTCCAGTTAGTGAGTGGCAAACTTCTCAGAAAGAAGCAGCCGCTTTTAATAGCAAAGCTATAAATGCTATTTTTAATGCTGTTTCTATGGAGGAATTCAAGAGAATCTCAAATGTTGAGGTTGCTCACACTGCATGGAATATTCTCCAAACTATGCATGAAGGCACAAAGGCAGTCAAGATCAATAAGTTGCAACAATTAACAACTAGATTTGAAAGCATTAGGATGTCTGATGATGAAAATTTTGATGAATTCTATGCTAAGCTTAATGATATTGTTAATTCTGCTTATAATCTGGGTGAAATCTATGATCAACCTAAAATTGTTAGGAAGATTCTTAGATCCTTGACTGAGGACTTTAGACCCAAAGTGACTACCAACACTGAAAGCAAGGATGTGGACTCCATCCCTGTTGATGAATTTGTAGGATCTCTTCAATCCTATGAGTTGGACCTACCTAAGACAAGCAAATCCAAATCAATGGCTCTTAAGTCTGTTGATAATGTTGATGTGAATGGATTTGATGAGCTCTCTGCTATAGAGATTGCTTACCTTGCCAAGAACTTTAGAAATTTTCTTAGGAACAATAACAAAAGGGCAAGAGGTAAAAACAATGCTGAATCTAGAAATTTTAGGATAAATGATCCCACTAAGGTGAATAATACTGAAAAACCTAGAGAGAAAGTAGGTCAAACCCCTAATAATTCTATGGGTCAACAATGTTTTGGATGTTAAGGGTATGGTCATGTGAAATCAGAATGTCCTACATTCTTGAGGTCTAAGGGTAAGGCTATGGCTGTAACTCTTAGTGATGATGAAGTTTCTGACAATGAGTCTTGTAATGATGAGGATGGAAATTTCATTGCTTTCACAGCTACTGTTGTAGTTGATGAAAGTGTTGTTGTTGAAGAGAACCCTTCTGATGGGGAACTCTCTAAGGATATAGATTTGCAAGAAGCCTACAATAAACTTTGCAAAGTTGCTGCAAAGGATGCTATGAGTGTTGATTTAGGCTTAAAGAAAATTGCATCTCTTGAACTTGACAAGAAAATTTTGCTTTTGAAACTGTTTGATGCTAATGAATTGTTAAATAATGTGAAGACTGAGAACATGCTTTTGCTTGATAAAGTTAAGAATTTGGAACTTGAATTATTTTTTGCTAGAGAACAAACAAATAGGTCTGCTAATTCCAAACTTGATAATATGCTGAGTGTTCAAAAATCTCCCTCAGACAAAACTGGTTTAGGTTTTGTAAAAAGCATCTCTGTGCCTGGAACTCATTCCATAAGTTTTGTTTCTTCTTCAGAACCCCTCGTGAGTGAGGTTGTCAAACCTATAGAAGTTACACCTCCTAGGAAGATTAGGGTTGATCTTAAAGAGTCTAAGCCTAAGAATTCTACTCTTTCTAAGGAAACGTTGCATGATAGACCTCATGGGTTTGTCATTTTTGTGGAAAGTCTTGGCACATTCATCCAAACTGTTTCAAGTTACAAGCTGCTAAGCGAGCAAATAAACCAAAAGTACCTGTGCTTCAAGCACAAGATCCTATGGTACTTATTGGCAAATTGGTAAAGGTTTTAAACCTTTATTCCAATCCTGGAGTTGCTCAGCATTCTAATGTGAATAATAACTCCAATGCTAGAGTTTCATCTAAAAAGTTTTGGATGCAAAAGGCTCGATCTAATTGAGTCTTTCTGACATGTTCCTTGTGCTTCATTGCTCCTCTTTGTGACCATTCTTCTTTGTTGTTTTTTTTTTTTCAAAGATTTGCATTGCATAACATTCATGCATTTCATTCTAGGCTATTTTTGATATATATATATATATATATATATATATATATATATATATATGTATGTATGTATATATTTAAAAAAAAAAAAAGGAAAAGGGAAGCAAAATGTATTTTGCATTATTTTTCTTGAATTTAAAATCAAGGTTGGCCACTTTATCTTTACATTACATGTTATGTACCTTGTTTAGCTTGGATGAGCTTATTTATTGTACTTTACTAGTTTGAGCTTTGTAGTGCATGTTGTGTGGGAAGATATTTATAGTTTTTAATCATTTTTTCTTAATCTTGAAGTCACATGCCTTTGATTGTTGGACTTGAACTTATTGAGAAATGCATAAATAACCATCTCACCACTGTTTACTAGCCAATCATGAACACCTTAGTGCATATCATAAGATTTTGTGCTCGAGAAAGTGTAGCACATGCACAAATAGAACATAAGGTGTAGCCTCGGTTTAAATGCTAAAATTGGTGTGTACATTATTGGACTTTAATTACTTCAATCAAATAAAATTGGTGTGTACATTATCTTGGTTATTTTAATAAGTTTCTGATCAAATAAAATTGGGGTATACAATATGAGGCAAATCAAGAAACTTACATGATTGCAAGTTTGTTTTCTAGGAGATGTGAGAGTTATATAATGTAACTCTTTAGGTGATAGTCTCTTTCAAATTTATGTGATGAATTTTGTAGAAATTGTGATTGCTTACTATTCGCATGCACAAATAGAACATAAGGTGTAACCTCGGTTTAAATGCTAAAATTGGTGTGTACATTATTGGACTTTAATTACTTCAATCAAATAAAATTGGTGTGTACATTATCTTGGTTATTTTAATAAGTTTCTGATCAAATAAAATTGGGGTGTACAATATGAGGCAAATCAAGAAACTTACATGATTGCAAGTTTGTTTTCTAGGAGATGTGAGAGTTATATAATGTAACTCTTTAGGTGATAGTCTCTTTCAAATTTATGTGATGAATTTTGTAGAAATTGTGATTGCATACTATTCACATATCACCTTACATGCATTTCAAGCTTTTGCTAGTTGCACACACTACACAAGTTACTCTTTGCTAAACTTTGTACATGTTATTGTGTGTGATTTTGTTTTGGCCATCCAAGATTGAAAATTCATTGATTTTAATGCAAAATGTGTTTGAAGTTTGAGAATTTAAAAAAATATAGATTGAAAATCTTATTTTTGGGAGATCTGGGTTTAATATAAGTGTTCTTGAAAAGCATTTCATATCATACTCATGCATACTATTCATAAAATACCATGCTTTGAGGAGTTTCTGCATAAAATTGCTTTGTTTTTCAAAAATTTGTTTTTTCCAGATTTTCGATCAATCGAACCTATTTCTCGACCAATCGAAATTGCGATTAAAATTTTGGTTTGAATATGCCTGGTTCGATTGATGCTCGATCGCTGTTGGATCAATCGAATGTAATTTTCGATCGATTGAATCTATTTTTCGATCAATTGAAAATTGTTCAGAGAGTTTTTTAAAAACAAGTTTTCTTCACGTGTTCTTCACTATTCAAATTTTTTCAAAAATTTTTTTGACTCTCTCTCTTCGACCGATCCAAGTCAAGCCAATTTTTTGTCGTTTTCTCTCAAAATTTTTCAAAGGTTTTTGTCTTCTAAGGCCGGTAAGACCCTTTTACCCCTCCTTTTTCATTTATTTTCATGTTTCATGCATTTTTTTCATGCATTTTAGGAGAAATTCGAACCTATGAGAATTTGGGGTTTTTGGTGTTTTCAATCTTTTCTTTCAAAATTGATCAATGGGTTTTTGTTGAGGGATGATATAAAACTGATCTTTGTGATTTAATTTGATCAATTTGTTAAATTGGGAAAAATTGAATTTTCTAGGGTTTGAAACTACCCGAATTGGGGATTTTGTTTGATTGAGCATTATTTTATGAAATTGGCTTGTTTGGTTGATTGAATTGGTCATTATATTCTATTATCTATTTTGTGTAATGATCAATTGGTCAATTTGTTGGGATTTTTGAAAGTGGGTTTTCAATATTTGGGGTTTTTTGATATAAACTCTATGCTCAAGCCAATTTTGTGATTTTTAAAGTATAATTGAGCTTTTCTCACTGCATTAGAGCATGTATCATGTGTTGATATTGTTCATGCATCATATAGATTGTTTTGTTTCTTTTTTTTTCTCTAATTGTGTCTGATGCAGTCTGCCCTTGGGTTTTTCTTTTCTTTTTGTCTTTTGTCTCTTTTCTGTCTGTCCTTTCTGCTCTTTAGCATCATGGTTAGGAAGACTAGAGCCCATAGGACATCCTCTTCTTCTTCTGCTCCATCTTTTGATAATGAGAGGTTCCTTAGTAAGAAAAACCAGGAAACTTATGAGAAGCTGAACATTTGTAGGAATGTATGGGCTGAGAGGAAAGTAGTTTTAGATGAGCTTGACGCGGAAATTAGGAGAAACTTTGAGCATAGGGGCTGGTTGCCTTTGTTGGAGGTTGATCATCCTCCTCCGGCTACCTTGATTAGAGAGCTCTACTCGAACCTCTCTGTCCATTCCTATGATTCCAACACTCTAGTGAGAAATTGGATACGGGATGAAGAGTACACCATTACTCCTTTGGTAGTGGCCTCTGCTCTTGGGGTGCCTATGGTCCAGCATCCTGTCTATCCTTATGATGAGTCTCCTCCTCTTGATGACATCATGTCATATCTTACTGGGACTTCTATCCAGTGGGGTTCTGATCCTCGGATCACCTCTCACAAGTTGACCAAGATTCATTATCTTTTTTTCCAGATTTCTTGCCATTCGATTTGACCCATCTCTCATTTGCATACTATTCCTTTAGAGAGATGTGCATTTTTGTATGCTCTTGTCACAAACGCTTCTATGAGTTTTCCTCATCTTTTCATTCGTTCTTTGATTGAGGTTCATAGGAGTAGTTCTACTTCTCATGGTCTGTTTTTCCTCATTTTGATTCATCGGATTTTGTTACATTTAGGTTTAGAGGAGTTTCCGATGTCTGAGCCTGTTTATATTATAGCTCCTATAGGTGCCACCTTCCTTAGGCAAAGGGCTGCTCAAATGCGAGCTAGCTCTAAACATCCTAGAGTTGATTCTTCCTCTGGTGCACCTCTTCCTCCTCCTCCTTCTTCTTCAAGTGATCTGGCTGCTGATGCGTTCGTTGATCCGACTGCTGCTGCTAATCCTCCACCTTCTGCTTTGGATGTTGCTAGCATTCGTCGTACATTGGACACTGTCATGACCATTTAGGCGGCTCATGGTTAGCTTTTGGTGGACGTGCTTACCTAGATTCAGGCCTTGCGAGCAGATTTGGCGAGCATTAGACGGTCCCCTCCACCACCTCCTTTTGATGATGAGTGATTGCCCTTTGGCAATTCGTCATAAAAAGGGGGAGTACATATGGATAGGAGATTTTGTTGATAGGGGGAGTTTTTGTTGTTTTGGAGCTGTGGAGCTTTAGATTGTATTTAAGTGCTTCATCTTGTATTTATATTTTTTGGCTCATGATGTATTTTGTTTTATTTGAGTTGTCTATGATAGGGAGAGATACTATGATGTATTTATATCTGTTTCTTGTTTCACATTGTGCTACTTTGATTATTGATTTATATTTATGAGATTATTCATGATATATGTCTTGTAGTTTATGATTATGTGAAATCAAGAATTTATTTTGTTTTACTTGTTTTTTCCACACATGCGTTTATGTGTTTATTAAGTGTTACAGGAATATACAGGTCGATTCGATCGTGTTGCTGTCTACACTTGCAACTGATAGATAGTAGTTAGGTTGAATTTGTTTTTGTTGGGTAATGTTTTTGTAATGGGCTGTTTTTGTAACTTTGAGCACTTTGTCTAGTTTGTGTTTTGTCACGAATTGCCAAAAGGGGAGTTTGTTGGGTTATAAGAGTTTAGGTTTAAATGTATTAGAACTTCATTTTGTAATGTTGGCAAACCATGATCAAAACGTTTAAGTCTTGTTTTAGACTTGCTCAAAGTATGTTTATGTGTAAAGTTGGAATTGAGTGTACTGCAGGATTAACTGTGTAAATCTGCCTGGCTCGATCGATCGAGAATTAGACTCGATCGATCGAAGTTCATGCAGATTATTTTTCTGCAAAATTTTCCAACTCAGCCCAAGCCCATTTGACGTGTAGGGTTTTATGTTTTGCCTTAAGTATAAAAAGAAAAACCCTAGCCACGTTTGTAGTTGTTGTTTATGCTGTGTATGTGAATCTCTTGTGAGATCTAGAGGTGTTTGCCTTCACATATACTTAGGGTTATCAAAAATCAAGATTATGTCAAGAACTTGATGATTAGTTCGGTTGCTGCATAAAGAGCTTAAAGATACACAAGCGGGAGTGTTTGTGCTTGCTGTGAATCCAAGAAAGAAGTAGTCTGTGGACTCGGAGCTATCATGCAGTCATGGTAGTAAGTTTTCTACTCGAGGTAGCAATAGAATGTTAGTAGTCTAAGTTTTATTGTACAAACTTCAATTCTTTCATAGTGGATTTGCTTTTTACATTGAAGATAACTAGGTTAAATCCTCCCCAGGTTTTTTTACCAATTTGGTTTTCCTGGGTCATCATATCATTGTGTTCTTTATATTTTCGTTGCTTTACATGATATGATTGTTTTGTTTTAACCTAGATCTGAATAATAAATCTAAGTATTCACTTGGTTAATTAATTAGGTTAATCAATCTAGTTTTACAGGGGTCTAAAAACGTACAGAATATATGCTCTCTATGATGCTTATAGTTTGAAAATATCAATCATTTTGTAAAATGCATCTGCTGTTTGGGCTGATTAACTGTCTTGTAATTGTTTGTATGTCTTAATTTCCTCATGGAATTTTAACTTTAATACATATCCAATTTGTTCACATCTTTAGGTTGCTTTCACATCCATGAAACGTAATGAAGTTGTTATTTTGACATTGGATATGTCTCTTCTGAACCAGTTGAAGTAAGTCTTCTCTTATTATCTTCTATCTTATGTGTTTTTACCACAAAACTCTCTCCAGAATCATATATTCTAACTAACTTCAATAGACATTTAATTTCTTGTGGTCTCTATTTCCCCATTGCACTATCATTTAAACCTTATCCATTGTAGATTACTTAATATGCTGATTACTTACGGTGTGTAAATTATCCAACCCTTTTTTTGTTAGAAGGTAACATATACCCCACACACCACACTACATGCATAATTGTAATTTTTTTTTGAAGACAACATAGGGGACTCAATTCGACTTGCAATTTTAGGTTGGCGTAAACCTTTGGTAGTCTGGTTCTTTGCAAGTATTTGATGGCTCCATTAAAAAAAAATAAAAAATTGATGTCACCTGTCTTCCTTCTTTACTTGAGTTTCATTATAGAACATCCTAATTTTCAAAATATATGATGAAAATGTTTATTCATTGCTCTTTGTTGATGCAGGTATTAAGAACAAGACATACTGTCACTGCTCATGTGTCTGACAGTCATAAAGGTCTATCTGATATAGCTTTTACTTCAATTGATGATTCAAGGTTGGTAAAAGAGGGTGACTTAAGAGAAGACAGTTTTCTTGCTACACCTGGATGACGGGCTTATGAGAGAACAAACTTATAGCAAATTTGTAGGGGAATAGTTCTAATCATGAGGTCCAAACATGCAACTCAACATATGTCTCTTTCGATCTTAATGTTTACATGGATTTTAACTCTCCTGTTAGAATTAGAGCAGGGAATTTACTAGTCAGATGGATAATGGTATGTGTTTTCTTATCATGTGATTTGGTCTTTTAAGTTCAAAACATAGATCCTATGATATCTGAAGACTGCTTCTGTGAATGAAGTGTGCAAAGAAATTTTAATTTTTTATGATTATGTAATTTTCATTGCAAATACATATTAGTGCAGAATCACTTGTTAGAATACAATAAACAGTTTTTGTTATGCCATAAGATCTGGTTTGGCAGGACTTTACTCTAAGGCATGTTTCTGCCCTGTTCTTCGGTGTGCTTTATTGTCTATTACTGAAACCATGCATGTACTAAGCTCTTTAAACTAGCTAAAGCGTTCTCTCTCTCCCTCTCTCTCCATAGATCGGCACCGTGGGGATTTATTCTTGTGGGTTGTGGCGGTTCATTTCACTCTTGCGGCTATTCTTTTAGCTTTTGGTTGGGTTTCATGCTGATGAAGGGGTTGATATGGAATTTTTGTTGTTGTTGACCTGACTCTTTTATTTGTGTTTGTTTCTGAAGAAAAATTTTGTTTTGTGGGCAAAAGCCGCAAAACAATCAACCGGTTCATGCCATTACATAATAACATGTAGAAACAAAATAATAATAACTAACCGCTAACCCGTGCAATGCACGGAAACTTACTTGTTTGTATGGTAGACTAAAATAATTTTATGAAATATTATTTTATTTTTATTTTTTTTGAGAATCTTATGAAATATTAAATTGATAATGAAACTATACCATTGCATAAATTGCTCATATCTGACTTGAATTTGTGTTACAATTTGACGAAAAAGTCAAAGCTTAAAATATTAGTGAATCGGAAGATTCATTGCCTAGGAATTGTTGAAACAAAACAAAATATATATGGCTACACAATAGAGAAATATAAGAGAAAAATTAGTTATCTTCAAAAGAATAACTCATGGTATAGTTGTTGAAATCTGCCAAACATGTTCAGATATTGCCAAAATTAATGCAAAAAGTCAGATGTTAAAACTTCCATAATGCCAAAAAATTATTTTAAAAAATCAGAAGATTCTAAACCTAGAATTATTGAAACAATAGAAAAAATATATGACAAAAGAGAAATATAAGAGAAAGATGTCATTGAAATATGCCAGACAGTTTTAGATAATGCAAAAAAATAAACCCAAAAATTTAGATGAAACTAAAGAATTAGAAAATTCAGTGCCTACAAATTATTGAAACAAAATATAAACAAAAAAAAAATAATGTAACTACACATAGAGAAATATAAAAGAAAGATGTTCTACCCTCAAAAGAATAATCCATTGCTATAATTGTTGATGAAATCTACAAGAAAATTTCAAATGTAATAAAAAATTAACCAAAAAGTTAGCAGTTAAAACACAATGGAATTATTTAGATGAACCAATCTACTGGTGGGTTGAACCTAGCGCCAAGTTTACCCTAGGATAATAACTTGTTGTTGAGACTTAAGATCAAATTATATACATAATATATTACAAAGGAGTATGATAAGCTTAGAACTGCGAGCTAATAGAATTTAGTAGTATCATGGCATTGTAAATCTATTCCAAAAAGCCGTATATATACCCCCTCCAAAAAATAAAAAATAAAAACGTTTGATATATACACGGTATTAATGTAGAGTAAAGTATTTGATTTTTACTTGGACTCTTTTTAAGTTGAGAATGTATATATATATATATATATATATATATATATATATATATATATACATGGTTAGATGGTGTATTTTTTTTTTTGATGAAATTTTATGTTCTTTAGAACTCTACTTTGGATTGATACAATTTGGGTTTGTATTTTTAAGTGTGTGTGTGTGCGTGTGTGTGTTTTATTTATTTTTTTTAATTTTTTTTTTAATTTTTTTTTTCAATCTAATTGAAGAAATTAAAAAATAAAATAAATTATAATGAGGTGTAAAAAAGTTAAAATAATTTTGTTTAAAAAATAATAATAATAATGATGTTGTAAGCTCTGGAGAGGTCAACAAAAAGTCAAAGGTTTTGGTTTTATATATATAATAATTTTAGGGATTTATTTTAAGTTTTTTAAAGATTTTTTAAGTTATTTAATTACAAATAATAGATAAATCCATATGCTATGTTTTTATTGGACCAATTGCCACGTAGATAGTCATATGAGGCATTTCATAGACACGTCAGCAAGAAATAGAAAGAGGGGCTACCAATCAAAATGGCATATAACGTTGGAAACGCAAATCCAAATTCTGAAACATTAGGAAAAAAAATTTAAAGACCCCAAATTTTAGGGGCGTGTTTACACTGTAACCTAAATAGATTGCATAAGATATTGTGATACAATCATAACTTTTAGAATGCCCCATGAGCCATGACCTTGTAAAAGGGGCACAATGTAGCTTGTAAGACAAAATACCACACCTTTGTATATATAGGTAGATTGTGTGATGAATTGTATGTGATGAAGTCATAATTAATGGAACACCCTTGACCTTGTAAAAGGCGGCAAGCCTCATGACCCATAAAAGGTACAACATAATATTATACCCTCCATGAACTTGTAAAAGAGGTAAACCAAACAACCTTGTAAAAAGGGAATGGCGGGGCTTGCAAGCTAGGATACTCTACCCTTGCATATATGGATAAATTGCATGATGTCATGCAATGTATGTGATGCAATCATAACCTATGGAATATCCTTTCGACCAGTAAATGTGGCACAAAGAGCTTTTAAGATAAAATACAATACCTTTGCATGTATGGGTCGATTGTGTGATGCACTTGCTTTATGTGATACAAACACAACTAATGGGACATCTCATAACCTATTAAAAGGGGCATGCCCCATAACCTTTTGTATTAATTTGACTACCTAGCTAGGACACATAGGAAATTAAAAACAAAAATTTAATGAAATTTAAAGCATTCTTATTGTCTATATTAGAGGATTAAAATAAAGATATCATTGTTAATGAATTTGTATATAAAGGATCAGCTCCCATTACTACCATGCAAGTTTAAGGACTAACTTTCTAGTGATTAAAGTTGGATTGCTGGAAATGGGTGGCCTTGGAAACTCAAGGCATTGGCCTCACATGATTTATGCTATAGCATTTTGCCTCATTGCCACTAATGTGGTAGCTGATAAGCTTTACTTCTTTGGTTTGCAATCACAAACACATGATGAAGACCATCAACCCCCAAAACATTTGTCACCACCACCTCACGACAAAGAACCCTACCCCTCAAGTGATCAAAAGACACTTCCTTTTATATTTCCATTTATTCCACCCTTACCATTCCTACCGCCAAATTTTCCATTCCCACGGCCAAGATCTTCACCCCCTCCACCGCCACGCTCGGCATCACCTCCACCTCCAAGATCTCCACCACCACCACCCTCACCATCTCCTCCACCACCACCCTCACCATCACCTCCACCACCACCCTTGGCATCACCTTCACCACCGCCACCCTCACCACCTCCTCCACCACCACGCTCACCACCTCCTCCACCGCCACCCTCACCACCTCCACCCCCACCACCCTTGGCATCACCTCCACCACCGCCACCCTCACCACCTCCTCCATCGCCACCCTCACCACCTCCACCCCCGCCACGCTCACCACCTCCTCCACCGCCACCCTCACCACCTCCACCCCCACCACCCTTGGCATCAACTCCTCCACCCCCGCCACCCTTGGCATCAACTCCACCGCCACCACCACCCTCGGCATCTTCTGGACGTTGAAAATCTCCACCACCGCCAAAATCTCCACCACCACCACCACCGAAATATTCTCACAACTACTAATACCCGCCACCACAATCACTTTGTGCTTCACCTATGTACTGCTACCTTGAAATGGTTATTATGCTTAAGGTCTACCATTGTCTCTGTTTAAATATTTTATAAGAATAAATGCTTCTCTTTGGAAGTCAAGTGTGGCAAATTTGTTATCTTTGTATTTTTAAATATGCATCCTTATAGAATAATGAAGGTCTCTAGTATAGATCTTTGGTGAATCTGTGTATGAAGCACTCAATGTATCAAACTATTTTAAGCAATGTGAGTTTATAATCCAATTTCTAAAAAATTTATATTAATTGTATTGTATGTATGAAATAATGATCTTATGGTTGTTGCAAATGACGACTTGATATTCCGGTTTATTCATGGAAAAATTCATGAACTTGAATTTGGAAGGCCATAACATGAACAACATTTTTTATCATTAAAAAAAAAAAGGAATATAATAACATTGAAAGTAGAATAAGTAGTTCACTTATTCAGTATTAATAAAATATAAACAAAAAAAGGTACATGTAAAATTTTCTTACTACATTTCAACTCAATCATTTATGATATATCAAAATGGAACTTGATACTCTTTTGAATGCTGAAATCATCTATGATTAATTTTGTACTAAATTTCACAACAATTTCCTTTAATGCATAAATCAAAATTCCCTCTAGAAAGACTAGAATCGCACCTTCCATTTTGTTGTGAAATTTAGTTGTATAATATTTATGATTGAAAATGCTTGTTTGAAATAATTGCAGTAGTAAGTGGAAGAGTAAATACAATCCAAGTACAACTACTTTATAAACAAAATAGTAGGTCATTGATTTTATAGTCCTTACTCTTTACTAGCAATTAACATAATTAACAAATATTTAACAAATTTTTAGAAGTCTAGATGTTGAACTACATTATGCTTATAATGGTGAAGTTCCATTTTCAATAGACACTTTTTATTATTTTTGGATTCTTGCATGTAGATACCTCATTTTGTATCTGTTAATAATATTTGGTCCCCAACCCCAATGATGAGCTTGACTTCAACCAATGGTAATAAAAGAGTTCTTAATAGTTCAGAGGTAATCACAACTCAAAAGTGCTCAAATCGCTTTGAAAATGATGCTGAAAAATGACATTTACTCATTATTTTGGTTATAACTTTTGACACACAAATAATATTTAGTGATGTTTTATTTCATTGGAAAGTATACATCTTGAGCTTCAATTTTAACATATATTTTGTATAATTTGGATTTAAAATGAGTATGTTATGGCTGATTGAAGTTGGGTTGGTAGTGTAGTGGAATTTAGGGTTCTATGCACGCATGCTCAATTCTAGAACCTCAAAAACTCAATTTTAAGGGCTCAAAACTTTATTCTTTGTAACGTCCAAGACCCTCCAAAAAGGCTCAAAAACCCTAGTTTACATATATAAATACTCACCTTATGTCTCCAATCTAAACCTTAGTTGGAGAGAGTTATTTTTGTACCTCCAATCCACTTTTCTAAAATCTAATCATATTTTCTAAAACACTCACATGGACCTTAGCATGTTTCTTAATCATCAAAAAACCTCTTTTTAGTTAGTTCTAAGGCAAAAAGTTTGTTTTCTAATTTTTTTCAAATTTTTTTTCAAAACTAATCTTGTTCTTGAGTTGTGATTACCCAAAACTATTGTGTTTATTATCTTTGTTCTTTAAATTTAATCTTTGTGTTGTAGGCACTGAGAGGTCGGTTAAAAACCTCGAGCTCGTGATCCTAAGTAAGGTGAGTGTTCTTTTCGTGAACTCCTCCTATGCTTAACATGATTCACATGAGTTCTTAATATAGTTTCTTTAACTTGTTATATTTAATTTGTTTGTTGATTTTAAATCTTTTGATATGTGTTAATATGATTTTCGGCTGATCATAATCCGTTTTGGTTGTTTTTGTTTTATTATTTTAGTTTTATATAAGTTTGACACGATTGTTTATCTTATGTTAGTTTAATATACTTATTTGATTTGTTTCATAGTTATTTGCTTATGATAATATTTTGTTTTATTTTCTTTATATTAGTTTAGTGTTTAGGGTTTCTAACATGCTTCTTTATTTATTTATTTATTTTTTGTGTTAGTATATTTGTTTAATTAAACTTGCAAAATGTGATTTTTACATATTATGTGTTGAGGATTCATACGCATTCTCGAGTAGCGCGAGCATGTTTTTGAACATGCATATGCATGGTTAATTATGCGTACGCACCTTGAACCCAAATTTGGGTAGAATTTCTTCCTTTATTTAATTAATTTTTTTTCACATGTTTTTCTAATATGTTTGACTTTGAATTCTTTGTTTTAGGTTATTTAATTATGTTTATTTGCTTTCCATATTTTATTTGGTCAATCTTGCCATGTTAGGTTTAATTTTATGTTTAATAATATTTGTTTAATTTGGTTTTAATGTGTTTCCTTTTATGTTACTGTGTGATCTTTAACATGTTGTGTGTGTCCCTTTAATTTAGTGCATGACGTATATTTAGTGTTAAGAATAATTGCTTTTTAATAACTTTTTTAATTAAATATGGCCTAACAACATATAATGGAGGCCGGCTCACAAGTTGGGTGGCCTTGGTGGCTAACAAGTTCCCAAGCCATACCCAAACTCCAAACCCATAATCTGGTATGTAGACCTATGCATGTAAGTAAGTGACCTACAAGACCCAATTTGGTTCCTAGACCTAAATCAGATGGCGACTCCCAAATCCTCCACCTTCTGTCCATTCGGCTGATGCGTACTTCCCCTGGGGGTAAGAACCACACAGTGAGTTAGTGCGTGACAGTGCACTCACATTGCACATAAATAAACAAATATCATCAATAACTTTTTTTTTTTTTTTTTTTCATTTAAAAGATTCATATGCCTCTCAAGGATCAAAACTAAGAATAAAAAACTCCACTATATGTTAACTTAATTAAAAATTTAATTATTGTAATTGATAATTTATTATTGCATAAAAGTATACAATCAATAATGATTATCAATTGTAAAGTCATCTCGATGGTTAAAAAAGAAAAAAGAAAAAAAAAAGCATCACCCTAACAAATAATAATTATTTTTAGGTAGAGCTAGACAACAAAACAACATCCAAATCCTAAAGTCCCAAACGTATAATTTTCTGTCACAAATAAACAACCAAAATGTTATATTAAATGCGTAGTTATAATGCACGAGTCATTTGCTTTGGCTGAGTAGAGAACTTTTTTTAGTAAATGATTTGTTATTCTTTTGTTAGTAAAGATAGATTTTTGTTCTTGTTTCGGGAAGGGAGCCATCTGTAAGGTTGAATTTATTCAACCACCTAATTGGCTTTATTCCGTGCCAAATTTGCTTGTAATTCAGCATTTAGTAACCCTGTATTTAGGTGGGTTTGATGTAAGGGTAGTGAGTGAGATAGAGTGAAGTTTGCTCAAGAGTGTGCAAGAAAACAGAGACTCGCGGCTAGGACTCGCGGGTGACTCGCGGCTGCAAGCCGCCAGACGCAGCACACGTGCCAAGCATGCTGGAAGGTGAACAGTCATGCCAGCTGGAGCACTACAGGACAAAACAGGACAACTGGCCATACGGTTATCTCGCGACTGGATCTCGCGACTTGGTCAAGCCGCGAGGTCAAGCCGTGAGCCACCCCTGTTTTGTAAAACCTGACGTTTCACATTCCTCTCCCACTCCAGTATAAATACCCCTTTTACCCACGATTGAGAGAGAGCTTCCAGAGAGAATTTTGAGAGAAAAACCCTAAAGAAAAACAAGATTGATTCACCCACAATCTATACCTTAGAGTCTCTCCAAATTCCCAACTCTCTTCCTCTCCATTGTCAAATCCTTGAGAGGCATTATACCAGACCTGGTTCTCACCATCATCATCACTGTGAGACAGTTGTTTGGATTTCTGGGAAGCAGTTAGGAAGGAACCAATCTTCATTGGTTGATGCTATGGTCTAGTAGCGGAATCCGGGAAGCTAGAAAAGAAAAAGGTTCGGCGCAACCTCGTTGGAGCAAGAAGCTTGGAGGGCTTAGGTGCACTGGGTAGATTAGGCTTGGAGGGTCTATTGCTGTCCTTGTATCCCAACTACATTTTCTAGTGGATTATTGACCGCTTGGAGGGCGGCGGAGAGGTTTTACGCCGAGGGCTTCGGTTTCCTCTTCGATAACACATCGCGTGTTGTCTTTGTGTTTGCATCTTCCTTCCTCTCTATCTTTGCCTTTTATTATCTGCTGTGGATTTTATTTTGTTATGGCTTAGATAGGTTTTAACCAATTTCATATTATAGCATATGTTAAGTTTCCGCACACTTGTTGTTTGACATATTGCTTGAATTGGTTAAGTTGTACGTTGGGGGTCTAAACGTTCAAAGGTGTTTTTACACGTTTTTGAACTTTCACCATCATCGACATATATGAACTTTGCGGCCATTTTAATTGTTAAGTTTTTTATGGGATTGATTTCCAATTTTTGAAGGGACAAGTTTTTAAACCAAACTTTTAGGTAATATCATTTGAAAAAAATCATGGGAGTAATATCCATTTTTATATAGTAATTTAATAAATTTTCAAGTAATATCTATTATTAAAGTAATTATTTTGGAGTAGAACTTTGTTCGAAAATCAATAAAAAAAGATAAAGTTACAACTAATGGTTACAATTTTACTCAATATATTTTTATTGGATGCGAATTTTGACAAATCAATAATTGAATTACATATTTTTCTTATATCCTCCATGCTTGTAAAATTTTCAGAAGATCAAAAATCAATAACTATGTAATTAATCAAATGTTTAAATTTCAAGTTTTTGTAATACAAAATTATGCATAAAAAATAAATTGATGGATTAAACAGGAAGTAATTTCCAATTGACATGTGTATTAAGAACATAAAGAACATGCAATCCAATTGTTACATTTTCAAAATATGTAGTCATGTTAATATTTAAGTGAAAGTTATAGCCAATACAACAAAATTTGTAACCAAATTTTGTCATCTTAAAAAATATTAAAATGCTAAAATCAATAGCAAAATCACACACGTGACCTTGCCCATCTTCTCCCCTAGAAATTAGAATGTCATGTTTTATATCGAAATTTTTTTTTAGCTCCAAATCGATTTAAATTTATCTCTTTCAACTCATTATATGATGATTTTTATGATTATCCATATGTATTATTTAAACTAATGTGTAACTCCGTGCATATGCACGGTTACAATTAAAAAACATTCACAATTACACAATTTAAATTATATTTATTTTTGAGAAGACATTCAAATTATATATGGTATGCTTACACCTTTTTTAAACTATACATTTTTAAAATATGTAACAGTTTCTTATTATATATATATATATATGTGTGTGTGTGTGAGAGAGAGAGAGAGAGAGAGAGAGAGAGAGAGAGAGAGAGAGAGAGAGAGAGAGAGAGAGAGAGAGAGATTTATAATTTAATTAGATTTAGACTCTTGGGTTTTTGCATCCAATAATTCACTTGCCACAAAAATTAGATGGACATGTGGTGTAAAATTAGACTCCAATTGAAATCTAATTGGAATTGGACTTTTCGATTTTTACACTCAATAATTCACTTGCCACAAAAATTAAAAATTAGATAGGACACGTATCGCAAAATTGAGAATCCAATTGAAATTTAATTGTATTTCCTCTGAGTTTTGGCTCTATATATATATGAGATGGGTTCAAGTTACACCTAGTGTAACTCTTATAAACTTACACATTTTTTACACCGTAGATTTCTAAGAGATCTAATGGTTAAAAAAAACATCATTAAATGCTATTGTTTTCCACCTTACTACCTAAATAATACTAGCATTCTCTCTCTCTTTCTCTCTCTCCTTATTTATTGCTTTCCACTATATAATATTTTCTTCAACACAAATCTAACAAAAAAAATTGAAAAATAATCCCATAATCATTGATTTCGCAAAACTACCCATAACAAGATTCAAATGACTTTAAATTTGCTCCTTAAAATAAATAAATAAAGGAACTTAATAAAACTTCAAAATCTGAGCCTATCACACACTAAACAATCAAATCAGATGGGAATGCTTAAAAGTTTTTTTTAACTGCTATGGAAATATACAGCGGGTCAATATTCTAGTTGGAGTGAATTATATTTTATTAATCTTTTTTGCTTGTCCTCTAGGAACTTTGTTTAATTGAAATCTGTCCAAAGCTAACAAATACTGACCCTTTTTTCCTTTTATTTTATAGAGACTCCTTAATTAATTTTCCAATTATTATTTTTGTAAGAGATTGTATGAATCTTATTGTATTTTGTATTTTTTGCCGATGATACAAACACAAACACCTACCCTTGGAAATATAACAGTCACTTGGGTTCAAAACATATACGTATTTATTTTTCCCAATTATTATATTATTATTTGTAAGAGACTATATATAGGTCTACCTTTCAATTGCTTTTTGATGAAATGGGAGGTTTGATTGTTTAGTGTATGGTAGGCTCAGATTTGAAGTTTATTTGAAGTTCCTTTATTTATTTATTTTAAGGAGCAAGTTGAAAGTCATTTGCTAACTCTTGTTTTGGGTAGTTTTGTGAAATCAATGAAAATGGGATTATTTTTCAATTTTTTTTTTGTTAAATTGTGTTGAAAAAAATATTATTTGGTGGAAAGCAATAAATAAGGAGAGAGAGAAAGAGAGAGAGAATGCTAGTATTAATTAGGTAATAAGGTGGAAAACAATAGCATCTAATAGTGTTTTTTTAACCGTTAGTTCTCTTAGAAATCTATGGTATAAAAAATGTGCAAGTTTATAAGAGTTATACCAAGTGTAACTTGAATCCACATATATATATATATATATATATATATATATATATATATATATATATATATATAGACAAGTCACGCATATCTTTAAAAAAAAGTCAAGTGATGTAGCATTTGCCACATCAAATTTTGTTAAAATTAGTGAAAATGCCCTATAAAGAAAACTAATACAAAGGGAGGTAAATGCCCTCGAAAGCAAACCACAAGGGAAGTAATTGTCACAAAATATAGAGAAGAGTTACATGCATAAGATTTTCACAACAAATCATAGGTGGTAAATTGTTATTAGTTTTAATTTAAACTTACTACTAAAATTAATTTTTTGTCCATCAATAACAACTTGTAACAATATGCCACTTATAATTTGTTGTGAAAGTATTATGAAAATATTGTGCACCTGTAATTTGTCCAAAATTTCCTTTTAAAAAAATATATAATTTGCACTTTTTGGGTCAGGCTTTATTCGGCTCAATCCAACTATACAATGACATCTAGGCCCAGCCCACCCCAGTTCCGCGCGCTAATCAGCCCCACATAAACAACTGGCGGGAAAATAAAAACGAAAACAATTTAACAATAGGCTTTTTACTCTTTTGAATTGATTGTAACTTTACTTTTCTTAAAAATGGACACGGGTTGCTATTCGTTTGAGTTATAATGTCAATTTTTTGAACCCGAGTAACGGTATCAATTGCCAACCCAAACTAACTTTGTTGATTGATCATTGAGCAAACTTACACATTATTTTAAGCTGTAATGTGTGAATACAACAACTCTATCTCTCTCCTCTCTGAGTTGTTATGATGTCTTAGTATCACACCGTATAGCAAACTCCTGCTGCTTCTAACCCTTTACATTGTGTGATTAGGTGAACATAGTTACAGTGTATTTGTCAGAATGGTTTCATGTAAAATCAAGTTTCATGTATGCCTTTTTTTATTTTATCTTGTGAAGAAACTTTAATACTTCTCTAACAAAATCATCCTCTAAGAGTACATTTGGAAATGACTTATTTAACTGAAATTGAAAACTTTTTACCAAAAGTACTGGAGATAAAGCTAAAAGGTAGTCAAAATAGTACAATATGACCCATGAATTGTACCAAAAAGTGCAGTGAGACTCATAAATAATAGTAAAAATAAACTGAATAATAACAAAAATAAGCTAAATAATAAAAAATAAAAAAAAAACTGGCTTTTTAAGCCTATGTGTCAGCTCATGTCATGAGAATATAGCTAAAATACTATTAAGACCTTTCTAATCATCATTCTCTTCTAGATGAAGGCTGAGTCTTGCATTCTTAGTTTTGAGGGTTGTTGTGAGCAGTGTAGCATTGAGCTCAGGGGCGGAGCCATGTTGCCCCTTGGAGGGGCCGTGGCCCCTGCCAAAAAAAAAAAAAAAAGTCCACCAGCCTATATAGAAATTTTAATTGGGCCCCTCCAATGCTGTACATCCACCCCCCCTCCCATTTCTGTTCAATTCACTCCCAGGCCCCAGCATGCTCTAGTTTCAATTGTAGGCCTCTTTTATCTTTTAATAAAACAAAACATGGTCCACTTATATTTAAATACCCAAAGGCACTACTCAACAAAATAACATATTATCACCCATTCTCAATCTCAAAATCAGAACCCTTTCTTTTGCTATTCTTTTTAGAGAGGTGCTACGTCCACAAAATTTTTACAACATTTTTACAAATCATAAGTGGTTAGTTGTTATTGGTTCAAATTTGAACCTAACACTAAGATTACTTTTTTGCTACAACAATAACAACCAGTAATAACCTGCCACTTAGGATTTGTTGTAAAAATGTTGTGAAAATATTGTAGACATATCATTTCTCTTCTTTTTATTCTCTTCTTGTCTTCTGTGTACACGCCATCGCCCACTCCACTGGTACCAACAGCCCCCAAACAAAACAAAACCTTAGCTCAGCCCTCCTTTCAAACTTAGTCCTCACGATCCCAAAAAAAAAAACCTGACCATTATTTTCTTTCTTCTTGCTTTCTTAAAATAAATCATTCAGAAGGTGAGTTTTCAGTTTTCTTTTCTTTCTTCAGCACTACACCTTCATCTCTTTTTTTAGTGTTTTTTTTTTTTTTTTTTTTTTTTTTTTCCTTCTTCTCAACTATATACGCTTACTTAAATATTTACATGCACTTTAATTTTTCATAGATTTTTAGAGAAATATATGATTGAAGGCATGGGGAGGTATGAATAACATCCATATAATTAATAATAGGAATGATGATAGGTTGACTATTTAAATTACAGTGGAAATTTTGTTTTTTTCTTAAGTACCAATAACATCCATATAATTAAGTAAAAATTTCTAATTAAGATTTTATTTTTTAAGTTCTTTTTAGGTTAATTTTTGAGTCATATTCTTAAAGCTTAAAGAATTATGAGCAAACGAAAAACAATTGACGCATTCTTTAAGAAAAAGATGTTAGCAATTCAGAATTTAGGACACCTATGGTTGTAGAAACAAATGTGGCTGTAGAAATAAATGTTGATACTTCAATGCCTAATGAACACCCTTCCAAATGTTCAAAAACTCAATCTGAAGAGGTAGATCGCAATCCAGGATCACGTAAACAAATATGTGAATTTCCTATCAACAAACAAGATGAATCTGACGAGCTTATCTCAAAGAAAGTCCATATCAACCTAAAAATATAGACGGTCCATACATCAATGATAATCATCGTCGTTGAAAATCGACCCCCCCATGTAAAAAATCCTGGCTACACCCCTGATTGAGCTTAAAGTCTTTTTCTTTCATTCCATGCTGGATTGGGCTAGAGTTATACATTTTTTCACTTGAAATTCTTTTTTAGATTTGTTTTAGAGCATTGTATTTGAGAGGTTGATGTTGGTGCTTTCTCCGTATACCCCCTGTATACTTGGAAGTTTTTGCTTTAATAAAGATTATTACTCATCAAAAAAAAAACTTTTACTTTTACTTTCATTTACTACTTTTCAGCTTGGGGATTTCGCCTTTTTATCTCTTATTCACTTTATTGAAGGGGATATATTCGGTATCAGTGACAAAATCAGGGTGTTTAACAGTACATGACTTTATAGCTCTTTATTGCCAGAGTAATGAATCATTACTGTTAGGTTCTTAAGACTTAGGTTTTATGTATTTTAGAACTCTAATGTGTATTGTTGGCAAATCATGATCAAAACAATATGGTTAGTAGTGTTTTATCTTGCTCAAAGTTGTACATTTTATGTAAAGTTGGAATCGAGCTGATGCAGAAGTTACTATGCATTTCGGCCTGGCTCAATCGATCGAAGCTTAGGCTCGATCGATCGAATCTCGGGCAGAATGCGTTTTTCTGCAGAATTCCAACTCAGCCCTAGTGTGTTTAAAACGTTTAGGGTTTTCTAATTTGTCCTAAATATAAAAGGTAAACCCTAGTCACATTTTAGTGTTGCTTATATTGTTGTTTGTGTAAATCTCTTGTGCGATCTAGAGGAGCTTTCCTTTATACAAACTTAGGGTTTTCAAGGAGGAGATATTTTCTACACCTTGATGATCAACTCAGTTTCTGCCATTGGAGTTTAAAGAAAACACAAGCGGGTGTGCTTGTATCTGGTGGTGAATCCAAGAAAGAAGGAGTCCGTGGATTCGGAGCTTGCACATAGTCGTGTCAGTAAGTTCTACTGGTGGGTAGCAATAAGAAGTCGAGCGTGGGGGCTTGTAAGTCTTATTGTATGAACTTCGATTCTTTCAAGATAGTGGATTCAGGTTTACCTTGAGGATAGCTAGGTTAAATCCTCCCTAGGTTTTTACCAGTTTGGTTTCCTGGGTGATCATATCATTGTCTTATTTATCTTTCCGCTGCTATGCATGATATGATTATTTGATTGTGATAACCTAGACTTGGAATTTGACTAAGTAACAATTTGGCTAATTACCTAGGTTAATCCAATTGTGGTTTTAAGGGGTCTAAAAAACTATCAAGTGGTATCAGAGCGGGTAGCTCTCTTGTTGTTGATCTCTTGATCATTGAGCTGATCCTTGACCCCTATTGTCATGGAACACGGACACTCTCTGGTTATTCCTCCTCACTTTGATGGGAATAATTATGCTTATTGGAAAGTAAGGATGAAAGCATTCCTGAAATCGATTGATGAGAGAGTCTAGAATTCTGTTAAATACGGATAGGAGAAGCCCACTACTCTTGTTAGTGAGTGGCAAACTTCTCAAAAAGAAGTAGCCTCGTTCAATAGCAAGGTTATGAATGCTATTTTTAATGCTGTTTCTATGGAGGAATTTAAGAGAATCTCTAATGTTGAGGTTGCTCATACTACCTGGAATATCCTCCAGACTGTGTATGAAGGCACAAAGGCTGTCAAAATCAATAAATTGCAGCAATTAACTTCAAAATTTGAAAGCATTAGGATGTTTGATGATGAATCTTTTGATGAATTCTATGCTAAATTGAATGATATTGTTAATTCTACTTTTAACTTGGGTGAAATCTATGATCAACCTAAAATTGTTAGGAAGCTTCTTAGATCTTTAACTGAAGACTTTAGACTCAAGGTGACTGCCATTACTGAGAGCAAGGATGTGGACTCCATCTCTGTTGATGAGCTTGTAGGATCTCTTCAATCCTATGAGTTGGACCTACCCAAAACTAGCAAATCCAAATCAATGGCTCTTAAGTCAGTTGATGATGTTGAGGTTGGTGGATTTGATGATAAGCTCTCTACTACAGAGATTGCTTATCTTGCCAAGAACTTTAGAAACTTTCTCAAGAATAGTAACAGAAAGGCAAGAGACACGAACACTGCTGAACCTAGAAACTTTAGGAAGTATGATCCCACTAAGGTTAACAATAATGATAAACCTAGAGAAAAAGTAGGTCAATCTCCTAATAATTCTATGGGTCCTCAATGTTTTGGATGTCAAGGGTATGGTCACATGAAATCTGAATGTCCTACCTATTTGAAGTCTAAGGGTAAGGCTATGACTGTAACCCTTAGTAATGGTGAAGTTTCTGATGATGAGTCTGATTGTGATGAGGATGGAAACTTCATTGCTTTCACTGCTACTGTTGTAGTCAATGAGAGCATATCTGCTAAAGAGAACCCTTCTGATGGGGGACTCTCTGAGGATGCAGATCTTCAAGAGGTCTACAATAAACTTTGCAAAGTTGCTGCAAAGGATGCTATGAGTGTTGAACTTGGCCTGAAGAAAATTGAGTCTCTTGAGCTTGACAAGAAAAATTTGCTTGTAAAATTGTTTGATGCTAATGAACTTTTGAACAATGTGAAAACTGAGAATATGCTTTTGCTTGATAAAGTTAAATCTTTGGAACTTGATTTATCTGTTGCTAGAACTACTAGTTCTAAACTTGATCATATGCTGAGTGTTCAAAAGTCTCCTTCTGACAAATCTGGATTAGGTTTTGTTGAAAACATCTTTGTGTCTGCTCCCCATTCCACAAATTTTGTTCCTTCATCTTCTTCTGAACTTTCTGTGAGTGAGATTGTGAGTGAAACTGTCAAACCCCCTGTGAGTAAGGTTGTTAATCCCATTGAAGTTTCACCATCTAGGAAGATTAGGGTTGATCTGAAAGAGTCTAAACCTAAAAAGCCTACCCTATCTAAGGACAAGACACATGATAAACCTACTTGGGTTTGTCATTTTTGTGGAAAGTCTGGACACATACGTCCAAACTGTTACAAGCTGCAAGCTGCAAAGAGAGCAAACAAACCAAAAGTACCTGTGCCTCAAGCACAAGATCCTATGGTACTCATTGGTGAATTGGTAAAGGTTTTAAACCTTTATTCAAATCCTAGAGTTGGAAATCACTCTAATGTGAATACGAACTCCAATGCTCGTGGTGCATCTAAAAGATTTTGGATGCAAAAGACTCGAACTAATTGAGTCTTTCTGACATGGTCCTTGTGCTTCGTTGCTCTACCCTTTGTGACCATTGTTCTTTGTCTTTTTTTTTTCTTTTTTTTTTTTTTTCTTTTTTTTTTTTTTTTTTTTTTTGTTTCTAGGATTTGCATTGCATAACATTCATGCTTTTCATTCTAGGTGTTTTTTATAATAATAAAAAAATATAAAAAAAAAAAAGGGAAAAAGGGAAGAAAGAAAAAGGAAGCATATTGTGTTTTGCACTATATTTTCTTGGTTTTTAAGAAAAAAGTTGGTCAATTTATTTACACGTAACATGTCTTTTGTACCTTGTTTAGTTTTGATGAGCTTATTTATTGCACTTGACTAGTTGAAACTTTGTAGTGCATGTTGTGAGGGAAAGATGTTTATGGTGTTTATCACTTTGTCTTAATCTTGAAGTCACATGTTTTTTGATTGTTGGACTTGATCCTTTTGAGAAAGGCATAAATAACCATCTCACCACTGTTCACTAGCCAATCATGAACACCTTAGTGCATATCGTAAGATTTTGTGCTCGAGAAAGTGTAGCACATGCACAAAAAGAACATAAGGTGTAGCCTCGGTTTAATTGCTTAATACTTAAAATTGGTGTGTACTATTAGGCTTGATGCCAAAATCACATAATTAAAATTGGTGTGTACATTATCCTGACTCTTTAATAAGTTTCTGAATGAATTAAAATTGGTGTGCATATTTTGAGGCAAAATTCAAGAAACTTACATGATTGCAAGCTTATGATTTAGGAGATGTGAGAGTTATATGATGTAACTCTTTAGGTGATAGTCTCTTTTAAATTCTATGTGATGAATTTTGTAGACTTTGTGATTAATTGCTATTTATATATCACCTCACATGTATCTCAAATTTTTGCTATTTGCACACACTACACGAGTTACTCTTTGCTAAACATTGTACATGTTATTGTGTGTGTTTATGGTCTGACTAACCAAGTTTTGCAAATACTTTGAATTTTGTGCAAAATTGATTTGATGCTTGAAAATTTATGGAGAATGCAAGAAATTTTAATTTTGGGAATTTTGGGCTTCAATTCTTGTTTTTGAAAATCATATCATCACATACTCATGCATTGTGATTCCTATTTTTCTATGCTTTGAGTTGTTTCTGAAATTTTTTCAAAAACTGTGTTTTTTTTCTCAAAAACTTTGTGAGCCTCTATCCATTTCGATCGATCCAATCTAATTTTCGATCAATCGAAATTGTTTTTGAAATTGTTTTTAAATTTTTAAAGAGCCTCTATTTGTTTCGATCGATCGAAACTGTTTTTCGATCAATCGAAACTCGTGAATCAGGTTTTTTTAAAAAAATCCGTTTTGACTTGTTCTTCTCACTTTTTCAAAACTTTCTCTCTCTCTCCGACTTGGCAAGGCTCCACTGAGAATTTTTTGTCGTTTTCGGCCATTCTTTTTGCAAGGTTTTTCTCTCCCTAAGCTGGTATGTCCATTGTACCCTCTCTTTTTCATTTATTTTCTGTTTTACATGCATTTTTCATGCATTGAAGGGTTATTTTTGGACTTAGCATATTTTTGGGGTTTTTGATGATTCAAACCGTATTTTGTGAAATTGATCATTGGGTTTTTGTTTTAGGATGTTATAATCATGATCCTTGTGGTTTAATTTGATCAATTTTGTGGTTTGTGATTAATTGGAAATTCTAGGGTTTGTAATTAACCTGAATTGGGGCTTTTTGTTCAAATTGGTTCAATTGATGAAATTGGCTTGTTGAATTGATGAAATTGGCTTGTTGAATTGATGTAATTGGTCATTATTTTCTGAAATCTATCTTGTATGATGATCAATTAGTCAATATCTTTCAAATTGAACAAGTGGTTTTTTAAATTTTTGGGGTTTTTGTGTTTAAACCTCTATGCTCAAGCCTATTTTGTAAATTTGAACTTAATTTGAACTTAATTGCACTGCATTAGGTCATGCATCACTACATTTAATTGTTCATGCATCATATAGATTTTTGTTCTATATTTTTTTTGTGCTAATTTGCAGTCTGTCCTTTGTTTTTTTTTTTCTTTGTGTCTTGGTCCTTATCCTAGCACCATGCCTAGGAAAACTAGAGCCCATAAGACCCCCTCCACTTCCTCTGAGTCTCCCTCTAGGAGTGAGTTGTTTAGGAATGACAAAAGTAGAGAGGCCTTTGAGAAACTGAACAGTAAGCGTAAGATTTGGGCTAAGCGTTCTGTGAGTTTAGATGAGGTTGATCCGGCCATTAGGGCTAACTTTGAGTCTAGAGGTTGGTTGTCCCTTTTAGAGATAGATCATCCACCCCCGACCGCCCTGATTAGAGAGTTCTTCTCAAATCTCTCTTGTCACGTCTATGATTCCAACACCCTGTTAGGAGTTGGATACGAGGTGTAGAGTTCACCATTACTCCTCGGATAGTGGCTGAAGCTCTTAGGGTTCCGGTCGTTAGGGAGCCTGTCTATCCCTATGATGAGTCTCCACCCTTAGATGACGTCATGTCATACATCACTGGGTCTTCTATCCAGTGGGGTTCTGATCCTCGGATCACGTCTGCTGAGCTTACCGAGACTGCCTATCTTTTCTTTAGGATAGCGTGTCATTCTTTATGGCCTATTTCTCATCTCCACACCATCCCTCTAGGGCGATGTGTGTTTTTGTATGCTTTTGTTTCTGGAGCGTCCATCAGTTTCCCTCATCTGCTCCTTCGTTCTTTGAACGAGGTTCATAGGAGTTCTGCCGTAGGGCATGCGCTTATTTATCCTATTTTCATTCATAGGATTTTGTTATTTCTGGGTTTAGATGGTTTCCCTTCTGGTGAGCCTGTTTATGTTGTTGCTCCCATAGGTGCCACCTTCCTTAGGCAGAGGGCTGCTCACTTGAGAGTTGCTCCTTCGCGTCCTAGAGGTGAGTCTTCTGGTGCTGTTCCCCCTTCTCCCTCTTCTACAGGTGCTGATGCTGCTGAGACGTCTGCTGCTGCTGCTACTGATGCTGTTGTTCCTCCACTGACTACTTCGGATGATTCAGACATTCGACGTACGTTGGATCATCATGTCTTGACCGTTCAGGCGGCTCATGGACAGATTTTGGTGGACATACTCGATGAGATCCGTGCTTTGCGTGCGGAATTGGCACAATTTCGACGATCTTCACCGCCACCTCCTTTTGATGATGGATTTTGATTGCCCTTTGGCATTCCGTCACAAAAAGGGGGAGTACATTTTGAGCACTTTGTAGAGTTTTTGTCTTCAAGGGGAGAGTATTTTTGTTGGTTGGAGCTTGTGAAGTTTAGATTGTATCTAGGTGCTTCACATTGTATTTTTATCTTTCTAGCTCTTGCCATTTTTTTTGTTGGGATATTCATGTTAAGGGGAGTTACTTTTATTGGTTTATATGTTACTTGTTTTCAAACTGCTTATTGATTTATATTTATGAGTTATTCATTGATATATGTCTTTATTGTGTGTTGTTTGAAATCAAGAATTTATTTTGTTTACTTGTATTTTCCACACATGCGGTTATGCATTTTGTTTAAGTGTTTCAGGAAATATACAGGTTGATTCAATTGAGCTGCTATCTACACTTACAACTGATGGATAGTAGTTAGGATTGAATTTGTTTTTATGAGCATTATTTTTATAAAGGGCTTTTCTTTGTAAACTTTGAGCTTTTAGTGTGTTTTGTCACGGATTGCCAAAGGGGGAGTTTGTTAGGTTCTAAAGACTTAGGTTCTATATATTTTAGAACTTTAATGTGTATTGTTGGCAAACCATGATCAAAACAATATGGTTAGTAGTGTTTTATCTTGCTCAAAGTTGTACGTTTTATGTAAAGTTAGAATCGAGCTGATGCAAAAGTTACTATGCATTTCGGCCTGGCTCGATCGATCGAATCTCGGGCAGAATGCGTTTTTCTACAGAATTCCAACTCAGCCCTAGTGTGTTTAAAACGTTAAGGGTTTTCTAATTTGTCCTAAGTATATAAGGTAAACCCTAGCCACGTTTTAGTGTTGCTCATATTACTGTTTGTGTAAATCTCTTGTGAGATCTAGAGGAGCTTTCCTTTACACAAACTTAGGGTTTTCAAGGAGGAGATATTTTCTACACCTTGATGATCAACTCAGTTGCTGCCATTGGAGTTTAAAGAAAACACAAGCGGGGGTGCTTGTATCTGGTGGTGAATCCAAGAAAGAAGGAGTCCGTGGATTCGGAGCTTGCACGTGGTCGTGTCAGTAAGTTTTACTGATGGGTAGCAATAAGAAGTCGAGCGTGGGGGCTTGTAAGTCTTATTGTATGAACTTCGATTCTTTCAAGATAGTGGATTCAGGTTTATCTTGAAGATAACTAGGTTAAATCCTCCCCAGGTTTTTACCGGTTTGGTTTCCTGGGTGATCATATCATTGTCTTATTTATCTTTCCGCTGCTATGCATGATATGATTGTTTGATTGTGATAACCTAGACTTGGAATTTAGACTAAGTAACAATTTGGCTAATTACCTAAGTTAATCCAATTGTGGTTTTAAGGGGTCTAAAAAACTATCAATTACCATGTCAGTTCCTTCACTGCAACTTGCTATACTGTTTCTCTTACTTCGCAAGTATCTGTTTTGAGTTTTGACTAAGGCAAATGGAGGTTTATTTAGGCTATGGACAGATTTGTTGTGAATTATTTAACATGTTTGGAGCACACTTGCTCTTAAACTAAAATCCTATGCAATCTAACACTAATAGATAGGCATGCACGTACACAATATTTAACTAGTGTGTACATTAGAGTATTTAGTATTTACAATACTTTGATTTTACATGTGGTGGCTCAGATGATAGACTGGCAATATTCACTTGATTTGATTTTTGTCTTTTAATATAGGAAAAAGAAAATAATATTTAATCTTCAATGTTCTTAGTGCATGTTTATGGTTATGATATGCAATATTGGGTAAGTGGTTACAGTAAGACATGCGTGCTTCTTCGTTTTGTTTCTCATGTGGTAAATGTGCATGTTTAATTGTTTATACAGTGACTTCACTGTGAATGCTCTTTTCCTTCCTTGAAAACTTGTAAATGCTAGAAACTTACATACAAATATATGCTGCCTCTAGAAATTGAAAATTAAAGCACCATTCATTCTTGAAGCAACATCTTGTTCCAGCATTGTCACATGTTTTAAGGCTGCGCGTTCAAAGCCTGCCCGGACCATTTTTGAAGGTGGCTTCGAGTGATCAATTAATCGTCATAGAATTCTTTGGTAACTGTATAATACCTCGGATGTTGAAGATTGAAAGATGGTAACTTTTAGTTTAAGCTAATCTGTCTTCTTTTTTACCCATGTAGTAGCTTGTACAACTTGAGGTATTACAAGAACAGTGGATTGTTTCATTCTTTTTCTTTTCTAAATCAGTTTCCGTTCCTTTGTTCTTATCATGTTGGTCATCTTTGGAAGATGTGGTAGTGTACCTGTTTAATTTCAGAACAATAGAATTAGCCTAGTGTGGATCTTTTGTATAGGTTTGATATTATTGATATGTACTGTACTCATCTAGTTACTGCTTGATAAAATTGAGTAAATTCTTATATTTGTTTAAAATACAAATTTCTTCTCTCTACATACAACTTAATGTTTTGCCAAACAATAAAGCTAGATTTTGTAATAGTTTACAACATCTGAATACAAGCCCAAGCAAAATCTGAATGTGAATTTGATCAAAATTTCACTGTAGGCATCAGTTCTCCAGGGAAAGGTTAATTCTCATTTCAACTCAATGTATTTCTATGCTTTTACTTCTGTATTTTTGGAGGTATCCAATTCTTCAGTTTCGGTTGTTTTCCATAAGAGATGAGTTGCAGCATTTGTTGGAGCTGAAATAGAGGGGTGGAGTACTGGAGGGTATGCATGCTTTGATGGGGCAAGGGAAATAGGACACAAAGGGAAGGCAATTTTGTGTAAGGCTTTCTGTACTCGTATAATGTATTGGTCAGCAGCTGAGCTGATAGCAACTTTCATTCTCCAGTGAGAATCTGAGGAATGTGTATTCTTCTCCTGTCTGCGTGTTTTCTGCGCTATGGCCCAAGAGTGCAGGGTTTTGAAACCTAGGCTATAAAATTACACTAGATGGTCTGGAATTAAAAAGAAAAGCATGGGAAAAAATGGAGAGAGGATAGAACTTGGTTCTGACCCCAATTATGCAGATAAGAACTAATCAGATACATATTAGTTATGGTCATATAAAGGTTGTCTGTGCTCTTCTATATTTCTCTATAGACTTGTTGGGGTCATTGATTAGTTTTCACATCATGTTATTTCTATTAAAAATGCAATCTGGCATCACGGCATTGTTTATGAAACTATAACTGTTCATTAGATTGTGTCTCCAAGCCTTTAGCAAATCACCAAGTTTGACTCGTGTGTGCTAGTTGTATATTTTGATAGCTTTGAAAAGGAAAGACTTAAAATAGGAAAAGCTTTCAAGATCAGAAAAAATACTTTACTATAAAGGCTAAGTATGAACAAAAGCAATCCTGATATGTTAATAAAAATGTAACCATGACATACTGTTTGTTATGTGTGATGTGCTTGGGGCTTACACTTGCAAAGAAAATTGGGATTACCTCTAAAATGCATGTGCAAAGATAATTTTGGAAAGGAAGTTTATAAATATTCATGACAACTGAAATTTCTAAAACTCACTATATGAAAGAACAATGGGGGATTACCTCTCCTATGACAGTTTAATTTTTAAGTTGTTTGAAAATCTTGAGTTGATTACATAGGATCCAAAGTCCAATCTCTGATATCTAGCATCCTGAAGAATAAATGATTAATTTCATTCTTATATATACTTCAATTGTTTTCTGATGGATAGTTTTATATATTTCCATCTTACTTAGGAGAGTGTAGCCAACCCACCAAAACCAAACTGACCCAACCCAACTTGTGAGGTTAGGTCGATTTTTAGGGGTTGGTGGGTTGGGTTATGAATTTTTTTTTAATAGTGGGTCAGGTTGGGTTCGGGTCATAACAATCACAAACCTGCCTAATCTAACCCGACCCACCTATATATTTAAATTTTAAATAATGTATATTTAAAAATATATTATATAATTAATAAATTTTTTATTTAATTTATTTCCCCTATTCGGCTCTTCCTATATAAAACCTAATTACCTTGCAAACCCTAACAATCTTATTTCTCTCTCTCTGCTGCCTCCCACTCCCACTCTTCTACTCCACTCCTATTTGTTTATAACTAAGTTAAGATACTAGTTCATTTATATTTTTTTTTATCAACTTAGTTGGATATATTTTGTTTATAAGTGAGTTGAAATACTAGCTCATGTATATTTTATTTACCAACTCAGGTAACAAGTACTTGTCCATGGAAATAAGCGGAAATGGGCTTAGAGCAATTTTCAGTTTCGGAATTTGGGAAAAGAGTAAGAGCATTCACAGCAGTGGAGCTAAAAATTTAGCTTTTTAGCTCCACTAAAAATTACTTTATCTATTTTACCTACATACATGCTACAGCAGTGGATCTATTTTAGCTTCCAACACAATAAAATAATATAAACATCACAATAAAATAATATAACCACTACAATAAAATAATATATCACACTACCCAAAAAAAATTCATAGCAACCACCACAACCACTTCTACCATCAGCCACGGTCACAACGACAGCCACAACAACCACCATCACCACCACCGGCCACCAGTTCACAGCAGGAAAAAAAAAATGCAGCACAACCACCACTAAGGCACCAACACAGCATCACCAAACCTACAGCCACCACAAAACAAACCCACAGCACACCACAAAACAAACCCACAGCCACAAAATCAACCACAGCCAAACGCCGAAACCCACAGCCAAACGCCGAAACCCACCAAACCCAAATCCAGCTACCCAAATGTCGAAACCACACACCGAAACCCATGCCCGAAACAAAAACCCAGCTCGAAACACAAATCCGAAACACAAGCAAGCCCGAAACTCAAAGCCGAAACACAAAGCGGAAACATAAGCACAGCCCGAAACACAAAACCGAAACGCCGAAAATAGAGAAAAGAGGCCGAAATGGGTCAGGTCGGCGCCCGAACGTGGGTCGACGGCGACGGGTCTGTGGCGGCTGGGCTCCTGCAGATCGGCGATGGGTCTCTGAGGAAGAAAGCCGAAAATAGAGAAAAGAGGCCGAAATGGGTCAGGTCGGCGCCCGAACGTGGGTCGACGGCGACGGGTCTGTGGCGGCTGGGCTCATGCAGATCGGCGATGGGTCTCTGAGGAAGAAAGAAGGGTCTGTGGGTCTGTGGAGGAAGAAAGAAGAGATGGAGAGGCAGTGAGAAGAGAGAGACGGAGAAAGGAGAAAGGAGAATGAAGGAAAGAATAAAAAATAAAAAAAGTAGTGTGAACATAGAATAAAAAATTATATTTCATTTTAGCTTTGAGCTACAGTACACATCTATAGATAGATGTGTACTGTAGCAAAAAGCTAAAAAATTTTAGATATAACTCCTTTGCTGCATCCTCTTTTTTATGGTTTGGTGTAGCTAAAATAGCAATATAGCTATTTAGCTACACTGCTACAAATGCTCTAAAGGAAAGTGGAGAAACTAACCACTTGTTCTTTTCTCGCCAATTATTTTTCGTTGGGCTAGTTAGCGCGCGAAACTGTGTATGGGCTAGGCCTAGATGTCATTGTCTAGTTGGATTGGGCCGAGTAAAGCCTGACCCAACAAGTGTAAAATTGTGTTTTTGTTTTTTGTTTTTAAATGAGATTTTGGTTAAATTACAAATTCCATTCTTGCGATATAGCCTTATATTTTGTGACATTTATACTTTCCTCGTGGTTTATTTTATAAGGCATTTACCTCCTCTTGTAGTTTTCATTATAGGGCATTTTTGTTAATTTTAATGGAATTTGGTGATGTGGCAAATGCTAATATCACGTGACCTTTTTTATTGATTCACGTGACTTGTTTAAATAATATGCATGGATAGTCTTATAAATCGTCACATAGTGGGTAGAAGGAGATAGTTTCAAACTGATTTGGAGTTAAAAAAAATTTTCGATATAAAATATAACGTTTTAGGGGAGAAGATGGGCGAGGTCATGTGCATGATTTTGCAATTGATTCTAGCATTTTAATATACTTTTAGAGGACAAAGTTTGGTTATAAACTTTGTTGTAGCTAATGGCTACAATTTTTACTAAAAAAATTAACATGACTACATAGTTTGAAAATCTAATCGTTAGATTTTATGTTCTTTATGTTCTTAAAACGCTTGTCAAATTTTGTAAAAATCGAATTTTTTCCTATTTAATCCATAAATTTATTTTTTATGCATAATTTTATATTATAAAAAATTGAAATTTAAACATTTGATTAATTACATAGCTATTGTTTTTTGATCTTTTGGAAATTTTGGAAATTTTGCTATCATGGAGGATATAAGAAGAAAATGTAATCCAATTGTGAAATTGTCAAAATTCACATTCAATAAAAGTATATTGAGTGAAGGTTTAGTCATTGGTTACAACTAAGTTTGTAGCCAAATTTTGTCATTTTTTTATATTGATTATCTATCTCACATCCTCTAAGCCCTGTAGTTTGATTTTCGAACAAAGTTCTCCAATTTTTTTTTTTTTTTGAGGTAGATTCTCCTCCAAAATAATTGCTTCAATAATAGATATTAATTACTATATAATAATAGGTATTACTTGAAAATTTTTCAAATTACTATATAAAAATATATAAAACTCCCTTAATTTTTTTTTTTTTTTTTAAAATGATATTACCTGAAAGTTTGGTTAAAAAAATTGTACTTGGCCCTCCCAAAATTGGAAAACAATCCTCTATAAACTTAACAATTAAAATGACTGCATGCATAGCTTATACATATCACTGATGGCCCCTTCTCGACAGTGGTGGCTCCAAGAATTTTTCTAAGAGTGGTCATTAAGAAATTTAAATTATTCAAAATCTAATAAAAAGAAAACTTCATATATTGAAGACAAAAAAAAAAAAAAAAAAAAAAAAAAAAAAAAAAAAAACACGCAAACATATAAACTCTTACAATTTTCTTCTATGGTTTTTCTTATTTTGAAATTGTTATATATATATATATATATATATATGATAATCTCATTATCAATGTTACAAGCTACATTTCTTTCAAAATTTTAGTAAAATAAAAAATTTCTTGGACTTTTTCTTTTTGTTTGTAAAAACCTAATATATTGTTAAGGGGACTGAAGTTTAAAGACAATTTTTGCTACAAACTTAGTTGTAGCCTAAAGCTACAACTCTCATTAAAAAAACTAATATTAATATATATTTTGAAAATCTAACCGTTAAATTGTATGTTCTCTATATTTTTAAAACACATGTTAAATTTCATGCCAATCAGATGTTATTTACTATTTGAGCCATAAACTTATTTTTTTATGTATAATTTTAGACTACAAAAACTCAAAATTTAAACATTTAATTGATGACATAGTTATTGATATTTGATATTCTTGAATTTTTTGCAAGTATGGAGGATAGAAGAAGAAAATGTAATTAAATGGTGAATTTGTCAAAATTCACATCCAATAAAAAAAATATTAAATGGATTGAGTTGTAACCTTAGTCTACAACCAAGTTTGTTGCCAAATTTTAATTATATTTGGCCTAAAAAAATTTAGGGTGGTTAAAAAGTTTTTTTTAAGGATAAAAAATCATAAATTTTTAAAATTTATACATAATAATTATAAAAAAAAATTAAAAAAAAAAAAATTCCAAGCCAAGGTGGTCCAATGACCACCCTAGACTCTACGTGGATCCACCCTTGCTTCTCAAAACAAGAACAAAAATCTTTCTTTACTAATAAAACAATAACAAATCATTTATTGAAAAAAAAAAAAAAAAAAAAAATCTCTACTCAGTCAAAAAGCAAATGAATCATCCATTATAACTATGTTTTTCATATAACATTTTGGTTATTTGTTTATTTGTGACTGAAAATTAAATGTTTGGGACTTTAGAATTTGGATGTTGTTGTGTTGTCTAGCTCTACCTATATAATAGTTAGGGTGCTTCTGCTTTTTTTTAACCATAAGCAAGATGACTTCACAATTGATAATCATTATTGATTATATATTTTTATACAGAAATAAATTATCAATTACAATAATTAAATCATTAGTTAAGTTAACATATATTGGAGTTTCTTATTCTTCGTTTTGAATCTTTTGATCCTTGAGAGGCACATAAATCTTTTTTTTTTAATTGATGATATTTGTTATTTATGTGCAAGAATTCACAAATCATGAAAATCGTCTATTGAAAATGGAACTTCACCATATATAAGCATAATGTAATTCAACATCTGGACTACAAAAAAATTGTTAAATATTTTTGAATTACATTAAAGGCGAGTAAAAAGTAAGGATTAGAAAATCAACGACTTACTATTTTGTTTATAGAATCGTTATACTTGTATTTACTCTTCCACTTACTACTGAAACTATTTCAAACAACCATTTTCAATCATAAATATTACCAAAGCTAAATTTCACAATAAAATGGAAGGTGTTATTCTAGTGGAAGTGATGGAGATGGAGGCCGTGGAAGTAACGGTGAGTGTGGTCATCCAAAGAAGTAAAGCTTATCAACTACCACATTAGTGGCAATGAGGCAAAATGCTATAGCATAAATCACGTGAGGCCATTGCCTCAAGTGTCCAATGGCATCCATTTCTAATAATCCAACTTTAATCACAAGAAAATTAGTGCTTAAGCTTGGATGGTAATGATGGGAGCTAATCCTTTATATGCAGATTCATTGACAATGGTATCTTTATTTTAATCCTATAAAATAGGTAATACTAGTGCTTTAAATTTTATTAAAAAACCTCGTAGTAACTTTTTACTTTCCTATGTATCCTAATTAGGTAGTCAAATTAATACAAAAAGTTATAGGGAATACCCTTTAAAATAGGTAATACTAATGCTTTAAATTTCATTTAAAAACCTTTTACTAATTTTTTATTTTCTTATGTATCATAGTTAGATAGTCAAATTAATACAGAAGGTTATAAGGCATAACCTTTTTACGTGGTTATGGGATGTCCCATTAGATTTGTTTGTATGTATCACATATAGCAAGTGTATCACACAATCGACCCATACATGCAAGGGTATGTTATTTTATGGACACAGATCCACATTTTGAAACATTAAGGGGAAAATCCAACCCCCCCCCCCCCCCAATTTTAAGGGTGTGTTTTGTATTTTAGCCTAAATAGATTGCATGATTTAATGCATGTGATACAATCATAACTATTGGAATGCCCCATGACCTTGTAAAACAAGCACCTTGTAGCTT
Organism: Quercus tomentella; assembly: GCA_028535165.1. Taxonomy (NCBI): domain Eukaryota; kingdom Viridiplantae; phylum Streptophyta; class Magnoliopsida; order Fagales; family Fagaceae; genus Quercus; species Quercus tomentella. The sequence continues at coordinate 6,704,078 of JAPQVY010000133.1, forward strand.
GTGAGACAAAATACCACACCCTTGCATATATAGGTAGATTGTGTGATGTATTGTATGTGATGAAGTCATAATTAATGGAACACCCCTTGACCTTGGAAAAGGGGCAAGCCACATGACCCATAAAAGGGGCACAACAAATATTACAAGATAAAATACCACACCCTTTCATATGGGTAGGTTTGATGCAATCGTACCTAATGTTGTTCCCTCCATTAACTTGTAAAAGGGGTAAACCAAACAACCTTGTAAAAAGGGAACAACAAGGATTGCGAGCTAATATACTATACCCTTGCATATATGGATAGATTGCATGATGTCATGCAATGTATGTGATGCAATCATAACTTGTGGAACGTCCTTTCGATCTTGTAAATGTGGTACAATTGAGCTTGCAAGATAAAATAACATACCTTTGCATGTATGGGTCGATTGATTGATGCACTTGCTATATGTGATACAAACAAATCTAATGGGACATCCCATAACCTTGTAAAAAGGGTATGCCCTATAACCTTTTGTATTAATTTGACTACCTAACTATGATACATAGGAAAGTAAAAAATTAGTATGAGTTTTTCTAAAGAAATTTAAAGCATTAGTATTACCTGTTTTAAAGGGTATGCCCTATAACCTTTTGTATTAATTTGACTACCTAACTATGATACATAGGAAAGTTAAAAATTAGTACAAGGTTTTTAAATGAAATTTAAAGCATTAGTATTACTTATTTTAAAGGGTATGCCTTGTAACCTTTTGTATTAGTTTGACTACCTAAATATGATACATAAGAAAATAAAAAATTAGTACGAAGTTTTTTAATGAAATTTAAAGCATTAGTATTACCTATTTTAAAGGATTAAAATAAAGATACCACTTTCAATGAATCTTTTTTTTTTTTTTTTTTTAATTTTTTTTTTGAGAATACTAAATATTTTTAACATACACACACAAGTAGGGGGGAGAAAGTTTTAAAGAAACTGACAGTGGTGTATATCTCATCATTACCATGCAAGCTTAAGGACTAATTTTCTTGTGATTAAAGTTGAATTACTTGAAATGGATGCCCTTGGACACTCGAGGCATTGGCCTCACGTGATTTGTGCAATAGCATTTTGCCTCATCGCCACTAATGTGGTAGCTGATAAGCCTTACTTCTTTGGTTGGCCACACTTACCGTTCTTTCCACCAAAATTTTCACCACCACGGTCACCGTCCCTTCCACTGCCTACATCTCCATCACTTGCGCCACCAAAATCTCCATCACCACCACCACCACCGCCACCCTCACCATCACCACTACCACCACCACAACCAAAATCTCCACCATCACCACTTGTGCCATCCCCTCTATTGCCACTATCACCATCACCATCACCATCCCCTCTACTGCCACCCACACCCTCACCATCACCACTATCACCACCACCAAAATCTCTACCATCACCACCTGCGCCATCCCCTCTACTGCCACCATCACCATCACCATCACCATCCCCTCTACTGCCACCCACACCCACACCCTCACCATCACCATCCCCTCTATAGCCACCCTCACCATCACCATTACCACTACCACCCTCATCATCCCCTTCCACTTAAGGTCTACCATTGTCTCAATTTAAATATTTTATAGAATAAATACTTCCCTTCATATGTCAAGTGTGGGTAAGTTTGTTATCTTTGTATTTTCAAATATGTATCCTTATTGAATTATGATGGTCTCTAGTGTAGACCTTTGGTGAATCTATGTATGACTCAATGTATCGAACTATGAAGCACTCAATGTATCGAACTATTTTAAGCAATGTATGTTTTATAATAAAAGTTCTAATAAATTTATATTAATTATATTGTATGTTTGAAATAATGATCTGCATGATTGTTGCAAATGACGACTTGATATCCCGATTCATTCACGGTATAATTCATGAATTTGACCTTGGATGACCAGATAACACGAACATGTTTTTTTTATCAATAAAAAATAAGGAATATGTTAATACTGAAAAGTAAAATAAGTATATGTTCACTTATTCAGTATTAATAAAATAGAATAGCACCTTCCATTTCATTTCGAATTTTAGTTTTGGTAATATTTATGATTGGAAATGCTTGTTTGAAATAGTTTCAGTAGTAAGTGAAAGAGTAAATACAAATATAACTACTCTATAAACAAAATAGTAAGTCGTTGATTTTCTAGTCCTTACTCTTTACTAGCCTTTAATGTAATTCAAAAATATTTAACAAATTTTTTGAAGTCCAGATGTTGAATTACATTATGCTTATGATGGTGAAGTTCTATTTTCAATAGTCGCTTTTCATGATTTGTGAATTCTTGCACATAAATTACAAATATCATCAATTAAAAAAAAAAAAATTTGTGCCTCTCAAGGATCAAAGGATTCAAAACTAAGAATAAGAAACTCTAATATATGTCAACTTAACTAATGATTTAATTATTGTAATTGATAATTTATTACTGCATAAAAATATATAATCAATAATGATTATCAATAGTGAAGTCATCTTTCTGTGCTGATGGTTAAAAAAAATTAGAAGCACCCTAACTATTATTTAGGTAGAGCTAGACAACACAATAACATCCAAATTCTATAGTCCCAAACGATAATAAATTTTCAGTCACAAATAAACAAATAACCAAAATGTTATATGAAATAAATAGTTATAATGGATGATTCATTTGCTTTTTGGCTGATTAGAGAATTTTTTTCAGTAAATGATTTGTTTTTGTTTTGTTAGTAAAGAGAGATTTTTGTTCTTGTTTCGAGAAGGGGGCCATCAGCGACATATATGAGCTATGCGGTCATTTTAATTGTTAAGTTTTTATAGGATTGATTTCCAATTTTGGGAGGGCCAAGTACAATTTTTTTTTACCAAACTTTCAAGCAATATCATTTTTTTTAATAAAAAAAAATGATGGGAGTTTTATCTATTATTATATAGTAATTAATATCTATTATTAAAGCAATTATTTTGGAGAAGAACTTTGTTTCAAAATCAAAGTAGAGGGCCTAGAGGATCTGAGATCAATAATCAATATAAAAAAAAGGACAAAGTTTGGTTACAAACTTGGTTGTAACCAATTACTACAACTTCACTCAATATACTTTATTGAATGTGAATTTTAACAAATTTATAATTGGATTGCATTTTTTTTTATATCTTCTATGTTAGCAAAATTTCCAGAAGATCAAAGATCAGTAGCTATGTAATTAATAAGATGTTTAAATTTCAATTTTTTGTAATATAAAATTATGCATAAAAAATAAATTTATGGATTAAATAGGAAATAAAATTCGATTGTTACAAAATTTGACAGACGTTTTAAGAACATAAGGAACATGCAATCTAACAATTAGATTTTCAAATCATGTAGTCATGTTAATTTTTTTTTTTTTGGTAAAAAATATAGCCATTAGTTACAACAAAGTTTGCAACCAAATTGTGTTCACTAGAAGTCTATTGAAATGCTAGAATCAGTTGTAAAATCATGCACATGACCTCGCCCATCTTCTCCTCTAAAACGTTATATTTTATATTGAAAAAAGTTCAACTCTATATCAGTTTGAAACTATTTTCTTTTACTCACTATGTAACGATTTATAAGACTATCTATGCGTATTATTTAAATAAGTCACGTGAATTAAAAAAAAAACGTCACGTGATGTTAGCATTTGCCGCTTCACCAAATTACGTTAAAATGAGCACAAATGCTCTATAAAGAAAACTACAAAAAGGAGGTAAATGCCTTATAAAAAGTATAAATGTCACAAACCGCAATAATGGAATTTGCAATTCAACCAAAATTTATTTTAAAAACAAAAACACAATTTTACACTAGTTGGGTCAGGCTTTACTCGCCCCAATCCAACTAGATATTGACATCCAGGCCCAGCCCATCCACAGTTTCGCGCCCTGCAAAAATAATTGGCGGGAAAAGAACCAGTAGTTGCTTTCTTCACTTTTCTTTTACTCTTTTCCCAAAATTCCGAAACCGAAAAATTGCTCTAAGCTCATTTCCATGGACAAGTACTTGGTACCTCTCAATCCCTCACCTCAAAACCCTAATCCCATTCCAAGGTACAACCACTCTCAACGCATCTTCTTCAAGTTTTGTTTTCCAAAATTCTCATATTTTTTGTGTTAATTCAAAGGCGCCGATGGAAACGAACCGCGATAGAACTGAACGGCCGGTTCGAGCCGAAGTACCGCCACGAGATCTCCGGTTTGCTCATGCAATCTTACTACGAGGTTCTTCTAATTTTTTCAATTGACTTCCAAATTTTTGTGATTCAGTTTTCTTTGAAATCGCTGAGTTTTGTTTTTTTGGTGGAAAAGATTGGGGCATTTCCGCATTCGTATCATGTCGATGGATTTCCGTGTCAAACGCATGTAAGAGCACAATTTTTTATTTTATTTTTGATTGATTGATTAGTTTTGTTAATTAGTGCTTAAGAATTGTTTGGTTTTTTGGAATGTGGATTTTACAGATGAATCGGATTGGTAATGGATCGAGTTTCGTCGGCCAAGTGCCAATTGGAAGGTTTGTTTTTTCTGTTCTATCTTGAATTAGGTCAAAACTTGATTAAATATTCTGAATTCAAGTTATAGTCTTTAAGGGACACGATAGTAGACGTGCCCTCGTGTAGCATGAGATGATGTTAGCTTAATTTTAATAGCTGCTGCCAATGCATCATGTTGTTTTTTGTATAGCTTATAGCGGTTGTGAATTGATAGTAACTTTAATTTTCTAAAATAAAGTAATTGTTTTAATGTATGCCATTACTTGATAGAGTAATTGTTTAATTCACACATTACAACTTAAAATAAGGGAATAATTATTTATAATCGTTTAATTCAAGTAAACTCGAGTAATAATATCAAATAAAGTAATCGTTTTCACACATCACAACTTTCTAATCGTTTGATTGATAATGTCAATTTTTGAACCCGACTAATGGTATCAATTACCAACCCAAAACTAACTTTGTTGATTGAGGCATTGAGAAAACTTATACATTATTTTAAGATGTAATGTGTGAATATATCTCTTTCTCTCTCTCCTCTTTTAGTTGTGTTTAATATAACACCGTATAGCAAACTCCTGCTGCTTTTACCCTTCACATTGTGTAAGAATGGTGCATTGATGCTAGGACATGTCTTTTGCTCCCCCACTTTCCCTATATTCTCTGGTTTCATGTTTATTGTGTTTACATGTTGTGGTTCTTTTTCAGGCAAGGCATCTCTGCATTGGAGTTTGACAACAAGGTGAATACTGAGTCATAATTTTTTAACTCATGACTTCTGGATTCTAGATTTTTTTTCCTCTCACTGTTTCTGTTTCATTTTAGTTTACATATATATACATACACACAATTTCACCATTTCTCTTTCATTTTTATTTTACACATATTTACATATACATACACAATTTTAATTTTGTGCACAGAAAAATTCATATTCTAAATTTTGTTGGATGACTGTCATCAGGTTTCATGCATGCCTTTTTTATTTTATCTTATGAGCAAACTTTAATACTGCTCTAAAAAAATCAATCTCTACATCTGCTCTTAGTTGTGCTATGTGTCAGCTCATGTCATGAGAATATAGCTAAAATACCATTAAAAGAAGCAGTATTTTGTTTGTTTAATCTCTCTCTCTCTCTCATAATTCATTTAAGGAACTTGTGAATAGTTTTGCAAATGACACTTAGAGGTTATACCCAGTTATGCACCTTCTAATCATCATTCTCTGCTAGATATAGGCTGAGTGTTGCATTCATACCTTTACTTTTGCTTTCATTTACTTGTTTTCAGATTGGGGATTTCACCTTTTTATCTCTTATTCACTTTATTGAAGGGGATATATTTGGTATCAGTGACAAAATCAGGGTGTTTAACAGTACATGACTTTGAAGCTCTTTATTGCCAGAGTAATAAATCATTGCCAAGTAAGTACCCGCACTACAACTTGCTTTACTGTTTCTCTCACTTGGCAAGTATCTGTTTTGAGTTTTGAGTCTTTTGATAGATTTAGGCTATGGACAGATTTGTTGTGAAATATATAACATGATTGAAGTACACTTGCTCTTAAACTAAAATCCAATGCAATCTAACACTAATAGATAGGCATGCACGTACACAATATATAACTAGTGTGTACATTAGAGTATTTACAATACTTTGATTTTACATGTGGTGGCTCAGATGACAGACTGGCAATATTCACTTGATTTATTTTTTATCTTTTAATATAGGAAAAATAAAAGAAAATATAATCTTCAATATTCTTAGTGTTTATGGTTATGATATGCAATATTGAGTAAGTTGTTACAGTAAGATGCATGATTCTTCGTTTTGTTTCTCATGTGGTAAATGTGCATGTTTAATTTTTTATTCAGTGCCTTCACTGTGAATGCTCTTTTCCTTTTGTGAAAATTTGTAAGTGCTAGAAACTAATATACGCATATATGCTGCCTTTAGAAATTGAAAATGAAAGCATCATTCGTTCTTGAAGCAACATCATGTTCCAGCATTGTCACATGTTTGAAGGTTGCGTGTTCAAGCCCTGCCAGGACCATTTTCTCATTTATTAAAAAAAAATAAAATTTGTTCATTATCTTTCCTTGCATATTGAACGTGTTTGTCAGTTAGCACCTAAAATCTTCCTCTGTTGCTAAGTTTTTTCTAAAATATGAGATGAACTTGAATGGAAGTGCTGTTAACAAGCATGTCCCTTGGCCCATGCATTCACAAAATCTTGGAAAGTCTTTTCTTCATGTCTTGAGTTTCTTATAGGTACTGCAGTCTTTCTCCATTTAGATATTAATATGTATTTTGACATATCGTAACTTATATAAGTTTTGGTTACTATCTCTTTGTAGTGTACTTTAAGAATAAACTAAATTTTACCTTATATTAATTATTTCTTTTTTAATTTTTAATAAAAATCCCTGGTAGGCTCAAAGGAAGATGAAGCTAAACATTTAATGCACCTCTCTTTAAATAAACAACTTGATGTTGTCCGCTGGAATTGTGCTAACCAGGATGAGGTATGGATTCAACTGCGCTTCTATTCACTGATATACATTTGGAATTTATATATTATGGATGCTACATTCCAGAGCCAGATATCTTGCTCTAGAATGTCATTGTTCTTGCATTAACTCTGAGAGCTTGTGGTATTGGAGTTCACATTTCAACCTTTGCGCAAGTGATATGCTTGTTGATGGAAATTTCATTGAAGTAGATGAATACATCACATGTTTGTACCAATGTTTGAAATTTTCACAATGCTTCCCTGATATCAACCTGACGTTTGAAATTGTATCTCACAAAAAATATCATTTTGGAATTTCTTTTCAATAAATCACTAAATCTTTCAATGCATGCTTGTTATATCTGTGATTTGATTAATCTTTTTTTATAAGTCTATAAATGCTATGTGAATCTTTTTTAACTCTTTCTGAAGTAGGCTAATTAGTTACCTTATTGAGAAGAGACCTTAATGAGGACTTCATAACTTTTTCTTTGCCTTGTTTTACTTAGATTATTATATTTCTAACCTTCAACCATACGCAACACTTCAGCTCAACTCAACTACACCTCAGTCACTACTAATTTGGGGTTATCTCTATGGATCCTTTTTCCAATTAATTGGAGATTGCCACCTGTATCTTTTTCTGCCATTTGTTTTAAATCCTCCCACCCCCTCTTTTTATGTGTCTGTGAGTTGGTATCTGTGTCCTAGTTGATGCATTAAGTTTGGCTTCATAAGTTCAGACCTGTCACATTTGTCTCTCTAGTCTTTAGAAGCTTTCTTAGTTTCCAAGACCTTAATTAAGTAAGTCTTCAGCCCGCATGCATTTAAACATTAAGAGGATTGGAATTTCAGAGGCTATTACAAATTTTGTAATTGCCATTCACATTTATCTTTCTAGTCTTCATATTTTCTATCTTGTAAGGATCAGGTTTGTAACACTGTTGTGGTTGCACTTCTACTGTGATCAATTTTAGTTTTGTTTTTTAGTCAAATCTTCATCCTCAACTTAGTTATTCTCTTCCTTTCTTATTCTTAGTTCCCTTGTCATTCATCAACACTCAAAACTGTTATCAGTTATTTTGTACAATCAAGGCCTTTTTATGTTCAATATTTCGAGAAATGAAAAATAGAATCTGAACTTCTACTTTCATGCTTAGCCTACAAGTATTATGTGCTGTTTGTATTGAGTTAGTAGTTATGAGTGTTAGGCTTATCATTTCCTTAGTGTTATGAATGATATTTCTTATTTGGAATTGAAAGGAATATATGCTCTCTATGATGCTTATAGTTTGAAAATATCAATCATGTTGTTAAATGTATCTGCTGTTTTGGTTGATTAACTGTCTTGTAATTGTTTTATGTCAAGTTTCTCATGGAATCTTAACCTTAATATATATCTACTTTGTTCACTTCTTTAGGTTGCTTGCACATCCATGAAACGTAATGAAGTTCTTATTTTTGACATTGGTTATGTCTCTTCTGAACCAGTGGAAGTAAGTCTTCTCTTATTATCTTTATCTTATGTATTTTCACCACAAATCTCTCCCTGGAAGCATATATTCTAACTTCAATAGACATTTAAGTTCTTGTGGTCTCTATTTTCCCATTGCATTACCATTGAAACCTCCTTCACTGTAGATTACTTGATATGCTGATTACTTATAGCGTGTAAATTATCCAACCTTTTTTTTGTTAGAAGGTAACATATACCCCACACTCCACGCTGCATACATGCATGTGAATTTTTGTGAAGACAACACAGGGGACTCAATTCCAGGACATGCAATTTTAGTTGGCATAAACCTTTGGTAGTCTGGTGCTTTGAAAGTATTTGATGGTTCCATAGAAAAAAATAATTTTTGATGTCACCTTTCTGCCTTCTTTACTAGAGATTCATTATAGAATATCCTTATTTTCAATGTATACGATGACAATGTTTATTCATTGTTCTTTGTTGATACAGGTATTAAGAACCAGACAAGCTGTCACTGTTCATGGATCTGACAGTCATAAAGGTCTATCTGATATAGCTTTTACTTCAATTGATGAGTCAAGGTTGGTAAAAGAGGGTGACTTAAGAGAAGACAGTTTTCTTGCTACACTTGGATAATGGACTTATGAGAGAACAAACTTATAACAAATTTGTAGGGGAATCTTTCTAATCATGAGGTCCATACATGCAACTCAACATATGTCTCTTTCGATCTGAATGTTTACATAGATTTTAACTCTCCTGTTAGAAATAGAGCAGGGAATTTACAAGTCAGATGGATAATGGTCTGTGTTTTCTTGTCATGTGATTCTGTCTTTAAGTTCAAAATGTAGATCTTATGATATCTGAAGACTGCTTTTGTGAATAATAGGGAAAATTTTAATTTTTTATGATTATGTAATTTTCTTTGCAAATACATATTAATGCAGAATCACTTGTTAGAATACGTTAAACAATTTTCTGGTTTGGCAGGACTTTGCTCTAAGGCATGTTTCTCCCCTGTTCTTTGGTGTGCTTTATTGTCTATTATTGAAACCATGTACTAAGCTCTTTATACTAAATCATTTTCTAGCTCAATTAAAACAGAAAGAGCAACAATTCTTTTAATGTATTTAACTTGGATGCATATTGTAGGGTGGGGGATTATAGTTTACAAGATTTTCACTTTTACCATCATGTGATGGCTGATCGTGGTCTTCATATTTTGGTGGTGTTCATTGACCTTGATGTTAAATCGAGATTGAACTACTAATCAATCTCATTATGAGTAATAAATGTTGTTGCAAGAGGTGTGTGATCCATATTGGTAAACTTAACATTTCAATTGCTTTAAAGGCCTCAAAACGTAAAGCATGATCTAAATTTGTAGTTTGATAGATGGTAGTCAATTGCGTTTTTTATGCTTTTCACATTTCAGAGTTGAGTGTAAGATTTAATGTTATTCCTTGACCTTGTATGTGGCTTCTTCAGTGACTCTTGTTTGTATGTTAGTTGGCCTTTCTAATAATATACTACTCTTCTTTATGACCATGTTCAATAGGTTACTTGCTTCTGATACATCTGGTGTTATCAGTGTATGGGACAGAAGAATGAGTATTCTTCCATGTCTCGAACTCACAACTAATTCCCATAGCACTGTCAATAGCATTGAATTAAACATGGAAAATCAGGTTAGTTATCAGTTATCACAACCTTCTTTGTAGTAATTTATGTTACACATGTGCATCTTTATTGTATATTGTGACTTTATATAATGGACTTGGAGCATTACAATGTTATCTTATATTTTTAAGCTACATTTTCTGCTTTCTGTATTCTATAAATGCTTATCAGATTGTTCAGCAAGCTAGAAAATAGAACTAAGTATGCATATTGTTGAGGATTTTATCTTTTCAAACTTGTGTTTAAGGTGCTTCGAAGTGAGCTCTAGGTCTAGGATTAGCCTAGGAAGAGTGTGGTCATGAGAGTTGACTTGGATGCTTTCCATAGTTGTGTAGTAAATAATATTTCGGGGCATTTCTTTTGATTGATGATTTACACATGCACCTAAGGTGTCTTAAACCCATGATCTTACCCTCCACCCTATTCTTATGGTTCGAGGAGGTGCGAGTAGTGCCAAAGGTCATTTGCATATCTATTGGTCATGTGTCTATAACGAGACAGTATTCTTTATCTCCCAATTGGTTTGACCATAACAACAATAAAGCCTTAGTCCCAAATTAATTTGTGTTGGTTATGGATCCTCAACAAGATAAGTCATGGTCGGCCAATTAGTTTGAAGACCATAGGTGCAATAATTAGAATCAATTGCAATAGTCTTACTTGAAGAGGCTCACATATAAAACTTCTCAAAATGATACCAAGAGTGGGAGATTCAATTATCTGAGGTTTATAAGTTGAAATTTCACCTCAATCATCAATAGGTGTAGCTAGGGCATTTATAGCATGACCTACATAGTCTCACTTACTGGTATCTTAGCAGTTTTTCATGTTGCTTTTATAGAACTTCTTTCTTTTCTCATCAAACCGTCAGCCATTAATACAACACCAAAATTGTTTGATTCCAAATTTGAGGCAATGTATTTTCTACCCTCTTTCAAATTCTACCAATTCACCCACCATTAATTCATCATAACTTTCCTCGTATTTTGTGATTTCTAGTGTGAACCAAAACAAATGAAATCTATATTTCTATGCCTATGTAGAATTCATGAACTTGCATGGTAGAAATGGGTGACAAATTATCATCTGGTTAAAGGTCTGCTTACTCTTAGTGCTGTCTATACTCATTAGCTGATAGTTTTTGGACTAGATGGCATCTCTTTGTTCCATAAGTAAGGGATGGAGCATGGAGGTTTTAAGGGGTAAGATCACTAGTTCAATCTTGTGTGGGTCCTTGAGTTGTCCTTACCTACCATTAAATAGTTGTGAATGTACTCATGCTATTCTATATCAACTTGGTATAGTTATCAATAAAAAGAATATGCATGTGTATTTTCATGCTTTCATCCCCACAAGTTGCATTGCGTTTTGTTGCTAAATTGTATACACCTTTGCAATTACAATTTTATTTATTTGTAGGTCATTTTTGGAGCTGGTAAGCATGGAGTTATTTATATGTGGGATATTAGAGGAGGAAGGGGATCTGCTGCTTTTCAAAGTCACAAAGAGGTATAGTTAAGTTATTTTCTTTACACAAGCTTATTACAAATTGGATCAGCACATGAAACAACTGGCAAGTGGTTAGCATATTTTTAACAAGGACAATATTGATATTTTATTTCCTTTGAGTTGGCCAGTCAGAAATTATGTCTCCAACTCCGTTGTAACAATTCACTTTGCTTGGAATATTTTGTTTTGAGGGTTGCCATGTAGGGCACACCTGACAAAACTTTCAAAAACTTTGTCCATCTGTTATTTGAGTTTATGATTGCATTTTTTACCAGATATGTTAATTTTTATATTATTAATTTTTTCTTTTATCTGTTACTTTGTGAAATCACACAGCTTCTTAATATTGTTGTGAATACTCCCTTGTATATGAGTTTCTGATTTTTTTTGCCATTCAGGTATGTCATCCACCACTAACATCGTTGAAGCTAGCATCAATGCTAGAAAAAATTGAGTCTCTGAAGGTATCATAACTTTTTTTTATGCTTTTATGTGTTAATTTCACTGTCCACTATGGATTGCAGTGATATTATCAATAAATATAAGACCCCAATACTTCTCTATGTCCACATATTTGGGCGGGCACATTTGCTTTCCTATGGATTTTCATTTCAAGATGACTTTGAAATGCTCATTATTTGTTACCAGGAAATTGAATTTAATATTCTTATTTTTGTAATATCTGGTCCATTGTAAATAATTAATAATTTTTTCTTTATGTACAAGGGAAAGTCTACTTTCAGTCTTCAATTTGTATGAGATACTTAAAACCTTCATTATGAAATATTCATTATTTCATAATACATATTTCATTCTGTCTACCTATGCATTTAAACACATGCTCAATCTTTATTGGCAAGTGCATTGATTAGTGTATAATTGTCAGAGTTTGGTGTATCTTTCTTCTATCATTTCTTAACAACAAGAATTAATGATCTGTAACCATCAGAACTAAGTAATTTGACTTGCACTATATATGTAAATATTAACCACACGGCACAAAATTTCAGAACTGGACATTTCTTTGGTGGATCTTCTGTGTATGGATGTTGATTAATGTGCCATAAGGATAGTGAAATTATGAACTCTACTATTTACATGTGATATAGGTTGCTTTGGTTTGCTCAATGAGTAGATGTATAGGACAAGCAGGTTTCTGATTAATTGGAGGATTTTATGCTTACCTACACTATGCAGTGAGCCAAGAGCCTTGTAGCTTGATCACATTACCTGATTCTTTCAATATGAAGAACTTGGGTTCAAATCCCTCTCCCCTACATATTTTAATCAACACACACACACAATGCAGTAAGTCTTTTTGCTGTCTAAATGCAAAATGACGAGTCTTCAAATAAATTAGTCCTCTCTAACGGATTATGTCTGTTAAATATATGTCATAGAGTTTATTGTCTATATATATAATTTGAATATTTGTTCATCATTTTTTGCCTCAATGCCTTTTGCACTACAGTCACCATGTATCGTGCATGTGTATAGAGAAAGCTTAGATTTCACAGCTTGTTTTACCTAATCATTTGAATAAACTAGGAAGCTCAGCCTCTCTGATTCACCAATGTGTCATGATCTACATTAATACGACACCTGTATGAATAATTTAAAATTTTCCAAACCTCTTTAAATTTCAAAAGCAATAAGCAAAACCAAAGTCTGCTTTGTTTAATATTCTAGTTGTTCTGTAAGAGAAATTACATATAGTAAGAAATGATGACAGAAAACTTAACAGAATTTAGCTTATCGGTTTTCCTAAGAATTTGTGTTACCTTATAAACTACTAATAAATTTGATGAATGTCTATTATATATGTATTTATATATGAAAATAAAAATTTTGGTTAATTTGCAAACTGATAATTTTAAAGATACTGTAAATGCATTTGTATTAGGAAATATTGGTTTCATTAACCATGGAGTGGTTCATTGAATATTAATTATAAGGGTCTTACTTTGTGAGTTTAATACTGGATAAATATCACCTTTTGCAAACTCATAGTTTGCCCTTTCTAACACGTTGCCGTTATCATGCAGGCACAGTCCCATATCGTTTCAAAGGAAATACACTCTATTGATCTTGATCCGTCTTGCCCATATCAACTGGCATTCCATCTTGATGATGGCTGGTAGGTCTGGAGTTGAATCTTATTTTTCATTCTGTTTGTGTATTATATTATCTTATCATGTTGGTAGGTTATTGAGTTGGTAATAGTTGACAATAGTTCATTACCAATATTACTAATTGTAGGTCTGGTGTTTTGGATATATACAACTTTAAAGTATCACATGTTCATTGCCCTCCCCCGGCTTGGTTGTAAGTGAATTTGAATAAGTTCAATTGCGTTATACTTTTAATGTCCCAGGCATCAGCAACTTGCATCTATTAACTCTATGTTTTTTCTCTTGATTTGGAGGGGTTAGAAATGATTCCAACACTTCATCTGATTTGTTACATCTGAGGAAACCATCATGGCTACCCACATATTCGGTAAGGATCGTCAACCATTGGCTTAACCTCATTCCACCTGGCTTCTTATGTTGTTTTGACTTGAAATAAACGAGTTTTAATTTAATGTGTTGCATATCAATAGTGCTGTTAAAAAACAGAACTAGTGAAGACAGCATGTAATTAGATTGTCAATCCACTTGCTTCTTTAAAGAATGCGTGTGTGTGTGTGTATATTGGTCAATAGCCCTTCGTTTTGTGACAGTGAAAAAGTGGATACATAATTTATTTGACATTGAAAGATAGAAATCAAAAGTGGAATCATGATTAGCCAACAAGAAAAATGAAATTTTTAGCTCTGGTAGAGAAATTATGAAACTCAAATACAATGGTTTTAAGAATTACTGGAACAAAGCAAAATTGTTTGTGCTGTGTACTTGTCAGCTTCTGGAATGATTGCTGTCGGTTTGCCACTAAATGATTCACCATACGGTCTTGTTTAGAGGCTGTGTTGGTTCAAGTACGTAGTGATGCTATGTAAAAGAAGAGCAAAAGGGAAGAAACTTTTTTTTTTTTAATAATAAAAGTGCAATTATAAATTAAAACTTAGTTTGTTTTATTCTACACAACGGTGATAAATCTCCTACGTATGGACTACTACATTAAGAAGCAATGAGTCTTCCTATGTCCTAGAACTGCCCTGGGTCTATACTACATCTTAACCATTGATAATGATTTGTACAAGGCATAAAGTTTTGTTTATTGGAGCACCTTGGAAAAAAAATCTTCTGTATTAGGTTAATTCAACTATATGATTCTTTAGTGACAGGCCTATTTTAGACAAAGCACTCAACCTTGGCTTTTTTGGGCGTTCATGGCTTCAGCATGGCTCATCTGACTGATATGTTAGAATATGTGGAGCCCAAGCTAATTGCAAGCAGTTTGCTTATGTGGAATGAGCCCATCAGTTTTACTTTTTTTTCCCCCCTTAAGTAAGGAGGAGAAGATGGAGTTTATAGGCATAATTCCAAGCAACCTCAAAAGGAGTACTGTAACTCCTGAGGTAGCAATGGGCACTTATAAACTTGCACTCATTCTCTCTCTTTAGCAATGTGTAACTAAGTCCACAGGTCCCAAAGCTTTGTTTTTTTTTTTTTTTTTTTTTTTGCTAAGAAAGATATAGGATGGAGTTTACAGGCAATAATCCCAAGCAGTCCTCAAATAGGAGCAATTTTCTCAAATAAGAGCTGTTACATACTAAGTCAGTGTTTACATTGTGATATCTGTTTCTCTAGGATTTATTGATAAGTAATTTTCTTGAGGTAAAATATTATTCTGATGTCTTCTGGTGCAGATCTATGCAGTCGGGTCATCATCTGACAAAGGCATTCATCTGTTGGATTTCTATCCTGATCCAACTTCTGCCAGCCATGTAGAGCACAGGTAAGAAACTCATCACCATGTTAACCTTTGTTAAGTGACTACCTGGTGTTCAAGGGGCTAAATTGGGATTTATGACCTAATTTGCTAGCGTGGGTGCATCTGCATATCTCAATATAATGTATCATCCACTTTAGATGATAAGTTTATTTCAACCCAAGTGATTGAATAAGGGGGTGTGCTGTGTGTTTTCCTCAAATGATTCTGCAAATATATACTTCTATTTAGCTCTATTATCTTTATTTGGAAATAGATACTGTCTTCTAAGGATGATCAAGCTCTTTAAAGGGACTAGTAGATGTATCTGCGTGTTTGTTGTGTGTGTCCATGTGCACATGTGTAGGCATGCCTGTGTGAACTTCCTCCCCTTCATTTTTTTTCTGTTTTAAAATATTGCTTAATCATTTTTTGTTGTAGTGAAAATATAGAGAGCTCTTCTGGGATAAACCAACAAAAAAAGCAAAACAGGTTTGTTCCTTTGTCTGAAGGTGTTACTGCATGTGCTGCTCATCCCCTCAATGGTACCATCATAGCTGGGACAAAGGTTAGTAGTCTAGAGGAACTGCTTTAATATTCCTTCTGTTATTAATATTATAAGTATGCCTCTTCTTTAAAGGTAAAAACGAAAAAAGAAAAGAAAAAAGAATCCTCTTTAACATAGCTTCCTGTCCTTTAACTCATAGACTGCTTGCTGGCTCTCTCTCTCTTCCTTAGCTTCTCTTTGAAAAGCACAGCATATATCATTACTTACTCAAGCATAAAGTGGGAAGAATATTTTACCAGTCCAAACATGCATGCAAGCACACTCAATACTTGTTCATGAATTTACAAAAATAAGCAAAATCCCAACAATTCAAGTATAAAAAAATTATAAATAAATGTACTACTCCCTAAAGGCTTACCGAGTTACTGTACAGTGTGAGCATATTGCAGACAGTGTTAACCCTCTCCACTGGGATAGGCTTGAAGAAATTTCATTAATTTTAGCCATCCCAAAGAGAAGTTTGACTTATGAAACATGCATACTAATGGAAGTGTGTACCTGATCATGGATGTAAATGAGTTGTAAAAGCAAGCGAACACTATACTAAAAAGAAGTATATGTTTATCAAGAGTTGACATGATTTTTTTCCCCTGATTTTGTCTTCCCCATGAACGAATGGAGCCTGACTTTTGATTGATAAATGATTTCAGCACTCATCTTTGCTCGTGATTTCCCAGAAGCCACAATCATTTTAAATTGGATTATTGTCTAGGCAGTTGTGCTGGACTGGAGACATGTTCTATATCCTGTTATTCAATCAAGCATGTAAATATGTCCACGGCAAGAAATAACAGCTGAAGCCATTAACATTGGTATTCCAAAATCTTACAGAATAGAATACATGCAAAAGGGGATTGAATCCTGACTCTTGCGGATCAATCAAATGGTCTTTCAAGGCAGTCCATGAATCTTTTGTAAATTAAAGCCCTTCAGCTCAAGTGCATTGTAAGGTGTAGCAGGTCATTAATATTTTGTTAATTCAATGGTCCTTGCTAGTGATTGCCGTATGCTGTTCATCTGTAATCTGGGTCTAATTTCTATATTTAAGGTTCTCTAATGGTCCAAAAATAGAATTGTTTCCATTTGGGGTTGATTTTCATTAATGATACATTTTCTTTATATAATTTTTTAATAGAAAATTATGTATTTTTAAGAGAGAATTGATAAAATTTGCGTGCCTACAATTTGGCACCAAAAAAGAAAGGGCAGCGTTTGTTACATAAACACTATTTGGCACTCAACCTTGGCTTTTTTGGGCGTTCGCGGCTCATAATGGCTCATCTGATTGATAAGCAAGAATAAGCGGAGCCCAAGCTAATTACAAGCAGTTTGCTTTTCTGGAATGAGACCATCAGTTTTTAAGAGAATCAATAAAATTTTCACGACTACAATTTGGCACCAAAAAAGAAAGGCAGTGTTTGTTACACACATTGTTATACACCTTTTTTTGAACTGAAATCGTGGTACACGATTAAATCACGTCTTCAACTCACAATTTCAGTATTAAAAAAAAAAGTGTAATAGCATGTGTATAACAAGTTTTATGCAAAAAGAAATATATATATATATATATATATATATATATATATATATATATATATATATAGTCTTTCCTGTACTGCTGTACCTAAACTCCCCATAGCACTCATGTGAATTGTGTAGGAAGAAGAGGACTTGTATGGTACTTTACTTTCTAAAAATCAAGTACTAGGTATTTTTTTTTTTTTCACTTTTTTTTTGGTAAATTTTATATTATTAAGTGGATTATAAATATTTAAGATAGTAATTAGTAGTTAGATTGCAGACTGTAGAGTGGTTTATCTTTATCTCTTTTTTTTTTTTTTCTTTTTTTTTTTTGTATAATACTTTACTTTTCAGAAATCAAGTATAGCGTAATTTTTTTTTTTTTCATTTTTTTTCTTTTATAAATTTTATATTATTATGTGGATTATAAATATTTGAGATGGTAATTAGTATTTAAAGTGTGGATTCTGTAGTGATTTATCCTTATCTCTTTTTTTTCCTTTCTTTTTTCGTTTGTATGGTACTTTACTTTCAAAAAATCAAGTACTGAAATGGTCTATTTATATTTACAAATTACCAAAAAAAAAAAAAAAAGGAAAAGCATTAATGCCAATATTGCACTAAATTTGCACACAAACAAAGCAAAGCAAAAAATAGCAGAAGCATCGACAATAGGATTCGAACCTACAAAGGCATAGCCCTACTCCAGTACTACCAAAATGGTCCCAATATGGCTGGTATTTTAACCGGCACGAAATCATTGTGTTTTTGTACTGGTTTACTTGCTGGTGCGGTAAATTTTGGCAATACCAGCCAGTAATGTATGAAATCAACTCCACTCTCACTTTCCACCCTCCTTCTAAACATAAAAATGCATTAATCCACTAAGTAGTAAAATGAAAATTGATATCCATGATTTTAGGTAAGATTCATTCATACATGAAAAGTAGGATTCATCCCTATACTTATAAAAGGAATGTTTTATAATATGCCTGAATGCACGTACAAATTCATTGTACCTCTCATATTTGAGTCCCATCAACTTGTAAAAGAGGTACTCAATTTCATTCAAACAAAAGTAGGGAGGGATGCTTCCCCCATCTCCTTCACCCAATTCCAAAACAGAAGAAGGGATGGAGGAGATGGGGGATACTTCCCACCTGATTACAAGAAATCCCAGCTAGCAAACTCATAGGCAAGAGTCTACTGGTCGCAAAACATGAGTTGCACTCCAAAAAGAAAAAAAAGACTGTAAAGCAAGAAACAAATCATCTATGATCGGAGCTATAGACCATTGGGGTAGGATGATAGAGCAACTTATCTGGTTTAGAACATTGAGAGCATCCTCTTCTAACACGATGGAGGAGAAGCCTGCATTCCAAGCTGCTTGCAACATAAGGAGCAGATTGTGAGCATCCAATGGAGTGAGTTTAAGCATTTTTGAGGTATTCAAAAGAGGGGAAACCCATTGACTGATATTCATTGGGCCATTCGGAAAGAGACCATACTATTTTTGTTATCGGGCAGCGTAAGAAGAAATGTACAATAGATTCTAAATCCTCGCATATATGGATAGATTGTGTTATGTACTCTGATACAATCATAACTAGTGAAATGCCCCATGGCCTTGTAAAGGGGACAAGCCCCGTAATCTTGTAAACAGCGCACAATGGAGTTTGCGAGATAAAAAACCTACCCTTGCATATACGGGTGATGTACTCATAACTAATGAGACTGTCTTATAATTTTGTAAAAAAGGGGTATGCCCTAGGACTTGGGAGGGACTTGCATACCGTACTATATGCTTGCAAGTGTTTACATTTGATGGTGAGGCTTGTAGTGGCTCTTTTTAATAAAATAAAAAAAATTGAAAAAAAATTAAAAAGAGAGTAAAAAACAAAAAGGATTTAGCAAAACCCTGATTGGCATGAACAACTATGTAGTATGTAACAACTATGTACTGTTCACATCTTCCTTCCGTTTGTGAACGTGAGGAAAGAAAATGATCAAAGTTCTTGAAGAACAAGAATTTGAAGTTCTATAACTCTATTGAAGAACAGCTTTAGCTATCATGAGTTTTCTTCTGAATTCTGATGCTTGTTTCCTGGGTGATGATTTCGAAGATGAACAGACTGACCATTGCCTTCAACGATGAGGGATTATAAACAACCACTAAACTTTACTAATCTCAATCAAAACTCAAAAGCCAACAGATACAATAACTTATAGTTGACCAGAAAACATTTTTTTTTTCATGGCAACAACTTATAGTTGACAGAGAAACTTGTTTGTGATCAATGGTGATTTCAGCTATGAAATCTGTGAACCACAATCAATACATTCAAAAGAATGACAGAAACTATGTACATTAATCAAGAAAGACTCCAAAAAGTATCCAACACAATAAAAGAATTTGAGATCATTTAGTAGAAATCCAATTAATTACAACACTACAGGGTGATTAGGCTACAAAAACCAACCAAGACATGAGATAATATCTTCACGTGGATCTGGCCAGAAGACTTTTGGGTGGAGGGACAAGAGCAACAGCACCCCTGTCTGAACATGAGTATTTCCCATATACCACCTTAAGCTTACTTTCTGCAGCAGCTGAATGAAACTCAACCAATAGCTTGGCACAGTCCCTGTAAAATCACATACAAGAAATTAGTACTTTATTTGTTCTTTCCTCCCCCTTTTTTTGGCCCAAAATGGCACTCTAAAACAAAGTTTATACAGGCTGCAAATGATTCAGCAATGATTTATCCCCATACAGGCATACATAATGCCATAAGCTGCAAATACCAAAAGCACATATACAGCAGGCCTGCAGGTGAGAATTACAAAGAAAAGAGAACATACATTATCTGCACTTCAGAGTAGCCTGAGTAGTGCTTCAGAGTTTCACTCCAAAAAGGGGTCTTGTTGAGAGTGCAGTGTGCGGCAAAAATGGCTGCAGCAGCAATCATTGAAGGGCAGTACAAAATGGTTGTTGGATAATGCATAAGACCCAGTTCAGCTAGAAAAAACACCATATTCTCCATCTACATCAGCCACAAAAAGAAAAAGGCCAGTCAAGTCTCTGCCACTCAGTGAAAAAAAATATATTGTGAAAATCAAAAGCAAAGTAGAATACCTCCAGATCAGGTGCAACAGAAGCTTTGATATATCGAACCAGAAAGACGTAAGGTGTGGGAACTGTCAAATACCACTCCAACTTTTCCAAAATTGCTTTCTCCATGACAAGTATCTGAGTATCAGGATAAGCATAGTCTGATATGCAAACCAGGTCATCAACCTGTAAATTTCCAAAACCCCATATCAGAATAAGTTTTAAAATGTAATGAGCAGGAAGGCATGAAAAATTTCAGCTTAACATAATTGTGAGATAAGATTGCTAGATACCTGTAGACAGTAACTTTCTTCATATTTGCAGGCTAAGAGCATTGAGCTCATGCCCACTAATTGAAGTTCTCTCCTGGATACAATCTTCTTGGAAAGGTACCGGTCAACTATATTAATGGTAAGGTAGAGTGTTTCAGGCGTGAGTTCGAATCTTCTATGAACGTCAATCAACCAGTCTATGAGAATAGACCTCATCTTCACATTGATGTCTGGCTGTGAGTTCATGTAATCGTGTACTCGGCTCTCATCCTGCATCAAAAATTTCCATTATAGCAATAGAGAGAGGAAATTTAAATTAGAAGTAATGATTTGACGAGACTAGAAAGTACTTCTGTGAGCTTGTAAAACTTGTAGATGTCATCAACATATTCGGCTACTGCCAAATCATCATTTTCATCTCCCATATCAATGTTCACAATCTGATCTTGCTTATCTGTGACTCCACAGGCAACCTGGGGGAAATCTAATTCAGTAAACACACTGAAAAACAAAAAAGGGGTAAAATCTCTCAAAACATGTGGCAGAAGAAGATGACCAATCACCTTGCTTCGAGCAGTGAGGATCGCAGTAAGCGTCCTGATTTCCTTCCTTGAGGACCGTTCCCTCGACTTTCTTCCACTGACAGATTTAACCTTTTCCTCTTCAGAACCAATCACGACTATAGTCTTGGGTTCAGGCTTATCAATTGCCTTCTTTTGAGCTTCTGCCAACTTCTTAGTACCACGCTTTCTGTTAACTGCTACTTTATCATCCACAACTGCTACAATCGGGTTCTGCAGTAATACAGAATTTAATGGATTGAGTTGGTATAGTCCAATTCTAAGTTTTTTTTTTTTTTTTTGAATAGGATCCAATTCTAAGTATTTATTCACAATATAAGCAGTTGACAAAGTTTACTACCTTCTTCTTCTTCTCTGCTTCAGCTTGTGCATTAGCCAATAGTTGTGCATGATAACTCCTGCAAGGTCAAAAAACTCATTCAATGAGACACGCACACGTGCACACACACAAAGAGAGAGAGAGGAGTTAACCTCGTAATGGGGCGGTGTTTTGCTTCTGCAATACGAACCACCTCTTGATTGCCAATGTCTCCTAGAACTCGCCGACTCCTTTGTTGTCCTTGGTCATTCTTTACCTTACCTTCCCCCCCTAAAAATAAAACAAGAAATTTTGGAGATTCATTAACATGCAATGAAAGAAAATTAAACTAGAAGAAACAAAAGGCCCCAAGGCAGCCTGAACCAATAAGCAAACTAAAACGTCATAAACACACTGAGATAAAAAATAATGAAAATTTTCAGTATAGAGAGACCCCAACCAATCAATCTAGGCTGTCACACATAAATCATAGAAAAAAAATAATAGGATAATCATAACAATCACAGAAACCCAATACATCCAGATTTCAATAATATGAAGAAAGAATGTAACAGTCATATCTACATGAACTTCTCTGCCCACTTGATCAAAACCAATAGAAAGGGTTGGATAAGGACCCACAATCCATCAATTAAAAATTAAGGAAAACCACAAAGCCTCCAAATGAAAATCAATGGATCCAAGCCTCCAAATGTCTATGAAGCACCCTAACCCATCAGTTTGAAGAAACAAATAACACCCACCAAAAAAAAAAAAAAAAAAAACCCAGTTGCAAAACTCAATCTTTTTTTTTTTTGTTTTTTTTTGTTTTCGTTTTTGATAATATGCAAAGCCCAATCTTGAAAAAAGTAATGTTGCATACAATAATCAGAACAAACCCAGTTGCAAAAGAACACAAAATATACAATAAAAAGTAACAAAAGCAACCAGATTTATATGAATATAAATTTACAAACAGTCAATCAAGAAAACCCACATGAGATTATCATGGCAATAATTAATAAAAGAAACTAAAAAGAACTAAACCCATTTGCAAATCCACAAAATTTACAATAAAGATAGTAAAAAGAAATCAAAGCCTATATGAATCCATACACGATCAATCAATAAAATCCACAATCAAATAGAAAATTAAAAATTAAAAATGAAAAACGAAGATGAAGTTAAAACTTTAAAGTAGTGTGACAAACCTCTGGGTTGTGGTGGAAGAACTGCTCTTGCTTCCATTGCCGATTCTTTGTGATTTTCTCTGAAATTATTTTCTGGGTTTTGCTTTCAGACCCGTTAACCTCTCTCTCTCTCTTGCTCTTTATGTGTGTGTGGTTTGCTTTCTCAAGAGCATATAAGGAAGCTGCCGAATCGATGTAATTTACCCCTAACGGTCATATTCTCTTTTCTTTAATTTGAATTATGACCGTTTGATTTTAATGGACATTGATCGTACGGATGAAAAAGAGAGTGTGTACAAAGAACTAATTACCGCATTAAAAAAAAAAAAAAAAAAAAAAAAAAAAAAAAAAACCGCTAGTAACATTTCTATCCAAAAAAGTATTTAAAAAAACAGTCTTTCTATCTTTTTCTTAAAAAAAAAAAAAAGAGTCTTTTATGTTTTAATTAAAAAATAAAATAAAACACACAAAAATATCACACATTACCACGTATATTTATATTATAGTGTATTAGTATGGTTCCAGGCATCAACTTTGACAAGGTTCGGATTAATGGTTCATTAATTCTATTATCAGATAAATTGTTGGATAATTAGAAGAAAAAAAATGCAATTGTTGGACAGCTGGTTTTTCTTTTCTTTTTTTGTTCTTTTCTTTTTTATTTTTTATTTATACAAGACAGTTTGTTATATTCCTAACTAATTTTGTTAATATTAAAAAAAGAACTAAAATTTGTTAAATATAGTATTATTGAATTAAGTATATGATATATAAAAATAAAGTACAGATATAAATAAAGAGAATAATTAACATTTCGTAGGAAAAAATAAAGATTCATATGAGCATTCTACTATTAAATTTATGCTAGTAGATAGTTAAAACAAATGGGAGTATATATATATATATATATATATATATATATATGTGTGTGTGTGTGTGTGTGTGTGGGGGGGGGGGGGGGGGGGGGGGGGGGGGGAGGGGGGGATTTCAGATTACGGACAAATGGACAAATAGTATGGTGGATAGAATTTGGGACTTCTAAGTTTACAGCATGTTTTTCAAGTTCGTTGAATCTATCACTTAAGTATCTCCAAAGAAATTGATATTCTATTTAACACTTTTATTTAAACAAAAGAAATTCAATGATTACAATATAGGAGGTAGTTTTGAACCCTAAACTTATTCATTGAAAATACTAAAAAATGTAAATTAAGAAGTGTTAATTTGAGAAACACTTCCCTAAAAGGAATGTTAGTATTTTATTTATTTAATTAAGTTTTGGGCCTTTTGGCCCAAAGGAATAGGGTAAGGAGGATTCTGACAAGTACATGAATCACGATTGCGCTGGCCCTTGGGGGTTAAAGAAGGTTAATATGTCTCATGTCATATTGCCAAACTCTCTCTTCCTATATGCACTTTGGTTGTTTCAAATTAGCATCAAACTTTTGTAGGGTCGGTATAAAAAACCATTAGAATCCAACTAGGGGTAGTTTAAGTTGAGTTCCCTCTCATCTATGGAAATTTATTAGATATTCGGGGAATATTGCTTCCACCTCTAATTAACACTTTTATTTAAACAAAAGAAATTCAATGATTACAATATAGGAGGTAGTTTTGAACCCTAAACTTATTCATTGAAAATACTAAAAAATGTAAATTAAGAAGTGTTAATTTGAGAAACACTTCCCTAAAAGGAATGTTAGTATTTTATTTATTTAATTAAGTTTTGGGCCTTTTGGCCCAAAGGAATAGGGTAAGGAGGATTCTGACAAGTACATGAATCATGATTGCGCTGGCCCTTGGGGGTTAAAGAAGGTTAATATGTCTCATGTCATATTGCCAAACTCTCTCTTCCTATATGCACCAAGCCTATTTTGGTTGCTTCAAATTAGCATCAAACTTTTGTAGGGTCGGTATAAAAAACCATTAGAATCCAACTAGGGGTAGTTTAAGTTGAGTTCCCTCTCATCTATGGAAATTTATTAGATATTTGGGGAATATTGCTTCCATCTCTAATATGAAGGGCAAGCCTCCTTACATATATAAAATTTTGAATAATGCTACAGTCACAAACTATTTTACAACATTTTTACAAACTATTGATGTGACATTAATTTGTGTCTGTAGTATTACCCTAAAATTTTTTCCACTGCAACCCAAAAACTTAAATTATTTGGCTATTTAAGCATTAATTGCCAATTATCCTATCCTCAAGCCATCCTAATTCATCATTTCTTTTAGGTTCACAAAGTAAAACCATCTTGCCAGCACCCTCCTACTCCCACATATCCCACAACCATCTTCCCATGCACGCTTAAGAAATGGCAAAAATTACAAAATAATCTCTATTTAATTTTAATTATTTTAATTGGTGTTGTTTTGAAGTTATTTGAGAATTAATATATTCTTTAAAGGATTTTGCACATTAAGCCTTCCATTTTTAGAAACATTTTCTCGGGAATTGAAAAAGTATTGACAGCTTTTTCAATTTTCGAGAAAATATTTCCAAAAATGGATAGCTTAACCCTAAGGGCACACATTAACCGGACCCTTCTTTAAAATCGTGTTTAACCACAATTTTAGTAAAAAGTCTACGGGTCAATTTAAATCATTATAAGTAAAATAAATGTTATTTTGCAAATTTTTCCCTTAAGAAAAATGTTTTGCATATAGATTATGGACCATGAAACATGATCTGAGGTTTGATATGGAAAAGAATACTAAAAAATTTGACTTCTCATGAGTAAATGGATTAACTCAAGAAACCCGGGATGTTTTCATGTCAGGGACTCATTCCAACTCTGCAAATTCAAAGTCCAAATAAAAAAAAATAAACATAAGATGGAATTCACTAAATGGCCTAATGGTTGAATGAGCCACCCCGGTCAAACCATCTGTAATTAATAAAAGGGATAATTGCATTAATAAAAAGTTAAAAACTCAATCAATGATGGCAAAATGGAATTACCTCAAAAGAAGCATAATTGGGCAATCTGTCTTTCTCAAATAGCAATACTATTGAGAGCAGACAGACAAGACACAATATTCATTGCAAATTTAAAAATCCTGTTTATATAATTATATTGCTCTGAAAGAAACTTGTTAGTAAAGAGAAAATGGACTAAAAATCTTCAAGTTGTTTGCAGCCCACTATTTTAATGAAAACTTTGGTTCCTGTTTTGAATTAGAAAGCAAATTTGGACAGATTCAACCAACATTGTCATCTACTAACCAAAGTTTCTACTCATTTTGAAGTATAAAAATGTATGAAAATGATTTTTGTTACTGAATACATTGCTCGTCTAGATATATTCAAAAATATCAACCAAATCAGAAGATTCTGATATCCAGTTCAGCACTATTATATGTATGGAGTATAGAATAAGATTCTGATTATTTCTTCATGATCATGTGGCCTGAAAGCATTTCGCTGGAGTGGAAAGAGCAACAGAACCTCGGTCGGGATTTGAGAATTTACAGTAAATCACCCTCAGCTTGCTTTCTGCGGCAGCAGCCATGTGACAGTCAACCAGTAGCTTAGCACAATTCCTGTGACAAAGAAATCCAACTCAAATTAGTACCTTTATTTGGCAGAATAAATTAGTACATCAAGTGAAGCTCACCAAACAAGAAATGAGGATATTGTGGAACAAAAAGACATTACATTAACTGTTCTTCAGAGTAGCCTGTATGATGCTTTAAGGTTTCACTCCAAAAGGGAATCTTAGCAAGGGTACATCGTGCAGCATAGACAGCTGCAGCCGCGATCATGGATGGACAATACAAAATTATCGTTGGATAATGCATAAGACCAATCTCAGCTAGAAAGAATACCATATTCTCCATCTACATAACCAGGCCAGGTAAAAAAAAAAAAAAAAAAAACAGAAAAGAAGGCAATTAATTTATGCTTTATCTATTCAAAAGAAGTGGAAAGTGGTTCTGTTTGTAAAATACAATAAACATAGTACCTCTTTATCTGGTGAAACAGAAGCTTTGATAAATCGAACGAGAAAAACATATGGCGTAGGAACTGTTAAGTACCACTCCAACTTCCCCAAAATTGCTTTCTCCATGACGAGTATCTGCTCTCCTGTATAAGCATAGTCTGACAGGCAGATAAAGTCATTAACCTGCACATTCCATACCCCACATCAGGTCCAAAATCAGATTTAAAGCAAAGCAAAATCAGATTGAACGAAGCCTTCATCCCAATTAATTGGGGTCAGCATCAGCTACAAGAAAATAACATAAACAAATTTTCAACAGTGATTACAAGCGAGAGAGAACACTACCTGTGGAGCCCATATTTCTTCGTACTTACAGGCTATAAGCATTGAGGAAATGCCAACTAACTGAAGTTCTCTCCTTGAAACAAATGTCCGAGAAAGATATCTATCAACTATATTTATGGTAAGGTAGAGGGTTTCAGGCATCAATTCAAATTTTCTATGAACTTCAGTTAACCAGTCTATCAGAATTGATCTCATCCTTGCATTAATTTCAGGCTGTGAGTCCATATAATCGCGAACACGACTCTCTCCCTGCATCACAAATTACCATTCATTAGAGAAAGATAAAGAAAGAAAAATAATTAAGATGGGGACGCAGAGATTAGAGTGAAAAGTACTTCTTCTAGCTTGTAGAACTGATAAATATCATCAATGTATTCAACTACTGATAATTCATCATTGACATCTGCAGCATCAATGTTCACAATCTGTGGCTTTGGCTTGACAGTAACACCACAAGAAGCCTGCAGAAAGAAGCCAAATTTAACGCACAACCAAGAAATCAAAGAAGAATCTTTTAAAGAATGTTCAAAAACACACACCTTGCTTCGAGCAGTGAGGATCGATGTGAGAGTCTTCACTTCCTTTCTTGAGGACCCTTCTCTGGACCTTCTTCCACTAACACTTTCAATCTTTTCTCCTTCAGAAGTTGTCGTGGTTGCAGTCTTGGATTCATCAGAATTCGGCTTGTCATCTACCCTCCTTTGAGCTTCTGCAACCTTCTTTACAGTAACACGCCTTCTGTTAATGGCTACTCTATTGTCTAAAGCTGGCACAACTGGGTTCTGCATATCAATAAAGTTCATTGCATTGTGAATTAGTCATATCAGAAAAGTTCATTGCATTGAATTGGTCATTTGTATAATTCCCAATATTAGTATTATTTCATAGACAAAGAGGTAAAGACAATTATTAAACACCACACTACTACAGTTCTCTACCTTGTTTATCTCTACTGCCCCTTGTTCTTTTGCTAACAGTTGTGCACGGAAGCTCCTGCAAGACAAAAATCAGTCAGCAATTAGCATTCAATGTTAGAATAATGGTTAAATGATTAGATTCACTATTTCCTAATAGCTTTAACATTTCAGACAATAGGTACTTCATAACTAGAGAGAGAGAGTATAGTAAACCTTGTCATGGGACGAGAAATCTGGGCATTGGGCTTTCCATCCAAAGCTTGAACCACATAATTACCAATGTCTCCAAGAGCTCTCCGGTTCCTTCCTTGTGCTGGTTCATTCTTTACCTTAACTGCCCCTAAAATAAAAACAAGAAAACTTCAATCTCAATAATATCCATACAAAAGAAATGAGATTTTTAAGGCCCAGAAAACCAAAAAGCCATAGAAATAGGATATGTTAAAACCGAAGCAAACCATTGAAAAAGACTCAGAAACCACTATGAGATCAAAGTCCAATGAATAAAAACTATATGAATCAAGAAAGACCGCACCCCCATCAATCAAGTACCAAAAATACAAAGGAATATTAGTATCATATAAGAATTAGGGAAAAAGAATACAAACAAACACACACACACAAAAAGAACCTAAAAGCCCTAGTAGTAAAAAGATTTAAAGATGGGAAACCCCATATTTAGATTCAGTCCCTAGCCTTTCATTTGACCATAACAGAATCTTTGAAGAGATTACCAATATGAGATATGAAAATCTACGAAAAAGAAATCCCAGTTACAATTATAATGATAGACTTCAATAAATACCACAAAAAAAAAAAAAAAAAAAAAAAACCCTGATTTGTTTATACAAAGAATCACCAAAAATTAAAAATAAAGAAGGTTAATAAACAGAGAAACTCAAAAATCAATACCCAATATTTGAAAGAATTGTCAATGAACACATCAATCAGAACTAAACCAAGTTTTTCTAAACCCAAAAACTAATACCAAGGAATCATAAGTAAACGCATCTACATGAATTTATACACGATCAACCACAACCCACATGGGATATTAAAGAAAAAAAATCAATAATAATTCTTCAAAAAGAAAAAAGGGAAAAGAATATGAGATTAGAAGCAGTGACGGACCTCTTGGTTGTGCAGGAACAACTGCTTGGGCTTCCATCGCTAATTCTTTTCTATTATCTCTGAGAAATCTATCTGGGTTTTGCTTCTCTTTCTCTCTCTGTCTCTGTTTGTGCTCTCTTTCTTTTCTGAAGAGAAGCCTGTGGGAAAAGGGCTTTTGAAGCAATGCCTCCAACGGTCGACTTCTGTTTTCAAATTCTGGCCCTTGGATCAAGCCAAGATCGTACGGCTGAAATAGTAGTTACTCACAACTCACAAGGTGCATTTTAAAAATAAAAAATATTATACCAAGTATGGTAATTGAAGGGAAAAGAAGAAGAAGTACATATGGTAAGTTAATTCATGGCTTAAGATAAGGGAAATGACTAGTGCAGTGCACAGGAGATGTTGTACACAAAGTTGTGTAATAATTTTTTAAATTGAAATTGTGAAATTGTTTGATGATTTCAATTTAAAAAGACTTTACACACAACTTTATGTGTAACAGGAATTGTGTAATAGATTTTTTTTTTTCTTTTTGTTTCTCCTTTTGTTTTTTAAGCAAAAAAAGGTAAGTAATAGTGTTAGTATAGAGGATAAATAGTATTACGTACACTTTTAATTGGTTATGTTTTTAGTTAAACAACAATTTTATTAAGAACCAAATGTAAAATGACAATCACTCCTGCATGCTTCCACAACAATAGAAAGTAGATTACAATTTTTATAAGAGAAACCAACTATAAGAGCAGAAATAATGTTTAGCAATGAGTTGTTAAGTTTGGAAATCTCCTAATTCAACAAAACTCACATTAACAAAGGACGAACTTAAATCAAAAGTGTGGGGGAATTGGGCCCAGAAAATCCTTGCCGACCCATCCTACTAAGGCCCAAGGTCAATTCGAGTAGCCAAGTCTAGCCCGTAAGAAAGAAGTGGACCTCAAGCCCTGTTGGAGTAGGCTCAGCCTAGAAACATGTGTGTTGGATCAAAGAGATTATCACTCAGGGGTAATCCTTTAGTGATTGGTTTAACATCGATTGATGATAAGGGAAATTGGATAAGAATAGAGTACGATGAAGTCGGTAGCCAAGAAGTGATAGTGCCTTTGGGGAACTTGCTGCCGAACGCTATTTGGCGTCTGGAATAAGTTTCAGGAGAATCCACAAAAAAAATGATAATTCCTTGGGATTTTAACAAAAGTGGAAATGCATGAGAATTGGTGATACTATAATGATTAGTGCCCCATTAAAGAGAGACTATATAAGTAGTAGAAACAGTGGCGGAGCCAGGATTTTAGGTTAGGGGGGGCAAGATCAAAAGGGAGTAAAATTAATTCGAAAAACTATTAATTTGATATTAATAACAAAATAAATAAACAACTATATGCAAATGTAATTGTCATATACAATTAAATTTTGGGTTTGTAAAAAAAAAAAAAAACTTGGGTTTGAGACTGAAAAATGTTGGTGAGGAAAGAAAAAAGGGTTATACATAACAGAGGTGCTATAAGTAGTTCTAGACCATAAATTATTTCACAATGTTTTTGCCAAAACTTTAATATGACACATAAATTCACAATTTTATTTTCAACAATCACATTCTGCCACGCAACAATTGTGATAAAAAATTGTGAAAAATTGTGAACGCATTTTTGAGGTGCTATAATGACTAGTGAGTGAAAGTAGGTTTTTTTTTTTTCATAATTCTTTTCAGCAAAATAGTGGTGGAGAAGTAGGCTGTACAAGTGGTTTTATTTTATTATAATATTATTATAAGATGGGACCTATTATTTTTTTTAAAAGAGTTGCAGTGGCCCCAAATGTGAAATTGTTTTCCTACAGTAAACTAATACACGGTACAAGTACAATATGTATGTAAAAAAGCCGATTGTCCTAGTGTATGCAAATAAGACCTTGTACTATATATTACTTGAGAATTTTTGGGGCATGAGGGGGGGCAAATGCCCCCCCTCGCCCCCCCTTCCCTCCGCCCCTGAGTAGAAAGGCATGTTAGTAAGTAGTGGTTGGTTGAAAAAGATTGGGAAACAGTGGGGAAAAGGAGAGGGGGAAGATACTGGGAGAAGAGCAAAAACACAGATAAAGAGTGGAGCATGAGAAAAGAGGGAGGAGGAAAAACTATCAGAGGGTGAGGCTTGGAGGTATGAGGGTTTACGAAAAAACCATGGTTTTAAAAACCGAACCGGACATAGAACCGTTTTTTTTGAAATTTCCGGTTCAACCCCGGTTTTTGACCGGTTTTTGGCCGGTTTTCCGGTTGTTGACCGGTTATTGACCGGTTTTGGGGTTTTTAACCGGACCGGATTGACTCCCGGTTCCCGGTTGAACCGGTCGGACCGGCCGGTCCGGTCCGGTTTTTAAAACAGTGGAAAAAACACAATTTAGGCAATCTAGTGATAGCTTAAAGCTCAACCCGTAGGATTGTAAGAAAGCCCACGAATAAATTAATTGCAGGCCCAAATCCTTTAGTCAGAATCATACTCTTTGTAGGTTTGGGGACCACAAAAAGTATTGTAAATAATAGTAATAATGTACCAGTCAGTCGGTTGGTTATTCCTCTTTAGACAAGGCATCAAACTAGTTTTAATTGGTAGCTCTAAATACCAAGATTAACTTTATGAACTGGCAGTTGAATTCCAAGCTTCAAACGCAAGATAGAAAAAAAAAAAAGAAAAAAAAAAGGTTGGGATTCCAAATGGATTAAGGCCCATTTTCAATTGATTTTTATTATACTGAATTTCCTACGTTAATCGATGTCAAAATGAGTTTTAAGTGTTCGAGAATGGTCTACATATATATCATATGGTTTTAGAATATGGGTACCTAAGCTAAATTTTGATGGTTATCCAAAAAAAAAAAAAACCGAGTAAAATTACTAATTAGTTATTTAAATCCTAAAACAATTTGAATGAAACAAAATAACAACGGATAGTTTAAACATAGATATTATACATAAGTAGCTTAACGAAGAAGTTTAGCTCTATCAAATGAGAAGATATCTCATGAGAAAGTCTTATGAGACATCTCTCTCACAACATATAGAACCCACATGTGTGAGACTCACACATATTGTGGGAGAGATGTACTATAAAATTATCTGATAAGAAACTTTTTCCTATGAAATATTGAGCGTGTGTGTTAGAGAGAGAGGGTTTGAGAGCTGACTTAATCACTAACGACGACGATGGCAAAAAGGAAGTCCCAAAGAGTAGGCATTGGCTTTGTCACGGTCATTGAGAGTCATACGAGCTCTCTAGATTTTGGATGTAGAACAGACATCATAGTCTTTCCTCAATTAGAGAAACTGCCAAAAGTTAGTGTGCAAGAAATCTAGGAAGTAAAATAATGCTAGTAAAAATCATCGGTGACAACGACATAATTGCATGAAAATTCGGGACAAGAAGGGAAATGACGCTAAGAGCAAAACTCGTCACCCATGGCCACAATCGAATCCGCTTATTGAAAAATTCCTTTATTTAGGCCTTCAAATCTTTTTTTTTTTTTTAATTTATTTCTATTGTAACTTTTAATTTAAAAGCAAGAATAATATCCCGATTTGAGACGTCTCCTAGAGATAGTTGGATTTTATTTTGTAATTATCTCAATTTCGCCAATTTTGATAATTTTCCAATTTTGCCACATATTTTTGTGCTTAACACAAATTAGGGTTTTAAGATGTTTTCTTAATCACTCTAGGAGTGCTTTAGGGTTTTCTAAGCATCTCCTAGTAGCCGTAGGATTGCTTTTTCTATTTAAACACTTTGTAGCCTCCAAGATAATTTAGTTTTCAATTAATAACATTTCAGAGTTTTCTCTAACATTATTTTGGTGGATTCTAGTCTCTCCTCTTGTGGATTTAAGGTTATCTTTCATAAGCAAACATGTTTTGTTTCTTGTAATTTTCTAATTGCATCAATTTGTTCACAAGTGAGAATTAGATCAAGTTCTCGATCTATCTCCAATTGGAGGAGCCTCTGGCAATGGCATTAGTCAGATTCAGGTCCGTCCATGATGGATAGCTGAATCTAATAAATAAGCAAACAGTTGTGTATGGACAATTTGGTCGTGTAACTTAGAAATGTATGACTGTATAAGGCTATAAGCATGATTCATGACTCTGGTTATAGTTTATTACCTATTTAATTAGGCTATTTTAATGTCAAACAAATAATTGAAACGAAGAGAGAAAAATCAGCACAACATAAATTGATATAAAATTCATTTGCAAGTGGAATCTCTTACACGGGAAGGGGTAGCTTTGATTTTGATTCGATACTTATGTTGCCGAATTACTCAACCTTTTGCTCTTTATTTCGGCAATTCCATTATCCAATTAACAAGCAATTCGGATTCCTGTAACTGTAACCAATATTTTCCCGAAAAAACTCGTGTACCAGTTTTTAGTTCTGAAAGTCTTTACAGGTCTAGCGAACCTAATCACATTTTGATTGACGTTAGTGAACGGCAATTACCTGGAAGTCCTCAATGGCGAGAAAACGCTCCTACTCATCCCAACAGACTCATCGACGGGCTCCACGACATCTACTTAATATTGATGCTGAAATGAACAGAGATCTACCGAGCGACCTAGAAAGAGATGAGAATTTTGAAACTGGAACGGAGGAGGAAGAGGAGGAAGAGATTAGTACTGGTGTTTCTAGAAGGGCTTCAAGCATGCAACCTGACTTGTACATGGCTGCAAAGCGTGGGGACACTGACTTCATCAAAAATCTTAAAGCCGAGGATTTGGAAGGTCCTGTTTTGTCCCAAAAAACTCCCCAATTGAATACAGTCCTTCATATTGCTGCAAGCTTAGGTCACTCTCAGCTTGTGGAAGCGATGCTTGAAAACGACCGTGGCTTTTGGATGGAGCAAAACTCTGCTGGTGAACTTGCTTTCCATGTAGCTGCAAGTTGTGGGCATTTGTCCACGTTAAAAAAATTGGCCTGTGTCTCTGGTAGTGAATTTCTAGTGATTCAGAATAATGAAGGGAATACTGCCCTTCACCTGGCCTTGATAAACAAATACAGAGAAGTGGATTTGGTTTTGAAAACTAAGTACAGTGAGATCGCTGGTTTCTTGGTTGAAACAAATCCAAAAGTGTCATATTGTCCGAATGAGGAGCACAAATCTCCTCTATATATGGCAGCCGAAGCAGGGGATGCGGAAATGGTGAAGTTCATGATAGAAAAAGCAGATGGAATTAATATGGCCATGGTAGAAGGAGGAGGTAGAGTTCTGGAGGATTTTGAGGAAGTCAAATTAATTGCTCACGCTGCCATTACTGGAAAGAACATAGGTAAGTTTACTAGCTACTTCACTGTATTTCATTTTCCAGCCGTTTCCATGTTTTTCTCAGCCATCCCAATTGATAAATTACTGGTTGTTACAAAACTTTTGGGTTATTAGAAAATGATGAATTTAATTATTTAATCTAATACCAATAAGTTTAGTGACACAATAAATTTTACAAAGTTTTTCACAATTGTTGAGATGGTAGTTTATGATTAGTGTATAATACAATGATATTATTGATGGTTGTTATGATCTTTGCGTTCCACATGGATTAAGTGTAAGTTTAACTATGTGTTTATAAGCTCTTGGACAACCTCCATTTACAAGCTAGTGAATTCTTCCCTTGAGTTCCTAACAATGGTTCTAATGAGAGTGAAGTTACACCATGGTTTTAAAAACCGGCTTTTAAGGGGATTTTACCAAACCGAATTGGTGCCCAGTTCCTGGTTAAACCAGTCGATCTAGTCTAGTTTTTAAAATAGTGCGTATTAAAAAGGGTTTTGTTATCTTATTTGAACCGCACGCTATGTTAAATTTTCTTTTATCTTTATTGGACTTTGTTTTAATGATATCATACCCAATAAATGGTTTCTTATATAAATCTATTGTAGAAATTAATTTTATATTAATAATTTGTGCACTACCTATAAATAATTAATTAATTAAACACACTATGTTACATGTCATTAGAAAAAAGAAGTTATGAAATATAACTTATTAAGATTTGCATAATTAAAAATATGAACATATTACTTTTGTGAATTCTAAAATATTTAATTATTTCAAATAATTTAAGTGCACAATTATTTTTTTTAATTCTTTATTTCATGTATTATTAATTTTTCTTTCTTTATTTGATGGTTTTTATTTCATTTTTTTTCAAAGCAATTAAACCTAAGGAAGAATGCCTATATATAGATAGTTTTTTTAACCGCCACGTAGTGGATTGCATAAAAAATCCTACAAATTGCATTAAAATTCCTATTCGAAATCATTTTTTTTCCATAATAAGTATTCTAAATAAAAATTTTCTTGAGTAAATTTTATAAAAATAATCATATAAATTTCTTTTATATCAATAATAAGTGTGTTGTCTAAAAGTAAATAATTAATATATGAAAATAAATGCATTTCTCTATTAGCAAATGTCAATTAATTAATATATTAACATAGATGCAAAGTTTTGATGAGATGGAGAGTTAAATGAAAAGAATTCACATTTTCTTTTCAAGCAGAGAGTTTAACAAAATATAGTTTTTTTCTCTTTTATTTTTTGTATAAATATGAAATTTGATAGTTACGATAGTATATTATCTATTTACCAGTTAAAGAAAATACGAAATGATAAAGTTCTTATAAAAGGTTTAAATGTAGAACAAAAAGAATTTAAACTCAATTAAAAATATTTATTAGAATAAAAATAAATCTAGCGACACAACTTATTCTAATTAGATTTGATTATAAATTGCATCTAATTGGTATTGAATGTAATAAATAGCATCTGATTGATACGAAATTTAGTATGATTATTAAGAACATAAAGAACATGTAATTTAATAGTATTTAGCACATGGTACCAACATTATCAATAAGTAAATCAAATGCATAATTTTATTCTCTTGCAAGTTTCGGTTATTAAATACTAAGTGTACCAAAATTCAGTTAGAATGATGAGTCTAATATATATATATATATATATATATATGAAAAATTTTAGCTGCAACCATATTTAATATTTTTTATTGGAAGTGAATTTTGACAAATCCACCATTGCATTATATTGTCTTCTTATATTCTCCATACTTGCAAAATTTCTAGAAAATTAAAGACCAATAGCTATGTCATCAATAAATTGTTTAAATTGCAAGTTTTTATAGTTTAAAATTATGCATAAAATATAATCTTATAGATCATATAGTAAATAATATTTGATTGGTACAAAATTTGACATGTGTATTAAGAGCGTAAAGAATATGCAATCCAACAGTAAAAATTTTGAAATATGTTGTAATGTTAATGATATTGAGTAAGGTTGTAGCCTGAGACTACAACTAATTTTGTAACTAAACTTTGTCTATGTAAATATATATATAATTTAACCAAATTTATGTGAACTAGGGCTGTCCATGGATCGGGCAGGTCGAGTTTTTGCCCAACCTGCAACCAACCTGTACAAGATTGGGTGGGTTGTTTTTCAACCCGCAACTGACTTATTACAGCAACGGATTCATTAGTTCGGGTTTCCGGCGGGTGGTCGTTGGTTCGGGTGAACCTGATATTCACCGGAATCTGCTAAAACGCAGCGAGATCTCGCTAGATCCGATGAGATCTTGCCAGGTCCATCCAAGATCCGGTGAGATCTCGTAGGATCCGGCGAGATTTCTACCAAATCGTGATGAGAAATCACTAGTTTGGCCAGATCTGGTGTTTATTGTGCTAGAAATCGACAGATTTAAGTGAAAAAGTGGCCGGAATAAGGAAAAATCACCGGATTTTAATGGACTTCGAGTGGGTCGGGTTTCACTAGTTTTAGAGGAAGAGATTCGAAACCTGACCCACCGGTGTTGGGTTTTTAGAGTCAAGACCCGAGTCCGACTGCCATAGCCGTCGGATCGGGTGGTTTCGGGTCAAGTCCGGGCAGGTGGGGCGGGTTGGGCGGGTGATTTGGACAGCCCTAATGTGAACAGTTAAAAGACAAATTACATGTTGAGATCAAATTTTAAAACTCATTGAAATCAAATTTGATTTCTTTTTTTATTTTATTAACTTTGTATACTCAACGAGAAATTAAGGGATGATGAGTTTAATTTTTTTTTTTTTTTATTTCTGTTAAATCTGATCGCTTTATGGAGGAATCTAACAAAGTTGATTGGATCAAGATGTTTCTTATTTCTTATTATCATCAAGGTTTTTAATTATGGGTGAATGATAGTTCATTTTTGTGTACCAGATGTGTTGGATAGTGTTATGAGTGAAAATCCACATCGCGTTAAAGATAGAGACAGCAAGGGGATGACACCTCTTTCCTATGCAGCATACATAGGATACCTTGAAGGGGTTCGCTACTTTTTAAAAAAATTTGCAGATTACATATATGAAAGTGACCGGAATGGCTTCTTTCCAATTCACACAGCATCCAGTCGAGGACATATCAAGATAGTTCAAGAGTTTATCCAAAGATGTCCAGATTCGGTTGAGTTGCTCAACCATCAAGATCGAAACATTTTGCATGTAGCTGCTATGAGTGGGAAAGCCAAAGTGGTAGATTACATGCTCAAAATGCCTGAACTTGAAATGCTTATCAATGAAAAAGATGAAGATGGAAACACATCTTTACATTTGGCCTCCAAGGGTCGGCATCCTAAGGTCGTGAGCATTCTGACATGGGACAAAAGAGTTGACTTAAAGTTGTTGAATGAAGAAGGCAAGACAGCTCTTGACATTGCGGGAAAGTATAGTGGGAAGGTGCCCTCGTTTCGAGAGGTATGTCATCCTTGAAACTGTTATAATTTGTTTAGATTTATGACCTGTTTGGATTAAGGGGAGGGATGGGGAGAAAGAGTGAGTAGAGTAGAGTTGACCGTATATATTAAGCTAATTTTTGGCCAACTCTACTCTACTCTCTCTCCCTCTCCCCCTATTCAAACGGATCATTAATGTATTAAGATCGACTTTTAGAATAAGTAAGGTAATTTAATCCAACATATATTAGACTTACTTGTAGTAGGACTGTAGATGTAAGAGTATAAGTAAAGTCATTCCAGGATTAGTCTATCATTGGTCTAGAGTTAGGATCTATAGATATCCCGATAGGCTTACAATAAAAATATAGCCAACCAAGAGTTACAATAAAAATATAGCCAACCAGGGTATTTTGCTATGCAAGTAGGTTGTTACGCCGAATTATATAAATTTTTGTTAGGGATGGCCACAAGTTAGTCAGGTTGAGTTCGATATGGATTTGCTATTTGACCTTAACTAATTAGGTTGCATAAGTACCACTAACTATCAACTGTAATAGAGGTCGAAACCATCCGCAAGTGGATATCAAGTGAGCAGATTGTTAGAACATCATTTCCCTCTCCCTTGCGTGCGTGTGTGCTTGTTTTTCAAAAAAAAAAAAAAAAAAAAAGTGGGCAGATTCATCCCAACCGGGTCACTAGTTTGGGCCACTAGTTTTGGGACAAAACTTAAAATGAACTGATATCCCAAATTAATGGGCTTGCTACTGTATTAATGGTCTCGCAACTGCTTTTTATGTTTTGTGCCTTGGTCATTTCAACCAAAAATAAATAAATTTCAAGTTGGAACTGGCATTGGCTAAAGTTTTTTTTTTTAGAGAGTTTCAACCTATGACGTCCGTTTCTGATAATAACTCTTTATCATCAGACCAAAACACTAATCAATTTTTGGTGTAAATGAGGATTAAACCCTAGATCTCTTATATAACCATCAGAGATTTTACCAGTTAACATTGGCTAAAGTTAAATTAAATATTGAGTAAAGAAACATCATGTCCTAAAAATTAAAAATAAATACTAAATGTCATTCAAATCCTACCGACTGTTTCTAAAAAAAGAAAAGAAAATCCTACTAACTAAAAAAAATCATGGAAAAGCAATTGCATATATTCGGATGGTAGATGTAAATCTAGTACTGAAATAGCATCAAGTTGATTCCTTGGCAATTTTTTTTTTTTTTTTTTTGGAGAAAAAAAGAAGAAGGATCAATTTGGAAAACAGATTAATGTCGAGGAAGCACAAAATTTGGTATTTTTATTTCTCTGATTTTACTCATTTGAGTGCTTGAAATTTTCAAAAATAAAAAAATAACACAAAAAGGAATATGAGAGAGAGAGAGAGAGAGAGAGAGAGAGAGAGAGAGAGAGAGAGAGAGAGAGAGAGAGAGAGAGAGATTGTTGATGTAATTTTGGGATTTCATTTTTGTTTTGTTGTGATTTTGGATTGAAAAAGAGAGAGATTGATTGAAAGAGAAATAAGTTTCTGTGAGAACAAATGAAGATGGGGAAAGGGCTTTCTGTGAAGGGTGCATAGAGAAGAAACAGAATTAATTAATTAAAAGAAAGAGAAGAAAGAGCTCTTGCTATGGGACTAGCTCTAGAAAATAGAATTTGACCTTTTGATTTCTGCTCTAGAAAATAGAATTTGAAAAATACATTCTAGGTAAATGACTTTTACAAATTCTGAAATTTCTAACAAAACCCCTTTTTTTTTTTCGCCTTTGTAAATGATTTTATGCATACTCAATAGAGGTTCCAAACATAGCCTTAGTGGGGTGAGAAATTTCCTTACCCGACATTTGACTCAAAACTTGATCTTTAAAAAGAAAAAAATTGGTTACAAACTTGGTTGTAATTTAAGGTTATAATTCTTACTAAAAAACAATAACATTATTATATATTTTGAAAATATAATTATTAAATTAATTATATGTTCTTTATGTTTTTAACAAACATTCAAATTTCGTGCCAATTGAATATTATTTACTATTCGATCTATAAAATTATTTCTTACGCACAATTTTAAATTAGAAACACTTGAAATTTAAACATTTGATTGATAACATTGTTATTGATATTTAATCTTTTGAAAAATTTGTAAGCACAGAAGATATAATAAGAAAATGTAATTCAATATTATATATGTCAAAATTCACATCCGATAAAAAAAAAAAAAAAATTTAAATGGACATTTTTGCTTAAGGTTACAAGTTTGTTGTCAAACTTTTTCCTCTTAAAAATATTAGAAATTGTTTGTGGCCTTTCCATTCGGGTGGGGCCTCTCTCTCTTTCTCAACATTATAAATTCTAATATTGTATTAAAAGCTCAACTTCAATTCTGCAAAAACTATATATCTAGTGGGGGGAGATCATGTTATGTTTGACCAATATGGTCATGACAAAATGTTTGTCATTTATGATGCAGCGATTGACGTGGTTAGCCTTGAGATACGCCGGCGTCTCACATGCTCCTAGTCCAAGCACTACCAAGGACAATTTGACAAGTTCAAAGCCAAGGGAAGCACCCAACATGGACAATTACAAGGATAGGGTCAACACTCTATTGTTGGTTGCAACACTTGTGGCCACTGTAACCTTTGCTGCAGGTTTCACTGTGCCAGGCGGCAACGATGACTCTGATCCACACAAAGGCATGGCAAAATTCCTAAGACACCACTTGTTCCAAGTATTCATTATCAGCAACACCATAGCTATGTATAGTTCTGTTACTGTTGTTGTTGCACTCATCTGGGCACAATTAGGTGATCTTAACTTGGTTATTGCTTCCCTTAAGTTTGCCGTGCCAATATTGGGACTAGCTCTTATTATGGTCTCCTCAGCATTCATGACTGGTAGTTATTTAATGGTGAGAGGCCTCCACTGGCTTGCTTCTATCGTTTTGATCATTGGATCATTCTTCCTCCTTATCCTCACGTTACTATTTTTTCCACTATGTTTGCCAAGTTCCTTACCACATCCTATTTTTCGCTACATTGTCTACTACCCGTTTTGCCTTTTGGTAATAGTTACTAGGAGTAACACTAATGATGGGGAAGAAAAATAATCTCCTTTATTTTATGCATGATGTATTGTATATTGTGTGCTATATATTGCTGAACTCTGGTCATTTAATAGGGTGTGTATTGTTACTAATGTTTTATAAAGGACTCCCACTGTACTATTAATAACTCTCTATTGATTCTTATGAAAGCTTCTATTCTATTAATATTTGACAAGTGAAATTTTCTTGTTCGGACTGTTTTTGAATTTAGAAGTTGGTTTGGATCAAAGTCACTATTAATTCTTATATTTCTTTCAGTTGCTATTAATTTCTCATTCTTAATGCAATAAGGATCGTTATTGCAATGGGACAGTATTATGGTCCATATGGGCCATATTTAAATATATCATCAATTCATCATATAACTTTCTCAAAAAAAAAAAGAAAAAAAAAAATTCCTCATATAAATCCTTGAGTCTCTCCAAAATTCAACCTATAATTTGTGTAGCCTCAGCAAAACAAAATCTTCAAACAGTTGCGAATAAAAGGATTTTGCATGTGGACTTATTGAATTGAAACATTAGGTAGAATTAAAAATTGCATGAGAGAATAAAATATAAATATTCGAAACATTAGAAAAACAGACAAATTAAGCTGCAAGTGCAAGACTTGAATCACATAAATGTGCAAAAATGAATTCAAACATAAAAACGGCTTAGACAATGAGAACCAAAAAACTAATTTGATTTTTCATTTTCATACAGGGAGAATGAATTTGGGTGTCCATCAATGAAAAATTAGCTAAGAGAAATTGCCTCAAATTATTATTTTACTTGGTTGTCAATTTAAGTTTTTTTTTTTTTTTTTTTGGTTGTTGTTGTTGTAGAAGAAAAGTTTATTCATTGCCAAAGAAATAATTGATATTGCTTGTCAAAAGAGTAATATTATATATCTTGCTCACTCATTGTCGGATCTATTAAGGGGCAAAGGGGGCCATGCCCTCCCAAAGATTTTCAAAAATCTCCTATATATTCTGTATTTCAGATCTTAATGGTGAAATTACTCAAGGATTAGAGTTCCATCACAATGGCCCCCCAAAGTTGAAAATATTTCTGAGGAGCCTTAGACCTTCATCTATAATGACCCACTAGCATGTAATGAAAGAGGAAGAAGCCAAAGCCATCTGTCCAGTTCTTAGTTAGATTCTGATCTTGGTTCAAAAAATGAACACAACGGCTACTTAACGGCAATATATCAAACGGTGCCGTTTTTTCATTTAAAGACAAACGGCATTGTTTGGTTAAGTAGCATGACGTCGTTCTGTTTTAGATTAGTTTTATGTTTTCTGCTGAGACCAACACGACGTCGTTCCAAGCTTCCTTCCTCA
Organism: Quercus tomentella; assembly: GCA_028535165.1. Classification (NCBI taxonomy): domain Eukaryota; kingdom Viridiplantae; phylum Streptophyta; class Magnoliopsida; order Fagales; family Fagaceae; genus Quercus; species Quercus tomentella. The sequence continues at coordinate 6,746,761 of JAPQVY010000133.1, forward strand.
ACTCTGTTTTCTGGTTATCAAGACTACCAAACCTACATGGTTGTGCTGCTGACGTGTTGAACCACTCCAGATAACTTCAAACTGATATAGATAGATTTTGTAACAAACTTGATATTTATATAATCTGTTAGGAAAGTTAGTTACAGATTGTTATTGGGATTAGACCCACGTGATCAATTGTAGAACTCCATAAAAAGAGTCTTAATGTACATTTTATCATTATGCTTGGAATGCAAATAATTTTAGAGAATTCTATTCAATACAGTTCTCTGAGTTTTCTTATCTCTCTCTCTTCTCTATGTTAAGATTTGAGCTTTTCTTCCAAGCTTTCATTTTTCTTTCATGGTATTAGAGCCAATTTCCATGGCTTCCACTGCCTCTACCACAGCTTCCTCATCAAGCACTAGCTCACCTTCCATATCTCACACTCCATCTTTACAATCTTCATTACTACTCCTCTCAAACATGTCGAACCTGATGTCAATCAAGCTTGATTACACAAATTACATTCCGTGGAGGCATCAACCTGTCACCATTCTTGAAGCTTATTCACTATTTGATCATATTGATGGCACTGTGCCTCAACCATGTCAATTTCTCCTTGACAATCAAGGACTTTCTATTGTGAATGTGAATCCTGAGTATTCAGCTTGGAAAATCAAAGACAAGGCCTTACTTTCTTTGATTAATTCCACTCTAACACCACAAGTTTTCTCTCTGCTAGTTGGAATACTTTAGAACAAAGATTCAACTCTACTTCAAGAGACAATATTCTCAATCTGAATCTGGAATTGCAAAGCCTGAAGAAAGGAATTGACACTGTGAATGTGTTCTTGCAGAAGATGAAGATTGCAAGAGACAAGCTTCTTGCAGTAGGAGTTGTAGATGATAATGAAGAGCTTCACTGCATTATTCTTTGAGGCTTGCCCAAGGAGTTTTCAGACTTTTGCTCAGCTATACGTACAAGAAGTGATCCAATCCCTTATGAACAACTCTCCATTATGTTGCAAAGTGAAGAACTAGCAATGGTTGAGAATTTTGAGACTATTGCTATCTTTGCTACTAATTCAAGGCCAAATGGAAGTAATACTCAGAATCAAGGTTCTAGAAGAGGAAAGGGTCGAAATGGCTCCAACAAAGGAAGAGGTGGTGGCAGATAACAATAACAGTGGTGGTTCTTCTCATCAGGATTACTCTCCACATCAAAATCAAACTAACTCACAGTTTGGAAATCAGTCCTTAAGAACTGATTCTAATCGTCCTGTGCTAGATTTGTGGGAAAATTGGTCACCTTGCACTGGATTGCTATCACAGGATGGATTTTGCTTATCAAGGCAAAAATCCTCCAACTAAACTTGCAGCTATGGCAACTGCATCTAATGCTGCTATCACCAGCAACCAAGATCCACTCACAGCCATCTCACAGCCATCAGGTATTCAGACCATCTCACAGCCAACTTGAACAATCTTTCCACTCCATCTCAGTATAAGGGTGCTGAACAAGTCACTGTGAGGAAAAATGGTCAAGCACTTCCAATCAACAATATAGGTAACTCCTCTATCCACACCAAATACCACAAGTTTATTCTTAGAAGTGTCTTATATGTCCCTAGGATTGCTATGAATCTGTTGTCTGTGCACAAATTTTGCTTACACAACAATTGTTCTTGTCACTTTGATGCTAATGAACTCAAAATTCAGGATATTCTTATGGGGGGACTCCTCTACAGGGGCTTGAGTGAGAATGGTGTCTATCCTATCCACTCAAAGCTTCAATCCAAGCTTCCTTCATTTACTCATCCTTCAATCACTTCTGTTCAATCTGCCTCTTAGTCCATCCCTGCATAGTATGCTCCACATTCAGCTTTCAACATTAATAGGTCAAATAAACGCTTGCTATGGCACCATAGACTAAGTCATCCCAGTGATAATGTATCACATTCAGCAATCTCAGCTCTTGAACATTCTGATGTATTCAAGTGTACTTCTTCTGTTACTTCACATTTCAAGCATTGCCTTAGTGGCAAGATGATGCCTTCCCTTTGTAATATCAAATTTTCAATCTAAATCACCTCTTGAACTCATTTATTGTGATGTGTGGGGTCCTGCTCCTGTTATTTCTGTTTATAACTTCAAAAAACTATCTTGTCTTTGTTGATGACTATACTAGATTTGTATGGGTTTATTTACTTAAGCTCAAGTCAAATGTCTTTAATATCTTCAAATTTGTCAAAGCCACAGTAGAAAATCAACTCAATCTAAAAATCAAGACATTTAGGTGAAATGGTGGTGGGGAGTTTTCTTCTAAAGCCTTTGCTGAGTTTTGTTCCTCACAAGGCATCATTCATCAATTTTCTTGCCCACACACACCTCAGCAAAATGGTGTTGCTGAGAGAAAACACAGGCATATCATTGAGTGCTCACTTACAATGTTATCTCTCTCCAAACTTCCCCTCTCTTACTGGTCTTATGCAGTTGAATACAATAAAAAAAGAGTGATCAAATTGAATTTATTCACTAATTGGAGGGTCAATTAATAATTTAACCAAAATTGTTATTTAAAAAAATCTCAATCCAAATCCAAAATTGTTATTTAAACCATAGTTTTGTAGGATTCTCAAAAAAAAAAAAAAAAAGCACTTAAACCAAAATAATTTCACGTAATTTTTTGTTAGCACTTCTAAAAAAGTATTCAATAATACAGTTTCTTTTATCAAAAAAAGAAAAATAATACAGTTTCAATCCAAACGAACCACAAGGTGGTTTAGATCATAGGTATTTTATACGATAAAATAATTAGAGTGGGTCTATGATTGATTTTTTCTATATATTTCATTTAATATTGGACTCTTCATTTTTTTCAATAATTAATTAGTTTGGCACAAAAATTTAAATATTAAATTGGACATGTGGAGCAAAATTAGACCTCAATTAAAATCCAATTTAGAATTTAATTGGATTTTCTCTTAACTTTGGATGTGTGTGTGTGTGAGACTCACATTTTTATCTTAATTCTTATATTTTCAATCAATTAAAATATACAATGAAATAAAAACAAGATTAAATTTTTTTTTTTGAAGGAAAAAAAAAAAAGACTAGCTTGGTTTGGTTTTCTTATGACTCCATTATTAAGATAGTAAAGAAGTCATATTTTTCTTTTACACTTCAATGGTGTAGCGCCATTAGGGCCATGGTCCTCCCAAAGTTTTTTAAAAATCTTTTGCATACATTAATTACATTAATTAAAAAGAATATTATACATATGAAGTGGCAAAATAGCTAGTTTTCAAAAATATCAACCAAATCAGAAGATTCTGATATCTTCAGCACTATTATATGTATGGGGTAAAGAATAAAATTCTGAACATTTATTCATGATCATGTGGCCTGAAAATATTTCGCTGGGGTGAAAAGAGCAACAGAACCTATGTCGGGATTTGAGAATTTACTGTAAATCACCCTCAGCTTGCTTTCTGCAGCAGCAGCCATGTGACAGTCAACCAGTAGCTTAGCACAATTCCTATGACAAAGAAATCCAACTCAAATTAGTACCTTTTTTAGGCAGAACAAATTAGTACATCAAGTAAGCTCTCATCAAACAAGAAATGAGAGTATTGTGGAACAAAAAAGAGATTACATTAACTGTTCTTCAGAGTAGCCTGTATGATGCTTTAAGGTTTCACTCCAAAAGGGGCTCTCAGCAAGGGTACATCGTGCAGCATAGACAGCTGCAGCCGCGATCATGGATGGACAATACAAAATTCTCGTTGGATAATGCATAAGACCAATCTCAGCTAGAAAGAATACCATATTCTCCATCTACATAACCAGGCCAGGTAAAAAAACAAAAAACAGAAAAGAAGGCAATTAATTTATGCTTACTCTTTCCAAAAGAAGTGGAAAGTGGTTCTGTTTGTAAAATACAATAAACATAGTACCTCTTTATCTGGTGAAACAGAAGCTTTGATAAATCGAACGAGAAAAACATATGGCGTAGGAACTGATAAGTACCACTCCAACTTCCCCAAAATTGCTTTCTCCATGACAAGAATCTGCTCTCCTGTATAAGCATAGTCTGACAGGCAGATAAAGTCATTAACCTGCACATTCCATACCCCACATCAGGTCCAAAATCAGATTTAAAGCAAAGCAAAATCAGATTGAACGAAGCCTTCATCCCAATTAGTTGGGGTCAGCAACAGCTACAAGAAAATAACTTAAACAAATTTTCAACAGTGATTACAAGCGAGAGAGAACACTACCTGTGGAGCCCATATTTCTTCGTACTTGCAGGCTACAAGCATTGAGGAAATGCCAACTAACTGAAGTTCTCTCCTTGAAACAAATGTCCGAGAAAGATATCTATCAACTATATTTATGGTAAGGTAGAGGGTTTCAGGCATCAATTCAAATTTTCTATGAACTTCAGTTAACCAGTCTATCAGAATTGATCTCATCCTTGCATTAATTTCAGGCTGTGAGTCCATATAATTGCGAACACGACTCTCTCCTGCATCACAAATTACCATTCATTAGAGAAAGATAAAGAAAGAAAAATAATTAAGATGGGGACGCAGAGATTAGAGTGAAAAGTACTTCTTCTAGCTTGTAGAACTGATAAATATCATCAATGTATTCAACTGCTGCTAATTCATCATTGACATCTGCAGCATCAATGTTCACAATCTGTAGCTTTGGCTTGACAGTAACACCACAAGAAGCCTGCAGAAAGAAGCCAAATTTAATGCACAACCAAGAAATCAAAGAAGAATCTTTTAAAGAATGTTCAAAAACACACACCTTGCTTCGAGCAGTGAGGATCGATGTGAGAGTCTTCACTTCGTTCCTTGAGGACCCTTCTCTGGACCTTCTTCCCGCTAACACTTCCAATCTTTTCTCCTTCAGAAGTTGTCATGGTTGCAGTCTTGGATTCATCAGAATTCGGCATTGGTCATTTGTATAATTCCCAATAGTAGTATTATCTCATAGACAAAGAAGAAAAGACAATTATTAAACACTACAATACAACAGTTCTCTACCTTTTTTATCTCTACTGCCCCTTGTTCTTTTGCTAACAGTTGTGCACGAAAGCTCCTGCAAGAAAAAATTCAGTCAGCAATTAGCACTCTATGCTAGAATAATGGTTAAATGATTAAATTCACTATTTCCTAATAGCTTAAACTTTTCAGACAATAGGTACTTCAAAACTAGAGAGAGAGAGAGAGAGAGAGAGTATAGTAAACCTTGTCATGGGACGAGAAATCTGGGCATTGGGCTTTCCATCCAAAGCTTGAACCCCATAATTACCAATGTCTCCAAGAGCTCTCCGGTTCCTTCCTTGTGCTGGTTCATTCTTTACCTTAACTGCCCCTAAAACAAAACAAGAAATCTTCAATCTCAATAATATCCATTCAAAAGAATTAAGATTTTTAAGACCCAGAAAACCAAAAAGCCATAGGATATGTTAAAACCAAAGCAAACCACTGAAAAAGACTCAGAAACCACTCTGAGATCAAAGTGCAATGAATAAAAACTATATGAATCAAGTAAGACCGCATCCCCATCAATCAAGTACCAAAAACACAAAGGAATATTAGTATCATATAAGAATTAGGGAAAAAAAAGAGACAAACAAACAAAGCAAGAACCTAAAAAAGTAGTAAAAAGATTTAAAGAAGTGAAAACCCATCTTTAGATTCAATCCCTAACCTTTCATTTGGCCATAACAGAATCTTTGAAGAAATTAATGATACGAGATATAACAATCTAGGAGAATGAAATCCCAGTTACATCTATGATGATAGACTTCAATAAATACCACAGGAAAGAAAAAAAAATACAATGAATATAATAAACCTGATTTGATTATAAAAAAAAAATCTTTAAAAAATTAAAAAAAAGAAGGGTAATAAACATGGTAACTCAAAATTCAATACCCAATATTTGAAAGAATTGCCAATGAACACAATCAACCACAACCCACATGGGATATCAAAGGAAAAATCAACAATAATTCTTCAAAAAGAAAAAAAAAAGGGTAAAGAATATGAGATTAGAACAGTGACGGACCTCTTGGTTGTGCAGGAACAACTGCTCGGGCTTCCATCGCTGATTCTTTTTAATTATGTCTGAGAAATATTTCTGGGTTTTGCTTCTCTTTCTCTCTCTATCTGTGTTTCTTCTCTTTTTCTCTCTCTGTCTCTGTTTGTGCTCTGTTTCTTTTCTGAAGAGAAGCCTATGGGAAAAGGGTTTTTGAAGCAATGGCTCCAACGGTCGACTTCTGTTTTCAAATGCGGGCCCTTAGATCATACCAAGATCGTACGGCTGAAATAGAATTTACTAACAAAGGTGTTTTTATAAAGGTTTCAAATTATAGTAAATATGGTAATTTTATCTCCAAAAAATATATAAAAATGTAAAGATGGTAAATTAATTTATAGTTAAGGATTAAGATAAAATAGAGGCAAGATGTCAACATGTTTTACCCCTCCAATCCCAACATGTCATATCATCTTATCACATATTTAAAAAAAAACAAAATCACACTCAATCAATTCTTATACCCATATATAAATTCAACCAAATTTGGAATTTATCGAAATGTTATTAGGTGTGGTAGGATGTATTGAATTTTAAGTAAAATGCTGATGTGACAATCACTTATTAGATGGTGTAAAAGATGGGTTTTACACCCCATCCTTATAAAATTTAATCTCACCTTTGGATATTCTAGATTAATATTTTATTCTTTTTTTTTTTTTTTTCATTTCATTAAATTGTTTATGGGTTGCACACTTTGCACTTGACTTGAATAATTCCCCGGTTAACTGGGTTGAATAAATTTTTTTAAAGAAAAAAGAAAAAGAAAATCTTGCTCTTCTATTTAGTTTTTAATATACTAGGTTGGGTCGCAATAGTAAAAAGACTAGTGATCAAGTTTAAATTTAGAATATATTTTTAATACAAACCAAAAATATAAATCAATTAATCTTTGAAGTATATAGAGATTTTATCATCAAAAGAGACATTAATTTTTTTTTTTTTTTTTTTGAAACCAAAAGAGACATTAATTTGATTACATTCAAAAGAAACACAAAGATTATAATAGAAAACATAATACATCACAAGTTACAACCTAATATTTTAACATACTTCAAATCTATACATATGCTTTAAAAACTACTACATCATAAGTAGATATGATGTCCAATAAGAACCCCCAAAATGATGATACTAATAGTAGGCACACAATAGATTAACAAAAGAGAGCATATCTTTTCTCCGCTTCATTTAATTTGTCTATATTGAAAATCAAAGTGATGTACTATATTGCAATAATGTATCTATTTATCTTCCTTTATGAGAGCCGGTTTTTTAATATAGTTCCAAAAGAACATGTTTTGTATTATACGAAACTTTAAACTTCATTTTCATTGATGTTCTTGAGGTGGATCACGAATGGCAATGGTGTTGAACTTTAATAGAATCAAAGGAAGGAAAAAAAAAAAGTGTGAGATGAATATATACCATTGGTTACTCATCCCAATCCGATTGGAATCATGAATGTTGTGGGAATTGCATTTAAAGTTCCAAAGCAAATACCATCAGAAAACAAAACTGATACACTTTTTTCTCTCCCTTGTAGGAGTCTCTCTCTCTCTCTTTCTGTAAGAGCACTTTTCTCCTCTCCCTTCTGGAAGAGACCTCAGCTCCCCTTTGTGGGGTTCCCAACCCTCTCAAAACACTCTTAAAACACTCGTTTTTCAATGGAGCAAGAAGTTATTAATGAGTTACAGCACCTTTGCCTCAGTAAGGAGGAAGAAGAGGAAATTCCAATTTCCACACAAAGACAGGAAGACCTTTTAGAAGAATGTTCATTAAGTTTGTTTGGAAGACTTCTATCAGAGAGGCAACAAAACATGAGAGCTCTGAAAAGCACATTAAGAGCAGCATGGAAGATGGGATCGGAGCTGAGAATAGTGGAAGTAGGAAGTAATATTTTACAATTTAAGTTTGGCTCCAGTTATCAGCGTGATTGGGTTGAAAACAGTGGGCCATGGAATTTTGAAAACAATTTGCTGCTTCTTTGTAGATGGAAGAAAGGCCTCACTGTTGCAAATATGGTTTTCACCCACTCTCCCTTCTGGGTTCAATTGTGGGGATTACCATTTGAGCTCATGTCGGAGGAAGTGGGTCAGGATATTGGAAGGAGTTTGGGGCGCTTGATAGAAGTAGATAAAAGAGCATGTCAGTCGGATCAAGCCAAGTTTATGCGAGTTAGGGGTGGATCTTCCAATTAAAAAGCCGCTTCGAAGAGGCGGACATGTAGTAAGCAAGGATGGTGAAAAGTTTTGGGTTCACTTTAGGTACGAAAGACTACCCACGTTCTGCTACCTGTGTGGAAAGTTAGGCCATGATGAAAAGCATTGCAAGGTATGTGTAGGTCAGCAAAACGCTCCAAGGCAATACGGTGAGTGGTTAAAAGCGAATGGAGCATTTAAGAGTGGAAATGTGAAGCACAAGAATTTCTATAACAGCAATATCAATTCAAGGAATGGAGATAATGACGATGGAGAAAACACTACTGCTGAGAACCTGCTGCATTTTTCACCGGCGGACCACTTGGGAGGAAGCTCCAATGGCGGTTGCTTTCAAAATTCAAAATCAGCAGGCAAGTCATCTTAAAGTCAGGGCTGTGGCGTGTCAGGTACTCATGTTTGGCAGTCGGCAGAAGTCAGGTATGGAGGGGACATAAAGGAAACGGATATGAAGGGTTTGGGACAAAAAGACGGGTCACGTGCTGAGAATCCCATTCCCATTCAACTAGATGAATCTAATCTAGTTACACGAATAGGTGAAAGTAGTATTTTATTAAGCAAGTGTCAGCCCACTTCAAAAGTTGAAAGCTTGAATGAAGTTACCAGCCCACATAAGCCAATGATTTGGGCCCAAACGCAAGAAACAAATGCTGACCAAGCAGCAGCCCAAGATGTCATTAAAAGCCAAAAAGGGAAGGGCCGGATTAAGAAAATTGCAAGGGAGAAAGGGCAGGCCAAAAGTAAAGAGAAACAAGTCTATAGCCTAAGCTTAGGCTCAAAACGTCAAATTGCTCAGCTCTTTTTAGAAGGAGAAGAAGAAAATTTATCCAGGAAAAGGAAGTGTGAGGGGTTCGATGGTGCTCATGGTGTTCATGCAGAATCTGAATTATCGGCGGTGGCTGCAATGCAGCACTGCCGGGAGCCATGAATTCCTTAGGTTGGAACTGCCGGGGGCTTGGGAACCCCCGTTCAGTTCGAGCATTGCACAATCTGGTGCAATGTTGGGATCCCAAAATAGTCTTCCTCTCAGAGACTAAGGTAAGGAAAAAACGTATGGAAAGAATTAAGGAAAGAGTTGGGTTTGCAAATAGGCTCTTTGTTCCCTGTCAAGGTCGTAGTGGGGGTCTGGCTCTCCTGTGGACTAGGGAAACTAATCTGGAGATCAAGGGCTTTAGCAGCCACCACATTGACCCTGTCATTATGGAGGAGAACACAAATTTTAAATAGAGATTCACTGGCTTCTATGGCCACCCCCAAACTCACATGAGGCAGAAGTCTTGGGATTTGCTTGAATACTTAAAGAATCAATCTCAGCTCCCTTGATTTTGTTTTGGAGATTTCAATGAGATTCTATCAATGGAAGAAAAATTAGGTGGGGCTACAAGATCACAGGGTCAGATGGATAAATTCCGAGATGTGGTTAATGTTTATGGCTTCAAAGATTTAGGTTATTTGGGGCCGGACTTCACATGGTGCAATATGCAATCTGGTGTTAGTAGGGTATATCTGAGGTTGGATAGAGCTTTTGCAACTAGTGATTGGATTAACAAGTTTGGTGAAGTAAGAGTTAATCACCTGGTGGATTCAACTTCAGATCATTGTGTTCTTTATGTAGCGGATCCTAAAGCCCCTAAACAGTCCCGTACTCGCCGTTTCCACTTCGAGGCTATGTGGACTAAAAGGGAAGAATGCAAAGACATCATTGAGGCTGCTTGGAGTATTGCTGGCAATGTGAATACGGCTGAAGGTATGGCTGCTGCCTTAAATGCCTGTGCCATGGATCTTAAGGCTTGGAGCTCTGCTACATTCGGCCAAATTCCATGGAAAATTTAGGAGAAAAGGAAATGGCTTAGCAACCTGGTCCAATCTGATAAGGATGGTCTGTTGGGTGATGAGATAAATCAAGTGAGGAAAGAAATCAATGATCTGATTGATAGTGAAGAAATTTACTGGTGTCAACAGTCAAAAGCTCACTGGCTCCGGGAGGGAGATAGGAATACGAAGTTTTTTCATGCTCAAGCTTCGGAAAGGAAGAAACAAAATACTATCTTTGGTATATGGGATAAATTCGATAATTGGTGTGGTGACCAGAATAGTATTGCTACAACTGATATATCCTATTTTGAGGAAATTTATTCTTCCTCTTTGCCGAATCAGATTAAGACGGTAACAGATCTCATCCCAGCCAAGGTGACGGAAGAAATGAACATGGAGCTGACCAAAGACTTCACCAAAGAAGAAGTTATTGCAGCACTTGAGCAGATTCACCCTACTAAATCTCCCGGCTCTGATGGTATGTCTGCTCTTTTCTTCCAAAAATATTGGAGCATTGTAGGCACTAATGTATCTAACTTAGTTCTGAATGTACTTAATTCTGGCATGTCTATCTCTAAAATCAATAAAACTAATATAGCCCTTGTGCCAAAAAACAAAAACCCTCAAAGAATGACTGATTTTAGACCAATCAGCCTATGTAATGTAGTATATAAGCTTATTTCTAAAACTTTGGCTAATCGTCTTAAAGCTATTCTTCCATATATTATTTCAAAGAATTAAAGCGCTTTTGTGGCTAATAGACTCATCACTGACAATGTCTTGGTGGCTTATGAGATTATGCACTATATAAAACACAAAAGAGGTGGGAATGATATATAGCTTTATGGCGGCTAAGTTGGATATGAGCAAAGCATTTGATAGGGTTGAGTGGTCCTTTATTGAAATAGTTATGAGGAAGTTGGGCTTTAATGAGTCTTGGATAGGTTTGGTAATGAAATGTATAACTTCGGTAACCTATTCAGTCATCATAAATGGCTCGGCCCATGGATGCATTGTGCCTACTAGGGGACTCAGACAAGGTGACCCTCTGTCTCCTTATTTGTTCCTACTATGTGCTGAAGGCTTCTCAACTCTTATTAATGAAGCAACAAGATGCCAGCAACTTAATGGTATATCCATTTGTAGGGGGTCTCCAAAAATCAGCCACCTTTTCTTTGCTGATGATAGCCTACTCTTCTGTAAAGCCAACGGTGCTGAGTGCAACAAGCTGAAGGAAATTCTCAGAACCTATGAATCTGCCTCAGGGCAAAAGATCAACACGAATAAGTCCTTAATTTTTTTCAAGTCCAAACGCTTCTCAAGAGTGTAAAGATGAAATCCTTGGTATTCTGGGGCCTATGAATGACACTAGCCATACAAAGTATCTTGGCCTCCCCTCCATCATTGGACGGTCAAAAAAGCTAATCTTTGGGGAGATAAAAGAGAAGGTTTGCCAGAAGTTGGCTGGTTAGAAAAGTAAGCTACTCTCGATGGGAGGTAAAGAAATTCTCATTAAAGCGGTGGCCCAAGCCATTCCTTCCTACACAATGAGTTGTTTCCTTCTTCCAAAGAGCCTATGTGAAGACCTTGAAAGAGAAATGAGAAGCTTTTGGTGGGGTCAGAAGCAACAGGAGACAAAGATTGCTTGGGTCGGATGGAAGAAAATGTGCAAGCCTAAATCCCTTGGTGGAATGGGTTTCTGGAACTTGCAAGCTTTTAATTTGGCCTTGCTTACAAAACAGGCTTGGCAGATTATTACAAACCCAAGCTCCTTAGCAACCCGTATTCTAAAGGCGAAGTATTTTCCTTTTGGGGACGTTCTAAATGCAAGCCTTGGCAGCAGCCCCTCTTACACCTGGCGAAGTATTTTTCAAAGTCTTGAAGTCATTAGGAGTGGAACTCATTGGAGAGTTGGAAATGGGCGTTTGATTCACATTTGGGAGGACAAATGGCTCCCTACTCCTTCCACATACAAAGTTATCACCCCTTCTAAGGAATTTGAAGACTTTCCCACGGTCTCCTCTCTCATTGATCAAGAGACTAAGTGGTGGAAACCAAATGTGGTAAGGGCGCTTTTCTTGCCATTTGAAGTGGACACTATCCTAAAAATCCCTCTAAGTCAGAATTGGTCGGAAGATGCTCTTATTTGGATTGGGAACAAAAGAGGTGTGTTTACTGTCAAAAGTGCCTATTTCATTGCTGCCAAGCTTCAGGTTGATAAGGATGTTGGGGAAAGCTCTTCTGGAGACTCAAATGGCCTTATTTGGAAAAACTTGTGGAAATTGAAACTCCCTGCAAAGATTAAAATTTTTTCATGGAGAGTTTGTGTGAATGGCCTTCCGGTATATGCGAAAATGGTGGAAAGAAGTATTCAGCAGGGCTGGGACTGTCCAGTTTGTGGGGATGAACCTGAAAGTCTCATTCATGCATTAATTTCATGTGATTTTGCTCTTTCTGTATGGTCGCTTTGGCAGGACTGTCCCTTGCATCTGCTATTGAATGCCATGGACCTCATTGATGTTGTGCAAAAATTCTACTCAAGTCCTAATGCAATGCACTTGGAATATTTTTTTACAATCTCTTGGGCAATTTGGCATAATCGGAATCTATTAGTTCATAATGAAAAAGGCCTTTCTCCTCTGCAAGTTTGGGATTTGGCGAGAAATGTCATGGATGATTTTCATGAAGCAAACACAGTGCTCTGCCCTACGAAGCAAGCTTCGAATGGTGGCTGGGTGCCCCCTCCGGCTGGTTATTTCAAGGTTAATGTGGATGGCGCATCACCTTTGGATGGCCTTGGGGTCTCGGGGGTTGGCGCAATTGTCCATGATGACAGGGGCAATGTTGTTGCTGCACTGAGTAAGGCTCTGCCTTCACACTATCCAGCTGAGTGGACTGAGGTCTTTGCTATGGAACAGGGCGTACTATTGGCTCAAGAGTTGGCCATTCCCAATGTTATCTTTGAATTGGATGCTGCCTCTGTTGTCCAAGTAGTTTTGCATGATCTTAGTGGAGGTGAAACAGGCCATTTGATTCAAGGAATTCAGAGAGCAAAATCTTCCTTCTCAAGTTGCTCCTTCCAACATGTGAAAAGGGACTACAACAGGGCTGCTCATGAGCTTGCCCAGTTTGCCAAATGTAATAATGCTAATTATGTTTGGAAAGATGATTTTCCTCTGTTCTTAGAGCACCTGATTCATGTAGGCCTTGGCTGAGTGTTGTAAGCTTTGGCCCCTGTTGTATTCCTTTTCCCTTGTGTTAATGATATCTCATTTTCTCTTCAAAAAAAAGAAAAGAAAACAAAACTGATAAATGCATGTATAAAACCATATATATAATCAACAACCACTGCATCTTTCTTCATCTAATATTTAGGTATTTAAGAATTAAAGCAACAAAACCAAAAAAGAATGAAAATTAGTCTTAAAAAAAAGATGAAATCAATCAAACAATAGAAAAGAGAACTTTAGAGAGAGAAATACATATCATGTGATGAGCTAAGAACACGAAAGCCGTAAACCAGCCCCCTTTGTCTATTGGCTCTCTATTTTCCTTTCTCAACCTCTAAGAAACCCACCCACAATCTCCTGCAAAGTAGGTAAAAATTCCATCTCCTCTCATCCTTCAACCATCTCATCCTCCTACAAACCTACAACCTTCTTTCGCTCTGTCTATGATCCTAATCTCACCAACTATGTATGAATCCCACTAGCACACATACTCTCTCTCTCTCTCTCTCTCTCTCTCTCTCTCAAGAAATTTCTTGCACTTTGCATTGTGTGTCTGTCTGAGTTCTTCTCACCTAAAATAGTGAGTTTTGGGGAACATAATAGGATTGAGTTAGTTTCTGATGCAAAACTAGAAATTTTTTTTATTTTTTATTTATTTATTTTTTTATTATTTTTTTTACTTAAACGGTGCTTTTAAAAATTTGAATGCACACAATAAAACTTCAAGTAATGCAATGGACGCAACAAAAATACAATATTCCTAAATTAGCATACTAAAAATTTAAATTAAAAATTGTGGCGAGCCCACGTGTGAGGTGGCATGTTAATTTGAGAATGTTGCGAAATCGATGTGACATTTTGTTATGTTCCTAGTATTACTCTAAAAACTTTACAACATTTACTGAACGTTTACTAAAAAAAATTTGTTAGGCTGAACCATATTAATTTCTCTCTCTCTCTCTTTCTCCCTCTCACTCTGTCACTTATCGGGTTAGGCTAGGGATTTTGGTAGTGCAATGTTGTATTTCATGTTTTTCAGATTAGGTGGGGGATATAAAAGGAAAGCAATTGAATATTTGAATGATAAATGTCTAGTTAATTAATTCCATGGGTTTTTTTTAAAGGAAGAGTGGGTAATTTATGTGGCAGATAAGGTTGGATTTTCAATAAATTAAAAGAGTAATGTTACATACATAAAAAAAAATAAAAAAAAAATAAAAATTACAACATTTTTATTTTTACAACAATTGAGCTGGCAAGTTTTTACTAATTTTCATTTAGGCCCACATATTATTTAAGTTTTTACCACTAATAATCTGCCATGTCAAGTTGTAAAATTTTGTGTGCCCATTCTCTGTAGACTTTCTCCACGACCACCTTAGCATAATATGACATATTGACATGTCATCATAATAGTCAATCAATTCAAGTCGGGTTAGTGGGGTGAGAAATTTCCCCACCCAACACCTAACTCAAAACATAATCTTTAAAACAACTTGGGCCCATCTTCCGTTTAACCCATCTTATGAAATTGTCCATGGTCCTTCTGTTTGGACCGGGTTGGAAGGGTGGGCCGCATCTCCCAAGTCTTTGACCAATCCTGATTTCTGTGTGTTTCGGGCCTTTTGGCTCTCTCTCTCTCTCTCTCTCTCTCTCTCTCTCTCTCTCTCTCTCTCTCTCTCTCTCTCTCTCTCTCTCTCTCTCTCTCTCTCTCTCTCTCTCTCTCTCTCTCTCTCTCAACCCAACATTTTAACTTCAATTCTAACAACTATAATCACTACAAAAAAACTGGACTATTGAGGCGGGCCAAAACTGCCGCAAAATCCCAAAAAACCACCGTTAAAGGTCCATTTGGCCTATTGTGGCGGGGGCTATTGCGGTGGTTCTACTTGCCAGCCTTGCGCTGCCACAATAGCTCTATTGCGGCAGTAACCAAAAACGCCACTATAAATACACCTTTTAGTGGCGTTTTTGGTTTTTTGCGGCAGGCAGGAAATTGCCGCCATATGAGGTCAAAATTCATGTCAATTGACTTTTTGCAGTGGTTATGTCCGCCGCTATTGGTGTCCACCTTTAGCGGCGGGCAAAAGGCGCCACTATAGGGAATCAATTTAAACGAACTCATTGAACTTTTAGCGGCGGGGAAAAACGGCGCTATATGTCTAAACCTTTTAGTGGCGGGCAAAAACGCCGCTATATGGCATCATTTAAATCATAATATATGCACCTTTAGCGGTGTTTTTTGACCGCCGCTATAGGTTTCTTTTTTTTTTTTTTTTTTTGTTTTTTTCCAGCAAGTATTAAAACCACTATTTTTTTTTTTTTTTTTTTTTTTACAAACCTGTTACAAAAAACCTATAATAGTTTTAGCTCTACTAACACAATACCACAAATGCAACTAATTAACAACACCACAAATGTCTCCAAACTAACGTAATATTAACATAAAAATATATTATCAAATACATATAACATTGTCTATAACTATTATCAAATATCCAAAGTATTTAAACAAATCCTTCAACACTTTTGCAAGAAGAACCAGTAGTCCCAACTCCATGCCTGATGGTAATAGTCTACTTAGTAGTGGTCACTCGTTCTGCAACTTTCTGCTTCAACCTGGCCACATTTGCTTCGGCAAGTGCTATCTCCTCTAGCTCAGAAGACATGCTCAAACCGACTTCAAGTGCAGCTCTAAGATCTCTTTCAGCTTGCAACTGCTCTTGCAATCTTGAAACCTATAGTCATTTAAAAGTCAGAAGACACAAACGAAGTAGAAGGTGCAATTAATTGCTCGTTAACTATTTTTAAAAGGCAAGCACTATGCCTAAAGAATTCAAATTGTTTAGTGTTGCCCAAAAAAAAAGTCCTTGAAATTTCTTGACCACCCAAAACTTTCACCAGGTAGATTCCTAAGTAGGATAACCAACTCCTTTTTTTTTTCTTTTTTTTTTATATGCATTTTAACTAGGAAATGCCATTTAACCTAGAGGTCATTGGTCACCAACACCTGATTTTGAAACATGTCTTTTCTGCAGTCATCTTGTTCAAGAAACAATATTACACAAGGTCTTTAAGTAGAGTTTTAAAAAATTTGATAGCAGACCCAAACAACAAACATGATCGTATATCAAAATGACATTGACTCACTAGCATGTAACCAGACTGTTTTACTAATTAGTCTATTGGTGTTGGCTTACTAAAGTTGGAATCCCATTCTTATCACAATCTCATACAATCAATTATTGGCATTGTCACAACCATACAACATTTCTCACAACCATCATATCTAAAACATCCCATAAAAAAATTGTAACATCATCATAAACTTCAACATTAAAAGCATCAAAAAATTTTCAAAAAAAGAAGCAAGAGTGGCAACCTTAACAACTGGGGACCTCTGTTGGACAAGAGTCAGTGCATCAGAGGAGGAATCATAAGCTGAAACAAAACCATAAAAAAAAAAAAAAAAAAAAAAAAAAAAAAAAAAAAAAAAAAAAAAAAAAACAATGTTACATAACAAGCAAGTAATAGGAACTTACTGGTTACTGAAAATTATATATATTTTTTAGTTTTAAAAAGCTGACCTTCAAGAGGAAGAGCTAGTTGGCCTTGAGGTTAAGGACCATAGGCATCGTTTCCTACACAAGGAAGAAGAAAAGGGTCAAAAGTAGAATAGTATCTCATAAGAAACTAATGGCTAGCTTCAAAAGTTTGATACTAGGGAGATAATGAAAGTTAAATGGTTGCTTAGGAGTGATGATATCAATTTGAACCAGACTTAGAGGAGGGTACTGTAGCATCCTTATGGCTGTTCAATAATATGCTTCTTTTAAAAAGTAAAGTTCTTGTAGTTCAATTGTATGAAACTATGAGATTATCACATTAGCTTATATCTAGTACAATGTATGAAACTATGAATAAAGTACCAAATAGATTTAAAAAGAGGCTAGTGAGCTAAATCCACAGACATGAATCAACATTAGTCAATATTCATTTAAAACAAAAGCAAAAAGAGAGAGAGAGAGAGAGAGATTATCAAGTGACTAAACAATGAAACAAAGAGAACCATACATGAAAACCAATTAGAGGGACTAAAAATCAAGCAAAGCTCCACTTCAACTAGAAAGATTTCTAGAAATAGGAAAACTACTAATGGCTTTTAAATCTACTAACCAATTTCAAACAATTTTAAGGAGAAGAAACTAACCAAAGAGAGGTTTTGAAACTCTAAGACTCATCATCACTAGACTCTTCATCATTGGACTTATCATCACTAGACTCTTCATCATTGGACTCATCATCATTAGACTCATAAGCATCATCGCTAAGCTCTTCATCATCCATAAAGTCTTGTTCAAGCAATTCATCCTCACTAATCAACGGTGTATCATAAATGATTCCTTCTTCATTAACTCGAGCCCAAGCATGGTTGTCATTTGCTTCATTAGTAGTTATATTGTAAGGGACATTCTCAAGATAGGTACCCATTCCATCATCATCATCATCATCATCATCATCATCATGTGAAGCATTAATACCAATATCAAACACCTCCCTAGGTTTTGTTTTGACCATGTGAGAGACCGCGCCCCCGGCCCGTTTATAAAATTGGGACAAACCCACGTGAATGGGTGGAGTTGTGTTATTGCCTCTCAAAATGGAGATTCGACTAATTATGTTTTCCCTTTTAGATTAAAGGTTTTACAATGGAGTCGCCACTTATTTGATTATTGGAAAAAAAAAAAAAAACCATAATTGAAAAATTCCTCATTTTATTAATTTGAAGTTGAATTTACATTGATCATAGGAAAATTACATGGCTTTGGTCCTAGATACAATCTAAGATAAAATACATGGCTTTGTTTCCTAGTTACAAACTAAAAATCGAAAATTACATGGATAAGCATTTGATCTACTAACCCTTGATCTAAGCTCGGAGGCTATGTTACAAGGTGGGAAGGTGTTAGGCACCCACCTTGCCCGGTGAAACCGGTCTTCTAGACTATGGTGGCCAACATTCATATCACATCATCCAATATGTTATCAATCAATTTGCATGTTGAATTTAATGTGTGTGCATGTGATAAACCCTAATTCAATTTATTAAGTATTGCATTTGGATTGAAAAATAAATTCTAGTGAATGTGTGTGGATAGTGATAACCTAGATTCAAGGATTTGAAAGAATTATTAAACAAACAAGTTTTTCATATTTTTGATGGGGATTTAAGATTAAATCTAGTGATATGTATTAACATGTGATGAACAACCACAAACATGTGAAGAACACATAAGAACATTCAAACATATTCAAGGGAATTATCATGCTTTAATCTTAAATTCTCATCATGGCAACATAAACAAACAGTTAGGAGGGGGATTATACCTTCATGCAAGATTCATATGGTGGAGGAGGGGACTTTTGATGGAGGTTCTAAGGGTGGAGGAAAAGAAGAGCTAGGAGAGGAAGAGTGAGTCTCACTCAATACCTTGAGTCTCAGGAAGACCAAGATATGACAAGACTACTCAACTTCACTAGAACTCAAGAGAAGAGAAGAGATGGGGGTTTTTTTGTGTCTTGCAATGAAGGGGAGGAGGGGTTTATATAGTAGTGGTGGAGGAAATATGAATGGAAGGCTATATAATGAGGGTTGACAAAGAATCATGAACCTAGACCTCATTTTAGCCTTTGGGGAAATTTGGTGTATTAAATGTGGAGATTGATCAGAGTGAGGAGCAAGCAAAGTTCAGTTTTCCCGTAGCTGCTGTAACAGCCTATAGAGCCAATTTCGAAAATTCATATCTGACTCAATTCTGATCGGAATTGTCTCATT
The DNA here is from genome assembly GCA_028535165.1 of Quercus tomentella. Lineage (NCBI taxonomy): Eukaryota > Viridiplantae > Streptophyta > Magnoliopsida > Fagales > Fagaceae > Quercus > Quercus tomentella. The sequence goes on from JAPQVY010000133.1 coordinate 6,765,960, forward strand.
CTTGTGCTCAAATTGAAGCCCTGGATGTCTAGTTTCTAGGAAAATTAATTTCATTCACAGATTCAAAATATTCTGAAGGATATTGATGAAATAGTGAGCAGAGATCATTTGTTAGAAAATGGTTTCAACACAATTAACATTAATAGGTCCCAAATTAGCTCTCAATTAATATTAAATGGCTTCAATCACTCCCATTTCAGACTTAATTGGTTCCAATTTTATCCTAATTAAAAGATAATTGCACAAATTACTCATTGAATAATTAATATTTAACTATCTAGTTAATTAGGTGTGTGCAACCCTACCATAAAATGTAGTCCTAACCAATCAAATTATGACACATCATCGTTCTCAAATTGATAATACTTATAACTAATTGAAATCAATTGTTCATAATCACATATAGTCGGACTCAATTTGTGATAATGCATCTCGGCCATTAAAACTTGATTTGATAATAACTTTCAATCTGATAGTCCGATTAGGACTTATGACCAGTCGATTTAATCGTTACAATATCAAGATCATTTTGGTGAAATGAGATTAAGAATCTAATGACCAGAATCAAGATGCATATTTCCAAGGTGAATTTACCATTTTACCCTCCATGTGAGGTTAAATGCAGGTTGCAAAATGGGGTGTCAATAGACCACCACCACCCAATCTTTATGTCTCACATTTTCCACGTAAAACCCTTGTGAAGCTTGAAATGCTAATACATAAGGCTCGTCAATCAATCGACCACCCGTGTGTATCATTCGTGAAAAATTGACAAGGAGAAATCCGAACTCATCTTTTTTGCATCCTCTCCCACTAATAACGTCAACCCATTGACATTTGAATAGTACATATCGATACTTGTTAGAGTAGTTCAATTCAAAAATATCGAGTAGTACACCATAATAAGTAGCACCACCTTCAATAACAACACAAACTCCACTGTTTTGAGTTTTCTTAGTTGCCTCAGTCTTTGGTGCGAAACTTCACACCATTTATAACATAATGCTTGAACTGTTTTGCTTCATTATCTGGATATCGAGCAAGCCATATGACTTTATCAGAGAGTTTCTTTTTCTCAGATGCATCCATTGACATCACCTAATATAGACAATGACTTTTATTATAAGAATGCTATCTAAAGTGTTACAACCAAGTTTTATATATAAACATTGACATCACCTATTATAAACAATAAAATTTTATATATATGCTTTACTTACATAGTTCCTAAACCAGCTGCAGAATTTCTCCATGTGCTGTTTTTGAATAATATCATCGGTTACATGAAAAGGGAAATCAGCCTTGATCTTCGCTATGTGTACACTATGTAGACAATTGTGTTAGTGTTAAGTTAGAATAATGTATTTGAATGCCATGAAAAGATACGCAATAACATATTACTTACTCACGAAAAGGGGTGATTTCTTCGCAATTGAATAGCACATAACGATGTGCTTGGATTCATGAATTTGAATCTAGTGTAATGCTCACCACCGCACCCATGGATTCCTCGACATTCCTTACAGGCCGATTGAATGCAATTTCAACAGATTTAAAATAGCGTGAGCAGAATGCTAAGCATTCCTCTACTATATACCCTTCTACAATAGAGCCTTTTGGATAAGTTTTATTATGCATGTAAGACCTAAGTCTTGAGAAGTAACTATTGGAAAACCCAAGATCAACAACGGGAAATTGGTGTGAAAAACAATTAATTAGATAGACAAAGTTACTATATGTGTTACCTCTCTATGGGATACATCCAACAATAATGAACTAGGCCAGCAACTTTGGCTTCGCTAGCCAAATGCATGACTAGATTTACCATCACTGTAAAGAAAAAGGGAGTGAATATCCTTTCCAAGTCACACACTGTCACTACAATTCTCTTCTCAAGAGCCCCAAGTTCATCCACATTTAGTACTTTGGAACATATCTCCCTAAAGAAACAAGATAAGCCAATTAAAGGCCTACTTACTTCAGGGGGCAATGATCTGCGTATTGCTATCAGAAAAAGTTGCTACATTAAGATGTGATTATCATGGCTCTTCATCCCATTAATCTTGCATTCTTTGAGTTTAACGCAACATGAGATGTTTGAAGAATATCCATCTGGTATTCTTACATCCTTCAAAACTTGCAGAAAATCATAATTTTCACTAGCATTCTTATGGTAGCAGGCATGTGGCATACGTGTCTTATCATTCCCAACATTTTCCAAGTGAAGTTCACTTCTTATACCCATATCCTTTAAGTCTTGACGTGCCTTTAAGTTATCCTTTGTCTTGCCATCCAAGTTCAACAATGTGCCGATTATATTATCGACTACATTCTTTTCAAAATGCATCATGTCTAGATTGTGACGCAACACATGGTCCTCCCAATAAGGTAAGGTGAAAAATATACTTCTCTTCTTTCACAAAATTAAGGCTTCCTCCTCTCTTTTTCTTTTATTGGGCAAATTAACTGTTTTCTTCCCAAACACATGATCGACTACAGCATCCATTTGTAACATGATTTCCCCTCCGGATACCGTAATAGGAGTTGATCTCGTATCAACATGCCCATCAAATGATTGTTTTTGCTTACGGAATTTATGATCACTATCTAAGAATCGCCTATGTCCAATGTAACTAAATTTCCTTCCATATTTCAACCAACGAGACTGACTATCATAGTTACAAGGGGGGACATGCAAGAGCACCTTTGGTACTCCAACTTGAGATATCACCATATGTAGGAAAATCATTTATGGTCCACAATAATGCAGCATGCATTTGGAATGATTTTTTGGAAGACACATCAAAAGTTTTTACTCCAACATCTCATAACTCCTTCAGTTCTTCTACTAGGGGTTGTAAGTACACATTTATATCGTTCTCGAGCGATGTTGGACTGGGAATCAATAATGATAGCATGAAAGAAGACCTTTTCACGCATATCCATGGAGGGAGATTGTATGGGATCAAAATGATAGGCCATGTACTATGAGTACTACTAATATTTGCATACGGGTTGAATTTATCGGTTGCTAATCCAAGTCTCACATTAAGAGGCTCGGATGAGAACTCTATGTACTTAGAGTCAAATGATTTCCAAGCTTTAGAATCAACAGGATGCCTCAGTAACCTGTCATTCACACGACCATTGGCATGCCACTTCATATGATTGGCTATTTCAGGAGACATAAATAGTTGTTGCAATCTTGGCTTTAAGGGAAACCACTATAGGATCTTTGCAGGTTTCTTCTTTTTTTTCTTGGAGGAAGCATTAGTACTTTGTTGACCTTAAGACTCATTACTTTCCCATCTTGAACGGTTACAGTTCGGACAAGCTTCAAGATTGGCATTCTCCTTCCAATATAAAATATAATTTTTAGGACAAGCATGAATCTTCTCATAGCTCAAGCCTAAATCCTTAATAATCTTCCTAGCCTCATAACAATCTTTTGGCAACTTAGTATTTGGAGGAAGAAAATCAAGCAAAAATTGCAGCAACATGGTAAATGATTTGTTGGTCCATCTATTAAGACACTTCATACGGTACAAATGCACAATGGATGATAATTTGCTAAAATGCTTACAACCTTCATAATAAGGTTGATTAGCATCTTCAAGCAATTTCATAAACCAAAGTGCACACTTCATGTGGTACAAGCACAATAGTTAACAATTTGCTAAAATGCTTACAACCTTCATAACAAGGTTGATTAGCATCTTCAAGCAATTTCATAAACCGAAGTGCATCTTCATTGGGACCTTCTGCAGGACCTTCTGTGGGTTGTTGCACAATAAGGACTTCTTCCATTGGCCTAGATGCCATATCTTGTATGGGGAACATGTCAGGCAATATGTCACGAAGATCGGCATACTCTATTGGGTTTTATTAGACATGACTATTAGGAATTTTAGAAGAAGTCTGTGCAGATAATGATTCCCCATTAAAAACCCGAGAGTTATAACCACTACAAATCCCTTTTGACATTAAGTGAGCCTGTATGACATCTATAGGCCACGAATTTGTATGCACACATTGTTTACGCGAACATGAAATCGTTCCATCCGAGTGTGCCTGGTTAGATACAAAATTCAGAAACTGTTGGACTCCATCTAAATATTCTTGCAACTTTCTATTCGTAAGTTTCATCTAACTCCTATCCATTGCTCTAAAGTGGTTTACAAGAAATACCTATAATGTCATTTGATGAAAGCACAAAGTAAGAGTTAACACACATTTCATTTACACAATGTCACTTTAATTTAAGAAACAAATCATCTTTAATCATTTACTTTCAGCTATGTTCCTAACAAAACAATGAATTTAAACGCATAGAGAAGTTATCAATATATTTGGTAACTATAACACAAAACAGTCAACACTCCCAATATCAAATAAAACCAACTTATTACTCCATACAAGCCACCTGCTTACCCCAATTCAACAGCCCACCACAACTAGAGAGAGAGAGAGAGAGAGAGAGAGAGAGAGAGAGAGAGAGAGAGAGAGAGAGAGTACCTTAATTATTTCACCAACTTCACTTACTTTGCCAGCAATTAGTTGTATCTATGCGAGATCAACGGTCCAAATGCTACAAAGTGTCAAAAACAGGACATATTAGAAATCTTCTACATTAGCTTAATTGAGTATGAGATTGATATATCATGCATGAACTTAGAAGGTAGAGTATCACAAATCTATATGATAATCCATTTCATATATTAAGTTACTAGTAATTATAGTATTAATATCAACATTAACTCTCCTCAATATATATATATATATATATATATATATATATATATATATATATATATATATATATATATATATATTTCAATACACAATCATAGAATTATTATCAAACTTCATGAAATGGTATAAGACATCATTTTATCATTTAACAATACCACACTTTTGCTTATTTACCTGAACCAAACTAATCATTTACCACAACAAAGTCAATAAACAAATCATGCTCTCATAAACTTGTTCATAATATATTAACATCTTTTCTCACTAGCCTGATCTAATGTGTTACGTTCTAAGGAATTAGGAACTAATGTATTAGAACTTCATTTTGTAATGTTGGCAAACCATGATCAAAACGTTTTAGTCTTGTTTAGACTTGCTCAAAGTATGTGTTTATGTGTAAAGTTGGAATCGAATTACTGCAGGAATTTACTGTGTAAATTTGCCTGGCTCGATCGATCGAAAATTAGACTCGATCGATCGAAAGTCGTGTAGATTGTTTTTTATGCAGAATTTCCAACTCAGCCCAAGCCCGTTTAACATGTAGGGTTTTATGTTTTGTCTTATGTATAAAATGGAAAACCATAGCCACGTTTTTAGGTTGCTCTTTATGCTGTGTGTGTGAATCTTCTGTGAGATCTAGAGGTGGTTGTCTTCACACATACTTAGGGTTTCCAAGATTTAAGACTATGTCAAGAACTTGGTGATCAATTCAGTTGCAAATTCAAGAGCTTAAAGATACACAAGCAGGAGTGCTTGTACTTGCTGGGAATCTAAGAAAGAAGTAGTCCGTGGACTCGGAGCTATCATGGGGTCGTGGTAGTAAGTTTCCTACTTAAGGTAGCAATAGGATGTTAGTGGTCTAAGTCCCTATTGTGTAAAATTCAATTCTTTCATAGTGGATTCAGTTTTACCTTAAGGATAGTTAGGTTAAAGAATTCTTCCCAGGTTTTTTACCAGTTTGGTTTTCCTGGGTTATCATATTGTTGTGTTCTTTATTTTCCACACTTGTCAATAATATGATTTATATGTGTTAACCTAGTCTTGCATAATTTACCTAAGTTAATCACTTGGCTAAATAACTAGGTTAATCTGGTTGTGTTTAAGGGGTCTAAAAACGTACAGAATGGTCTCTTTGACCTTAATATTGTCCTAGCAATGCTTTCTACCCAAATAAAGCTACACCTAAGCCGTGCAGCCATTAGTCTTAGATCCACAGTTTTTAAAGTTCCTATAATCATTTTCACCCAACATATTATCCAAAATAAAGCATGAATATACCACAAAGAACAGCACAATCTGAATGCACAATTTTCTATGAGATCATACCTCACTACCAAAACTATTGTACAAAAGTCAATGAAAAGAGAAACATCAACTAAGATGATAATACTTCTCCACAACCCAATTCTAACAGAGCCTCTCTTGCACAATTTTGCAAAGCTGTGTTGATCAAATTGGTCATAAAAATACTAAAAAAAGATTCAATGGAATATCTTAAAAGAGAATGGAATTACAAAATTTCCAAAGACAGGAATATATATAAATATATACTGACATTCAAAATGTGTTTTATGAATATACTTGCAATCTTAACAATAAGAGCATAAAGGATTCCACAATTCCAAACATCAATATACTTGCCAATGTTTGCTCCAAGTGGGAGATAGCATACAACAATTTTTGCTTTTATGAACACACAAAACAGGGTTCCCCCAATGGGTATCCAAAATAAAATTTCCGCTTTTGTGAACATAGAACAATTTTAAAACATTGGGACCAATATCATCATAAACGGAAACAGCATCATGTTGTATTGATGGCAGTACCCAAGGACCTAATTACATTAACTTGGAACCTGTTAAAAGCTTATATTTCCACACAACAGATAGAACAAAATTGAGACCTTAAGAATCAGGTCTACAGTCCTATATTTGTTTGTAAACCCATACTTTTGACATGATCACATTATACACAAGTAAGACAAAAAAATGGAAATACACAATCCAATCAGTTCTTGGTAATGATTATGAGAGTATACAACAATTTTAAAATTCCTAACATAGCAACACAAAGAACTAGAGTACAAAATAAAAACCAAAAACAAAAACCAAAAAATTCTAAACAAAAACAAAAACAAAAATAGAAGAACAAAATAAAAGAGATTTTGTACCTGAACATAAAGGAAACTCACAGTCCTCACACAGAGTAGCCACAGTCATTGTGCATTTGGTACAGATCACTAATTAACTTTGTACATAACTTGTAGCAAGCAATTGCTCTTAACTTTGTACACACCAAACACTAAACATATGTTTGATAAACATTACAAACCCAACAATTTAACAAATGCTGTTTTTAGGTCGATTTAATTTCAACAATAAAAAAAAGAAAAGAAAAGAAAAAAAAGCAGATTTTAGAAAGAAATAAATACATTTTTCAAAGTAAAAAGAGAGTGGGAGAGAGATACCTGAAGAAATTGAAATGCCTTTGTATCTTCTTGTAGATTCCAATCATTATGCTTCAAAAACCCCAAATTTTCATTCAAAAAAAAAAAAAATTGTTATTTGGTTTCTGAATTTACATTAAATGAAATGAGAGAGAGAGAGAGAGAGAGATCACGATGTCTCCAATGATTTGAGCAGAACGTTCCTTGCATCGAGATGGAAACCGAGAAGCACCGATCAAGTGAGGGTTAGCTCGGATTGAAAGCTTCGGCGGCGAGTGCGAAGTTGAAGTGACGGCGATGGCGGCGGAGATGAAGTGACGCCAGCAGAGATGAAGTGAGGGTTTTGGAGAGAGTGAAAGTGAATAAGTGGGAAAATGAAAACCTAATAAGAGGGAAGATGGAAAAAACAGAGGGAAAGAGAAATTTTGGGCCTGGAGATTTAAAGGTCTATAGCGACGGTCCAACCCGCTACTATAACTAAGAAAAAGCACCGCAAAAAGGAGTCATATTGCAACGGTCATACAAAACGCCGCTACAGCTAGCATATTGCAGCGTTTTTCTATACCGCCACTATAGTATCTGCGCAAAATGATATATTTATTGCGGCAGTTTTTTGGAGCACTACTATATCTCAATTATCGCTACTAAAACATATATATTGCGGCGGTTTTATGTCTCGCCCCTATAGGATGTCGCAAAAGACTATACCTATAGTGGCGGTCCTAGAAAATGCCGCAATAGACCCTATGTATAGCGGCAATCCCAAAAAACGCCATAATAGGTGACATATAGCGGCAGTTTTTGCACCCGTGGCAAAAAAACCGCAGCAATAGTCCAGTTTTTTTTTTGTAGTGAATGTAGAATGATAGAATCATTAAGTGAATCAATAACCCAACGTATTAACTTAACTTCACTTCTAACAAATATAATGCAGAATGATACCATTGATGTTAAGTTACTAATTCAAGTGGTGACTACAAAAGCTATCTAGTAGGGATAATTGCTCAGTGTGATCAACAATATGGTTATGGAAAAATGTTATTTATTTACCATGTAGCGATTGACATGGCTAGCCTTGAGAAATGCTGATGCCCCACATGCTGCTCGTCCAAGCACTACCAGGGAGAACCCTCCAAGTTCAAATCCAGGGGAGCCATCTAGAATGGACAAGTATAAGGATGCCATCAAGGAGAACTTGTTGTATATATATAGGTATATAAAAGGATATGTTGTAATAATGATATAAGGTTGGAAAGTATTCATTTGTAAAATGAATAAAGTGAAAAATTTGAGTACTAGAATTTTCTTTGTGAAAATTCAAGTTCCATGTATATAAATATATATATATATATATATATTTATATATGTGTGTGTGTGAAAAGGTATCTATTGAAAGGACATAACCTTTCACATTGGATATATATCAAAAGTACCTTTTGATGAAAAGGTGTCTATTGAAAGGACATAACCTTTCATAGTGGATATATATCAAAAGTTTCTTTTGGCCAAAATGTACCTATTAAATGAAAAGGTACCTATTGAAAGGTTATAATCAATTGGGTATAAAAAATGCTTATATTCACTTGATAACTACTTTTTCTCTCCCAAAAGTTAGTTTAAAGTCCTGTGGGTATTCTCCAAAATTGCTATTTGTAGAACCTAATAAACTTGGTTGTATCTTGGGGAAAAATTTGTAGAAACCCTTTAGCAACTTGCGTATGGGGACAAATATTGTCTAAGGATAACATTCAATATTGCCTCTAAGTCAATCACTAATTTCTATTTACTTGATGTGTTCATTTTGTTATTTTATTATTACTCCTTGACTTGGTGAAATCCCCAACAATCTTAGACAATATTTTCTACAAGACAAGGAGTGAATGATGATACAACTTTGAAGATGTTGAACCATGATTTGATGAAATTGGATCGCTTTTATGGAACCAATTTTACTCGGTAGAAAGATCAATTGGCTTGGATTTGAAGAGGTCTTCAAATGATGAATCGATCATAATGAAGATTCAATGGAGCAAGGCTTAAAGAAACAAAGTTTCATTGTTGGCAAGACAAGGTGATGATTCTTTCATATTGTGGATGCATTTAAAACCATGTTCATAGTTTGAACATTGAAGGTATGAATTTCTTATTCATGGGCAATTTGAATTTCAATTTGATTGGCGAGTTTCTTTGTTAGAATATTTTCATGTGTTGCAAATTTATTTGAATTAAGAAATAAAAATGAACTTTTGACATGTTTAAATGTTATAAAGTGAAGTAGGATGGGAATTTAAACTCTTAAAGTGATAGAGTATGTGAATATTTTCCTAAGTGATTTTCTAAACTATGTGAAAACATTAAATAACATGTTAGATGATCTCACTTTAGATCAATTCATAAGTGATTGTGAACAATGTTCAAAGTGGAAGTTCTAGTAAGATCAATAAGCACTTGAATGTTAATAAGAGTGTGAGTGGTCTTAAAAGAACAACTCCAAGAATCCCAACGATGACAAGTAGAATATGTCATGTTTCCTTTGTAGAAAGAAAGACCATTATATTTGAGAATGTAAGTTCTTAAAATAATAAGAAGGATGTCGATGAAAATGACAATGAAGCAATTTTCATTGAGAACATTATTGCTATAATGAGTGACATATGTAATAATATGATCACTGTAATTCATATAGCTGTAATTACAAATCTTTCTGATTGGTAGTTTGATTCTGGTGCAATATTGCATGTGTGCAACTATGCATATTTTAAGACTTATGAGGGTGCTTGTGGGCATCCACAGTAAGGCAAAAGTTCATGGAAAGTGCATTGTTGAAGTGAAATTGAGTTTTGTTATTTAAGAATGGTCTTGTCCAAGAATGGGACATTAGTAGGCAATGGATATGCTACTAATGATATGTTTAAACTGAGTGTTATTAATCAAGATGTTTCTGGTTATGCTTATATTGTTGATTCTTTTATTTGTGGCATGCTAGACTAGGACGTTTAAATTTCAAATTCTTGAAGTTTATATTAAAGCAAGATATAATTTTATATAAGCATGATATAATTTTATATAAGTATGATTTGAGTTGAATGGTGTTGAATGGTGTATTAACTAGAGATGGTGAATATTTCTAAATGGATATTCTTCTTTGTGAGGAACATGTCATAATACACCAAAGTGTAGTCCCTTGTACACTCTAATAAAATGTTTTGGCCAAAAAGAGAAGAGAAGAGAACTCTAGTTGATATGATGAATGCTATAATCTTGAGTGCAATTAGCTAAATTCCTATTTGATCAATGGGAAGAAGTTTTGCTTAGTATATGCTATGTGCATAATAGAGTTCCATCTCAAAGGTATTTCATATGTATTATGAAATGAGAAAGTCCAAATGCTTATCATTTTAAAATGTGGGGGTGTTTAACCTTTTGTACAATGATAGACTAAAGAGGACTAATTAGTCAAAGAGCTATATAAAGTGTATATGTAAGTGTTGTGTAAATTCGTGGGTATATAATTTATTAGACTTAATGTCTAATATAAGAGTGAAATCAAAAGAGATTGAATTTATTGAGTTTAAATTCAAAGTTGATTTCAAGGATACCCTGATATCGACTTAAACACGAGTAAATGACTCCAATGTTAAATATCACATTAAGTGGTATTAAAGATTTAAATGTGGTTCACCAAGTGAACAAAGGTGTAGTCAAAGTGTAAGAAATAAAAGGATTTTGATCCAAATTTTATTTCATGAGAAGCTCTTGTTTACCTTGTTGAAGGTAATTAAAGTGTAGTCCTAAACAAATGCCTATAATATTCTTTGAGGGAAGTGATCCTAAACTTTTGAGAAAGTTTTGTGCTTCTAAAAGATGTAGTTTTTTTTATATAAAAGCTATTAATGTTGAGATAGACTCAATAATATTTAATAATAATTGTGTCTTAATGGATCTAACTCTAGTTTCAAAACCAATTGGTTGAGAATGGGGTATTAGAACAAGATATAAAATCTTTTGGCCTAAGATTAGTTGTAAAAGGTATGTAATTACAATGTGTATATATATGTGAATTTTGGAATAGTTGAAAACCCAAATGTGGGGGTTTAGAAACTCAAATTGTGGAATTATGATATCCAAGAAGTGTGGGGGTATAACCCTCAAAAGAGTCATGGACTCGTAAGGATGCTAAAGTGCATCAAAGATGTGCTTGTTAAAGGTATTGAGAATTAACATCTAGGGAAGTTAAATTCATCGTGATTAAATTCTACCATATGTGGTAGATGTCTCAAGTTTAATCAAGCACATATGATGATCATATTTTGAAAGTATCTCTTTGTGAAATAAAGAAAGTACAAGTGAGTTCAATAATTGAATATTCAAGGATCAATAATGAAATATTGGACTGTGTCTCCACATATAATTTGAGTATGCATCATATAGATGTGAAGTGACTTTCTTAAATAGTGATCTTGGTAAGGAAGTTTGCTTGAAAGACTTATGGGTTTGTACTTCTTTAAATAATTAAATGAAAGTCTTTTATGAATGAGAATCAAGTAAAGAAATATAGTGAAGATGTACACTATATTAATCTCGTTTTGAGATTAGTGCTGTCTTATTCTATTGGGAATTGTGTTATCTCATTGTGTTGAGATTAGTGTTGAGAACTTGCTTCTTAGATTTTAGTATCGTTAAAGAAGCAAAGACACTCTGATTCCAATAATAAATAAAGAGATTACTAGAAGGGCGGATGCATAGCTCGAGTTTGCTAGTGAATTAAGTACATGTTGCGTATCATGTATGTAACAAAACTAGACATTGCCTTCACAATATGTAAACTTTCAAAGTTTCTAAAACTTAAGGTTGATCACTAGAAAGTAATTGATTGTGATGAATATCTATTATATAGAATATTCAAAGTTAATTCTATTATTGATGTGAGTGATAATATCTATGTCTAGTTAGATAATCATACATGTAGGGGTGCTATGTGTAAGCATTAAAGAAATAAGGTGTATTTCTTACTCTACTATAGAATTAAATTGAATGCATTGATTATAATGGCAATGGGCAAGGAAGGAAAATGGCTAAGGTTTTAATAAAGTGTCATGGCCACGACCATAATAAGCCATTCCTTGTACTGTAGTTGTGAAACTACAATGCGTATGGTGTTAGGACATATGTGATTCATGTTAGGAACATATGTCAATATAGAATTGGCTAATTCTTTGACAAAACGCACTTTAATTGTAATTGGGTAGATCTAGGATGTGTTTAATACTTCAAGGAATAAGGTTTCAAGTTCAAGTGTTAAAACCATGCAAATCTGTCCAAGAAACAAGTAAAGAAGTGCTGGATTTTAAAGCTCGACAGCTAGCTCAACAGATAGTAACTATCGAGGTCTTAAATGCAGCTCTAGCCCGTTGCTCGATAAATAAGCTATCTATCGAGATTTATGAAAAATAGATTTTCAGTTCTAATTTTCATCTAATCTGTGGGTATATGTTTAGGCTTTCTTTTCTCACAACCCTAAACATATATAAGGATTATTTTAAGGGCTGTCAAAGGTTACACGAGTGTAGAGCAAAGTTTTGTTCATGCAAATTGTGATCGGAGACAGAATTTGCCCTAGTTCTTCTTTCTCTTAAAGAAGTTGCTGCGTTTATACGCTGTTGGGTTTTGTGACCATGGAGTTTCGTGATCTTCATCGCGTTGATGAACTGAAGAACTTTGCAGCCAACATCTTCCTTAAGTTAGTTATGTACTGGGAGTCATGCATTAAAAGGAGAGATTGTCACTACAGAATAAGTCCAATTGGGTATTGGGGTAAGGGTTCAACTATAGGTTGGTATAAGGTACTGAGATTCCTTTACTTGTAACTGCTTGTTGTGATAATAGTGGATTCTCGGGAATGGTGACCTTAAAATCACCCGATGAGGCTTTGCTTCAGTGGTTTTCCCCATTCGTAAACAAATCACCCGTGTCAAATTTATTTTTTGCTGCATTTAGTTTAATTGGTGATTTGTTTGTGCTACCATGCTTATTGCATGTAATTGAATCTAATTAATTCACTTGGCTAATTAATTAGTTAAGTCATCACAAAGGGTTAATACATTCTTGACCTATTAAGTGGTATCAGAGCGGGCACACTCTGATTATGTTTTAATCTTTGCTGTCTGATCTATTGACCCCTGTTTATCATGGATAGAGGACAGTCTCTTATTATACCTCCTTTATTTGATGGCACTACTATGCATATTGGAAAGTACGCATGAGAGCTTTCTTGTAGTCTTTAGATGAGAAAGTGTGGCAAGCTATGGAGATAGGCTGGACCAAGCCAAAGGAGGCGCCGACTGACTGGGATGATGCTAAGATCAAGGCGGCTAACTTCAACAGCAGGGCATTGAATGCTTTATTCAGTGCGGTCACAAATGAGGAGTTCAAGAAGATATCCTTCACTGAAATTGCAAAGGAAGCATGGACCGTCCTCCAGACAACCTATGAAGGAACCAAGGCTGTCAAGGATTTAAAGTTTCAGAGGCTCACTACAAGCTTTGAAGAGATCAAGATGGAAGAGGATTAGTCATTTGATGAGTTCTATGCCAAGCTCAAGGACATAGTGAACTCAGTATTTAATATTGGGGAAACCATTCTCGAACCTAAGATTGTTAGAAAAGTGCTCAGATCTCTACCTAAGAGATTTCATGTTGAGATTACCGCGATTGAGGAATCAAAGGATATTGACAAAATTCTTTTGACAGAACTGGTTGGCAACTTGCAGACTTATAAGTTGGGTTTGATAAGGATAGGGAAATCTAGTAAGGGAAAGAGCATGACATTAAAGGCCAAGAGCAATGACATGGATGAGTCTTCAAATGATGAAGATTCTAAAATGAAGTCCTACATCACAAGGCAATTCAAGAAGTTCATGAAGAATGCCAATGGGAAGGGCTTCAACAAGGATCGTGGGCAATCTAGTTCCTCTTAGTTTAAGAGCCAAGACAAAAGGAAGAAGGATGCCAGGGATGGCGGTCAGTACACTGTTCCCTCAGGACCAAAGTGCTTTGGGTGTCAAGGTTTCGGTCACATGAAACAAAAGTGCCTTACATATCTCAAAACCATTGGGAAGAGCAAGGCACTTACTGCTACATTGAGCAACACTGAACCTAAGGATGATTCGGATAATGAGGATGATGGAATCCTGAATGCCTTTATTGCCACTGTAAATCCTACTGAGGGGATTTTTGGAGATGTGGATGAAGAAGAGGACTTGGTGGATTCTAAGTTTGAGAAAATGGATGATCAAGATGATATCCATACAGCCTATGAGAAATTGTACAAGGTTTCTGAAAAGCATGAGAAACTGTACAGGCTGGCCACCAAGAAGCTCAGTGATGTGTCGCTTGATCGAGAAGAGCTTTCCACAAAGTTTGATGAAGCTAATCAAACCATTGGAGCACTAAGATTTGAGAATAATTTCTTGGCTGAGAAGACCAAGAAGCTTGAAGCAGAACTGTTTCAAGTTAGAGCTCAGCTGGAGAGAACTTAAAGTGCAAAGCTTGATGAGATGCTCAGTCTTCAGAAATCTGCTTCTAACAGAACTGGTTTAGGGTATGATTTCTCTTCTTCTAATATTGCTTCTTCTAGCACTACTGTTTTTGTTTCTCCTGCTAATAATGTTGAATCTGAGAACATTGATGTCAAAACTGTTTTAGCTAGTGAGAACATAGACAAGGGTAAATCTATCTTAGGAGCACCTCCTTAAATTGCTAAGAAAGAGGCTAAATACCCTAGGGCTAAGAAGGGTAACACTCAAAAGCCTAAACAGAAGAAGCAGCATCTCTGTCATCACTGTGGAGCAGCTGGACATACTCAACCAAATTGCTATAAGTGGTTAGCTACTCAACAGAGCAACAATACAATCTCATCAGGAAACTAGAATCCGTTCCCTTCCTCCTTTGCTCATCTTGGAGATCTACTTAAAGCCCTCATGTTCCTTTCGAACTTGAACGGTTTCAATTCTTTCCCCTCACCGCTGGATCAAGGGTTTGCCAAAAGGAAAGGTTCTTCGAAAGTGTGGAAGGAAAAAGGCTCAAAGTGATTATGTCACTTTTCTCTCTCTCCCTCCCTGTTTTTGTTTGCATTACTTGTGTGTTTTGCTTTCATATTTTAAGTTAGTCTAGTTTCATGCTTTGCTTTGTTTAACATGTTTTTGTTTGTTTGTTTTCAGTTTTGCTTTATTTTGTTTTTCATTAAAAAAAAAAATTGAAAAATCAGAAAATACAAAAACAGTGTGTGTTTTGTGTACATTGGTACTTGTGTACCTTGGATGGCCATTGAAACAGAGTTTTCTAAACTTTGTATCTTTTGTAACTTAGATGAGCATCTCTATGCACAACTAAGCAAGTGAGCTTTGTGGCTCGTATTTGTGATTAGTAAGATTAAGTAATCTTTTGTACTTAACACTCGTATCACTCTTTTTGACGGGAATGACTAGAAAATCTTAAGAGAAAGGCATAAATAACCATCTCACCACTGTTACCCGCCAATCATGAAATGATATTCATATGCTTCGGCATAGCAAAAGTGCAATGTCAAAAGCTTAACATCATTGGATATTTCTTTTCCCTCTCTTATATGCTTAATAAAAGAAAATATGCAAAGAAAAATAAAAGTAAAAAGAATCAAAATGCTTTATATATGATTGCAAACGTGTCTTCTAGGAGATGTGGGAGTTATAGGATGTACTTCGAAGGTGATAGTCCCCATCAAATAGTTATAATTGTGTGTGAGTTAAAGTGATTTTCTCATATCTCAAATCGTCATAACATGTAGACACTTATGCAATCTTGCGATATTTTTCACACACAACACACAATATTCTTTGCTACTCTTGATACATGTGCAGGTACAATGTGATTTGGCTATTACAAGGAATACATGTGTTAATGTATGCTCACTAAATTGTTTTGACTTGTTTTTGAAATATATAATTGGTTAGACTTGTTTAATGTGTGCGTGTGTTTTGGATCTAAATGCTTATCATTTTTCTTGTTGAGAGATGATTTTGAGAGTTTAAAATGTTGTTTGGATCTTTGGTTAAGTAGCATGCTTGATTGCATTCATATCTGTGTTTTTCTCTTCTTTGAAAAACTGTTTTTAAGCAATCTTGACAGCTTCTCAATACCTCTCGATAGTTAGGCTATCTATCGAGCCTCTTGAGCTTCTTTTCTCGATAGTTGTTATCACAATCTCAATCCATCGAGATTCTTGAGATTCAATCTCGATAGCTCCTCGACAGCTTCTTGATCCATCGAGGAAGTTTCTGTAAGCTAGATAAATGCTCAATAGCTTCTCAATCCATCGAAGTTCTTTTGCTGTGGACACCTCTCGATAGCTGTATCTGTCGAATTTTTATTCTTGACTCCTCTTGATACCTCTCGATATGTTGAGAAACGTGGATCTCTATATATAGGGTTAGTGCAATATTTCTTCATTTCTCCCCGATCTCTCTCGACAGAAAAGTGTCTCTCCCTCTCCCAAACACCTCAAACTCAACCTCTTCATCTTCCCCACTCTATTTTCGGTTTTTTCCTTGCATTTTTCACTGGTATGATCTCTTTTCCATCTCTTTATCATACATTTCATGCATTTTTTGACCTAACTTTTGGGGTTTTTGAAATTTTTGGGGGTTTTTCAAAATTAATGAGGTTTTTGCAAAATTTATGGGATGGGTTTTGTTTAAATGATTTTAAATCATTATGCATTGCATCACATTTGCATTATAACAATGTTTCATGCATTTTAGTTGTGTGTTTACTTTGTTGCAATGATGTGTACTGGTAGGTTTGGATAGGGTTAAGCTCGTGATATTTTTAATGTTGCATGTCACATATTCATGCATACGTACCTTTATTTATCATTTTTTATATTGATCTGTGTTGGTGCTTTTCTACGTGTTTCTCTCTCTCTCTCTCTCTCTTTCTTTCGTTAGTTGCTCAATGGCACCTAACCAAAAATCTACTTCGTCTTGGAACCCTTTTCGTTCCAGGGCATCTTCCTCTGATTCTACTCAGGGCATCTTCCTCTGATTCTACTCCTTCACACGTCAAGTTCCGTGATGATAAAGCCTGTAAGGACTTTTTGGAGAACTTTTCCTGACGAGGCATTAATTTGAAATGCCAAGTCATCCTATCAGATTTTTCCGATACTGACATTCCCACTGTCATCTACAGTAGGGGTTGGGAGTCACTTTGTGGCATCCCGGTCACGTGCCCTTCCATGATCATACATGAGTTTTACTCCAACATGCATGGTTTTGACTATTCTGTACCTCATTTCTTCACTTGCGTTCGAGGTACGCGCATTGTACTTACTCCAGATCTTATATTCGAGGTACTACACGTACCAAGGGTAGAGCATCCTGACTACCTCGGCTGTGATCATCTTAGGATTGTGTCCAAAGATGAACTCATGTCTCTATTCTGTGAGACACCTTCTTCTTGGGGTGATCATCAAAACACCAGTTGCTCGACTTTTGCTAAAGGTCTGAGATTCTTCAACTGGCTTGCTTATCTCATTTTAGTAATTGGATCATTCTTCATCCTCATCCTCACGATACTATTTTTGCCACTTCGTTTACCAACTTCCTTACCCCATCCCATTTTTCACTACATTGTCTACTACCCATTTTCCCTTGTAATAATAGTTTCTAGGAGTAAGGGTTTGTTTAGGATTCGTTTATTTTGCTGACACTGAAAACTTTTTGCTGAAAGTACTATAGATAAAGGTAAATGTTAGTTGAAATTTTACAGTGGAACCCATGAATAGTACAAAAAAGTGTAGTAAGACCTATGAATAGTAACAAAAATAAGCTGAATAGTAAAATAAGTTGGCAAAAAATAAGCTAGCCAAACAGACACTAACACTAATGATAGGGAAGAAAAATAATTTCCTTAATTTATGCATTTTGTATTGTATATTGTGTGCCATATATTGCTGAACTCTGGTCATTTAATAGTGTGTGTATTGTTACAAGTGTTTTATCAAGGAGTCTCACTGACTCACTGTACTATTAAGAACTCTGTACTGATTCTTGAGGAAGCTTGTATTCTTATTTTATTGTATTGATTCTTAAGGAAGCTTTTATTCTAATTTTATCAGTGCATTTTGTGTGAAATTTTCTTGATCGGACTGTTCTATAATTTAGAAGTTGGTTCAGACCAAAGTCACTATTAATTCTTTTAATTTCATTCAATTGCTCTTAATTTCTCATTCTTAATGCAATAAGGATCATAATTGCTATTAATTTCTTATTCTTATTGCAATAATGATGTCATCAATTCATTATATAAATCATTATTGAGTTCCTCCAAAATTCAACCTACAACTCTTGTAGCCTTCATATAACAAAATCTTCATGCGGTTGCGAATAAAGAGATCTTGCATGTGGACTTACTGATCTGATACACTATGTAGAAGTATAGATTGTATGAGAGAATAACGTTTAGATATTTGAAACATTAGAAAAACAGACATATTAAACTGGAAGTGCAAGACTTTAATCAAACACATAAATTTGCAAAAATGATATCAAACATTAAAACGGAATAGAAAATGAAAACCAAAAAACTAATTTGATTTTTCAGATTCATAGAGGGTGAGTGAATTTGGTGTTCATCGGCAAGCATTTAACTATAAAATTGCCTCAAATTATTATTTTTACTTGGTTATCTATTTGAGTTTTCTTGTCGTTGAAAAAAAAATTTATCCATTAATTGCCAAAAATATTCATTGGTATTATTTGTAAAATGAGTAATGTTATATTTCTTGGGAGCCGGCTTTAGGTGTATTGGACCCAATCCTTGCCCCACATTTTTTTTACTTAGGAATAAGGTTTGAAATTATAATAAATAATACTAGATAGAGTTTGAGACTTTATCTCAAGTGGTACTCTTGTATGGGTACAGGAGAAGACTCCTTTTAGAAGAATATGGGGTGAATAGTTTGGTAATTTCCTTTGGTTAAAAGATACTAGTATATGTGAGTTGAGTGTTTTTCTACTGTTTAAGCGAGAAAGTACCATAGGGTGTATTAGAACTTTAGAACTGTGAATGTCTTATTTGTAAGTTAGTTAGTAAGTTGATATTGAGGTTTTTTTTTTTTTTTTTTTTCTATTTTTTATTTGCTTTTTTTTTTTTTTTTGGTGTGTATAATGGGATTTCAGTTCATTTGTATTTGGAGTGTATGTGTTTGTGAGATATAGTTATTAGTTAGTGTTATTTTTTAGTCTTATAAGTATAGATTATGAGTTTTGGTTGATTGTGACTGTAATTCATTCATATCATTGATATTGAACTTTGATCCACATTGGTTGTAAATGTAGGCAAAGAGCATTTTTTTTTTTTTTTTTTTTTTGGAATAAGTATTAATTCATTAACTCAATGAAAGACCATGCAGTCCCAACTAAGCCATTTTCACTATATTTTTAACTACTTTAATGCTTCACTTAGTTATAAGCTGACACTACTAAGCTTGGCAGGAGCATTATTTTTCTTAAATTCGGGTTTAATTAATTTAATTTAATTTTTAGAAGAAAATCCATGTTTTAATTTGTAGTTCTAAATCTTCTCCACAAAAAAAAAAAAAAAAAAAAAAAAAAAAAAAAAAAAAAATCGTAGCTCTAAACACTAGATTAACTTTATGAACTTGTCACCACTGCACACCCTTTGTGCGATGGTTACTCCACAAGTATAAGTGCTTGTGGGGTGTGGGGGGCAAGGGTCGGGGTTCAAGTCTCTAGGAGGGAGCTTCACACATATATATACTTAGATTAGTCTAGATTAGGTTAGATTAGAATTCTATCTTGTAAAAAAAAAAAAAAAAAACTTTATGAACTGGTCAATTGAATTCCAAGTTTCACTACAAGAAAAATGCCTATTAGTGACAAAGAATTTATGACGGACCCAAAAAGCCCTCTCAAAAAATATTATTTGTGATGGCAAAATAAAGCCCTCGCAAATACTTGGTAAAATGTGAAATATTTGTGACTAACAAGAAAAGCTGTCGCAATTATGTGTTATAGCCATCACAAATACTAATATTTTGGAGGGAAATTTTCCCTCCATATTATTTGCAAGGGACAATTAAAAATCTCTCGCAAAAAGTGTATTATTTGTGATGGTTAAAAAAAAGCCATCACTAATACTAAATTATTTGCGAGTGCTAGGATCGACCATCACAAATAATCATTAAAATGTCAAAATTTTTGGAGAGAAATGTTCCCACCAAATTATTTCCGAGGGACAATAAAAATCCCTTGCAAAAAGTTTATTTTTTGTGAGGGTTAAAAATATGCCCTTACTAATACTAAATTATTTGCGAAGGCCATGATTGACTTTCGCAAAAAATCATAAAAATATTAATTTTTTTTGAAGATAAAAGTTATTCTAAAATTCAAAAAAAAAAAAAAACATATAAACATATAGAACTTTGTATTCTTTAGATAAACCTTTTGTTTACAGTCTAAAAAAACACCTTTTTATATATATATCCTATATAAGAAAGATCTGTCCTTATTTTCTAAACAATTGTACCCATAAAAAAATGATTGCGCTTTTAACTTCAAAATGGTAGCCTAAAATTCAAGAATTTCGGCCTTTTGTACTCTCTCTCTCTCTCTCTCTCTCTCTCTCTCTCTCTCTCTCTCTCTCTCTCTCTCTCTCTCTCTCATAAAAATTTCTTTCCATTAAAATAATACATAAAAGATGAGTTTATAGATCAAATGGTAAATTACATCCGATTGGCATGAAAATTGGCATGCATGTTAAGAACATATAGAACATGTAATCCAACTGTTGTATTTTCAAAATATGAATTCAATAATAAGTTATTGGGTGATATAACATTTTTTAGAGTTACATCACATGTAAGTTGAACCCAACTCTGTATTTCTTAATTCGATGTGAATTTTGACAAATCTAATAACGATTACATTATCTTCATATATTTTTTATGCTTATAAATTTTCAAGGTGATCAAATATTAATTGCAATTTCATCAATCAATTGTTTAAATTCAAGTTTTTGTAGTTTAAAATAATGCATAAAAGATGAGTTTATAGATCAAATGGTAAATTACACCTAATTGGCATGAAAATTGGCATGCATGTTAAGAACATATAGAGCATGTAATCTAACAGTTGAATTTTCAAAATATGAATTCAATAATAAGTTATTGGGTGGTGTAACATTTTTTAGAATTACGTCAGGTGTAACTTGAACCCAACCTTATATTTCTTAATTCAATGTGAATTTTGACAAATCTACTGTGAGATTACATTATCTTCATATATTTTCCATGCTTACATATTTTCAAGGTGTTCAAAGATTAATAGCCATGTTATCAATCAATTGTCTAGATTCAAGTTTTAATAGTTTAAAATAATGCAAAAAAGATGAGTTTATAGATCAAATGGTAAATTACATCCGATTGGCATGGAAATTGGCATGCATGTTAAGAACATATAGAACATGTAATCCAACTGTTGGATTTTCAAAATATGAATTCAGTAATAAGTTATTGGGTGGTGTAACATTTTTTAGAATTATGTCAGGTGTAACTCGAACTCAACCCTATATTTCTTAATTCGATGTGAATTTTGACAAATATATTGTTAGATTACATTATCTTCATATATTTTCATGCTTACATATTTTTAAGGTGATCAAAGATTAATAGTCATGTTATCAATCAATTGTCTACATTCAAGTTTTAGTGGTTTAAAATAATGCATAAAAGATGAGTTTATAGATCAAATGGTAAAATAACATCCGATTGGCATGAAAATTGGGATGCATGTTAAGACCATATAAAATATGTAATCCAATGGTTGAATTTTGAAAATATGAATTCAGTAATAAGTTATTGGGTGGTGTAACATTTTTTAGAGTTACGTCAGATGTAACTCGAACTCAACCCTATATTTCTTACTTTGATGTGAATTTTGACAAATATACCGTTAGATTACATTATCTTCAAATATTTTTCATGCTTACAAAATTTCAAGGTGATCAAAGATTAATAGCCATGTCATCAATCAATTGTCTAGATTCAAGTTTTAGTGGTTTAAAATAATGCATAAAATATGAGTTTATAGATCAAATGGTAAATTACATCCATATAAAGCATGTAATCCAACGGTTGAATTTTCATAATATGAATTCAATAATAAGTTATTGGGTAGTGTAACATTTTTTAGAATTACATCAGGTGTAACTTGAACCCAACCCTATATTTCTTAATTCGATGTGAATTTTGACAAATCTATCATTAGATTACATTATCTTTGTATATTTTTCATGCTTGCAAAATTTCAAGGTGATCAAATATCAATAGTGATGTCATCAATCAATTGTCTAGATTTAAATTTTAGTAGTTTAAAATAATGCATAAAAGATGAGTTTATAGATCAAATAGTAAATTACATCCGATTGGCATGAAAATTGGCATGCATATTAAGACTATATAAAACATGTAATCCAACAGTTGGATTTTCAAAATATGAATTCAGTAATAAGTTATTGGGTGGTGTAACATTTTTTAGAGTTACGTCAGGTGT
This sequence comes from Quercus tomentella, assembly GCA_028535165.1. Lineage (NCBI taxonomy): Eukaryota > Viridiplantae > Streptophyta > Magnoliopsida > Fagales > Fagaceae > Quercus > Quercus tomentella. The sequence continues at coordinate 6,788,765 of JAPQVY010000133.1, forward strand.
AACTCGAACCCAATCCTATATTTCTTATTTCGATGTTAATTTTGACAAATATACCGTTAAATTACATTATCTTCATATATTTTTCATGCTTACAAAATTTTAAGGTAATTAAATATTAATAGCCACATTATCAATCAATTGTCTAAATTCAAATTTTTGTAGTTTAAAATATTACATAAAAGATGGCTTTAAAGAGCAAATGGTAAATTACATCCAATTGGCACAAAAATTGGCATGCATGTTAAGACCATAGAGAACATGTAATCCAACGGTTGGATTTTCAAAATATGAATTCAATAATAAGTTATTGGGTGGTGTAAAATTTTTTTGAGTTACATCAGGTGTCACTTGAACCCAACCCTATATTTCTTAATTCGATGTGAATTTTGACAAATCTACCGTTAGATTACATTGTCTTCATATATTTTTCATGCTTACAAAATTTCAAGGTAATTAAAGATTAATAGCCATGTCATCAATCAATTGTCTAAATTCAAGTTTTTGTAGTTTAAAATATTGCATAAAAGATGAGTTTAAAGAGCAAATGGTAAATTACATCCGATTGGCAGACTGTGAATAGTTAATCATTACTTACACATTAATCTTCAGAAGGTCATCTATGCTTAGAATTCCTAGCACTAGTTACTTCCAGTATATGAGGAATTACTTAATTTGTATGATTTTTTGAGAGGTTGTCGTACCCTAGAGATAGAATCTATACAAGCCTTATTTTGTTCATTCCGTGAGATCAAGATTAAAAGAAAACTCATTGGGTAGTAAATCTAAAACACACAGGACACAGTGCTGTGAAGCAAATCTCCATGAGATTATTTAGAATTATCAAATTTTAAGATTTAATAATTTAAGGGAAATGTTAATATATGTCTTAAGGACATTTGCTAGTAAACCATTTTAAGAATTTTTTTATGAGAAAAAAAAACAATTAATGTTTTTGCAGCTTTTTCTATTTTTCATAAAAATTGTGTCAAAACTTTCCTAAAATATTGTGTTAACAATTGACCTAAGGGCATCTATTAACCGGACTCATAATTTAATAATATCTCTAAGCGTTGTTCGAGATGATTAAAGTCAAACAAGTAGATTATACGGATTGGGTAAGTGTTTGATTCAAATTTTAACTATTGGGCATTGGGCCAGGCTTGACCCAAACGTGAGCCCATAGTGTGCTGAACCCCAGATGGTAATATACATGTTTCACCCGACACTTTTTAAAAAAATACAACTTCATACTGCACTTTTTAAAATCGTCACTTTTTCAAAAAGCACAGTTTGAAAAAGTTGAACCAAACTCACCCTTTAGTCTCATATTATTTCTATGTTAGGCTTTCAGATTCAAACTATCGATTAATTAGATGTGTTTCTCTCTAAATCATCTTATTCTTATAGTGAACACACACTACACTCATATATAGTTGATAAATAAAACTTGTTACACACAATCATTTTTTGAGTTGAAGATACGATTTCAGATTGAAATCGTGTCTTCAACTCACAATTTTAGTTCAAAAAATTGATGTGTAATAGTTTGAAACAAATACTACCATATAGCTGATTATGGAGGTAGGATATTGGTGATAGAAAACAACAATTTTACCAGGTCTAGCAAAAGTATAATCGTAAGCTTCTTTTTTTTTCATTGTGAATATAGACTAACAGGCCTTACCCCCATTTTTTTCTCTTCTCCATCTTGTTGGAGAGATAAACACCTTGGGGAGCTTCTTTGAACAATTAATATAATATATATAGACACATTTTAACCCAAAAGACCTAAGCCCAATGGATATGTGCTCAATTATGTTATATTAATCAAGCATTCTTCTCATCTTCATTCAATGTGGGACTTCACTCACATGTGTAACCCAACAACCTCCCCCTCATGTGTAAGTCTCTACCTCTCTATGAACTTCAAGACCTCTTTGTAGGTCATGAACAAGTCCTACTCACTCCCCCTTGCCTAATGGGCCTTTCCCTTCACTAGTGCATCATCCATGGGCTTCCACATGTCAACCTCGCACATATTTTATCCTCCATGGAAACCTCACACTTCATCATTGTCTAGCATCATTGGTAATAATACTTCTTTATTGGGCCTTTTCCAAGATTGTTTGTGTGGACCTTTATAGGCTTGCTTGGTGCAATATACCATCCCCACTCCAACTGCAAAAGGGACCCACCCTGCTCCATTTGCGAAAGGGGTTCAAGTACACACACCCCGTTCCCATTCCAACTGTGAAAGGAACCTTATTAGCCTTGCCTCCATGGGCTTTGATTTCACTTGTTGAGGAGATAAATACCTTGGAGAGTTTTCTTGAGTAATTAATATAATATATAGAGACACACTTTAACCCAAAAGGCCTGAGCCTTATGGGTATGTGCTCAATTATGTTATATTAATCACACATTCTTCTCATCTTTATTTAATGTGGGACTTCACTCACACATATAACCCAACACATCTTCCAACAACAATCGAGATAAATAGCTCTTGTATTTCTTGGTCATAATGGATAATATCATTAGACACAAGTATGTCTAGTACACGTAAGCTCGATTTTATCAAAAGCTAGTAATTCTTCCACCACAGGTGGTGGTTCAACAAAAACAACAAAATTATAGGCAAGATGTACTTCATGGCAAGTGCATCAATGCATTTGTTGGCTTCCTTATAGACATGTCTAACCAACACACACTTGGGAGGGTTGCCAATAGGTTCTTGCAATCTTAAGTAATTGCTCCATTAAGAGATTAGCTGAGTTATTTTGCATGACCTATACTATACTAGATGCATTCCTCTCGACTATGATCAATAATTCCTAAGCCAATTGCTAATAAAAGACCATCTTTGAGGGCCCATAACTTAGGCATATTACTTCTTTCTTTTATTTATTTATTTTTATTTTTATTTTATTTTATACAAGATAGAAATTCTACTCTAACTTAATCTAAGGGTATATATGTGTAAAGCTCCCTCTTGGAGACTAAAACCCCGGCTCTTACCCCCCACACCCCACTGGCACTTATACTTGTGGAGTAACCATCGCAATAAGGGCGTGCGGTGGTAGCTTAGCTATATTACTAGATGTGTGTCCTATGGGATATATATTAATAGCTCTTGTTTGTGGTTGTTGGATGACTAAAAAATTTAATTAAGAGGGAAGATGCAATTAATTAATATAAAAATATACCAAACTGTTACGTATTAAAAATTTTATTTCATACACGCACGAAATAGGAGAAAAAACTAATGAGTAAAACAAAACAAAGCAAAATATAAGAATACCACCATGCCATGTTAGTGGTATGCCCTCTCTATGTATGTTTAGTCTAGGATTAACCTAGGGATTACTACTGATAGTTTTTAGACCCCTTAAAACCACAATCAGATTAACCTAGGTAATTAGCCAAGTGATTACTTAGTCAAATTAATAAATCTAGGTTATCACAATCAAACAATCATATCATCCATAGCAGCGGAAATTAAATAAGACAATGATATGATCACCTAGGAAACCAAACCGGTAAAAACCTGGGGAGGATTTAACCTAGCTATCCTCAAGGTAAACCTGAATCCACTATCTTGAAAGAATTGAAGTTCATACAATAAGACTTACAAGCCCCCACGCTCGACTTCTTATTGCTACCCATCAGTAGAACTTACTGACACGACCACGTGCAAGCTCCGAATCCACGGACTCCTTCTTTCTTGGATTCACCACCAGATACAAGCACACCCGCTTTTGTTTCTTTAAGCTTCAATGGCAGCAACCGAGTTGATCATCAAGGTGTAGATAAAATCTCCTCCTTGAAAACCCTAAGTTTGTGTAAAGGAAAGCTTCTCTAGATCTCACAAGAGATTTACACAAACAGCAATATGAGCAACACTAGAATGTGGCTAGGGTTTGCCTTTTATACTTAGGACAAATTAGAAAACCCTAAACGTTTTAAACAAACTAGGGCTGAGTTGGAAATCTGCAGAAAAACGCATTCTGCCCGAGATTCGATCGATCGAGCCTAAGCTTCGATTGATCGAGCCAGGCCGAAATGCACAGTAACTTCTACATTAGCTCGATTCCAACTTTACATAAAAGATACAACTTTGAGCAAGACTAAAACACTTCTAAACACATTGTTTTAATCATGGTTTTCCAACAATACACATTAGAGTTCTAAATACATAAAATCCTAAGTTTTTAGAACCTAACAACTACTATATGTTTCCTATATTTAGTATTATTACACACAATTAGGGGTGTGTAGCCAACCTACCAACCGGTTAAAATTGACCCAATCTAACCCAACTCGTCGGGTTGGATCGGTTTTTAAGGGTTGGTAGCTTGGGTTGAGTTATGAAATTTTTTTTAATAATTGGTCAGGTTGGGTTTAGGTCATAACAATCACAAACCTGCCTAACCCGACCTGACCCACCTATATATTTAAAATTTAAATTATATATATTTAAAAATATATTATGTAATTAATAATTTTTTTATTTAAATTTTTTCCCCTATTCAGCTCTTCCAATATAAAACCCAATTACCTCGCAAACCCTAACAACCTTATTTCTTTCTTTACCGCCTCCAACTACCACTCCTCTCCTATTTATTTATAATTGAGTTGGGATACTAGTTCATGTATATTTTATTTATTAACTCAGTTGGATATATTTTTTTTTATCAACTCAGGTGGCAAGTCAATTTAACAATAATAGTAATAAATAAATATCCAACCCATGGGTTCAGCCTGATCTAACCCAATCCATGTGGGTTGGGAATTGAACCCTTGTGATGGGTTGGGTTTAGTGGCGGCTCTAAGAATTTTTTTTAGAGTGGTCACTAAAAAATTTAAATTATACAAAATTTAATAAAGAGAAAATTTGAATATATCAACGTCACCAAAAAAAAAAAAAACCACGCAAATATATAAAATATTAAAATTTATTTTTTACTAACAAAGAGAATAAGAAAAAAAAAAAAAAACCCTAATAAAAGATAAAGTGCAAATTGAAAATGCTGATATAAAAATAATAATTTGACCAGAACAATTTCATAATAAATCTTATGCAACAAATTGTTAGACTGTTATTGGTGGGTAAAACATGTCAATATTGAACTCGAATTAGAATTAGTAACAACTTATCTCATAAAATTTATTGTGAAAATGTTGTGGATGAAGCATTACTCTTATATTTATTGGACTCAAATTCTTATAATTCTCAAGTAAAGGTGTTCAACATTTTTATTAGGGTGGTCAAAATAGGTTAATTTAGTATATAATATATTTTTTTAAAGCATATATACATTTTTTTTAAGTTAGGGTGGTCACAAAACATATTAGTTTAAAATAATTATATATATATATATATATTTATATATATTTTTTGAATATATAATTTTTTTTTTTTTTTTGATAAGTGGGGGTGGTCCTAGGACCACCCTCACATACAAGTAGAGCCGCCAATGGTTGAGTTGGGTTGAATTTTTTTAACCCACCATAGTGGGTTGAGTCAAAAAATCCCCTCAACTCAACCTATACGGCACCCCTCACTCAGGACTTTTTGACTATATTGTAGACATAGACCACTAGACTTAATCACGATAATACCTTACTTTGACTTTGTCTCTCTTTTATCCCCCCATCACTCTCAATCTCCCAACAATAATAGATATTAATGGCTATTGTTTGTGGTTTTGGAAGACTAAGAAAAAAAACCTCTTGTCAATTTAGGAAGGAATATGCAATTAATAAAAGAAAAGGCCAAAAGAACAATCTATTACATAGTGTGACTTATGGGTTATGGCATTAAAACACAAGGAAATATATATTACAAGACTGAAGACTTGCATAATACTTAAGTTTTCACAAAATATACATGATGCAATAGTACAGAAGACAACTCCATCAAACAGAGAAAAAGATTCTCTTTATTTGAAATAGATCATTTTCATGGTTAAGATTATAAACTAAAGATGTTTACTATGTTATTTCAAAAGTTTAAGGGATTCGGTAGTCTCTAAACATTGTTATACCCAAAAAATAAAATTTTAAAAGACTTGAAATAGAGAGGAGTTTTCAATGAAATGAGATCATGACTTGTTACAAACTTTGATAAGTCATGGTTGGCTAGAATGATCGAAATTGGAATTGGAATTTTGTTGGTTATAATGTTTTCCAAAGTAAATCCAAGCAGATTCTAGATACTTTTTTGGACCAAGCAAAGTGCTGATTTTTCAGTCTCTAACTATTAATTCTCAACCATGTGATCGGAACAAAATCCGGAAGAGGTTAATTTAACATTCCATGTATCAATTAACCTCTTCCAGATTTTGTTTCGATCACGTGGTTGAGAATTAATAGTTAGAGACTGAAAAATCAGCGCTTTGCTTGGTCCAAAAAAGTATCTAGAATCTGCTTGGATTTACTTTGGAAAACATTATAACCAACAAAATTCCAATTCCAATTTCGATCATTCTAGCCAACCATGACTTATCAAAGTTTGTAACAAGTCACCCAAAAAAACTAAAAAAACTAAAAATTTGATAGACGCATAATATTTTTGAAAAAGGGGTATAAAGCTACTACAAATTTACTACAAAAAACTTATAAATTGATGCGGTAATAAATTTAATTAGTACTGATAATAGATGAATGTTTAAATTACTTTTGTGTTTTGGACATATTAGTTTGCATGATCTATATAATAAAATTTATAATTTTTTAGCATCACTCTATTAAAAAAAAGTAATGTTACTCTGCTAAGAGAAACAGTGCTATTCATTTATAACCTTAAGAAAAATGTTAGGAGTACAACTACCACAGTTTGCACACAATATGAGTTGTGAGTGATAAAGTAAAAATAATAATTCTTATTTTCTAGTGTTGGAGATCTCATTTCATTGAACACTCCTCTCCATTTCAAGTCTTTTAAAATTTTATTTTTTGGGTAGAACAATGTTTAGAAACTACCGAATCACTTAAACTTTTGAAATAACATAGTAAACATCTTTAGTTTATAATCTTAACCATGAAAATGATCTATTTCAAATAAAGAGAATCTTTTTCTCTGTTTGATGGAGTTGTCTTTTGTACTATTGCATAGTGTATATTTTGTGAATACTTAAGTATCATGCAAGTCTTCGGTCTTGTAATATATATTTCCTTGTGTTTTAATGCCATAACCCACAAGTCACACTATGTAATAGATTGTTCTTTTGGCCTTTTCTTTTATTAATTGCATATTCCCTCCCAAGTCACACTATGTAATAAATTGTTCTTTTGGGTTCTTAGATAGTGAGTGAAGTTGGGTCTTGTGGTTTGGATCCATTCCAAAATGAATTGAGGGCCATGTATCAATTGATTCATATACTGCCTACATCAATCGATGTCAAAATGAGTGAAAGTGTTCGAGAAATGTAATATAGAACCTTCAAATTTACGTCATGTCTCCTAGACAACAAATCAACAAAAGTTGGCCAATGAGCTTTATGTCAAATGGTTATTATTATTATTATTAATTTTTTTGAGGTGTTTTCAATATAGACGTTTAAGAGCATCCACATTGGTAGAAGCAAAAATTTGGCTATATAGCACTTACAAAAGTCACTTTGTCTTTTTTACCTTTTCACTTTACAATACACCCAACATCAATAGATTTATATTTTTAGCTATTTGATTAAAATAATATAAAGAACTCATTAAAATAAAATAAAAAATATCCACCACAAAACCTTTTAACCAGCCACAACCACTCCACTAGTAACAACCTCCATGTGGCAACCACAACCCACAACAAGAAGAAGAAAAAAAAAAAAAAACCACCACCAACACAGCCACAACCATAACCCACTGTTACAACCAAACCCAACACAGCCATAACCACCAACATAGCCAATGGTAAATATAGTGTTAGGTTTTAAGACTTTAGGATTTAAATGTATTAGAATTTCAATATGTAATGTTGGCAAACCATGATAAAAAACTGATGGTTTTTTAGACCCCTTAAAACAATTGATTAAACCTAGGTAATTAGCCAAGTTGTTACTTAGTCCAATTAAATAAGTCTAGGTTATCACAATATAAAATATCAAATCATGCAAAGCAGCGGAAAATAAATAACACACGATATGATCACCCAGAAAACCAAATCGGTAAAAACCTGGGGAGGATTTGACCTAGCTATCCTCAAGGTAAACTTGAATCCACTATCTTGAAAGAATCGAAGTTCATACAAAAGGACTTACAAGCACCCCCGCTTGACTTCCTAATGCTACCAACCAGTAGAACTTACTGACACGACCACGTGCAAGCTCCGAATCCACGGACTCCTTCTTTCTTGGATTCCCACCAGCTACAAGCACCCCCCGCTTGTGTATTCTTTAAGCTTTAATGGCTGCAACTGTTTTGATCATCAAGGTGTAGAGAATATCTCCTTCTTGAAAACCCTAAGTTTGTGTAAAGGAAAGCTCCTCTAAATCTCACAAGAGATTTACACAAACCGCAATTATGAGCAACACTAAAACGTGGCTAGGATTTGCCTTTTATACTTAGGACAAATAAGAAACCCTAAAAACGTTTTAAAACTCTTAGGGCTGAGTTGGAAAATTCTGCAGAAAAGCGATCTGCCCGAGCTTCGATCGGTCGAGCCTAAGCTTCGATCGATCGAGCCAGGCCGAAAGCCACAGTGCTTTCTGCTTTACACTCGATTCCAACTTTACATTGACATACAACTTTGAGCTAGCTTTAAACACTTCTAAACACATTGTTTTGATCATGGTTTGCCAACAATACAAATTAGAGTTCTAAATACATAAAGTCCTACACTTTAGAACCTAACAAAAACATTTAGTCTAGATTTAGGCTGCTCAAAGTGTGGTTATTGTGTAAAGTTGGAATCGAGTAATTGCAGGAAATTACTATTCAATTTCTGCAAGGCTCAATCGATCTAAAATTAGACTTAATCGATTGAAGCTCGTGCAGATTGTTTTTTCTGCAAAATTTCCAACTCAACCCAAGCCCATATGATGTGTAGGGTTTTATGTATTGCTTCAAGTATAAAAAGAAAAACCCTAGCCATGTTTTAGAGGTTGTTGATATGCTGTGTGTGTGAATCTCTTATGAGATCTAGAGATGTTTACCTTCATACACACTTAGGGTTATCAAGATCAAGATTGATGTCAAGAACTTGGTGATCTCTTCGGTTGTTGTTTCAAGAGCTTAAAGAAAACACAAGTGGGAGTACTTGTGGTTGCTATGGATTAAGGAAAGAAGTAGTCCGTGGACTAGGAGCTGTCACGTGGTCATGGTAGTAAGTTTTATGCATGTGGTAGCAATAGGATGTTAGTGGTCTAAGTCTTATTGTAAAACTTCAATTCTTCCATAGTAGATATGTCTTATCTTGAGGATAGCTAGGTTAAATCCTCCCCAGGTTTTTTACCGGTTTAGTTTTCCTAGGTTATCATATCATTGTATTCTTTACTTTTCCGCACTATTCTCATGATATGATTTACTTATGTTAACCTAGATATGAATAATTTATCTAAGTAATCACTTGGCTAAACAACTAGGTTAAACAACTTGTGTTTTAAGGGGTCAAAAAACGTATAAGTGGTATCAGAGCGGGTTAGCTCTAGTATTTAAATCCTTTGTTCTAAGAGTTGATCCTTGACCCCTGTTGTCATGGATTCTTGGAAGTTCTTATTGCTAAAATTCCAACTTGTCTACTTTTGGTTTGTGTCTCTTGTTGCTTTTGTTAAGTCTTTCCTTGAGTATCTTGGTATAATTACATGTGATGATAATTATGTGTGCTATACTGCTTTAACCGCCTTAAAGGCACGTGATTCTTGTCTTTGGTATTTGGATAGTGGTTGTTCTAGGCATATGACAGGAAATAAAGCTTTATTCAAGACACTCTTTGAAGGAAAGATTGGAACAGTCACGTTTGGGGATGGAAGCAAATCTGTGATCAGAGGCCTTGGAACTGTGGATATTCCAAGGTTGCCAGTTTTTGAAGATGTCTGGTATGTTGATGGGTTGAAGGCTAACTTACTCAGTATCAATCAGATTTGTGACAATGGACTGAATGTTCTCTTCACCAAATATGAATGTGAGATACTTGATGGAGGAGGTGATTGCATGTGTATTGGTGATAAGACAGCTGACAACTGTTATGGTACAACACCAAGTATAAGCAACAAGTGTTTAGTGCAAAGATCAATCAAGTAGACTTATGGCATCAACAGGTGGGACATGCAAGTCACAAGCAATTAGAGAGGATTTCCAAGTGTGATGCAGTTATTATTTTGCCTAAGTTTGAAAAGATAGAAAAGTGCATATGTGGACCATGTCAGATGGGTAAAGAAGTGAAGTCCAAACATCTGTCTGTGACTAAAGTTCAAACTTCAAGACCTTTAGAGTTGTTGCACATTGATCTCATGGGTCCTGCCAAAGCTCAGAGTTTAGGTGGAAAGAGGTATATTCTAGTTGTTATGAATGATTTCACTAGATATACTTAGGTTGTGCTTTTGAGAGATAAAGCTGAGGCTCCTAAAAAGATGATAAACTTGTGCAAGAAATTTCAAGTTGAGAAAGGTACTATGATAGCCAAAATTAGAAGTGATCATGGAAGGGAATTTGAAAACACAAAGCTGGCTACCTTCTGTAATGATTAAGGCATACATCAAGAGTTCTCTTCACCCAAGACACCACAACATAATGGAATAGTGGAATGGAAGAATAGGGTTGTTCAAGAGATGGCTCGTGTCATGCTACCTAACAAAAAGATGCCCAAGTCCTTCTGGGGAGAAGCAGTTAACACTACTTGCCATACACTTAACCGGGTGTATTTCAAACCTGATTCCAAGAAAACTCCTTATGAACTTTGGAGAGGAAAGAAGCCTGTTGTCAAATACTTTCGGATATTTTGCGTGATAGGGAGAACCTAGAAAAGTTTGATGCAAAGAGCGACAAGGGATACTTTTTGGGATACTCTTCCACTAGTAAAGCATATAGAGTATACAACCTGAGAACTAAAACAGTCATGGAGTCTTCAAATGTGGTGATCAATGATGAACTGTGTTCAGAAACTCATTCAAAAAACACTCCTCTAGTTCAAGAAAAGACTGTAGAGATTAATGATCCTATTCCTGATGATTATGTTGGGAAGCATAGTGATGAAAAGTTATTGTTATTGAATGATGCTGTTTTAGTACCATCAAATTCAGAACCATCCACATTGGTTCATGAAACTCAACAAGAACAAAGTGAGCCTAGTCCTTCATCAGAAAAAAAAGGTACCTCCACATCTCTGGTCAAAGGTCCATCTTCTAGAGTAAAGTTAAATCACCCTGCCACAAACATATTGGGTAGTTTGAATGATAACATGAGATTGAGATCCAAAGTTTTGAATATAATTACTCACTCATGCTATCTATCCCAATTTGAACCGAAAAATGTGGATGAAGCACTTTAAGATGATGATTGGGTTAATTTTATGCATAAAGAACTTCATCAATTTGTTCAGAATGATGTGTGGGAATTAGGTCCTAGACCAAAGAGAGTAAATGTGATTGGAACTAAGTGGATTTTCAAGAACAAGTCAGATGAACATGGTACTGTTATTAGAAACAAATCAAGACTTGTTGCTCAAGGATACACACAAGTGGAAGGGATTGATTTTGATGAGACTTTTGCACCGCTAGCAAGACTGGAATCCATTAGGATACTTTTGGCCATAGCAAGTCATTTGAATTTCAAGCTGTATCAAATGGATATCAAGAGTGCCTTCTTGAATGGGATGTTGTAAGAAAAGGTGTATATTGAACAACCAAAGGGTTTTGTTGATCCTCTTAGACCGAATGATGTCTACAAGTTGAAGAGAGCCCTCTACGGTTTGAAACAAGCTCCCAAGGCATGGCATGATAGGTTAACTACATATCTCACTGAGCATGGATTCAAAAGAAGATTTGCAGATACTATCTTCATATGAAAGGATAAGAATTATTTTGTAGTAGCTCAAATTTATGTTGATGATATTGTTTTTAGTGCTACTAATGATTCTCTTACTCAATCTTTTGCAGATGAAATGAAGAAGATGTTTGAAATGAGTATGGTTGGTGAACTAACTTATTTCTTGGGATTGCAGGTGAAGCAAATGGATTCTGGAATTTACATTAACCAAGCAAAGTATGCTAGAAATCTAGTTAAGAGATTTGGACTTAACAAGGCTGCACATGCTAGAACACCAGTGGCTGCTAATGCAAAGTTAACCAATGATCCATTGAGTGAGTCTGTTGAATTTACTTTATATAGAAGCATGATTGGTTGTCTTTTGTATTTAACTACAAGTCAACCTGATATTACTTTCAGTGTTGGTGTATGTTTTAGGTTTCAATCTAATCCTAAGATTTCACATTTGAATGTTGTTAAAAGAATCATAAAATATGTTAGTGGAACTTATGATTATGGATTGTTTTAGAGCAAAGAGTAAAATTTGTCTCTTGTTGGATTTTCAGATTCAGATTGGGTCGGCAATGCCGATGATAGAAAAAGCACCACTGGCAGGTGTTTTTATATAGGAGCCAATCTTGTTGCTTGGATGAGTAAAAAGCAAAATTATGTCTCTCTATCTACTGCAGAAGCAGAATATATTGCTGCTGGAAGTTGTTGTTCACAGCTTCTTTGGATGAAAAAACTTTTGAGTGATTATGGGATATCACAAGACACCATGGTTGTCTATCGTGATAATTCTAGTGCTATCGATATCTCTAAGAACCCCATTCAACACTCTAAGACTAAGCACATAGAGATTAGATATCACTTTATTAGGGATTTGGTTGAAAGAAAGATTGTGGCTCTTGAATATATCCCTACTAAACGTCAGAATGCTGACATCTTCACCAAACCTCTTGATAGAAGTAAGTTTAAGACACTTCGTCAAGTAATTGGTGTGATTTTGTATCCCTAGTCATCTTTGGCTCTCTTGGTTCTTGTGCTTCATCTCTCTACTCTTTGTGACCATTCTTCTTTGTTGTTTTGTTTTCTTTGTTTTTAGGATTTGCATTGCATAACATTCATGCATTTCATGATAGGTTGTTTTTGTTATTCTTTTCAAAAAAAAAAAAAAAAAAGGAGGAAAAGGAAGGAAAAATGTGTTTTGCATTACTTTTCTTGGACTTGAAATCAAGGCTGGCTATATTATCTTTACATAACATGTTTATGTACCTTGTTTAGCTTGGATGAACTTATTTTACTGTACTTTACTAGTTTGAGCTTTGTAGTGCATGTTGTGTGGGAGTTGTTTATAGTTTTTGATCACTTGATCTTGATCTTGAAGTCACATGCTTTTGATTGTTGGACTTGAACTTAATGAGAAAGGCATAAATAACCATCTCACCATTGTTTACTAGCCAATCATGAACACCTTAGTGCATATCATAAGATTTTGTGCTCAAGAAAGTGTAGTACATGCACAAAAAGAACTTAAGGTGTAGCCTCGGATTAATGCTAAAATTGGTGTGTACATTATTGGACTATAATAAAGATGACACAAAGAAATAAAATTGGTGTGTACATTATCTTGGCTATTCTAATAATTTCCAAATCAAATAAAATTGGTGTATACATTATGAGGCAAAACAAGAAACTTACATGATTGCAAGCTTGTTTTTTAGGAGATGTGAGAGTTATATGATGTAACTCTTTAGGTGATAGTCTCTTTCAAACTTATGTGATGAATTTTGTAGAAATTGTGATTGATCACTATTTACTTATCACTTCACATGTATCTCAAGCTATTGCTAGTTGCACACACTACACAAGTTATTCTTTGCTAAACTTAGTACATGATATTGTGTGTGATCTTGTTGTGGCCATCCAAGATTAAAAGTTCCTTGATTTTAATACAAAATGTGTTTAATGTTTGAGCTTTGAGGACAAATTGATTGAAAATCTTGTTTTTGGAAGATCTAGGTTGAATTCAAGTGTTTTTGAAAAGCTTTTCATCTCATATTCATGCATTTTATTCATAAAACAATGTGCCTTGAGGATTTTCTGCATTAAAATGCTCTGTTTTTCAAAAATCTGTTTTTTCCAAATTTTCGATCGATCGAACCTATTGCTCGACCGATCGAAAATGCGATAAAATTTTTGGTTACAATCTGCCTGGTTCGATCGGTGCTCGATTGGTGTTGGATTGATCGAAAGTGCTTTTCAATCGATCGAATTTAATTTTTGACCGATCGAAAATCGGTCATTGAGTTTTTAAAAAGGTTTTTCTCTCACGTGTTCTTCACACTTTTCAAACCTTTTCAAAAGTTTTTTGACTTCTCTTGCTCAACCGATCCAATCTCATCAAAGTTTGTAATTTTCTTCCAAAATTTTCTCAAGGTTTTTGTCTTCAAGTGCCAGTAAGACCTTTTTACCCTTCTTTTTTCATTTTATTCACAATTTTCATGCATTATTCATGCATTTAGTTGAAATTGTCGAACTCAATATTTTTGGGATTTTTTATTTTTGGGTTGTTTTCTTTCACATTCGTTTCATGGGTTTTTGTCTCTAGATGATTCTAACATGATTCCCATGCTTTAATTTGATTAAATTTGTGTTTTGGAAAAAATTTTGAAATTCTAGGGCTTGAAACTACATGAAATTAGGATTTTGTTCAATTGGGCTTAATTTGGTAAAATTGACTTGTGCAATTGATTGGTTATGTCATTATATGATGATTTCTATCTAGTGTAATGATTAATTACTCAATTTGGTTAAATTTTTGAAATTGGGTTTTTCAAAATTTAGGGTTTTTGTTCTAAAACTCTATGTTCAAGTCAATTGTTGGTTTCTAAAGTAAAATTGAACAAATTTCAGTGCATTAGAGCATGCATCATATGTTCACTCATTACATTCATCATATAGATTGTTATTTATTGTGATTTTTGTGCTCTAACTCTCTCTAATGTAGTCTGCCCTTGATTTTCTTTGTTTTCTTTCTTTGGTTTCTGTTTCTGTCTGTCCTTTCCAATCCTTAGCATCATGGTTAGGAAGGTTAGAGCCCATAAGAAAACCACCTCCACCTCTACCCCAGCCTTCGATAGTGAGAGGTTTCAGTTTGAGAAAAACCAAGAAACATATGAGAAGCTGAACATTTTTAGATTTGTTTGGGCTGAGAGAAAGGTCCTTTGAAATGAGTTAGATTCGAAGATTAGGAGGAACTTTAAGCGTAGGGGTTGGTTATCTTTGTTGGATATTTCTCATCCTCCTCCAGCTGCCTTGATTGGAGAGTTCTACTCGAACCTCTCTGTCCACTCTGACGATTCCAACATTCACTGTGTGATGAGTTAGATAAGGGGTGAAGAGTATACCATTACTCCTTCAGTAATGGCCTCTGCTCTTGGGGTACCTTTGGTATGACAGCCAGTCTACCCTTATGATGAGACCCCTCATCTTGATAATATTATGTCATATCTTATCGGTACTTCCATTCAGTGGGGTACTGATCCTCGTATTACCTCCCATGAGCTTACTGAGATTCATTATTTGTTTTTCCGGATTTCTTGTCATTCTATCTGGCCCATCTCTCACTTGCACACCATTCCTATTGAGAGATGTGCCTTTTTGTATGCCCTTGTGACTAATGCTCCTATGAGTTTTCCTACTCTTTTCATTCGTTCCTTGGTTAAGGTTCATAGGAGTAGTTCTACAGCACATGGTCTTTTCTTCCTTGTTTTTATACGTAGGATTTTGTTGCATCTAAGTTTAGAGGATTTTCCCGCATCTGAGCCCATACATATTATAGCTCCCATAGGTGCCACCTTCCTTAGGCAGAGAGCAGCTCAGATGAAAGCTAGCTCTAAACACCCTCGTGTAGAGTCTTCCACAAGTGCTGCATCTCATCCTCCTTCTTCAGGTGACCCCACAGCTGAAGAGTTTGTCAATCCCACTGCCACAGTCGATCCTTCACCTTCTGCTTCGGGTGATTCATCCATTCGAAGTATGTTAGATACTGTCATGACCATTCAGGCGGCGCATGGATAGCTTTTGGTGGATGTGCTCACAGAGCTTCAGGCATTGCGTGCGGATTTGGCAAGCATTCAGCGGTCTTCTCCACCACCTCCTTTTGATGATGAGCCTTGATTGCCCTTTGGCAATTCGTCACAAAAAGGGGGAGTACATATTGATGGAGATAGGGGGAGATTTTGAGTTTTTGGAGCTTTAGAGCTTTAGATTGTACCTAGGTGCTTCATGTTGTTTTTATTTTTTGGCTCATGATGTATTTTATCTTGATGTATTTATTTTTTGTGGGTTGTATATGTTAGGGGGAGATACTTTTATGTTTTTATTTCTACTATTGTTTCTTGTTTCACATGTGCTACATTGATTATCGATTTATATTAAAAGGTTATTCATGATATATGGATTTTTTTTTTTTTTTTTTTTTCTGTTTTGTGAAATCAAGAATTTATTTTGTTTTACTTGTATTTTCCACACATTCGTTTATGTGTTTGTTGAGTGTTTCAAGAATATACAGGTTTATTTAGTCGTGCTGCTGTCTACACTGGCACTGATAGATAGTAGTTAGGTTGAATTGTTTTTGGGCATGTTTGATGTTTAATGGGCTGTTTTGTAACTTTGAGCATTTTTTTTTTTGAGTATGTGTTTTGTCACGGATTGCCAAAGGAGGAGTTTGTTAGGTTCTAAGACTTTAGAATCTAAATGTATTAGAACTTCAGTGTGTAATGTTGGCAAACCATGATTAAAACATTTAGTCTAGATTTAGGTTGCTTAAAGTGTGGTTATGTGTAAAGTTGGAATTGAGTAATTGCAGGAAATTACTATTTAATTTTTGCAAGACTCGATCGATCGAAGCTCGTGCAAATTGTTTTTTCTGCAAAATTTCCAACTCAGCCCAAGCCCATATGACGTGTAGGGTTTTATGTATTGCTTCAAGTATAAAAGGAAAAACCCTAGCCACATTTTAGAGGTTGTTGATATGCTATGTGTGTGAATCTCTTGTGAGATCTAGAGGTTAGGGTTATCAAGATCAAAAATTGATGTCAAGAACTTGGTGATCTCTTCGGTTGCTGTTTCAAGAGCTTAAAGAAAACACAAGTGGGAGTACTTGTGGTTGCAGTGGATCAAGGAAAGAAGTAGTCCGTGGACTCGGAGCTGTCTCGTGGTTATGGTAGTAAGTTTTCTACATGTGGTAGCAATAGGATGTTAGTGGTCTAAGTCTTATTGTAGAACAATTCTTTCATAGTGGATCTGTACATATTCTTTGAAAAGCATTACATCATAAGTAGATATGATGTCCAAAAAGAACCCCAAAATGATGATACTAATAGTCGGCACACAATAGATTAACAAAGAGAGCATATTTTTTGTCTACTTCATTTGTCTATATCGAAAAACAAAGTGATACACTATATTGCAATAATGTATCTATTTGTCTTCCTTTATGAGCCTATTTTTCAATATAGTTCCAAAAGTACATGGCTTGTATTATACAGAATTTTAAACTTCATTTTCATTGATTTTCTTGAGGTGAATCATGAATGATAATGATGTTGAACTTTAATAGAACCAAAGGAAGGAAAAAATAGGTGTAAAAATGAATATATACCATTAGTTACTCATCCCAATCCGATTGCATTCAAAGTTCCAAAGCAAATACTGTAAGAGCCCAAAAATGCTAGGCCCACTTAAAATAGTGGAATTAGATTTTACAGGCCCAGTGCAATTAATTTGTTAGAGTATGGGCTTGCGATATCATCAACTGTAATGCTCTTTTATGATCCAGATATTAGGTTAGTGGAGTTAGGGCTGAGTGAATAGTAAAAGAAGTACTAAATATGGAAATAACCCTTCCTCGGGTCTGGCCGAGGAGGCGATGTTCATAAAAAAAGTTCAAGTTCTTAATACAGGATGGTTGTAGTTTGGATGCTTGTCCATCAAGGCTCTGCTGGAGGTGGTAGAGTGTGCTACAAGCTGTGAGATTACTATTCAGGGGTCACTCTTTTATTAATGCAGCCAGCTGAGTTGGTATAATGCATTGAATGTGGAGGTTATGGCTATTTTACCTAGATATTTCCTCTCTTCTTTACTTGCATGTCTCTATTGTCTTTCTTGGTATCTTGTCCTTTGGTGTAAGTGGCTAGTTGAAGAGTTCCCGAGGAGTGCTCATTCTACGAGCTCCTCAGATGATGGGCCTCTACGTCTTCCCTCCTCAGATTCTTATCCCCGTGTCCTGCCCGGATTGGTGTGCAAATGGGCCTTTTTCCATCCCCGGATTGTGCCCATGTGCTCTATGCTGTGTTCAGATCCTACCCTCCCATAAATACCATCAGAAAACAAGCAGATAAATGCATGTATAAAACCACACACACACACACACACACACACACACACACACATATATATATATATATATATTATCAACAACCACTACATCTTTCTTCATCTAATATTTAGATATTTAAAAATTAAAGAAACAAAACCAAAAAAGAATGAAAAATTAGTCTTAAAAAAATAGAAAATCAAACAAACCATAGAAAAGAGAACTTTAGAGAGAGAAATACCTATCTTGTGATGAGTTGAGAACACGAAAGCCAC
This sequence comes from Quercus tomentella, assembly GCA_028535165.1. Taxonomy (NCBI): domain Eukaryota; kingdom Viridiplantae; phylum Streptophyta; class Magnoliopsida; order Fagales; family Fagaceae; genus Quercus; species Quercus tomentella. Next base: position 6,807,383 of record JAPQVY010000133.1, read on the forward strand.
AAACCAGCCCCCTTTATCTTTTGGCCCTCTATTTCCCTATATCAACCTCCAAGAAACCCACAATCTCCTACATTGCAGAGTAGGTAAAAATCCATCTCCTCACATCCTTTCAACCATCTCCTCCCCCTATAAACTTATAGCCCTAACTTGCTCTGTCTATGAGCCTAATCTCACCAACTATTTATGAATCCCACTGGCACAGCGCACACATACTCCTCTCTCTCTCTCTCTCTCTCTCTCTCTCTCTCTCTCTCTCTCTCTCTCTCTCTCTCTCTCTCACAAGAAGAATTAGAAGACCAAGAAATTTTCCGCTCTTTGCATTATGTCTCAGTGTCTGTCTGAGTTTTTCTCACCAACAAAATGGGATCGAGTTAGTTTTTGATGCGATACTACAAGTATTTTTTTTTTTTTTTAATACTTAAAACGATGCATTAAAAATTTGAATGCACACAATAAAACTATAAGTAATGCAATGGACTCAACAAAAATTTTACTACATTCCAAATTAGCATATCAAAAAAATTTAAATTAGAGATTGTGACTGCCCAAGTGTGAGGTAGCTTTCTAATTTGAGAATATTGTGAAATTGTTGTGAGTCGTTTGACAAATAGGTCTAGTGAACCCAATGGCCAGAACAAGAAAAAGTGAAGACTCTCACATTGACAGACAGGTCTAGCGAACCCTAATCTAATACAAATGTTTTTGAAAAATAAAATAAATGTAATATTACCATTGTAAACTATTTTACAATATTTTTACAAACTATTGATTGACAAATTTTTACTAGTTCTAATATGGGCCCATAACTAACATAACATTTTTACTTACCAATAATTATTTGGAAAATACGAAAACCACATCAACATTTTGTAAAAATGTTGTACAGTAGTTTGTGTCTATAGCATTACTCCAAAACAAAATACTGATATAATATATATCGATTCATATTGCAGCAATTATGATTTAGCGTAAATAGAGTCGTTTTAGGACCACAAATTATATCATAATTTTTTTTGCTATAAGCCTGATGTAGGGATGGCAAATATAATCCGACTCGCGAGCACCCGACCCTACCCTAATGGGTCGGGTTTTACACGATCCGTGAAACATTAGGGTCGGGTTTGGGTTTTTATAATCCAACCCATAGCAGGTTTAGGTTCGGGTTGGGTGCGGGTATTATAAAAACCTGCCCGAACCCGACCCAAATGTACTAATTTACATAAATGTCCTTTGTGTGCGTGTGTCTATATATATATATATATATATATCCTATAAACCAAACCCTAAACCTAAATACCTAATCTCAGGCTCTTAGCCACCACTCTTTCTTTCTAAAGCTCTCAATCTCAGTCGCCCCTCTCTCTCTCTCTCTCTCTCTCTCTCTCTCTCTCTCTCTCTCTCTCTACTGCTGGCCACCCTCTCTCAGCCTCACTCAGTCGCCCCCTTCACAACCTCGCTCAACTACCCTCTCATGGCCTCCCTCAACACTCACGGCCCCACGGCCTTGTTCAACCTCACGGCTCTGTGTGTGTGTGTTTGTTTTTTTTTGGGTTCATTTCATCTCTCATTGTTTTTTCTTTGTTTGTGTTTGTGATTTCTGTATTTGTATTTGTTTTTTTGATTTTGAAAAGGAAAATCATAAATCTGAAATTTTTGTGTTTGTGATTTCTGTGTTTGTGTTTGTGTTTGTGTTAGTGTTAGGATTTATGTGTTTGTGTTTGTGATTTTGAAAGGAAAAATCATAAATCTGAAATTTTTGTGTTTGTGATTTTCTTTGTTTATATTTGTGTTAGGATTTGTGTGTGTTTGTGATTTTGAAATGGAAAATCATAAATCTGAAATTTTTGTGTTTATGTTAGGATTTGTGTTTGTGTTTGTGATTTGAAAGGGAAAATCATAAATTTGAAATTTTTGTTTTTTTGATCTCTGTGTTTGTGTTTGTGATTTTGAGCTGAGCATGATGGGACGAGGCCTGTGGGGCCCGCAGGGGCCTGACAGGCGGGTTTGGGGGTTTAAAAAAAACCCATTTATTAAACGGGGCGGGTTTGGGTATAAAGAAACTCGCCCTGAACCCGACCCATTGTCATTCCTAGTTTGATATGGCAGATTGTAAATGGTTAATAATTACTTACACATAGACCCACCATTTTTTTCACTAATCACACTCTGCCACGTGATAGTTGTGGCAAGAAGTTGTGAAAAAATTTATGGTCTTAGACTTTTCCAAATATTAATCACAATTCATAGTACATTTATTCTCAATATATATATATATATATATATATATATATATATATATATATATATTGTCAGTTTTTTTTTTTTTTTGGGGAGATTTATTGGCTTTAGTAGTTGGTAAAATCTAATATAAATGTTTTTCAAAAAATAAAATAAAATAATAATCTGTACACAATATTTTTATAGTAATTTCATAATAAATATGTTCATAAAAAAATCATAATAAATCCTAAGTGGCACATAATTTCATAATAAATCCTAGGTGGCAATATGTTGTAGGTAAAAAGTGATGTGGCTCAAATGAGAATCAATAATAGTTTGCTACCTAGAATTTGTTGTGAAATATATATGTATATATATATACACACACACACACACATATATTAATAGGTAAAGCTCAGAGAAATTTCAATTAGAATTTCAAATTAGAGTTCAATTTTGTGTTATGTGTCAAATTTATGTGGGGATCACACTATAATTATCCTTTCTAAATTAGATGTCTAATTTTATGCCACTTGTCATATTTAACTTTTATTAACTTGTGCAAAAAACAAAGAGACTTTTCCTATAGTCTAGAAAACCTCCAACCAATTATTGTACGAAGAAATGAATATCCATGTGCTTTTTTTTAAGGGCATGGTCCTAGCTAGAAGGGTCACAAGACTCATAACCAAGTAATGTTGTGCTTTTAATGGTACAGTTGACATTGAAGTAGGTAGTGAGATGGGGTTTATAGTATAAGTTTGAAGTACAAAGGAGTACTACTTCTAACTGAGGTGCATAAAGTCATAAAGTTTTGCTCAATTTTGTGGAAGTAGCATTATTTAGTCATTTCTCAAGCTCACCAAAAAACGATGATTCACACTTTGATATATGATTTTTTTTTACGTTTCTAACATCAACAAATATAAGTTTTGACAGTGTAAATATATATATGCACAACCAATTTGGATTTGCATACATGCAAAAAGAAGCCAAAAAAAAAAAAAAAAAAGGAGTTGAAGGACCCACCAGAGGTAGGCCTTGCTGGAGAGAGAGAGAGAGAGAGAGAGAGAGAGAGAGAGAGAGAACTTATGTGTACCTTTTGTTTGATGTAGAGCTCTCTTTATGTAGGACTTACACGAGGTCTCCTAATGCCGAGGGCATTTTCATTCAATTGAAAACTCTTGATATTTCTAACGAGGGTTAAAATTTCCTCCTCACCAACAATAGAAAAGAGAAGGAGGTAATTAAATTCCTATTAGTAGTCTTCCACGACCAATTTAGCATATCCCCTATCGGGTCAATTTAACTTGGTGGGGATTCCATCAAATTCATTGTTTCCTTGTAAGTCAAAGGTGATTAATCTTATCTATATCAATTTTAATTTTTTTTAAAGTGAAAATATATAAGATAAATTACAATTATAGTCCCTAACCTTTAAGTTGTGCATCAAATGTTGAATTTTTTGTTTCTCCAAATGTAGTTGCATCTCATAATAATGTCAACCAACCAAATTGATGCATAATTATGTCGAAAAAGCCAAATTTATCAGCTTTCGGTTTGCTTTTCAATGAAAATGGATTATATGTATACTTTCTCAAAGTTATTATCCTTGAATAGCCCAACAAATTTACAATGAATTTTTTTATTCGCATATAATGACACATAAATCTGCTGATATCATTCATCATAGTTCTACTATATCAATTGCAGGAAATTTGAAAGATTTAAGAATTACGATTGCCACAACAATATCCATTTATTTTTGAAAAATATAGATCAATTATAAATTCAGTCAACCAACTTATACGGTTTTCAAAAGTTTAGTAATTTTGCTAAATGTTTTAATGATTATCATTGCATTCTTTTAAAATATTTAATCCTCAAAACCTTTTTAATAATTAATCTATTACAATAAGCTACATATTAACTTGTGAGCGCCTTTCTTTAGACATTCAAATCTATGTTCAACCTCTTAACAATGGTATTATGGTGAGTTTAAATAAGTTGAATTTCTACACTAGCATATTTTAAATTATGTTTTTTTGTTAGCACGAGTTAAAAACTAAAAAGGTATAAGTTAAGATGTATTTAATAATTGAGTTTTTTAATATTATTTGAAAAAAAAAATCAAATTACCCCCAAATATTAAGAAAAACACAGTCACTATGAATTTTTGGTGCAATCCAATAAATTATTGACAAAAAAACTTTATAACGTATATGTGTCAAAATGTTTTTTGAATTGCTAAAATAATACTATATCAAATTTATTAATTTGTAACAAACACAATATTGACCAACTACATATGTGACCGGTAACATGGCTTGTCCATTCCATGTGATAAAATAAGAAAAAGAATATGGTAACATAAGGAAATATGTATTATAATGAGAATCTTGACAAAAAAAAAAAAAAAAATCATGAAAATTGTTTAACAACTCAAGTTTAACATCAATAGCATCACTACAATAAAAGTCTAAACTGAGAAAAAATCCAATTAGATTTTAAATTGGATTCTAATTGTTGTTTAATTTTACGCCACATGCCCTATTTATTTATTTTTTAAAAATTTTTGATCTAGGTGAATTAATATTGTACAAAAGATGAAGAGTCTAATATAAATAAACTATATAAAAAAATTAAAAAAAAAAACCCAATAAAAAAGTAAACTAATGTATATATATAAAAAAAACTAAAATTAAAAATTAAAAAAAGGAAGAGAGAGAGAGAGAGAAACTCATCTATGGCTATATATAAAATTTAAGTCAAAATTGAGAGAAAATCCAATTGGATTTCAATTGTTTTCTAATTTTATGCCACATGTCCTATCTTTTTTTTTTTTTTTTTTAAAAAAAAAATTGTTCTAAGTGAATTAATGTTGCGCAAAAGATGAAAAGTCTAATATAAATAAACCATTAAAAACCCAATAAAAAAAACTCTTGTATATCCCAAAAAAAAAAAAAAAAAAAAAAACTAAAATTAAAAAAGAAAGAGTAAAACTTATCTATAACTTAAAAAAAAAAAAAAAGAGTTCCAGTTAGTTTTACTAGTAAAGTTTCTAATGGTTGAATAAGAGATCTGAGATTCAATATTTATCTACATTAAAAACTAATTGGTGTCTTAATTTGATGATAAAGAACAAAAATTATAGAACTCATAGAAACATACAACATAGGTTGAAACTCAATAAATAAAAAATAATAATAATAATAATGTGTAACTCTTACACCCACTATATATATATATATATATATATATATATATATATATATGTGTGTGTTTAATTGTAATTATTTTTAATCATAACATGGGATCATATGCTAGCAAAGAATAAACCGACAATCCTTATCAAGAAAAATCAACTCCATCAATAGACAGGTGGCAGCTCATCCACCCATATTTTCTCCAACCAATTAAGTTTCATGGTTTATCGATCTCTTTAATTTTTTCTTTTTCATCTCTTCCCAATTCCCACGTTTTGCCAGGTCTAGCGAAGGAACCCGTGTCACATCTTGATTGACGTTAGTGAACAGCAATCACCTCTAATTCACTTGTGAAACCCTCAATGGCAGCTCATCCACCCATATTTTCTCCAACCAATTAAGTTTCATGGTTTATCGATCTCTTTATTTTTTTTCCATTTCATCTCTTCCCAATTCCCACGTTTTGCCAGGTCTAGCGATGGAACCCGTGTCACATCTTGATTGACGTTAGTGAACAGCAATCACCTGGAATTTACTTGTGAAACCCTCAATGGCGTGTAGAGGCTGCATTCCGGATGAACTGAATGCTGGAATTCCATTTGCAGATCCTGAAATGGAAAACGAGCAACCGATGGTGGACCAAGAAATAGTTGATGACGTCAAGGCTGAAGTAAAGGAGCTAGAGAAGAAAGAACGGGAGTGTCAGCAGTTCAGTAATGAATTTACTCATGTTTCTAGAGCGGCTCCAAACATGCATCCTGACTTGTACAGGGCTGCAAAACGTGGGGACACTGATTTCATCAAAAAGCGTATAGCCGAGGATATAGAACATCCTGTGTCTTCTCAAAAAACTCCCAAATGGAATACAGTCCTTCATATTGCCGCAAGCTTAGATAACTCTCAGCTTGTGGAAGTGATGCTTGAAAATTACCATGGACATTGGATGATGGAAAACTCTGCTGGTGAACTTGCTCTCCATGTAGCTACAAGTTGTGGGCGTTCGTCTGCGTTAAAAATTTTGGTCTCTTTCTCTGGTAGTAGATATCTGACTAAACAGAATAATGAAGGGAATACTCCCCTTCACCTGGCCTTGATGAACAAATACAAAGAAGTGGATTTGGTTTTGAAAACTGAGTTCAGTGAGATCGCTAATTTCTTGGTTGAAACATGCCCAGAAGCATCAAACTGTCCGAATAAGGAGCACAAATCTCCTCTATATATGGCGGCCGAAGCAGGGGATGCGGAAATGGTGAAGCTCATGATAGAAAAAGCAAATGGAATTAACATGCCAATGGTAGGAGGAGATAGAATTCTGCTGCCATTTGAGGAAGTCAAATTATTTGCTCACGTTGCCATTAATGGAAAGAACATAGGTAAGTTTACTAGCTACTTCACTATATTTCAATTTCCAGCTGTTTCCATGCTTTACTCAGACATCTCAATCGATAAATAAACTTTTAGATTATTAAAAAATAATGAATTTAATTATTTAATAATAATTTAACACCAATGAATTTAGTGATACAGTAAATTTCAAAAAGTTATTCACAACCGAGTGATAAATTATGATTAGTGTATAATACAAGAGTAATATTAGCACACCTTCTCTGACTTGTTTCACACGTATCTAATCCAATTTCTGATTTAATTCATATTAGCTCATTAATCACCACAATTAAAAGAAATAAAATAGTCTCTCTTCTTTTTAACGTGGGATTAAACATTTTCACTAACTCCTCATTTTTCATATTCACTCCCACATCTTTACATTTATGTTATAATATTTATTCATTTTAATTAATTAATATTAAAATGCTCTAACACAAACTATTTTACAACATTTTTACAAATTATTAATGTGATCAATTTTTATTAGTTCTAATATGGGTTTATCGCTAATATCACATTTTTATTTACCAATAATTATTTGGAAAATACTAAATCCACATCAACAGTTTATAAACATGTTGTAAAATAGTTTGTGTCTGTAAATATATTGTAAAATTGTTTGTGTCTGTAGCATTACTCATACATAATACAATGGTGTTATTGATTAGTAAACAATTATTTTTTATATTCTTTATTGCATGTTTTATCAATTTTTTTCTTTATTTGATTGTTTTTATCTCTTTTTTTTTTTTTTTTTTTTTTTTTCAAAGCAATTGAACCTGTCGAAGAATGCCTACATGTGGATGGTTGTTTTAATCGCCACGTAATGGGTTGTATAAAAATTCCTGCAATCCAAGTTGCATAAAAATTCCTATTCCAAATTTTATATTTTCCTTTTCCATAATAAGCATTCTAAACAAATTATTTTTAGTATAAATTTTATAAAAATAATCATACAAATTCCTTTTATATCAATAATAAGTGCATTGTCTATAGATAAATAACTAATATTTGAAAATAAATGCATTTCCCTATTAGCAAGTGTCAATTACGTAATACAATAACATAGATGCAAAGTTTGATGAGATGGAAAGCTAAATGATAAGTTTAACAAACTATAATTTTTCTTCCTCTTATATTTTTTGTATAAATATGAAATTTGATACTTATGATAGTATATTATCTATCCATTTAAAGAAAATACAACATGACAAAATTCTGATAAAGTGTTTAAATATAGAACAAAAAATAAATAAATTCGATTAAAAATATTTATTAGGATAAGAATAAATCTAACGACACAACTTTTTCTAAAACTTGCTAGAATTTAAACTCAATTTAAAATATTTATTAGGCAAAAATACAGTATTGACCAATTACTCTTATTTTTGAAAGTTAAGAGACCAAAATGCTTAGTAGGAAAACTTCAAATACCAATAATGTATTTCAACCTATTAATTAATTGAGTTCAAGTTATATTCTAAATTTAAATAAATCTAATGAAACAAATTATTCTATATATATATATATATATGAGTTTTGGTATTGAATAATAAATAGCATCTAATTGATATAAAATTTGGTATGATTGTTAAAAATATAGAGAATATATAATCTAATAGTGAGATTTTCAAAATTTTAATCTATTAAAAAGTTATTAGATGAAGTATCATTGCTTAAAATTATATAACTTATAACTTAATCTAACCCTATATATATGTACGTGTCTGTGTGGGAAATGAACATAACCTATATGTAGCTTGCCGTTTAGCACATAGTTGGTTGATTTATATGAAAACAATAATAACAATTTTTTTTTGGATATTGGTTAGAAATTTTAATGCTACTACACGAATCCCTCCCCTGAATGTACCTAAAGCACTTATGTGCTTGGGAGGTACCAACATTATCAATAAGTAAATCAATGCCTAATTTTATTTTCTTGCAAGTTTCGGTTATTAAATACTAAGTGTACCAAAATTCAGTTAGAATAATGAGTCTAATATATGATAATTTAACCAAATTTACGTGAACAGTTAAAAGACAAATTACATATTGGGATCAAATTTTAATACTCATTGAAATCAATTTGATTGATTTATTTTTAATAAACCTTGTATACTCAACGAGACATGCATTAAGGTTTTGCTGTTGAATCTGATCACTTTATGGAGGAAGCTAACAAAGTTGATTGGATCAACATGTTTCTTATTCTTATTTGGGAAAGGTTTTGCTGCATACTTGTATGCAACAATTGCTACATAATAGGCTATGTGGCGGTAAAAATAAAGCAATATGTGTCCAAGGGTTATGTACAATACACATGATCTGGTGTGTAGGGAATTAACTCGAATTCCCAACCTGTGAGAAACAAAAAAATAGAGAAAACACACACCAAAGAAAACAATCACACGCACAAGACAATATTTACGTGGTTCGGTAATTTGCCTACGTCCATAGAATTGTAGGGATTTCACTATTATCAGGAAAAAAACACAAAGTGCGACTACAGTTTTTCTTCTCTCTCTAAAAACACGACAACCAACCAAAACCCTAATCACAAAATTGCGTTTTCTACACAAAACGGACCCAAAAAAATTTTTCGGGTCGGGTCGGGTCGTCAAACCGGATCAAACAAAATTAGGCTCCACAAAGCCCAATATGGTGAACCCTTAGATACTTGTTATTTTCTTTTTGCAAAAACTTTCTCTTATTATTTTTTGTGGGAGAGGATTTGCTACAATCTTGTATGCAGTAATTGCTCTACAAAGGGTAAGGTGGCAGCCAAAAAAAAAGTGACAGAAAATTATAAGTTAAGCTGGTCATGTGGATTGTTGCATACAGGGTTGTAGTAAATTCTTTTCCTTTTTTTATTATCATCAAGGTATTTAATTATTGGTTTTCCCTTCTTGTAGTGAATGATAGTTCATTTTTATGTACCAGATTTGTTGAATAGTGTTTTGAGCGAAAATCCACATCGCATTAAAGATAGAGACAGTAAGGGGATGACACCTCTTTCCTATGCAGCATCCATAGGATACCTTGAAGGGGTTCGCTACCTAGTAGAAAAATGGGCAGATTACACATATGAAAGTGACCAAAATGGCTTCTTTCCAATTCACATAGCATCCAGCAGAGGACATATCGAGGTAATTAAAGAGATAATCCTACGATGTCCAGATTCGATTGAGTTGCTCAACCGTCAAGGTCGAAACATTTTGCATGTAGCTGCTATGAGAGGGAAAGCCAAAGTGGTTAATTATATGCTCAAAACTCCTGAACTTAAAGTGCTTATCAATGAAAAAGATAAAGATGGAAACACAGCTTTACATTTGGCCTCCGAGGGTCGGCATCCTAAGGCCGTGAGCATTCTGACATGGGACAAAAGAGTTGACTTGAGGTTATTGAACAAAGAAGGCAAGACAGCTCTCGACATTGCGGGAAAGTATAGTGGGAAGGAGCCCTCGTTTCGAGAGGTATGTGATCCTTGAAAGTTTGATACAATTGTTGATTCTGTGTCACTTGAACTAAACCCTAATATCTAATAGCTAACTTTTTTTTTATATCCCTTACTTCTTAACGATTAGCCTATAACCAGAAATCCATTGTGTCTACCTCTAGGATTGAATAAAACATATGTTAGTCACACAAACAACAACTTCTAGTAAACCAGTCTAGATTTACTTTCTTAGTCCCAAATTTACTCTCTCTTTTTGTTTGTTATTATTAGAGATATAAGCTCAAGTCCTGAACCTGTTATAACTAGTCTAGATTTAATATATTAAGATCTACTTATAGAATAAGTAATTTAATCCAACTTATATTAAACTTACTTGTAGTAGGACTGTAGGAGTATAAGTAAAGTTATTCCAGGATTGGTCTAGAATTAGGATCTATAATAAAATGAACTGACAGTCCTGTAAAGTTATGATTTTCAACTATGTTGTGTTGGCTTTAATTTCGTGTCAAATTTTATTGTAATTTCTTCAATCATTTTCCCTATATGTATGTGGGTTTAATTGTAAGGGATGAGTGTGAGAGATTGGTGAAGACTCAAGCTTCAAAGGATGAACAAGTGGATTTCGCGACTGACTCGCGACTGACTCGCGTGAAGCTTACCCGCGAAAAAGCTATGTGTAGAGCATTTGACTAGAAGATGAAAAAGTCATGCTAGGCTGTATGTTTTCGCAAGTGTCTCGCAGGTAAGGCCAACCTGCAAAGGACTCGCGAAACTTTCTGTTTGGCAAAAAGTTATGTTTTGCTTTATTATATTACCCATACTATATATACCCTCATTACCCTCAAATTGTAAGGAGTGCTTTTCAGAGAGAAAACCCTAGAATATACACTTGAGAGTTAGAGATTGTTATACCCACAATCATCTACACATTTCCTTGTGGTTTTTCTCAATTCCTATCTCTCCATCTCTATATCTTTGAGAGGTTGCTAACCCAAACACTTACCACACTCATTCTGAGTGTAAAGTGAGAATTTGGTGCTGCTGGGAAGTACTGGAAGGAGTCATTCATTGGCGAATACAATCAGGCTGAATTGCAGGATCAGGAAAGCTAGAGAAGACAAGGCTCCGACAAGTCAATTGGTAGCAGGAGCTTGGAGGGCTCAAGTACATGGAGTAAACTAGGCCTAGAGAGTCTTTTGTTATTCGTGTACTCCAACTTTCTTCTTTAGTGGATTGATTTCAACTTGAAGGGTCGTATTTTTTCGCCGAGTTCTTCAGTTTCCTCTTCGATAACACGTCTCGGTGTTATCTTGTGTTTGCATCTCTCTTCCCTACTCTTTAAGCTTTCCTTTTATTGTTGATAATGGATGAATATGGCTTAGGGTATTGATATCAGTTATTTGCACTCATTTACTCTTGTTTCGCACTTAATATAAGTTAAAGTAAAAACTATCTAGCCATATTTTTTTAATTGGAGGTCTAAACAAGCTCTTGTGTTTTTACACATATCTGAGCTTTCAATTGATATCAAAGCGGGTTCACTTATCGGATTTTGTTATCCTAGTGTGATCCTAGACCCCAAGTGAGATGGATAGATCTCAATCTCTCAATGCTGGGTCTAAACAAGCTTTTGTGTTTTTACACATATCCGAGCTTTCAATTGGTATCATAACGGGTACACTTATCGGATCTTGTTATCCTAGTGTGATCCTAGACCCCAAGTGAGATGGATAAATCTCAATCTCTCAATGCTCCTCCCTATTTTAATGGGAGTAATTATGCTTTTTGGAAAGTACGTATGCGTGCTTTTCTTTGTGCCATTGAAGAGACCGTGTGGGATTCTGTTGAGAATGGGTATGTAAGACCCATTACTGCCAAATCCGAATGGGATAAGGCTGCTCTTGCTTTGGCAAATGCCAATAGCAAAGCAATTAACGCTATTTTCTGTGGTGTTTCTACTGATGAGTTTCATAGGATCTTACTTGTGAAGATAGCCAAAGAGGCGTGAACCATTCTTGAGACAACCTATGAAGGTACCAAGAAGGTTAAGGACACCAAGCTTTAGATGCTCACTACTAGGTTTGAAGAAGTAAAGATGAGCAACGATGAGTCATTTGATTCCTTTTATGGGAGACTCAACGAGATAGTGATTGCCAAGCTCAATCTTGGGGAGAAGATTAAAGATGCTAAGGTGGTAAGGAAGATTTTGAGATCATTACCCGAAAGCTTCCGGGCTAAGGTCACAGTTATAGAAAAGAGTAAAGATTTGAATGAGATAAAGATTCAAGAACTCATTGGATCTCTCCAAACCTTTGAGCTCGGATTGCCTTCTCATAAGTCCAGCAAATCACTTACTCTTAAAACTATAAATGAGAGAATGGGTGATTCCTCCGATGAAGACGACGTAGAGAAGGAGGTGGCATTTCTTGCAAAGAACTTCTGGAAATTTCTTAAGATGAAGAACAATGGGAAGTCATTTGGCAAAGGAAAGTTCTCATCCTCCAAAAATGACAAGAGGGAGTTCAAGAAGAAAGATGGGAAGGATTCTCTATCCACTCAAGGAATCGTGTGCTATGAATGCAACGGCCATGGACATCTCAAGAAAGAATGTCCAAATTATTTGAGAGGAAAGGGTAAAGTTTTTGCCACTACCCTTAGTGATTCAGAAAGCTCAAATTCCGATGCGAAAGGAGAGTGTGATAGTGAGGGAAACTATTCAGCCTTCATGGCAATTATCATAGTTGACTCTAAAGATGAGTTGAGCGACTTGGTTGATGAGCTCGATGTACACTTCAAAGGTGATGAAGTTGATGATTCAAAAGATGAGAATGTGTGCCTCAAAGAAGGTGAGAAGAACCTTCAAGAAGTCTATGATCCATTGCTTGAAGATTGTGGCAAATATGCCAAGGTTGCTAATAACGCAGTCAAGAAAATGAAGAAAATTGAAGAAGAGCATAAGTCCACACTTGTGCAACTCAAGGACGCAAAATGTGTAGCAGAAGGAAGAATTGTTGAATGCCTACTCGAAAATCAAGTTCCTTGAACTTGAAATCATTCAAGCAAATGTCAAAGTGGAGCGCATTTCCACCAAGAAACTTGATAGCATGCTTTCTTCTCAAAAACCTTTAAATGACAAGACTGGTCTAGGCTATACCGGTGAAGGAAGCTCAAGCAGCAAACCCAAGAAAGAAGTGAGGTTTGTATTGGCCAAAAATGTAGAAAGGTCTAAAGTAGAGAAGCCGGAGATTGAGACCCCTGTTGTTGCAAAGAGAACCATTGGTGCAAAACTAAAAGAAAAAGGGAAGTCATTACCCAAAAGTCAAAGGGGGCCTTAAGTGAAGTATTTTTGTCATCATTGTGGCATGGAGGGCACACAAGACCAAATTGTTTCAAGCTTTAGGCACTCAAGAAGGTTGATTCTTTGTGTGGCCAAGACAACTCAAGAAGAATGCCAAAGGGAGTTCAAGTTAAAGGAGAAAATGAGGGACAACTCATTGGAGATGTTATGGAAATGTTAAAGAACATTTCATCATGCCTTGCTAGCTTCACCCCGAGGTTTGAGAGTTATGTCAGTCATACCCCTCCATCTAAGGATCTCACCCAAAACACTCATATAGTGTGGGTGAAGAAGGGCACATGCATGATCACTCTCTATGCCCATACATTAATACTTCCAATGTATTAGGGTTATAGTTTCATGCATCATGACATATGCTATCTTCTTGTGTCATTGCTTCCGTTTTAAGCATGTTTCTTTTGCAAGCCTTTGTTTGTTTGTTTGTTTGGTTTTTTTTTTTTTTTTTTTTTTTTTTTTTTTTTTTTTTTTTAATCTTACTTTATTTGAGTTGTTTTTTAGTGTGTTGAAAAATTCAAAAACCCATAAAAAGTTAAAAATCTTAAAAGGTTTGATCGTTTGTGTTGTGTATATCACATGTGAGTTTGGCCTATATATCTCCTCACATTTTTTTTCCCCTTTTCCAAAGAGCTCTGCAAATGTCAATATCTAAAAAGAGAAAGAGCTAAAAAAACCTTGCCTCGAAAACTAGTTTGATAAGGAAAAGGTGGAGCAAATATGTATTAAAATATATAGTGCCAAAGCCAAAGGCCTATTTGTCAAAAACATATTAAAAAGTTCATGGTATCGTTTCTCAAGAATTTGAGTTGTATTTGATCAAAAGTATCAAAAATGGAAGCCAAATGAAAAACTTTCATTCAAAATGTAAACTCATTGGTGAGGAGTCATATATGTTTATTTCTACAAGTGAGATAGGTCACTTGACTTTGTACTGGTTGTGTATGACTTGATTGAATTGATCATTGAAGTTTCATACTAAACTATAAACTAGTTCATACTTGATCCACACACACAACACACAAGTCTAATGTTCAATGAATGCTTATTTCATTTGTGTGATTATACGTGTTTAAATGTGATGTGTAAACTCAATTGCTTGATGATCAAACCCAAATTTTTTTTTTTGAGTATTTTATATGTTTTTAAAAGTGTTTTTATGTATTTTGTGTGTTTAGAGTTCTTTCCAAACAGTCCATTTCATTTTTGTTGAAAAAACTCTTTCAGAGGCATTTCTGCAAGTAAACCGCGACTAAGATCCTACCCGCGAAAATGAGGAAGCCAATTTCAGTATTTTCTAAAATTTACACAAAGAATTTCGTGATTGTGTCGCGACTGGTTCGTGAGTAGAAGCTACCTGCGAAATCTGTCAAAGTGCTTCAATAGCCATTTTGCGAGTAAATTCGCGAGAAGCGTACACACAAAATGAGCAGTTTTGAAGATTTTAAAGCCAAACAGTGATAGTTTTTCAAAATCTCTATTTTGCCTCCTCCGTGTCTCTCTCAACCCAAAAATCTTTTTCTCACAAAAACTCAACCAAAACTCAAGAACTTTCATCTTTATCACTCATCTAACGTATGTTTTAACACTTTTTCACTATTGATTCCTTAGATTAAGTCTTAGATTTTAGGATTTCTAGGCTTGGGTTATTTTTGAAAGGGGTTGGGAAAACTTATTTTTTTTGCAAAATCTTTTAATTTTCTTGATTGGGCCGTGTCCCATTGTGTTTGTGTTTGTGTTGGCCCCATGTGGCATTTTTAACATGTATTTAGGCAAGATCTCAACATGTTCATGCATTGTTTTACATGTTAGTGGTTTGCATGCACTCTAAGTGTTTGATGAAATGCCCAAATGACATTTTCTCGTTGTTTTGGACTCCGATGAGTACCAAATTTTGGGCATTACTATGTTTTTACATTCTTAACATGATTTAAACATTGGTTGTGTGTTTCACACACTTTGCCTCATGAGTGCCTTGTAATGCATTGTTCATGCATCTCTCATGCACACCACATGCACACTTGATGCACACACTTGATCACTTGACATGTTTTGCATTTCATTCATGCTATATAAGTCTTGTTAGACCTTTATCCCTTAAATCATGGTCTTGTGATTTTGTTTTATAGTTGTTATGCATTTTTTAGGACTTTTTGTTTGTTTTTATGGACTAACTTGTATCTAATCAAGTTTGTTTCCTTGTATGTGTTTGCCGTTGTTTCTTTGTGTTGATGTTTATTTTGTAGATGTCTCCTATCAAGAAATCGGCCGCAAAGAAGCCTTCAAAGCGTCCCCGCACCTCCTCGGATTTGTTTCGAAATGATGATGCTGATATGGCCTTCAATGATCACTACAAAAGGACCCCAATCATTCTAGAGAGCACTGTGGACTTAGATTCTCTAGAGGGCACCGTCATTCCAGTTGTGTTCAAAGAAAGGACATGGACGAAGTTGCTTAATCCAGAGGGCGATGTCTTTGAAATTATCATTAGAGAATTCTTCGCAAATGCCATTATGGAAGGTGATCACATCAACTGTTGGCTAAGGGGGAGAGAGTTCTCAATCATGAGGGAATCAATTCAAGATGCTTTGGAGATTCGATCGATGACTCCACACACATCTCTACAATATGATAAGAGAATGGAGAAATTAGAACCCCTCGTGGAACTCCATGGTGGACAACTCAACAAGAAGGCCTTGCACACCATTACGTTCACCCCAGCCCCGGAGATGCGAACTTTGGCCTACATTATGATCTTCAACCTCTACATAGTGAGGAATTTGACTAACTTGTCAGTACCAAGGACCATCTTCCTATTTGATCTCTTCACTCACAGGGAGATCAACATCTGCAGTCACATTTACCACCTCTTCACCAAGTGCATCACAAAAAGGAATTCAAGGCTAACTCTACCATTCCCAAGCCTTGTCATGTCTCTTATCATAATGACAAGGATGAAGATTCCAAGTGGACTTCAAGTGATGCAAAGAGAAGATCCAATAAGTGCACAAACCATGATCCGAAGCAAAGTTCATATCCCCAAACCATCAGTTGGTGTCTCTCAAATTCCAAGAGATGGCGAAGAAGGAGACACTGAAGAGGAAATTGAGCATTTCACTTCAGTTCCGGAGGACACTGCATAACCCTCTTCCCAAGCGCGTGTAAGAGCACCCGATCGCCTTGATCATCTCATCGAAAGGGTTGAAAAGTTGCATGTCACGCTAGCTTCCCACATCAGCCACTCCACATCTCAATTTACCTACCTTGAAGACAAGATCATTGCCCTCTTGTCTCATATTGATGACATGATAAGGAAAACGGAGCAGGATCTGGAGTCAGATTCGGAGTCCAATGCATTCTAGTCTCTTTAGCCATTCCGGTCAAAAAGGAGGAGTAGTTTGAGGGGGAGTACATCTTGAGGGGGAACACATGGAATTTTCATAAGTCTGAAGGATTGCTTGGATTTTCTAGCAATCTGAAACGGAGGCTCTATAGAAGATTAGGCTATCGTCGGCAAATAGCAAATGAGAAATACGGGGTCCAGTCGGTCAAAGGGAAACACCCCTCAAGCTGCCCTCATCTTTAGCTTTCCTAAGGAGCCCATGCAGCCCTTCAGAGACCAGCAAGAATAGATATGGTGACAAGGGGTCACCTTGGAGGAGGCCTCTCTATGGAGAAATGAGTCTGTGGGGTTGCCCATTTAGGAGGATAGAGTAGGTGACAGATCTTATGCACATGGAGATAAGTGAAATCCATCTAAAGCTTAAGCCCATTTTCGCCATGATTTTTTCCAGGAAAACCCATTCAACACGGTCGTAGGCTTTGCCTATATCGAGTTTTAAAGCCATCAGCCCCGTCTTCCCCGTTTGCTTGGCCTTCAGGTAGTGTAGAATCTCATGAGCTATTAGAATATTATCGGTTATCAAACAACCTGTTAAGAAAGCACTCTAGGTTTTTGAAATCAAATAAGGAAGGAACATTTTCAAACGATTAGCGAACACCTTCGCAATAAGTTTATATAACACATTACTCAAACTAATTGGCCTAAAATCCGTTACCCTCCTTGGACTTTTTATCTTAGGAATTAGAGTAAGGAAAGTGTGGTTGAGCTCATGAGGGAGTATACTTGAATTAAGAACCTCCAGGATTGCATCAGAGACCTCAGAGCCGATTTTAGACCAATATTGTTTGTAGAACAGGGGAGGAAACCTATCTGGGCTACGGGCTGTGTTGGCTTTCATTTGTGCAAGTGCCGCTTGAACTTCAAAAGCTACAAAGGGATGAAGCAAGTTCTCATTCATTTCCTCGGTAACTCGAGTCTCCACACCATCAAGGACTTCATCAAACTTAGTGGGTCTTGAAGAGGAAAATAATGAAGAGTAGAAGCCGTTAAGCAAATCACCAACTTTGTCCTCATCTTCCACCCAGTGGCCAAGGTCATCTTTAAGGCCTGAGATAAAATTTCTTTCATTCCTTTTTGTAGCACAGCAATGGAAATATTTTGAATGTTGGTCACCATGTCAAAGCCAATCCGTTTTTGCTCGCTGACTTCACATACACTCTTCTAAGTCCATCATCTTGTTAATTTCCTCCTTGAGGATTTTGACCTGACTAATACCTTACCCTGAAACAGCTTCAGACTCCGCCTTAGCCAACAGTTTCCTTTTGCGAGTTAGATCTATTCTAATGTTACTAAACACATTCTTATTCCAAGATATCAAATGGGTTTGACAATTGTTTACCTTTTGCAGCACATTCATCATAGGGTCACCCTCAAGCTTCAAATCCCAAGTGGCGTGTACCACCCCTTCACAACTGTCATCCTTGATCCATATCTCTTCAAAGTGGAAAGGTCTTTCGGGACGGTAAAACTGACTATGCACATCATCGGAGCAAAGCCAAATAGGCTTATGATCTAAGGAGAATCCGGCCAAATGGTGCAGGCAGACATATGGAATTTGAGCATCCACTTCGCCGAACCAATGGCTCTGTCCAGCCTGACCCACACTAAAGGACCATCAAAAGTATTACTGCACCAGGTGAACGGCAGACTAGTAAACCCAATGTCTTTAAAACCACAAAAATCAAGACAATCTCTAAAATCTTGCATCTGCTTATCAGACTTTAAAGCACCCCCAGACTTCTTTTCTAATCTTGTGATTTCGTTGAAATCGCCGATACAAACCCACGGCAAGTCATATTGTGTGCTGAGATGGCGAAGCAGGGACCAAGAATCTTCCCCGTTGACTATCTCCAGAGCTCCGTAAAACCCCGTAAATCGCCAGGTGTCATCAACCCTTGGGTTTACCACTGCATCAATGTGGTGAGGGGAGAAGGTACAAATGTGAAGGTCTAGATCATTCATCCAAAACAAGGCAAGGCCGCCACCAAGATTTCTTCTAGGGACTAGAAACATATTATCGAACTTTAAACGGCATCGAATCTTCTCCATATACGAATTTTTCTTTTTGGTTTCCATTAGGAATACCAAGTTGGGTCCTTTTGCTCTCACTAGTTCGGAGAGCTCTCAAACTCGCCGCCAATTCCCAAGCTCGCGACAGTTCCAACTTAGGCAATTCATGGTGTCTGGAGTGGCTGAGCAACAGCCAACGCCAATGGGGAAGCAAATGGGGTACGGCCATATGAGGAAGATGCTCTGCGTTTTTTAGTTTGGGTCTCTGTTTCATCAAGTGCAGGTCTCACCTTGCTTAAGTCACGCATATTAGCATCAGAGGGGGAAGTAGTGGGCTTTCTTTCAACTCTAGACCACGTACCTTGGTTTTCGGCTTGAGACTTACCCTTAGGCCCACTAGCGTTTGAGATGTCCACTAAAGGAGGCCTCGTGTTCTCAGCTGAGGGGGCAACGATGTGGCTTGGCCCATTTTCCTTCTTGGGCCCAGTATCATCTCTCAAAGGGATATTTTCAGATGTTTTTGAATCAGTAATCTCATCCGTAGGAAGCTTCTTTGGGGTGTTTGGCTTTGCAATTAATGCCACCTCCGGAAATACCTCTTTTGGTGGGACCACAAAGTCTGCTGTAAATCCCATCTCACTGTCAATCAGTTGCAACGTCTTATCAAATCTTTTAGAATCACCCAACACGGACTTCGCGTGCAAGTTACTTTCAGACTTAACAATTAGGGTTTCCTTATCAGGTTGGGTTGTCTCGGCATTGGGGTTGCCAGCTACCATGCCAAACAAACGATCAGTGGTACTTTTCTTCACCAGCGATGACATGGTTTGGCAAGAAAGAGAAGCCTCCTCACGCTCAGACCCCACCCCAGAGTTCCATTTTTTCGAATAGGATAATCCATTTCAGCCCTCAACCACGGACCGAACTGCCTTTTCTCTAAAGATGCCTTACCTTTATTTCCAAGCCACAAATCACAGTCCCTATCCTCATGCATTAAACTATCGCACCAGTAGCAGAAGTTCGGAAGTCTTTCGTATCCAAAGGAGACCCAACCAACCGTAACACCATTATCCCAGAGCTTCCTCCCCCTACTCAAAGGTTTGGACACATCAATGGACACACGAACCCGGAGAGAGCGACCTATTATTCCTTTCTCATCAGAGTCAGCCACTCGAACCACCTTTCCAATGGAACCACCTATAGACCTGCCAAGTTCAGGAGTCATACTTTTGATGTGGAGGTTACGAATCTAGACCCAAAAGGTACACTCAGTAAAAGAGAGGGAAGAAATAGTTGTAGTATCATCAATCCTTTGGAGTAGGACCAAATGTTTATCATAGGTCCATGGTTCAAACTCCATAACCCTTTCCAAGTCCACCTCGTTATCAAACTCAAAAACCATTTTATTCTCCCTCATATCATGTACTATGAAGGGTTTTCGGGTTCTCCGTAGTGGCTTGAAAGTCCTATTCACCGCCTCCTTGTTAACCATACGATGGGTTAAGAATTTTCCAGCTAGGAGCGATTTTGTAACCCCAGGTAGCTTAGGGACTTCTAGGCCAAACTCTTCCTCCTCAGAAAGGGAAAGCTTTATCCACATACTTTCGACTTCCTCCATTTTGATAAAGCCCAAGACAGCAAAGAAAAGAGGTGGATATAACACAACTGAGACGAAAAAATAAAGGAAAAAGAAAAGAATAACCAAGCCACCCTACCGCTACCCCGACGAGAAGAGGAGCAGAGGATACACGAAACCTATACTGAGAAAGGGACTCACTATTCTACGAGTTCTAGAGAGAGCGCCGCTCTAACCCTAGCACAAGAGAAACCCCCCATTAGGCTCTTTATCTCAACCCTTAATTAACATATATAAATTCTTTTTCTTTTTTTTTTTTTTTTATCAGTAACATATATAAATTCTAATATTGTATAAAAGCTCAACTTCAATTCTACAAAAACTATCTAGGGGAGATTGTTATGTCTGACCAACAATATGGTCATGAAAAAATGTTTCTCATTTATGATGCAGCAATTGACATGGTTAGCCTTGAGATATGCCGGCGTCTCACATGCTACTCGCCCAAGCACTACCAGGGAGAACCCACCAAGTTCAAAGCCAGGGGGACAATCTAGCGTGGACAAGAATAAGGAAACCATCACTGAGAACTCACAAACCTCAAAGCCAAGGGCAGAACCCAACATGGACAATTACAAGAATAAGGAAACCATCACTGAGAACTCACAAACCTCAAAGCCAAGGGAAGAACCCAACATGGACAATTACAAGAGTAGGGTCAACACTCTAGCGTTGGTTGCAACACTTGTGGCCACTGTAACCTTTGCTGCAGGTTTCACTGTGCCAGGCAGCAACGATGACTCTGATCCACACAAAGGCATGGCAAAATTTCTAAAACACCACTTGTTCCAAGTATTCATTATCAGCAACACCATAGCTATGTATAGTTCTGTTACTGTTGTTGTTGCACTCATCTGGGCACAATTAGATGATCTTAACTTGGTTATTGCTTCCCTTAAGTTTGCCGTGCCAACATTGGGACTAGCTCTTACTATGGTCTCCTTAGCATTCATGACTGGTAGTTATTTGTTAGTGAGAGACCTCAACTGGCTTGCTTATCTCGTTTTAATCATTGGATCATTCTTCATCCTCATCCTCGCGATACTATTTTTGCCACTTTGTTTACCAACTTCCTTACCCCATCCCATTTTTCGCTACATTGTCTACTACCCAATTTCCCTTTTAATAATAGTTACTAAGAGTAACGCTAATGATAGGGAAGAAAAATAATTTCCAAAATTTATGCATTTTATATTGTATATTGTGTGCTATATATTGCTGAACTCTGGTCATTTAATAGTGTGTGTATTGTTACAAGTGTTTTATCAAGGAGTCTCACTGTACTATTAAGAACTCTATTGATTATTAAGGAAGCTAGTATTCTTATTTTATTGTATTGACTCTTAAGGGAGATTGTACTCTTATTTTATCAATGCATTTTGTGTGAAATTTTCTTGATCGGACTGTTCTATAATTTAGAAGTTGATTCAGACCAGAGACAGTACTATTAATTCTTTTAATTTCATTCAATTGCTATTAATTTCTCATTCTTAATGCAATAATGATGTCATCAATTCATTATATAAATGAGTTCCTCCAAAATTCAACCTACAACTCTTGTAGCCTTAATATAACAAAATCTTCATGCGGTTGTGTGAGAGGTATAGATTGTATGTGGACTTACTGAAACACTACGTAGAAGTATAGATTGTATGAGAGAATAACATATAGATATTTGAAACATTAGAAAAACAGACATATTAAACTGGAAGTGCAAGATTTGAATCAAACACATAAATTTGTAAAAATGAAATCAAACATTAAGGTAGCGTTTGGATCTAACTGAAAACTCATGCGTCTGGCTTTTTTTTTTTTTTTTTTTTTTTTTTTCACGCGTTTCAGCTTTAGGGGACAATTAGCACTGTTTACGAGACGCACAACCACTTTATTCAGGAAAAAAAAAAACTATTAAAAATGGGTCTCACGGCACTATTCACACATTTAAAAATTATTTTGTTACAGTATTTTCAGTTTTTAGTTTTTCAGCAAAATAAGCTGTATCCAGACGGACCCTAAAACGGCATAGAAAATGAAAACCAAAAAACCAATTCGATTTTTCAGATTCATAGAGGGTGAGTGAATTTGGTGTTCGTTGGCAAGCATTTAACTATAAAATTGCCTAAAATTATTATTTTTTTACTTGGTTATCTATTTGAGTTTTCTTGTCATTGAAAAAAAATTTATTCATTCCCAAAAAAAAAAAAAAAAAAAAAATCATTGGTATTGCTTGTAAAAGGAGTAATGTTACATTTCTTGGAAACAGGCTTAGGTGCACTAGACTCAATCCTTGTCCCATATTTTGTTTACTTAAGAATAAGACTTGAAACTATAATAAATAAATTAATCTAGATAGAGTTTGAGACTTTATCTCAAGTGGTACTCTTGTATGGGTAGAGGAGAAGACTCTTTTAGGAGAATATGAGGTGAATAGTTTGGTAATTTCCTTGGGTTGAAAGATACTAGTATATGCGAGTCGAGTGTTTTTCTATTGTTTAAGTGAGAAAGTACTATAGGGTGTATTAGAACCTACCATAACTGAGCGCTAGACTCACTTAAAGCACAAGAATTTTCCACAGACGGCACTAATTGTAAGGACAAGATTCGGTTCCTCAACTTAAAGAGTTAAAGGATTTAGGCCCAAAGAGCCCAATACAATGAATTTGTACTCAATGGGTTTGAAAACTAGGCTCTAACGGATCATGCAGCAATTATAGTTGGCCCAGATGACAAGAAAACAAAGATAAAATAATCTCTCTCTCTCTCTCTCTCTTGGTATCATAGTAACCTCATATCTGCATCTTGTATAAAATTTGATATCTGCCTTCTAAGCAGCATGTGAGATTAGGTCATGGAGACCCTTCGTACAAAGCAAAAAGAGAAAAGGAAATAATGGATCTCCCTGACGAATTCCCCTAGTGGGTTGAATTAGGCCCTTTGGTTCACCATTGACTAATATAGAATAAGAAACAGTCTTAACACAAAGCATGGTAAGATCAATCCACCTCTCATTAAAACCCATTTTCCTCATAAGATTTTCAAGGAAATACCACTCCATCCTATCATATGCTTTACTTATATCGAGTTTGAGAGCCATAAAACCAGAGCTACCCACATTGTGATTCTTCATACTATGCAAAGCCTCAAAAGCAACAAGTATGTTATCAGAAATAAGACGGTCCTTAGCAAAGGCTGATTGATGTTCAGTAATGATGGAAGGCAAAATTTTCTTTAGTTTATTAGCAATGACTTTTGAAAAAAATTTATACAAGAAATTATAGAGGCTAATGGGCTGATACTCATGCACATGCTCCAGATTTTGAATTTTTGGAATGAGAGTAATGAATGTGTGATTAATAGGGTGTGGGAGAGTACCTGTGTTAAGCCAAGAGAAAGTCGAAGTGATAACATCATGATCCATCGTGCCATAGAATTGTTGAAAAAAAGTGGTGGCATGCCATCCGACCTAGGTGCTTTTAAAGGCGTCATCTGTTTAAGTGCCATAGTAACCTCACATTCCTTGAAATCAGCCGAGAGAGAGAGAGAGAGAGAGAGAGAGAGAGAGAGAGAGAGAGAGAGAGAGAGAGAGAGAGAGAGAGAGAGAGAGAGAGAGAGAGAGAGAGAGAGAGAGAGAGAGAGATTAATTTCATCAGTAATAACCTGTGGAATTTGATCCAAGATATCTGAGGATGAAATAGGGATGGAAGAGGAGAAGAGCTCTATGTAATAGCTAATTAGAACCGATGCTATCTCTTCTAGATTATCTGTCCATTGCATCGAAGCACCTCTAATACCAGAAATCAAATATTTCTGGTGTCGCTTGGTAACTCTATTATGGAAATATTTCATGTTTTGGTCACCCTTACTCAACCAAAGGACTCTCGATCTCTGACCCCACAAACATGATTCCCTGTCAAGGAGAACATTGATTTCAACTTTGAGCTCCATAAGCTGAATGTTGCATCCTGATCTGATAGCCACCATCTTGGCTTGCACCAAGAGAGCCTTCTTTTTTTCTAGATCCCTTCAAACATTCGTAAAGCAGTTATGGTTCCATCGAATCAACACCTTACCACATTTATCAACTTTAGAGAGGATAGCAGAATTAGATCCTCCACCATTTACCGAGTTCCACAATGCCTCGACAGTTTCTCCACATCTATCATCTAACAGTCACATCTCTTCAAAACGAAAAAAATTTCTTCCCTAGAGGAGGATCCAAACTTGAGAGATTGATGAGAAGGGGACAAAGGTCCAATGAATCACAATGCAAATGGTGGACTTTAGTTCCTGGAAATTTCAAAAACCAATCATTTGTTGCTAACCCCCTCAATCAAGTCTTTCCCAAATAGAATGACCATCTTCAAACTGTTTGCTCCAAGTAAAACGGGGACCAACGAAACCCAAATCCATAAAGCCACAATCATCTATGGCATCCTGAAATAGCTACATCTGATTATGAGGTTGTAAAGCTCCACCTAGCTTCTCCTCTTGTTTCATTAATTCATTGAAGTCACCTACACATAACCAAGGAACCGAATGTTGAGGTTTATTAACACCTCAGTAGTTAAGAAAATATTGTGACAATTTATTGTGTTTATATAATAACTCTTATACCAAAATACTGTTCAATGTATTCTTCTTAGAAAATGGTGGGCATATTTTTTAAAAAAAAAAAATGTGGCTGGCCTGAGTTTCGTAAATAGGCCAGAGCCTAATTGGGGCAACTGCAACTCCATCGGAAGAAAAAAAAAGGCAGTGGACCAGTTTTAAAGCTTTTGGTCACGTTCTGAGTCTTTTGACAGACAGGTCTAGCAAACCCAATGGCCAGAACGAGAAAAGGTGAAGACTCTCACATTGATTGATTAATGTTAGTGAGGGCAATGCTCATTGCATCGGAATTGTGACAATTTATTGTGTTTATATAATAACTCTTATACCAAAATACTGTTCAGTGTATTCTTCTTAAAAAATGGTGGGCATATTTTAAAAAAAAAATGTGGCTGGCCTGAGTTTCGTAAATAGGCCAGAGCCTAATGGGGGCAACTGCAACTCCATCGGAAGAAAAAAAAAGGCAGTGGACCAGTTTTAAAGCTTTTGGTCACGTTCTGAGTCTTTTGACAGACAGGTCTAGCGAACCCAATGGCCAGAACGAGAAAAGGTGAAGACTCTCACATTGATTGATTAATGTTAGTGAGGGGAATGCTTATTGCATCGGAAACTGTTTTTGACATTATGATAAATTACTAGTTGTCCCAAAAATTTAAGTGTTGAATATAGTAAATTTAATTGCTTAATTATAATTTTAGTAACATTTTCTACAACTTCTTTTTTTCTTTGTACACTAATAAACAAACACTCAAAATCTCGTTTGATAATCTTGAATTATGGCCCCCATTTGAGCTAAGTTTAACGAATTTTATCATGTTGATTTAAGATACTTCAATATCGGTGGTCGTAATCTAGGATTACGATCCAAGGAAGCAAAACTTATTTGCTTAAGTTTACATCTTGGGGTCTTTTTAGAGTGTTCAACATCTGGAGTTCACATATTTGTTTCAAAAAGGAAAGGAAAGGAAAAAAAAAAAAAAAAAATTGACTTTCAATATTTGAACCTCAGTTCTAGAGGTTCCTAGTTAATATCCACTAGAAGTCTAAAATAAACGATTATATCACTTAGGAGTGGACAATTAATATATTTGTATACAATTAAGACTAGATTTATCAAAAATTATTTATAATATTATCTTGGTTTGACCTTGATTGAACACTGGTCTAACCTTAAAAATTCTGAACCTTTTTATTTTTTGGTTTTTTGAATGGTCTAGATTTCAAACCCATAAAAATACTATTTATGTGAAATTAAACACAACCAAATAATTAAACAATGATTTGTTTTTATCTCAATTCTCAAAACCTCCTACTACTATCAAATATAAACATATAATATGCGTGATAATAATTCAACAACTCAAACTATTACGACTAAATATATTATATAAATAAAGTTTTGATGAAAGATAAAATATTATTAGAAAACCAGAAAGCAAAAGAAAAGGATAAGCAAGGCTACCTAACCGACTGAGCTTTCTCACTGATTATATTTACAGAAGAAGTGACCATGCCCATAATCAAAAGAACCTAGAAAAGAAAGCAAAATTACCATTTTGATCCTTCATTTTGGGTAGAAAAGAAAGCAAAAATACCATTTTGATTCTTCATTTTGGAATCGGGCAAAACTTAGGTATAATACCTTAAGTGTTGTTTCTTATATTCTCCACTTAAGATTAAACCATGTGGCTACTTAACTAAAAAATACACTTCAATCCCATGAGGAAAAATTCACATGACAGAATCTTAAGAGGAGAATTTAAGGAACAGCACCTGAGTGATATACCTAAGTCTTGCCCTTTGTGGTCACTGCTAGTTTGGTCCGTATGGTAGTAGTCAATTTTGTCTCTATTATTTTTAACTTACAATTTGGTCCATGTCGTAAGTGAGTTGAATCAATTTGGTTCTTATTGTATTCAACTTATAGTTATTTTGGTCCATATTATTTTAAACTTGTAGTTACAATTCAGCTAATGAGTTGATAATAAAAAAATAA
This sequence comes from Quercus tomentella, assembly GCA_028535165.1. Lineage (NCBI taxonomy): Eukaryota > Viridiplantae > Streptophyta > Magnoliopsida > Fagales > Fagaceae > Quercus > Quercus tomentella. Next base: position 6,834,663 of record JAPQVY010000133.1, read on the forward strand.
ATTAATTGTTACCAAAATGTATAGTCTAAATTCACAATAACAAAAAAATATAAGTACCAAAATGCTATTTTTATCTAAAAAGAACTTACTAAAGTCCTTCGGGTCAAGGAATGAGCTGCCTTCTTTACATCCCAATGGTTTTTTTTTAATGGATTTTAATAGCTGTACAAGGCTTAAAGAAAAGTAATTTACTAGTATTAGTATCATCTATGCATTCTTATTTAACCACTAGTAGTTGAATTTTACGGTTCCTCCAAAAAAGTAACTTGCTATGAAAGGAGAGTAACTAACAGCACACTGCGAAGAGAGAGTGAGAGAGAAAGAGAAAGGGGGAGATACCATACCAGTGGTAAGTGGTTGCCGACTTGGACTGAAACCGAGCAGACGACATTGCTGAATCACAGAAAGCATAGCACCAGGAAGAAGCATAAAAGCTTGCCTGCCAGTGTAGCAAGACTAACAGTTCATGATACAGCCCACTTGACTGGAGACAAAACTGTAGTCTTGCCCCCATCACAAGGTATGTGTATGAGAATTAGGGGTGTGTAGCTAACTTGTCAAAACCGACTTGATCCAACTCGGATTTAGGGATTGGTAAATTGGGTTGGGTTGTGAATTTTTTTTTTACGATTCACAAATATGCTTAATTCTAATTCGACCTGACGCATCTATATTTAATATATATTTAAAAATATATTATACAATTTTGTTATTTACATTTTTACCTATCTTCCTAAATAAAATCTAAATCCTAAGTTCTCTTCATATAATTTGTGTTGATTTGGTATTATACTTAGGATTATTTGGTTATAATTTTGCTTTTATTTGTGGTAATGTTTTTCTAATACTCAGGGTGTGTTTGGATAGAACTTATTTTGCTGAAACTGAAAACTGAAAACTGAAAACACTGTAGCAAAATAATTTTTAAATGTGTAAATAGTACCGTGGGACCCATTTTTAATGAAAAAGTGACTGAAAAGTATAATTTGTGGGTCCATAAACAGTGCATATGTACACTGTTCACGGTCAAAAGTTGCGGCTACTGTTCATAACAGTAATGAACAGTAGCGTTTTAGCGTTAAAAAAAAAAAAAAAAAAAAAAAAGCTGAAACGTAAAACGTAAACGCAGCAATTTTCAGTGGATCCAAACATACACTCAATTTAATAAGGACAAAGTTTAGTCACAAAATTGGTTATAGTCTAAGTTTACAACCTTACTCAATATCATTTATTGGAGGTGAATTTTGAGAATTCCACCATTAGATTACATTTTCTTCTTATATCTTTCATACTTGCAAAATTCCAAGAAAATTAAAGATCAATAGTTATTCCATCAATAAATTGTTTTAGTGTGTGTTTGGGTTCCACGTCTGTTGCATTGCGTTTCTGAAGTTGCGTTTTTGTTCTTTTTTTTTTTTTTTTTTTTTCACGCGTTTTGGAGTAATGCGGTTACTGTTCATTGAACAGTAATCACAAATGTTGACTTTCCACAGTGAACAATGTATACGTGCACTGTTCACAGACCCACAAATTACACTTTTCAGCAACTTTTTCATTAAAAATGGGTCCCACGATACTATTCATACATTTAAAAATTATTTTGCTACAGTGTTTTCAATTTTCAGTTTTCAATTTCAGCAAAATAAGTTTTATCCAAACAGACCATTAATTGTTAGTTTTTGTAGTTTTAAATTATGCATAAAATATAAGTTTATAGATCATATAGTAAATAATATCCGATTGACACAAAATTTGACATGTGTATTAAGAGTGTAAAGAACATGCAATTCAACGGTTATATTTTCAAAATATGTAATAATGTTTATTTTATTGATTAAGGTTGTAGCCTTAGATTACAACTAATTTATAGCTAAACTTTGTCTATTTAATAATAATAATAATAGTAATTAAAAAAAAAAAAAAAAAAAAAAAACTGTCAAACTTATAGGTCCAACCTGATTTATGTGAATCAAGTTGGGTTGGATTATTTTTTACCCACCACGATGTGAGTCAGCCGCACGCCCCATTGAAAACAATCTCTATCACCGGTCCATCTTCCAGTCAAAAACCCATCAACCCAACAATTCTATAATTTCGGCAAGTAATGCACCGAAATGTAAAACAATATCTCACTGAAACGAGATTACATAGTGTTCTCCCATGTATTCAGAACGAATTTTGAATCATTTTTGTGTAACTTAGAAATGTATAAGCATGACTCTGGTTATAGTGTATTACCTATAGAAGGAAAGTGAGAGCCAACGCAACATAAAAATGCATGTACTACTATGTATTCCATAAACTGTAAAATTTTATTTGCCGAATTGCTCGACATTTTTGCTTGTTAGTTCGGTGATTCCTTTACTTAATAACATGCAAGATTCCGATACCTGTGACCAATATTTTACCAAAGACTCTAAAAATTAGCGTACCCGTTTTGACAGGTCTACCGAACCCAATCACATTTTGGTTGACGTTAGTGAACAGCAATCACCTGGAACTGTTTCACTTGTGAAACTCTCAATGGCGAGTACAGGCTCCTCCTCATCCCAACCGCGTCGACGGGCTCGCCGTCACGCATTTGATGCTGAAATGGAAAACGAGCAACTGATGAACCGAGAAATAGTTGGGGAGGCTGAAATGGAGAAGGAGCTAGAGAAAGAAATAGCAGCAGACAATAAGCCTTCCAATATCAGTACTGAATCTACTGATGTTTCTAGAACCGCTCGAAACATGCATCCTGATTTGTACATGGCTGCAAAACGTGGGGACATTGATTTCATCAAACAGCTGAAAGCTGAAGATATGGAACGTCCTATTTCCTACCAAGAAACTCCCAAATCGAATACAATTCTTCATATTGCTATAAGCTCAGGTCACTATCAGCTTGTGGAAGCGATCCGTCAAAGCCACTATGAACTTGAGCTGAGAATTAACTCTGCTGGTGATCTTCCTCTCCATGTAGCTACAAGTGGTGGGCATTTGGATTTGGTAAAAAAAATGGCCGGTACTGAGTTACCAAAGGTGAAGAATAATCAGGGGAATACTCCCCTTCACTTGGCCTTGATAAACAAATACAAAGTGGATTTTAACTTGGTTTTGAAAAGTAAGTACAGTGAGATGGCTGATTTCTTGGTTGAGCAAGAACCAGAAGTGTCATATTATCTGAATGAGGAACACAAATCTCCTCTATATATGGCAGCCGAAGCAGGGGATGTAAAACTAGTAAAGCTCATGATTGAAAAAGCAAATATAAGTCAGATGCCATTTGAGGAAGTCCAATTAATTGCTCACGCTGCCATCACTGGGAAGAACATAGGTAAGTTCACTAGTGAGCTACTTCACTGTGTTTCAATTTCAATTTATGCTTACGGAGGAAACTAACAAAGTATATTGGATTTGGATGAACACGTTTCTCATTTAGTTAAAGGTTTTCCCATTTTTTCAGTGAATGATAGTTCTTGTATATGTACTAGGTGTCTTGGAGAGTGTTTTGAGCAGACATCCAGAACTCATCAAAGAGAAAGACAACAAAGGGATGACTCCTCTTTCCTATGCAGCATCCATAGGATACCTCGAAGGTGTTCGCTACTTGTTAAACAAATCTACATATTGCAAATATGAAAGTGACCAGAATGGTTCCTTTCCAATTCACACAGCATCCAGTAAAGGACATATCAAGGTAATTCAAGAGTTTCTCCAGCGATGTCCAGATTCGGTTGAGTTGCTCAACCATCAAGGTCGAAATATTTTGCATGTAGCTGCTATGAATGGGAAAGCCAAAGTGGTAAACTATATCCTTAAAAAGCCTGAGTTGGAAATGCTCATCAATGAAAAAGACAAGGATGGAAACACCTCTTTACATTTGGCCTCCAAGACTAAGCATCCTAAGGTCGTGAGCATTCTGACATGGGACAAAAGGGTTGACTTAAAGTTGTTGAACAACGAAGGCAAGACAGCTCTCGACGTTGCAGGAAAGTACAGCGGGAAGGTGCCCTCATTTCGAGAGGTATGTGATTCTTGAAAGTTTGATAAAATTGCGTGCAGATCTTGTGGCGCCACTTAGAGTTAAATCCCTAATACCTAATAGCAAACTCTGTTTTAGATAACCTTAGAGATATAAGCCCAAGTCCCTAGACTATTATAAATAGTCTTAAGATTTAGTGTATTAAGATTTAGGTAAAGTAATCTTAATCCTACTTATAGTAAACTTACTTATAGGAGTATGAGTAAAGTTACTCCAAGACTAGTCTATGATTGGTCTAAAGGGTTAGTATGTATATATATCCCAATGGGCTTAAAGTTAAAATATAGCCAATCAAGGGCTTTTTGCTATGTATGTAAATTGTTAGGTCCAATGTTTACTATTAAAAAAAAAAAATTGTTAGGCCGAACCATATTAATTTCTTTCTCTCTCTTTCTCCCTCTCGGTCTTCACTTATTGAGTTAGGCTAGGGATTTTGGCGGTGCAATGTTGTATTCCATGTTCTTCAGATTAGGTGGGGCGATATAAAAGGAAAAGCAATTGAATATTCGAATGATAAATGTCACGTTAATTGATTCCTTGGATTTTTTTTTTTTTTTTTTGGTTAAGGAAGAGTGGGTGATTTACGTGGCAGATAAGGTTAGATTTTCAATAAATTAAAAGAGTAATGTTACATACATAAAAAAAATAAATAAATAAAAAACTTTTTTTATTTTCAGAACAGTTGAGTTGACAAGTTTTTACTAATTTTCATTTAGACACATATTATTTATGTATTTACCACTAATAACTTGCCATGTCAAGTTGTAAAATTTTGTGTGCCTATTCTCTATAGACTTTCTCCACGACCACCTTAGCATAATATGACATGTCATCATAATAGTCAATCAATTCAAGTCGGGTTAGTGGGATGAGATATTTCCCCACCCGACACCTAACTCAAAACCTAATCCTTAAAACAGCTTGGGCCCATCATCTGCTCGACCCATCCTATGAAATTGTCCGTGGTCCTTCTGTTTGGACCGGGTTGGAAGGTGGGCCGCGTCTCTTGAGTCTATTAGCAATCCTGATTTCTCTGCATTTCGGCTCTCTCTTCTTCTTTCTTCCCTCTCTCAACCCAACATATTAACTTAACTTCAATTTTAGCAAATATAAGTGTTTGTGGAGTGTGAGAGGGGGGGGGGGGGAAGAGAGAAGAGCCGGGGTTCAAGTCTCCCAGAGGGAAATTCACACATATATACATTTATATTAGGCTAGAGTAGAATTTTATCATATATATAAAATAAAAATTCTAACAAATATAATGTAGAATGATACCATTGATGTTAAGTTACTAATTCAAGTGGTGACCACAAAAGCTATCCAGTGGGGATAATTGTTCGGTGTGATCAACAATATGGTTATGGAAAAATGTTATTTATTTACCATGCAGCGATTGACATGGCTAGCCTTGAGATACGCCGGTGCCCCACATGCTGCTCGTCCAAGCACCACCAGGGAGAACCCTCCAAGTTCAAATCCAGGGGAGCCATCTAACATGGACAAGAATAAGGACGCCGTGAAGGATAACTCACAAAGCTCAAAGCCAACGGAAGCACCCAACATGGACAATTACAAGGATAGGGTCAACACTTTATTGTTGGTTGCAACACTTGTGGCCACTGTAACCTTTGCTGCAGGTTTCACTGTGCCAGGCGGCAACGATGACTCTGATCCACACAAAGGCATGGCAAAATTTCTACAACACCACTTGTTCCAAGCATTCATTATCAGCAACACCATAGCTATGTATAGTTCTGTTACTGTTGTTGTTGCACTCATCTGGGCACAATTAGGTGATCTTAACTTGGTTATTGCTTCCCTTAAGTTTGCCGTGCCAATATTGGGCCTAGCTCTTATTATGGTCTCCTTAGCATTCATGATTGGTAGTTATTTAATGGTGAGAGGCCTCAACTGGCTTGCTTATGTCGTTTTGATCATTGGATCAATCTTCCTCCTCATCCTCACGTTACTATTTTTGCCACTATGTTTGCCAAGTTCCTTACCCCATCCCATTTTTCGCTACATTGTCTACTACCCATTTTGCCTTTTGGTAATAGTTACTAGGAGTAACACTAATGATGAGGAAGAGAAATAATCTCCTTTATTTTATGCATGTTGTACTGTATTTTGTCTGGTATTGATGAACTCTGGTCATTTAACAGGGTGTGTATTGTTATAAGTGTTTTATCAAGGAGTCTCACTGACTCACTGTACTATTAAGAACTCTGTATTGATTCTTAAGGAAGCTTGTATTCTTATTTTATTGTATCGATTCTTAAGGAAGTTTGTACTCTTATTTTATCAATGCATTTTGTGTGAAATTTTCTTGATCGGACTGTTCTATAATTTAGAAGTTGGTTCAGACCAAAGTCACTATTAATTCTTTTAATTTCATTCAATTGCTATTAATTTCTTATTCTTAATGCAATAAGGATCATAATTGCTATTAATTTCTCATTCTTAATGCAATAATGATGTCATCAATTCATTATATAAATGAGTTCCTCCAAAATTCAACCTACAACTCTTGTAGCCTTAATATAACAAAATCTTCATGCGATTGCGAATTAAGAGATCTTGCATGTGGACTGACTGAAACACTATGTAGAAGTATAGATTGTATGACTGTATGAGAGAATAACATATAGATATTTGAAACATTAGAAAAACAGACATATTAAACTGGAAGTGCAAGACTTAAATCAAAAACATAAATTTGCAAAAATGAAATCAAACATTAGAACGGCATAGAAAATGAAAACCAAAAAACTAATTTGATTTTTCAGATTCATAGAGGGTGAGTGAATTTGGTGTTCGTTGGCAAACATTTAACTATAAAATTGCCTAAAATTATTATTATTTTTACTTGGTTATCTATTTGAGTTTTCTTGTCATTGAAAAAAAATTTATTCATTGCCAAAAAAAAATCATTGGTATTGCTTGTAAAAGGAGTAATGTTACATTTCTTGGGAATAAGATTTGAAACTAGGTGCACTAGACTCAATCCTTGTCAACTATAATAAATAAATTAATCTAGATAGAGTTCGAGACTTTATCTCAAGTGGTACTCTTGTATGGGTAGAGGAGAAGACTCTTTTAGGAGAATATGGGGTGAATAGTTTGGTAATTTCCTTGGGTTGAAAGATACTAGTATATGCGAGTCGAGTGTTTTTCTATTGTTTAAGTGAGAAAGTACTATAGGGTGTATTAGAACTTTAGAATTGTGAATGTCTTATTAGTAAGTTTCTAAGTGTATTAGAACTTTAGAATTGTGAATGTCTTATTTGTAAGTTTCTAAGTTAATATTGAGGTTTTTTGTTATTTCAAATTTATATTTGCTATTTTATTTTCGTGTGTATAATGGGATTTCAGTTAATTTGTATTTGGAGTGTATGTGTTTGTGAGGTATAGTTATTAGTTAGTGTTAATTTTGAGAATCTTTTAAGTATAGTTAATGAGTTTTGGTTGATTGTGACGGTAATTCATATCATTGATATTGTACTTTGATCGACATTGGTTGTAAATGTAGGCAAAGAGCATTATTGTCTTTTTATTTTTTATTTTTTATTTTTTTTGAATAAGTATTGATTCATTAACCCAAGGACAGACCATGATGCAGTCCCATTTAAGCCATTTTCACTTTATTTTTAACCACTTTAATGCTTCTTTTAGTTATAAGCTCACATTACTAAGCTCGGCAAAAGCATTATTTTTCTTAAATTCTGGTTTTAATTTAATTTAATTTTTAGAAGAAAATGCACGTTTTAATTCATAGCTCTAAACCTTCTCAAAAAAAAAAAAAAAATGGCGTAGCTCCAAACACCAGATTAACTTTATGAACTGGTCGGTTGAATTCCAAGTTTCAAACGCAAGATATACGGTATGGAACTTATAGTTTGGGTTTTCATATAGCAAGTGAAGTTGGGCCTTGTTGTTTGGATCCATTCCAAAATGAATTAAGGGCCATGTATCAATTGATTCATATACTGCCTACATCAATTAATGTCAAAATGAGTGTAAGTGTTCGAGAAATGTAATAAAGAACGTTCAATTTACGTCATGTCTCCTTGATAACAAATCAACAAAAGTTGGCCAATGACCTTAATGTTAAATGGTTATTATTAATTATTATTATTATTATTACTTTTTTTTTTTTTTGAGGTGATTTCAATATAGACGTCTAAGAATGATTGCCCCTTTCCTACTTAGAATGTATAAAAAAGCAACAAAACCTTGATGATCCCTCAATAAAAGCAAAAACAATAAGTTCGAGGGTACAAAATTTTTCATAACTACATATTGGGGTGGAATATTACAATAGGTGCTAATAAAAGTATTGTCACTAGTGAGGTAATGTGAATGTGATGTTCTCACAACTTTCTACATCATTAATGACTATGAAAATTATTATACCTATAAACTTATTCAAATGAAAGAAGATAAACACTTTTTTTTTTACGACTAAACTAATTCCATGTGTTTTCCAATTAGTTGACATGACTACTAAAAAAAATTATCTATATATTATGATAAGTACTAATAAAAGTGAGGTCAATAGTGAGTTCATACAAAGATGATATTCTAATCACAATTTATCACTGTAAATAATTATGAAAATTTTTGTACTGCAACTCACTCATATAAAATAGATAACATTTTTATTTTTTTTATGAAGAATAAAGTAATTCCAAAGTTTCTTCCAACCACTTGACATGACTACTAAAAAAATTGTACCATTGGGTCCTTCAAATTTGGTTCGTATAATGCAAGAAGTATGAGGTGATCAAAGGAAAACGAGGTAAAGCATACCTAACGAAGAAGAAAAGCCCAAATTCACGGTTCAAGAATCAAGAACATGGTGCCTATAAATCTTTAAATAAGGTGTTCATAGGGAATTGATGTTTCATATTGTACAGGCTTTAATCTTGCATATCTATAATCTATATCCACCCTTTAAAGACATGAACTCCACATTGTACCATCAGTACTTTCATATGACTCTATTTTTAAAGGTTTTGCCTCACCTATGCTCTATGCATAGTTGCATACCCAACCCATGTGGAAGTGAAAGTCCTAAAGAATCTCCTTTCTTAGGAGATAACGCTTAAAATATTTTAGCAAGTTAATAAATTTTCATCTTTTTCTTTGTTTCCAGACATGCAATTACAAAGAGAGTATATTTACTAGTTAATTAGTTGCCTTTTTAGTTCAAATACTGTCAATAAAATTTGGATTTTAAATTTTTTGTTATAGATTAAATTCTGTAAATTAAGATGTGGTGTAAAACTTATATTTTACCGTTCCATTCTCAACATGTCATATCATCTCATCACAAATCTAATAATAAGTACAACCACACTCAATCAATTCTAATACCCATATATAAATCCAACAAAATTGGGAGCTTATTGAGATGCTATTAAGTGTGATAGGATGTATTGAATTTTAAGTAAAATATTGATGTGACAATCTCTTATTAGATGGTGTAAAACATGGGTTTTACACCCTATTGTTACCAAATACGAATTTTGTTTGTTATAGCTTATATCTTATGTATGAATAGGATGGCAATTTTGCCCCGCCCCTCCCCGCTTCGCCCTGTGCGGGTTTTCCCCACCCCGCAAAGGTGGTGGGGCGAGATTTTAGACCTGCACCACGGGGCGAGATTTTAGACCCGCACCACGGGGCGGGGCGGGGATGGGTTTACACTTTTTAGACCCACCCCGCCCCTCCCCATCCCCATCCCCGCCTTGCCCCGCATTAGTAAGGGTTAAAAGGTAATTTTTTCATACCCTAAAACCCTACTATTTAAACAAAAATATCACCATCTTATTTTATTTAAGTGGAGATTCTTTTTGAAGAACTAGGCAATTTTTATTTTGTTATGTATTAAGAGTTTGGATTATTTTATTGTGTCATACTATGAGATTTTTGTTGTGATATTATCTTGTTAAATATTTAGATAATATTATTTAGTATTTGCTAAAAATTCATTTGATTCGATAGAATAAATTTATTTATAATTTCAAGTATATTTTTATTATTGAAACATGTCATTTTATTTGACAAAATGGTAATAGTTGTAGGGAAAATTAACAAGAAATAAAGTTTTACAGTGTAGGGCGAGGCTTCGCGGGTCTTCGTGGGGCCTTAAGGGGCGGAGATGGGGCAAGAAATTTTCCCTGTCATGCGGGGCGGGGGAGAAGATCCCATCCTTCAGCCCCGCCCCGCCCCATTGCCATCCCTATCAGTATGATAACTTCTTCTTTTTTTTGAGAAACAGATAACTATGAAGTTGTAAGTTTGCTTATGGGTTATAATCTATTGATGTCCTAAAAGCACACCAATAAATTGCAATATATTTCTTGCAATCTTCCTAAACCAGAGCAAAACTAATGCAGCAACTGTAATCTTCCTAAACCACCCCTAAACAGCAAAAAATATATCTTTTTTTTATACTAGAAAAACCCATAAAAGGTAAAAACCTTTTCAGGATGAAATCAAATGCTTCATGATCGCTTCATTGGCACATATTTTTTAGTTTTTCTTAGCATTTCCAATGTAGATATTTAGAATTTAATTAGAGTATGCACTTGAGCCTTAATTCTTTTTTTTTTTTTTTTTTTTTTTGATAACCAGCTCTTGTCAGCTGCTTTCATTAACTAGAAATAACATTACATTGAGCTACATCCAACTGAACCTGATCAGCTATACTGGGAGGAGTATCCTCAACCCAGATATTACACATATTCAAACATTTGGCTTGCCTAGCCAGAATATGAGCAGCATTGTTGCCGCTCCTACGGGTATGACTGACATCCCATGCATTGAACTTTCTTAAGTCCACCAAAATTCCTTCGACCACCTTTCTTATAGAATTCGGCATTTCACACTGTTCCCCCAAAGAGTTTGTCACCAACTGAGCATCGCTTTCAACAATGATATCTTTTAGACCAAGGTCCCAAGCTAAGGCCACACCTTCCTCCACAGCCTTTGCCTCTGCTTCCAGACCACCCAAAGGCAGCTCAAACTTCTTGCTTAGAGCCCCCATTAATTCACCTCTTTCATTTCTGATGACCACCCCTACTCCACAGCTCTTTGTATCTTCGAAAGTAGCCCCATCGGTATTGACTTTGTACCAGCCCGCCTTTGGAGGCTTCCACGTTATCACCTGAGGAACATTGTAGATTTCAGTGGGCTGGTTTGCTGCCTGGAATTCCTTTAAATACTCAGTCGCCTCCTTTACTATCACTTCGTGCCTCTTACATTGTCCCCCATGACGCACTTGGTTTCGATTATTCCATAAACCCCACACAGTAGAAGCAAACAGCTCCCAGTTGACCCCTAAACACCTTTCTTTGATTTCCCACACAATGTCCAAAAAGTCTCTAGGGGGGGCTTGAAAGCAGGGAAGTTTTAACCGGGTACCACACCATACTTTCTCAGCCAAACTGCAGCTCCACAATGCGTGCCCCGACGTCTCCTCCAAACCACACATATCACACCTACCTTCCTTACCTACACCCCGGGTTTTCAGGCTAAGTTTTGTGGGTAGTATGTTTTTTACATGCCCTCCAAAGAAAATGCTTGATCTTGTTTGGACAATTCAAACGCCACACCATCTTCCATATTCCTCTCAATCTCGAGCTATATGGATAAGACGATAGGGTCTAGGAGAACAATTTGCTAGGACATCGAAGAATAAAAAGTCCTAAGAATTAGGATTCGTGGACTACATTAAAAAAAAACCTTATTTAATTACACCATTAAAAATATGATTTAAAAAAATTGTACTGGCTATATGCATGTTGTGAGAGGTTAACATTCGAATCCTCTTTTCTGGGATCGAAACAACAAAAACAGGACAAAATCTAAACGTTATACGAGAAAGCCAGTAAAAATAGTAAAATACTCTTATCTTTCTATATACTTTAACATTGACAAGAATACTTTATTGTATATATTTGTACCACAAAAGTGACTGAGCCAGAGTTTTTGTGGCCATTTCACTGAAGAAAAGAGAAGAACCCTATTTACCTTTTCTTGGGTCAGAGAAAACATATATATTTACGGCCACATTATTGCATGGACTTGCTGGTATCCTTTACCAATTCCTGTTTTATTCCTTATGGGGTAGAGAAAGAGACACCAAAAGCCACCTCTCTTTTGAAAATGAAAGTAGCACTACATTTACATCTTAACAAACATAAAGATACAATTATGCGATGCAAGTATACATATTCTTATTCTGTTTCGGTGTTTGCAAAGTGAGGGTAGAGATGAACTGAAGAAAATCCTTTTAAAAGAATGATAAACCAATACCTAATCTTGACCATGGGTCGACTAATAAAGACTTTTGTCATTGAGTATTAGATTTGAGAATCTCATCTATACTAAAAGGGGGAAAAAAAAAACTCGTAAAACCAAAAAACTAGCTTATTAGTATTTTAATCTAATATAATAAAGAACAATCATCGTAAAAATGACATCATAGATTCAAATCTTATTATATTTACAAAAAAAAAAAAAAAAAAAAAAAAAAAAAAAAAAAAACTTGTGTCATATAATAATATTTGCTATATAACACTTTCTATACTTACAAGCAACAAGATTATAAAATAATAACGATAAGTATCTAGTTTTGTTTTTGATGAATAATAACTTAATAATTAGTATATAATGTTGGTATTTAAGTTTTATTATATTTTATAATTGTATAAGAAATGAATTTATGAATTGCATGGTAAATTACATTTAATTGATTTGAAATTTAGTATACTTAAGCATTAAGAGAGAATATAATTTAACAGTGAGATTTTAAAATAATGATGTAATTAAAAATTATCATATTGTATAAGACTAATATTATACAGTATATATTAATGGAAGGGTTTGCTTAAAGCACTCATGATTCAAGAAATTTTTTAAGTAAAGAAGTCGTTCTTTGAAGAAGGAAAAGAACATATTAGAGTAAACCTTACAACATGGTACAAGTAATGATCCCCATGTGCCCCCAAATATAAACTGATTATCTTATATACATAGGCCTATCTATAGCATTGCCCTTTGGCTTTGGGTCATTAAGTAATTACAAGTAATTATGGGTGATTAAGTACACCCCATCCCTTGTAGTGGAAGTACACCCCAGATCATGATAGGCATTAGGCACCATTATGCTGGAGGACATGCATGCCCGCACTATGTAACATAACATGGGTGGTTTGTAGAAGTGATATGATGATGAACACTATATCACTTTCTTTCTTTTCAATTTATAATCACCTCTTTGCTCCATTTTTTATATAATTAAATTCGATTATTACTAAGGAAGGATTTGAATATTAAACATTTAAAATATCAAAAGATGTAAGTTGAATTATAAAGACTCTTAGAGTTTGTTTGGGATGTGATGAAAAGTTCAGTTTATTTTAGTTTTAGCTTCTTTTTGGTATTATTCATGAGTCTTATTACACTTTTTAGTACTATTTATAGGTTCCATTGTACTATTCAATTAGCTTTTAACATTTTTTTTTTTACATTTTCAGTAAAAAATTTTCAATTTTAGCTAAATAGGCTGTTTTCAAACAAACCATTAGTTTTGTTAGTTTTGCTGCATTTGTTTTGATACAAGAAAAGCTTAAAATCCTTTGACCGATGTCTAACATCAAAGGCAGTACTACAATTGTTTGGATCCACCTTCCATAAAGTTGAGGTCCCTGATTAAATCTTTCATTCCTGTCCTTTTGGGGACCAGAAGCCCACTTTTATTTGTGTATATAAACCTTGAATATTTATTGGGAGAAAAAGAACCCTGAATTGTTTAATACCAGGACTGTATATATTTTTCAGCTACAAATTTTTTATGACCTAGCCAGTACTAGGCTACTAGCTAGGAATTACATGTGCGAAACATATCAACTGCTTATAATCATATCAAGATCATGTACATTGGTCTTTCTTACACTAATGCAAGACTTCACCCTTTTCTTTTTTTCAGGCCTTGTAATTTATATGGGACACAAAAATTTCACAATTTTTTTTTTTTTAATAATGATAAGTTAAAATTTGAGTAAAATTATGTTTACATTGCCTATCATCAGCATCTCACTTTATAATTTGCACAAATCATAACATATTATCTCAAAAATTATGAAATTTTTTTTTCACTAAACTTATCAAATACGAAAAGGCCAAAGAAATTTTTGTATCACTAAACTTATCAAATACGAAAAAGGCCAAAGAAATTGTATTATTGTACTGCGAATATTTTGGGTTTAAGGCAAGAATCAAACATGTTGATGTTGTTCAGGAAACCTTTGTGCCACGAATTACTAAAAATCATTGGCTGGTGTACTGCCTAGGACCAAGACAAGCAGATAAAAAGTAAAATGATTCATCTAAAAATAAAAATTAAATGATAATTACTTTTTGCTCAGAATAATAAACCTAGCTTAAAATATTTTCTTGTTGGAAATGTGAATGTTTCCGTGTAACTGTGTAAGTACATTTTTCTAATTATGCTTATTGTCAAAGCAGACAAAACCTAATTGTTAGGTTCTAAACCTTCCCTTGGAGATCATAGCTAGCTACCTAATTGAGTTACTTTTCGAAGTGAAATTACTTGCACTACAGGGGCAACGTTTAAATTAATGCATTGATGCCTTAAAAAAGTTTTTTTTTTTTTTTTTCATTTAAAAAAAAAAAGGTAAAATATAGATCTAAAATTTTTCAAAATTGACCAACTTGGTCCCTAATCACTATAATAAAGAAAAAAAAAAAAAAAAAGAGTAATAATTTAAGGACAAAGTTGAGTTTAGGGACCAAATTGATTAATTTTAAAGAAAAATATTAGTTACTTAAGAGTAAAACTAAAGTAATAGTAGTACTTTTTTATTATTTTCCAAAGTACTTTGAATAGATGTTACCTATAATATTTTTTATTTATAAATTATAAAAAGAAAGCAGTCCTATGTCATAAAGTTAGAGAACGTACTGGCTTACTTTAATTGCCAATTAAAAAAAGTTACTGGCTCTAAAGTTTAATTGGAACCTAATCACCAATTTCATGAACTTCATGATGCTTTTGATCAAAGGAGAGGAAAACTTTTTCGCATGTGTTAGGTTGACAAATCTTACTAACTTTCTGGGGGTTGTTGGTTCAGAAAGTTATTTTCAATAAAATAATGATTTTTTTTTTTCTTAACACAAAGTAGTTATAGGAAACAACGAACTCCATATCCAAACAATTCCACAATCCTACATGGAATTCCATTTCCAAATAAAAAACATATTTCCTTTTGTTTCAAAAATACTCCACCCTTACTTCCTTGGAATATTCCATGTAGCCCTCATTATTGAGATACACATTTAGTGGTGTCTTGTGGGCATTTATGTAATTTTCTGGTCTGGAGGGAATTTCCATTTCCGTTTGGTCCCCACTGATTCTGAAGGGTGCAGCCACCACGCCTTACCTAGATTCAATCTTTGGGAGAAAAGAGAGAGAGAGAAAAGCAGAAACACAACTGAGTAATAACAGTGTTTGGAAGGTTTTGGATATTTCTGTCCCCCACACCTCAAATCCCTTTCGGTTGAAACAGCACTTGGACAGCGCAATATCTTTTCACGGACGAATTTGCCCCTCAACACAAATAATTGTATAATACATTTATAACGACCTGAACAAAAGGGCTAGTTATATTTGCGTTTATGTAGACCCAAAAAAAAAACTAATTTAGTCACAATTACTATTCTTTGCCGTCGTTAATATAGACCAAGTCAATGTTGTATGCGCTTGATGTGAGACTCAAGACATACCACATGATATATAGTCAAACTTTATTCAATCAATGTGAGGTATCACAACATTAGTTTTCAATGTGACAGGAGTTGCAAAGAAAATTGGTAATTTTCCATTACCTAATAACTTTTTGGAATATTTTTTTGTTATTTGCTTTTATTTGTCCACCTAAAGGTCAACCCTCATCAATAGTGATGTGCAGGAAATTTTTTTTTTTTTTAAATTACTTATAAAGAAAATATATAAAAGCTATTTAATAAAATACAGGACATGATAGTTCATTAATCAATATTGCAAGTTTTTAGCTGACTCTCTGCAATAGTTTAGGATGGTATAAGAATAAGATCTTATACTTCTTTGAATTGTAAAGGTCAGGATTCACCTTTTTTTTTTTTTACCTCGTTTGCATGGTGGACAATTGGCAGGCCATGGGCATAATGCTCCTATATTACATCAATCAAGAAAATGAAATTTCTTCTCTATTTCATTCTATTCTACACTATAAATTTTTTATTTTTTTTTATTATTGACTTTACAAATCGCATATGGGAAAAATTCTCCATACCACTTGACTCATCTTGTCCCATGTGAATTTTTCCCGACCTAAAAAAAATGATGGGACTTTACGAATTATGCTCACTCTCATCCCATCTCAAATGTGTGTGTATACTTATTTAATATGTTTAAATTATTTATATATAATTTAACATTTTTTATACATATTCTATTTATAATATACTTTTTTTTATACTTTTTCTATTTCCATCTCCAAAACTCTCTCTCTCTCTCATGATTACCTATCATCTTTCTCTTTCATTTTTACTTCATTAGTGTTAAAACTACCTCATTAGGGATATTGAAACACCTCTAAATCACCTCACCACCGACATGCCCCACATAGGTTGTGCCTTAAAAAAAGGGCACATGGTGAGACAAGGCATCCTTGGTCTAATCATCTATTCCTTCATTGTCATCTATATTACAAACCGATATGTCAACTTTTAAACAAAAGATTAAGAAGAAGAAAAAAAAAAAGCAAGAATTTTATTTATTATGATGAAGTTAATTTGTAAATATTTTATAATAAAATGGAGTGTAATTTTAGTTTTTTTTTTTTTTTTCCTTGCATATGTTCAACTAGAACGTGGGCATTTCTTTTCTGTTCTTTTTGGGGGGAAAAAAAAAATTTGTGGCTCATTGAGAGAGAGAGAGAGAGAGAGAGAGAGGAATTCCCCTCTTTAGAAGCAATTTCCACTGCCACGAAAGTTCTCCTCAGCTATTCTTCAGTGAAGGCTGCACATGTAAACTTACATGAAAAGCGATCTATCATCTATCGAATCCTAGCCTAGCTGAGAAAAGTAAAAGACAAAAAAGAACAAAGCTTCAGGTCCAGTCCGCTAATAAGGTGGTCTTCATTTCTTAGTATTTTCAAATTAGCATCTATTTCTTTCTTTTTTGTTATGATAAATCAAATTTGTACCTAGCACCTAACCAAAATTTAAAATATTTGTGAATTATGCGTACACATCATAAAAAAATATAGTATGCCATAATTCTATCCACAGCTACATATCAATTGCAAAAAAAGATTATAATTTCATCACCATACATTCAAAAAAAACAAAGAAGAAAAAAAATAATTCATTGCATTATTGGATCTTCTTTTGTTTTCTTATGCTGGGACTTGTAATTTATAATTATTTATTTTTTTGGGGCTAAGAACAGATTCATATTGCACCAAAAGAAACCTTACAAAAATCAAACTTCATAGCAGGCCAGGGACAAATTGAAAGGAAGGTAGCCAGATTGCCAGAGCCATACATAATGGGATCCAAAATGATGAAAAGTCTAATCAATATTTGTCTAAGAACACACTCAAATTGCAAGCAAACCAAGCTCTATCATTGCCTGTGATGACAAGTGATAACACAGAAAGTATTTTCTAAAAGATTATCAATGCAATAATGTAAAGGATACCACCTCTTGACACTGTTGTCATTGTAGTGGAATATAGTGGAACTACTTATTATGATAGTATTAAAGTAATCATGTTGACAATCGTACCACCAAATGATTTTGGTGTGTTTATGGTTATTTTTGGAAACAATGGGCATTTTGGTAAACTGATTTCACACTTAGAGGCATGCCTACATAGAGTAAAAACTACTCTGACTCTCTCTCTCTCTCTCTCTTCCTACTTCACAACTCACATGCTCTCATTCTACTCATAATCCTTTGAGAACAAAGACAAACTCATTGGTTTGAGATACCTCTACATCCCTCTCTCTCTCTTAGAATTTCTGGTTCTCCAAGATTTTGCACTGGATATGGTTTTCCTCAGTGCAAATCAAATCCAACTGCTAGATACCCTCATGTTAACCCACTTTGTACTTTTCTGTCATTGAAAAAAATTTCTGAACCTTATCTAAACTTAGATATCATACTCTTTTACTTCTGAGTTCATATGTTCTGCTCTGTTCTGTCCTCTGTTCATGGCTGCTGCTACTACTGCCTCTCAAGTCTTTGAAAACCATAGCAACAACAGCAGCAATACCAACCGTGAGATTAGCAGGCAAGATATCCGAGCTGCCATTGCCAAAGCAGTGGAGTTGAGAACCCTTCATGCTGCTTTGATGCAAGGAAGCAGCCCTTCCAATCTTAGATTTCCATCTCCTTCCCCTGCTTCACGCCCTGTTTCTCAGTTCTCTGCTCAAGATTACCCTGTTTTTACTCCTGTGAGTATGAATTTCTTACTTCTTTTCCAGTAATGCTTGATTTATACATTCTATTCTTTGTGTTTATGTGTTGGGTATTTATACTCCTAGATTTTTCCTGAAAAATAAGCATTTATTTAGGTCGATGATTCTAATTATATCAAACCCAAGAATGTCACTATCGTGTGTTGCAGTGATTATATTCTTCATTTATTTATTCAGTTTAAATACATTAATTGGTTGGAAAGTGAATGCACCTCATGGTAATAAAGATTATACTATCTATATTTATGTGGGTTTTACTTAATTCATCTGGTAAAGTCTCTTATTATGACTGTAATCCCATATTTACAGTTTAAACGCTTAACTAAACTAAACCAAGAAATTTAGTTAGGTTGCATTTAGCTGAACTCAGAAATTCAGTTCTGTTATAGTAGTTGTTATATTGTTAACATATCTGCAGAATATTCTGATGACTATTCTTTTTTTTCTTTTTCTTTTTTTAACTTTTGCATTGTTTTCCAGTCTGTGTTTGTGTGTGTATTTGTTTATTTTGACATTGGTACTTTATTCTTTAGCAAGTGAAGCTTTGTATCATTCATACCTAAGACTACAGACCCAATAAAACTTCTCTATTTTTAATGAGTGAATTTCTATTTTTCAAAAATGAGGGAGCTTTCTGAATTTGAGAAACATTGACAGAGCTATGAAGATGAACCAACACCTGGGTATCCACAAATTCCACTTAAAGACCACACACTGTCAGAAAGTTGGGATGAGTATGGACTAGGAGGAAATGGCAATGAAACTTTCCTATCGGATTATAAGGAGAATTCATCCTCAAGAAAGGGATTGCCTTGTGGTTTGGCCAGTGTAGACTCCCATATTTGTCCAGCTGAGGATCAAAAATCTGTCACTGGTTCTTGTGTAAACCAAATCACTGTGCTTCAAACATCACCTGGAAATGACTACTTCAAGTCAAGCAGAAGAAACAGTTTGGGGGAATTCAAATCAGTATCATCCTGCAATAGATGCAAGCCTGCAGTTATAACTACTGAATCTGAAACTGCAACAAGAAACAGCAGGAACTCTAATATTGTTGTTCCATTAACGGATTCTCACACATCTATTCAATCACAACCAAAGAATCGGGGAGTGATTTCGTGGTTGTTTCCTCGGTTAAAGAAAAAAAATAAGAATGAAAATTCTCCTAATCGAGCAGAATCCGAAGATGTTTCTCAAATCTATAAAGACTTTGGGATAATGTCAATTGAAACGTTAAAGAAAGAGCTGATGGAAGCAAATGAGAATAGAGATGCAGCCTTGATGGAAGTTTCTGAGATGAAATCTTCATTGGGAGAGCTTAAACACAAGCTGGAGTACTTGGAGACTTACTGTGAAGAACTGAAGAAAGCACTAAAACAAGCAATGCAGGCAAAGGATTCCCAAGTTCCTGAAACTCTTGGAAATTTTCCTAAGAGAGGGAAATCCTTAGATGTAAATGGAGAAAATTTGATGCCTGTCAGCGCAGAAGTAATGGTGGAAGGTTTCTTGCAGATAGTATCAGAAGCAAGATTGTCAGTAAAGCAATTCTGCAAGACCCTTGTTGGCCAGATTGAAGAAACTGATAATACTCTAGTGGACAACTTAAATACGCTTCTTCAACCATATAAACTTTCTTTGAGTTCCAAATACTCGAAGGCAGTGTTATACCATTTGGAAGCTTTCATAAATCAGTCACTCTACCAAGACTTTGAGAACTCAGTATTTCAGAAAAATGGCTCCCCAAAGCTGTTAGACCCCCAACAAGATCGCCAAGTGCAATTCTCATCATTTGTGGCGTTGAGGAACTTAAGCTGGAATGAGGTATTAAGGAAAGGGACTAAATATTACAGTGAAGAATTCAGTAAATTTTGTGACCAGAAAATGAGTTGCATTATCACGACTCTGAATTGGACTAGACCATGGCCTGAACAGCTTCTGCAAGCATTCTTTGTTGCTGCCAAATGCATATGGTTGCTTCATTTGCTTGCCTTTTCATTCAATCCACCATTGGGAATTTTAAGGGTTGAAGAGAATAGGATGTTTGATCCTCATTACATGGAGGACATGTTCATGGAAAGGCAGAAGTCAAATGGTCCTAGCCGAGTTAAGATCATGGTGATGCCAGGGTTTTATGTTCAGGACAGGGTATTGAGGTGTAAGGTTCTCTGTAGGTATAAATCTGTAGCTTAACTGTTTAGAATTTGGTTTTAATATTGCTAGCTTTTTCCCCTTTTCTTAATTTTTTTTCCAAGGTATTCTCACCTAGAGAAGTTTGTAATTATCAAACTGATGCGTTAATAAATGTAAAAGTGGGTTTCTTCTATTGTTGACCAACATTGTTTTTCTACTTAGTCAAGTATTAGGTGAAGTTTAAGGTTAACTGATGACTTGAAATCTATCTTATTTGACTTTTTGGGTTGTTTTTGTTGTCTGATGCCAAAACTTTGCTGCACATTTTCTTTCTTTGCCACTAGAGATTCAAGCTACCTTCTGTTATCTTGCCAAATAAAAACACATAGGGAGTTTCTTTTCCTTAACTTTTTTTTTTTTTTTTAAATTTATTTATTTTTATATTATTTTATTTTATAAATGGTGGATCCAAAGATAAATAAGGGAAGAAAAGAATGAGGCTGTTATTGTTGAAACATGCATAGCCCAACATTGAAAACGACCAAATCACCTCTTAAAGTCTCTAGAAAAAAAAAAAAATTCTCTACCAAAACCTACACAAAGCAATCAACTTTGTACAAAGAATATTATACTTTCTCTTTCCAAAAAAAAAAAAAAAAAATTATACTTTCAGATTTCACAATTAATTAAACAAGTTGAAAAAATCCGTCAATTTTTTTTTTTTTCAAATAAAACCACTCTACAGGATTATAGAGAAACAATAAAATCATGGTAAAATGTATCATTATGAGTAAGTTTTCAAACACAATCATAATATATGCCTTTAACTGAAACCAATACATATGTAGTTTAGAACATCAGGTAAACCAATACATGTGTAGTTTAGAACATCAGGTAACTAACAATTGCGAAGGCATTCAAATTTTCAGAGGGAGTGGAGGAATTGGTGTTGGCCATGATGGTTTACAATAGGGATACAGATTTCATAGGTACAAAAACAATGTAGCTGGAGTTACCAGATAAGATTTTCCCATATTTTGTTGTTGGTAAGCCATTTTCAATACCCTCTCTTCCGCATGTTGCACAAGCTAGAAGATAACTCCACCATCATTTGGTTGGAAGGCTAGCAAATCCACAGGTGGCTGGAGCTCCTTACTATTTTAACAAGCCTAGAATATTCTAAAACCATGTCCTTAAAAATAAACCTTGTGTATCATGCACCATGTACCTGCATAACTGTAATCCTCAAGTCCCCAAATCATACGCAAAATCTGCTTCTGAGTAGCACCAAAACTACTTTGAAACTGATAGAATTTAACCCTTTGCAAAGCAAAAGGGGGAAAAAATCTGCATAATTTGATCAGAAAGTTTGAGGCATTTTGTCACAATCAAAGAAAAATACATCCAAAAAGACACTGCCCAATACTTGATTAGAAAGCAAAAATAATGCAGAATACTGCTTCACAAAAGAAAAAAACTTCTATTCCATTAGAAACTCTCGTACAATTGAAAGGAAAACATGATCACAACACGTTTAAATCAGAGAAACACAAGGTATACTCAATTGCTACAAAATTCATATTGGTAGCTAATTAAGCCAAAACATAATTTCGAAAGAAAAGCACTTCAAGTTTTGGCCTTTGATGGCTATCTACAAATGTTCTTGCATACTAAAAAAAAAAAACACACCACTATCCAAAATTTCAACAATGATTTTGAGTTTAGGTGCTCAATCTTATAGATATGACAAGAGTTTTCAGGGATCAGAATAAAGATCTAATTTCCAATCCAAATGTGTCGTGTAAGCACTACAGAAAAAGAAGGAAATTAAGATCAAAAGACTAAATAAACAACAAAGAGTAGCATACAGTTAACAACTTTCAGCTGAAATGTACTTCAGTAACTAACAATTAGAAGGGCATTCATCAAACTTCAATGGGAGGGGAGGAACTGGTGTTGGCCACGATGGCTGCCCAAGTAAAAATGCATATTTTGTAGGTACTGACCAGAGGAAACCGGAAACTTCAGATAAGATTTTC
Organism: Quercus tomentella; assembly: GCA_028535165.1. Taxonomy (NCBI): domain Eukaryota; kingdom Viridiplantae; phylum Streptophyta; class Magnoliopsida; order Fagales; family Fagaceae; genus Quercus; species Quercus tomentella. The sequence continues at coordinate 6,857,415 of JAPQVY010000133.1, forward strand.
CCCTTATCTCGTAGTAATTCGCCAGCCATTTTCAATACCCCTGTCCTCATGTTACACAAGACAACGTGATGGCGGAATTGTAAGAAGACAATTTCATCATCAATTGGGTCGAAAGCTAGAAACAACACGGGCGGCGGGAGCTCGTACTCCTCCATTATCTCAAAGATCTGAACAATCTCGGAATGTTCTGAAACCATGTCCTTGAAGTGAACTCTGTATTTCATGCACCATGTACCTCCATCACTGTAATCCTCGAGATCCCAAATAGAAAAATAGTAGGAATTGTAAGCATCATTGCGTCCATGTCCGCCTTGGAATATCCTGAGACGCCCTCGGAATTCGCCAATGGAAACAGCAAAGTGTTTAGGTGAAATGTCTATAGGTGGATCGAGATAATGGCATCGTTCTGCGTTGTTGAATGGATCGAACACCACAAAACCTTTAATGAATTTATTCTCTTCATCTGTGTTCACCCAATGCAGCATCCCATTGCAGGCAACAACACCAGCATGCAGAGACTCTACTTTGAAGGGACTCAATCCCCGCGGCGACGAAACAACCGAGTCTCGCCATTCACCAGTTTCGGAAGAAAATATTTCCACACGTAACTGAGTAGTATTGGTTTCAGACGGAGAATGAATGCGTACCACCTTATATCTATAATGCACATTGGTAGCACATCCTTGCTCTTTGTCAAGGCAATAGGGTTTGCATATAAAGCCAACCATAACGAAACTGGTCGTTCTCGGAGGGAGGGCCAGCCATTGTTTGGTAAATGGATTGCAGATGAAATACTCGCAAAACTTTATAGGCTCTGAAAACCGTGAAACTTCGTGGCGTACCAGCAATAAATCGTTGAACGATGCTTCGACTTCGACGCAAAATGGGTCGTTTTTTCTTGCTTTCAAAGGAAGAAAGTTGAGAAAATCGAGTCCGACATTGGTAGAGTCGGTGAAGAACTCAGAATTATGGGATGGAAGAACCAGGATGGTTTTTTCAGAGTTGTGTGCGTACTGTAACAGAAGAGTAAAGGGTTGTTGTTGTTGTTGTTGTTGTGAGCCTAAGTGGCGGTGGTGAATGTAGCGACGAATAAAGTAAGGATGGGAAATAAGAGAAAACCAGCGCTTTGAGATGGATTTGCATTGGAGAGCCCATCGACATGAGAGTCGATAAAGGATCTCGAACAACAAAAGATCAGAGAGTTTGTTGATGTTCATGAGTTCATACGAAGATGATGGGTCTGTTTCTGACTCTTCTATTCTTCTTTTGCGGCGATGGGGGACCAAAGAAAGGTCTGCACTTGACTCCGCCGCCATGGCAATAGCAGAAGAAGCAGATATGATGTTAGAAAAGAAACCGGAACGGTATGTAACTCTAGGGATTTGCCTTGTACGTGTCGGTGTTGTGTCCTTAATCCTTATTGTTTGCAAACTGAGCCACTGAGGTGGAGGTAATCCACACCGTTTATTTATATGTTTCAATAAACAGTCAAGACTGCTTTTAGAGTTATTTCCGAAATTCAGTTTTTTTTTTTTTGATATGTATCAATGTATGTATATTTTTTAAAGAATGCTAATAATTAAATTGATTTTTAAATAATTATGAATACCAGTCGACTACTTAGAAAATAAAAATAATAGGTTAAAATGTAGATTACACTTTTTAAGTTTAGCTGAAATTCATTTTAGTCATTTAACTTTTGTTCAAATTTATTCAATTCAAACATTTTGTTCAATTTTGTTAAAAAATTTCCCTTAAAAATATATTATTTGCACATTAAAAAATCTATGAAATTAATAAAAATATTTTATAGATTTTTTATGTAAGAATTTTTTTTTTCAAAAAATCTTTTTCATTAATTAATTACATACTTATCAACAATTTTTTTTTTAACGAAATTGAACAAAAAGTCTGAATTGAATAATTTTGAAACTTAGAGAATTTAATTGAACGAAAATATAATTAGAGGATTGAAATGAATTTTAGTCAAACTTAAAATGTGCATTTTAGCCAAAATAATAACACCAATTAGAAATTTGCTTGACTCAACTAACTTTTTTTTTTTTTTTTTAATTGATAGTTACAATGAGAGCGAGAGATTTGAACCCTAAACATATATATTATAAAATATCAAAATTTACTAATTAAGTTACAAGACTTTTGACGACTTTATTGACTCTCATAACACCCCTTATGAGGCCTAAGAGCATTGATGAAATATGATTTAGGTTGTATTGATTTGATCTATTCTTTGGTATTGATTCTCTAGAATCACTGGAGCTTGGTTTCCTGGTTTCCCCATAAGAAAATTGTCTATAGTTTCATATAAGCTAATAAGTGTGTAAATGCTCTTGCCAAGATAGGAACAAGACAATCATGTGGACTTTGTTATTTTTAGGCCCATCCTGTAGGGTTGTAGATGTTTTTAATTCAAACTTACTTGGGTTGTACTCTAACAGGCTTTGTCCTGAACCTTTTGTTGCTTCTTAGCTAATGAATCAAGGCTTTATAAAATAAAACAAAATGATCTACTCCTCTGGATAAAGCAAAGGTTTTGGGCAACAACTAAAGAATGAATAGAGTACTCCAAGAACGAGAAGAATTTGGGGTTGGGAAGCTATCACACGAGTTTCTACACAACCAATTTGTAAGAGTTGGTTCAAAGAAATTTCTTGGTGGACCAGGCAGCCCACAGTTTCAACAAGCTTCAGTCATTGCCAAGCAGTAGGTATATACAAACTTAACTTAATTTCGTGCCATATTATTTCAATGTATTGTCAAATTATAAAGATTAGAGATTGAAAACTTGACATCCTCTTTTGAGTTGTGTGAAGAACTGGCAAATGAGTCGCGAGTCGATTGGATTCAGGTTTGATCAATCCGAATTTGTGCAAAAAAAAAAAGTCATCCTAAACCAATTACTAAACTGGTTAGGTTGATCAGGTTACGAATTGGGACAATTAGGTGAAGATTGACATGTATTTTTTTGCATAAATAATAATAATAATTTTATTATTATTTCTAATGATAATAAAATACAATCATATTATAGCTGTCTTCCTTTCCATACAAATAATAAAACAAATAACAATATATTCAAAAATAAAAGTTAAATAATATATAAATTCTTAAGTTTACACCATTCAAAGTTCATAGATTTTATCATCACAAAAAAATAACGAAAAAAATACCACATGCTATGAACTATATTAAGTTATCAACTTCTTTAGGTGCACTTGTTACATATAAAATAATAATCCTAGAATAGCATTCATAAAAACCCTTAATAACTGTATATGGAAACATAAAATATATTCAATTTTTTTTCAATAGTTGTTAAAACTAACTTAACTCGATCGGCTTGACATGATTGAGATATTAACCCACTAAACCGATACATAAGTCGGTCCGGTTGGTTAATTGGACTACTTATGCAATTGAGTTGGTAAAACCCAATAGGTCTTTTGCAACTCATGCAACCCAAACAGGTTGTTTGCACACAACTAGTTTTGTAATTTTGAACAAAATTACATTTATAGGTTCATTTTACTGTTTCTAAATTTGGAGCATAAAGAAAACAAATGATTTTAGAATAAGGTTGATGCTAGATTTTCAATAAAGATAAAGTTTCAAGTTTTCAATTTACATATTTTATGATTTCTCAAACTTATTTTATATTTATTAATTATATATATATTTTATATAAGATAAAATTTCTACTCTAACCTAATCTAAGTGTATATGTGTGTGAAGCTTTCTCTTGAAGACTTGAACCCCAGTTCTTGCCCCTCCTACCCCACAAGCATTTATATTTGTGGAGTGACCACCGCCCCTAAAGTGTGCGGTGGTAATTTTATATTTTGTTATATACCTTGATGTTTGATAAATGATAAGTGACCCACCTCCTAGACTAGGTTAGTTCACGAGCCAAATTCAATAACTAAACATAATAGTCTCTATTGATTTGTTCAAATTTTCTTTAAATATTTTCATGACATTATTCTCTAATCTCTATTGATTTGTTCCCATATATAATTATTTTAGGTTGACATATTTGATATATTCCGTTCCTTATATGCCCAATGCTATTATTCGATATTTTATTGGTTAACTCTCTCCTTTCGAGTAGGGTTTTTTTCTTTTCTTTTTTTTAAAGTACAGAATATAGCATCAAAGTGGATGAGGATTCTTTAGAGCTCTTAAGATAACTCTCTATAGATTAACATAAGATAATTCCATTTAGAGTTCTTAAAATCTTATGTTTAGCACAATGCCATTCATCATTATTAGGCAAGCATGCTCTATCGGTCTTTCCATATAACGATCTTTTGTAGTTGCAAGGGAATGTTTATCTCCATTAGACATGTATTTGGTCACTAGACACCGCTCTTTGTTTGGTATATATGCTGTAATAGCCCTAGTAATGGAATAGTAATCTGTAATAGCAATTTAGTCATTTGGTTACATCTTTATTACTTGAATTAGTTATTACATAGAAATAACTATTGTTTAAATTGATGAATAACTATTCCTTTTTTTAAATGGTTGTAATAACTATTTCTTGGAATCCAAATTTAGACTCTATTTCTTGGTGCATGTAATAAGTTTTAAAATTTATATATCCAAAAATATAAATTTTCGATCCTTATACATCATCTTTTACAAGTTTTTCATAGATTTTCAAATTAAAATATTTTCAAAAATATAAAATTTCCTTATATATCATCTTCTACTCTCAGTGATATACTTATATATCAAATGTGCCCTTAGGGTTTAAATAGCAGGTTTTGTGGCAAACCTCCCCCATTGTCTCCTCCTCTTCCTCAATCACCATACTGTCCCTCAAAGAAACAATAATGGAGCAGAGAAAAGAAAACGTAGTGTTGTTCCCATTCATGGCACAGGGTCATATAAGGCCTTTCTTAGCATTAGCCTACCAAATAGTACAAAGTAAGAATTACACTGTAACCTTTATCAACACCTCTCTCAATATCAAAAAACTCCAACCATCTCTTCCTTCAAACTCCTCCATTCGCCTCCTTGAAATCCCTTTCTTCAGCTCTGATCATGGCCTTCCTCCAGATGCTGAGAACACTGATGCTTTTCCCCAATTCATGGGCCAACTCATCGAAGCTTCTCATTCTTTCAAGCCTTCTTTTAAAACTCTCATTTCCAATCTTATAGAAGAGCAAAATGGCCAAAGACCACTTTGCATTATTGCCGATATGTTCTTCTCTTGGACTGCAGATGTTGCTCACGAATTTGGAGTTTTTAACGCAATCTTCAACGCTGGTGGTGGCTATGGCATGGGGGTATTTCACAATCTCTGGTTAAACCTCCCTCACTTGAAAACAGATTCCAATGAATTCCCACTTCCGGGCTTTCCTGATTCTTGTCGAATTCGCATAAATCAAATGCCGGAGCATCTTAGATTCTCTAAACCTGATGATTCATGGATAAAGTTTATGCATAGAGTGTTTGATGAATGGTTGGAATCTGATGCGTTTTTGTTCAATACAGTGGAAGAGATTGATCAAATTGGATTGACATATTTCAGGCAGCAAATGAATCGCCCGGTGTGGTCTATTGGGCCTGTGAAGCTCACCTTGGGAAGCAAAGCTGGTTCTGGAAAAGACTCGGGAATTACATGGGAACTTTGTAAGAATTGGCTAGACTCAAAACCTTATGGTTCAGTTCTATATATTTCATTCGGGTCACAAAGCACTATTTCATTGTCTCAAATGATGGAGTTGGAAAAGGCATTAGAGGCTAGTGGCAAGGATTTCATCTGGGTTATTAGGCCACCTTTAGAGTTTGACATGAACTCGGAGTTCAATGCTGAAGAATGGTTACCAAAAGGATTTGAACAACGTGTAGGAGTTGAAAATAAGGGACTATTGGTGCACAATTGGGCACCCCAGGTGGAAATTTTGTCACACAAATCTGTGGGTGCTTTTTTGAGTCACTGTGGATGGAACTCTGTGCTTGATTCTCTTAGTCATGGAGTTCCCATTTTGGCTTGGCCTATTATGGCTGAGCAGCATTTCAATGCAAAGAAGTTGGAGGAAGAGATGGGGGTTTGTGTTGAGGTGGCTAATGGGGCAAGCAGTGAGGTTAGTCATGAAGATATAGTGGCCAAGATTGAGTTGGTGATGAATGAGACTGAGAAAGGAAAGGATATGACAAGGAAAGCTGGTGAGGTGATGGACATTATCAAGAATGCTAAGAAAGATGAGGATGGTTTCACGGGGACTTCTGTCAAAGCCATTGATGAATTCTTTAATGCCACAGTGTTATGGAGAGAGAAAAAGAAAACCACCTAGCAGAATAGTAATCTCCAATAGAACGTAACAGAGTAATTCTAGAATCACAAATTATTCCACAATTTTTTTGCCACAATTTGACTTGGTAGACTATAAGTGATTAATCATCACTTACGCATAAATTTACTACTTTTTTCTTTACCAATTATACTTTGCTACGTCATAGTTGTAGTAAGAAGTAGTGAAAAGTTTTGTTTTCCTAAACTTTCCAATGTAGTATAATGGAATAAATATTTTCATTAATACATTTTTTTTTTTGGCTGAAATTTTCATTAATACACTTGGTTGTAAAATAGAAATCGAACCACAAATCTCTATTTTTAGAAACACAATAATTTTATAATTACTATGCACAAAGAGATAGTTTGTATTTTTTTTAAATATAATTATTTCTAATTAAATTTATCATGTGTTAAGGAATGTGCATGTTATTTTCACATAGACCCATCACTTTTTTCACCACTCACAATTCACCACATCAAATAAGCAATATTACACCGCTCAATATTTTTTAATAAGATGCAAATTTTGACAAATCCACCATTAGATTACATTATCTTCGTATATTTTCTATGTTTGCAAATTTCAAGGTGATTAAAAATTAATAGTCATGTCATCAATTAATTGTTTAAATTCAAGTTTTTATATTTTAAAATAATGCATAAAAGATGAGTTTATAGATTAAATGGTAAATAATATCCAATTGATATGAAAATTGACATGAATGTTAAGAACATATTTAACGTGTAATTCAATTATGGGATTTTCAAAATATGAATTTTATAACAAATTATTGGGTAGCATAACATTGCTTAAGATTACATCAGATATAACTTGAACCCAACCCTCTATATATATATATATATATTATATTATATAGAGATATATCTTTCATCAGGCATGATTTTTCACAGCACTAAAAAAGATTTTTGTCACTTAATAAGGGACCTGGTTTCAAATCTTGACAAAATCACGTGCATAATCCCAGCTGATGCTGAGAGCCCAAACTCTCTTCCCTTCCATTTCAGAAAACTCATCCACCATCTTGTCCACCAAGTAAATGGCTCAACTCCATCACTTTGCCTTAGTACTTTATCCTTGGTGTTCTGATATTTGCTCATGATCGAGGTTTTTTTTTTTTTGGTGAAGCAAAAAATGAGTAAAGAGAGGCGACCAGTATGACTTCTCTATCTAGGCGTGATCATAGTTATACCCTACTCGCTTCTAGGTAAGACCCCATACTCTCATATCGTGAGAAATTCACTTATTATCAAGTTTACTACTATATTTCATGTCTTGTCTTCTGTAGTTGGAGCTTTTGGCTACGCATGTTTCTTTCCAAGGCCACTCCCTGATAACTCATAAAACCCAAAAATATGAGTTTATTGGAAGGATAAGTTCCAACATCGCTGGAAGGATTGCTATAGGCCCAAATTTGCTGGTCTTAAAGCATTCGTTATTTTTGTGGGCTCTAGATCTAACACTTGAAAGTTGAAACTCTCTTATGTAGGACCTACCTCAGCTTAAACTTCCTCAGGCCCAAATATCCATCTCAAATCTTGAACTCTGTCAAGCCATAAATAAATCTTGGTATCCAAGTAATGATATATAAATTATCAAATACGCCTGCACGACCTTTTTTTTTTTTTAATAAACAAAAAAGGTTCTTACGTGTATGATCATTGATCCAGCCCACTTGAACCCACAAAACTCATGGCGTGGGGCACCCTTGGTGCGTTACGGCTACTCATGTCGTAACACAGCATTTTTATGAAGCACACGACTCGAACCAGGCAACTCTTGAATATGCAGGTGTGATCTAGTCCGAGACTCCTACTAACGCATTACGCCCCCATGCAGCTTTTTTTTCAAGGGTTTACATGACTTTGAATGAGAATTGAAAATACATTTTTGGTTTTTGCTTCAGCCTTTTTTTTTTTAAAAAAAAAAAAAAAAAAAAAAAAAAGCAAAATTAGCATTTTGAAAATAAGCTAGCTTTTAATTTTTTATCACAGTTTTAATATAAACTAATCGCTAACCCATGCGATGCACGAGATAGTTGGTTAAATAACAATTACAAATAATCATACAAAGTGCGCAAAATATGTTCTTTGATTATAAATGTAGGGTGTTTCACATAACACATAAAGATCACACCTTGGTTTTTCTAGGTTGATGAAAAAATTATTGCCAACATTCCAATAGCTCATACACAAATTTGGGCATAATATGAAATCACATAATGCTCAATTGCGAATCAATTTATAATCTACCACCAATATAAATCATATAAAAAAGTTTATTGATAACATGAATATTTAAATGTGTAAATAATCTCATGACAGAATTAGCAAGACCATGCATTTGCTGCCAGGGAATAATATGCCATATAAACACATGGGGCACTATGCCACTATCTCTTATACTATGCTAGCTTCTTGGAAACTATTGAGGAGATCATTTGCAGCAACATATATTTGTGTCAGATGCATCTAATTTCCTTTAGATACATCTTAAGTACATGCAAATAATAGTAGTAGTAGTTTGAAAGAGTGTCTATTTGAAAGGAATCAAACAAAATGCCTATATATTTCAGTTTCAACTATCTTTATAAACAATTAAAAGCAAATTTCATAAACTCTTTGGATACATCTTAAGTAAGACCTACAATCAATTTCAAAAACACCAAATGTTGGGTTGAAAGTAATACACAATCATTCGAAGCAGTGCTATTAGGCTCACCAAGCCACTATCTATGGAAAAAATTTAAAATACAGTAAGGTTCAATATTTGAAGCAATTGCTTGAAATCATTTAAGTACATGCTATCAATGAAGCTGCTTGAAATCATTTTAAGTACATACCATCAATGAAGCTACAACATTAACATTGTTCATAACATTATTTTGTTATTTGTAGCACAAGTTCTTGGTTCGTGATAAGCAATGTGGGCATGTAAGATATACATTGGTGCATGGAAATCTACAAAATCACCTACACAAAAACAAAAAAGGAGAGAGTTAAATCAATGATTGTGTAATAATCATAGTGTAGTTTAGATAGAGATGAATTCTAAATGCAAGTTTAGTCTCCTCCTTTTTTAGGTCTATAAAATTTACAAAATCATAGATGCATTGCAAACAAACACCAACTGATTTGATCAATCTATGATCAAATTAGAATGGAGTATATACGTTCATATTATGCTATTCTTTTTTATTTATTAAACAAATTAACAACTTTCCTAATACCTGAACAACATGAACTTTTAAAAAGGAAAGAAGTGAGAGACCAACCACAACAAATTAATATCTTTCCTGATATTTAGTTTTTTAAAAGTTGGCAATATCTTGTAAAGGTTTGCATTTTGAATTTCTCAACTCCAAATATTTTCCTTGTTTATGACCTTTATTTTTTTTATTTTTTTTGTATATAATACAACAATCACACTCATTACTTAAAATTAGGACTCAGATTCATTAACTTATAATTAGAAGATTTTTAATGCACCTATCAAAATGAATACTCATGGCAGTCTCAATTTTCAATCAATCTTGTATTCCCAAAATAAGGCTACATTGAACAAAGCAGAAATCTAACAAAGAGGCAAATGAATTGCAATCTGCACTTCAATTTTCTTCAATTGGACAAAGACATAGGAAATGAAAAGATGGAAAAAAATGACATCAATGAAGACAGATGTAAGCAAGAATCTACCTAAAAAACCCTATCTCTATAACTGAAATTTCGCAACCAACATTAGGAAAGAATTATAGTTGGATTCAAAATTGGAATCACATATATTACAGCACTTGCAACTCATGTTGATATAAGAGTCTTAGGCTACTCAAAACATCCTATGACAAAACTTAAAATTGAATGAAAAAGATGGCATAAAGAAATTGAAACAAATCCTCTACCAGTGACAAAACCATAACCTAAATAAAGAAAACTTTAAAATCTCACAAAAATATACCAAACAGGGAAAAATATTCTAACCAAAAAACAATAATTGACCAAACAGATCCCCAGAAATTGGAAAAATAAAATGGGAAATCAGGGTACCTTTAACCCTGATTCAATTATTATTTTTGGCATAAGACCCAATGTCTGGTACAAAAAACGCGATATACTGCAATTGGAGAAAAAGATGAAAAAGAATGAAAATAAGAAATCAGAAATTAATTAGGAAGATGAAATCTTAACAACAGTGAACAATATAGAAGTATTAAGGCATAAACAATGTAAGAATGGAACCTTTGTTGTTGCAGGGAAGGAACGGTGCAAAAGCAGGAGAAGAAACTATACAGCAAGAAGGAAAAAAAAAAAAAAAAAAAAAAAAAAAGCTATACAACAGTAAAAACTAATCTGAACCGTAAATTTAAAACTATCTTCACATTAAGATAGAGTTTTGATTGAAATTAACAAAACCCACTACAGGCTCCAAACCCATCAATCTAAAAGAGAAGACACTCCCAAACAAAACCCTAAATCATATTTAATAGAAAAACTTATAAAACAGAATTAGAAAACTTACTGGTAATAGTGTCTGAGAAAGACTGGTCTCTGACGGTGGTAAAAAGAAATCACAGAGTGGGCCTAATTTCTGAGCTTTTCTCTACAGCCAACGGCAACAACTAAAAATGCAAAAAATTGCAGACCATAAACTCAAACTCAATAGCCAAACGGAAAAACACAGAAGAATTAACCCTAAAATTTTTAAATATACATAGAAAATAAAATTGAAGTATGCCTCAACTTGATATACAAATGGGAACACAGAAGAATTAACCCCAAAATTTTTAAATATACATAGAAAATAAAATTGAAGTACGCCTCAACTTGATATACAAATGGGTATGTTCAAAGTTGAGGCTTTGGTTGATTTTGGAACTTGATAAACAGAGAGGCTGAGAAAAGGAGGGTGTAGGATCTGAAAATTTAAAGCAACGCAAATCAAGATTAATAACAAAATCAAAAACCAAACCTAACATACCATATCGTCCCCCCAACGGCCAGATGATTCTGGCGAAAACCCATTAAGAGAAATGACTGTAGCCTCTCTCCAACGGAATCGTTTTAGTCTCTGAAACTTGATTTGTCCCAATGTCCCATGAGAGGCAGTTTGTTAGATCTGATTGGCGTTTGGGTTTTGGGGAAGGAGAAGGGTAGAGAGATAGAGAAAGAGAGAGAAGGGTATGGGTCTTGCAGTGTTTGTTGGGCTGAGTTTGCGTTTGAAGGAGAGACAGAGACTGAGAAATAGGTTTTTGTATCGGGTATTGTTTAGAAGTTGAAGATTATCGGGTTTTTTTTGGGGAGAAATATATATTGGGGAGAAATAGATATTGGGTTAGACATAATGACAGTGTTTAGGGTTTTATTTATTTTTAATAATTTTATTTTTATAAATAATGCTGACGTGGAAAATTGTGGCAGCTTCAAAAGTTTCGGTTTTATATATATATATATATATATATATATATATATATATATAGATGTTACAAAAAAATATTATATATTTTGATAAATACTATGCAAATAAACCATGGGAAACTATAAGATAGCCAAATAAACACTAAATTTCATCCCAAAAAAAAAAAAAAAAAAAAAAAAAATAGACACTAAAAAGAATAAGATAATCAAACAAAGATATTAGATAAGATAAGGTGCGTAGGTTAGCAAATTTGGAAATTGGTTTGGTAAACTGAAATGAAAAAGACTAATTAAAACTAGACACATACTGTTTCTCAAAAAAATAAACTAGTCACATACAAAAATATATGATATAGAATATAAGAAGGTTGGATTCCAATTGATCATCAAGTTGAGAAAAATATAGTATTATATAAAATATATTGTTAGGGGGCAAAACGAACAATCTGACACAAGCTGTATGAGAACGGGCTGGAACGGAGGCCCAATACAATTAATTTGTAGAGTGGATTGTTAAGGTCAATCCTTCAAGCCTTAGTAGCTATGTTTGGTAATTTAAAGAAAGAAAAATGGCGAAGATAATAGTCCTAGTAGAGAATAATAGCAAGAAAAATAGATATTCTTATTCAAGTTGTTCCTTGGGTTGGTCGAGGAGCAACAGTTCTTCGAATATACACTTCTCAGTTACACAGTTCTCAATTTCACTCTCTTTTTCTATTTCTTCCTCCTTTGATTTTCTTGATCCCCCTTCTAGGAGGATCTTCCTTCCTATATATAGCTGCTTGAATTGCATCCAAGCCCTCCATTTGGATGGTCGTTGATCCCTCCTTAGATACTTGTCCCATCGCTGCTTTATTGGTGGTGGTAGAGTAGGCTGTAGGCTGTGAAGGCACTATTCAGGGGTCATTCTGCCACTAATGCGATAGATTGAGTTAGTATGGTGCATCAAATAGGAAGGTGATGGGTGTTTTATCTGGAAGCTTCCTCCTTCCCTTGTTTGCATGCCACTACTTCCTTCCTCGGCCTTCAACCTTATGGCCTTGGTGGTTTATCTCCAGTTTCCTGAGGAGTATTTATTCCTCGAGCTCCTCAGGAGGGCTGTCTTCTTTGATTTCACTAACTAGACTATCCTGATAATGCTGGGCCTGACTTGATGAATAGTTGGGCTTGGCTATTTCTCAAGTTGAGCCCATTTGACGATCTTCCTTCTTCAGGCTTCCCCTCCCACAATATTAAATATTACATTGCGTTGATTCTAATGCATGATAATGTTGGGAAAAAAAATTAAATAAATTAAGGAGCATGATCGTTATATACTCCCAATGTTCACAGACCATTCACAAAGTGTAGACATTAGTTGGAATTATATATATATTACGTGTATTCAAGACAATTATTATATATATATATATACACACACTCCTTTGAGATGCTCTCTCATCATCCTTCGGATCATAGCCATTTTGTTTCATACTTTTATTCATCTCAATTTGAAACCAGCTACATCCCAACCAAGTCCCAAAGAGTCAAAAGACTTTCCAACAACCCAAACAATATTAGAGTAGCCACCTACCACCACTAGTATATCCCATGAGCAAGACTTGAAAATTAAGGGTCTGTTTGGATGAAGTGGAGAAAGAGGGGGAGTAGAGTAAAGTTGACTAAAAATAAGTTAATTTTGGGTCAACTCTACTCTACTCTACTCTCTCTCTCTTTCCTTCAATCCAAACAGACCATAAAGGAAGAGTTGATGAATTTTATGTACGCTAACTTTCTTAGGTCTCAGGATTAGCTTTCAAACTGTTATTTTTTTAAAGGTTTTTATTAACCAATACTCTTAGCCATACATTAATAAACAATTTGATAAAAAAATTTATAAAAAAAAAAAAAGAAAAAGAAAAAATGACTAACTTTTTTACAATTTTTTCTAAAAAAATAAATAATTAAAAGGCATACATTAACCGAACATTTTTTTAACCCAAGAATATATACCATGCGCACATATTTTTCATAAAAATATATTTAAAAAAAGGTCATACAATACAAGCCTATATAAAGTAAATAATCCAAGCCAACTTTAATAAATTAATAAGATAAAGATAAGATGTAAATTTATAATTGCTTTGACTCGTCAAATCAATTGTAACTTGTAAGGTTGTAAGGAGCAGATTAGCAACGTTACTTCAAAAAGCTTAGAAAACGATTGAGTTTAGAATAAAATATTTAATAATTAAGGAAAGATATCAGGTGCCACCAACGTTTGAAAAACTAATTAATTAGCATTAATTTAGCCAGCTCATGAGATGTATCTTATGTATCTTTGAGATAGTGCGCATATATGCATTTAAGATATTTGCGAATAAGGAATTAAAAATTTCATTTAAATAACTATTTGATCAATAATTAAAATAGATAATAACTTTACAAAAATAATCCAACAACTTTTAAAGCAGTGTTTATTACACAAGGTATGCAAACAAATACTACCCAAAGCAATTCAATTTTCTTATTGATTTATATTGATATTTGTAATTCAATCTGTAAGAGTTTTTATCCAAATTAAATGTCCACATTCCCCTAAAATTTAATGGCAAGCCTTGAATCTTAACCCTTGGTATCGTTGACTAGTTAATTGTCTGCATCAAAAGTAAATCCTCTCAAACGAAAAACTTTCATATGCACTGGGCGCATGAAACATGTGTCTCACTGACACATGGACCTGATCATAAGATACTGTCTTCCTCTCAAACACGGAAACTTTTCATGAAAAATAATAAAATGTACATAAAATTTTAGCAAAATAAAATAGAATAATTTTTAAGTACTTTCAAAGTACAAAAAATTATCCTCTCTCATTTCACATATATAGGGAGACCTGTCTCAATTCAAACCTATTTACACGTACCGACCAAAGAAAATGGTCACTGTTTGACAATTTGAGAGTGATGATGAGGTCAGGACTCATGCGCACAAAAAGTCCAAGACTAGGTTCCTTCTTTTCCATCGATCCTTTTTCCTTTTTTTGTCTCGGCAGATCGCCATCTAAGGAACAAATATATGTAAAGCATTTGTAATGTTAATGGTGTCACAAATACAACAATATAAATAGTGGTACAAAATGATTATAATATATAATGTGAGTATGCCAAAACTCATTCAAAATGTTATTAGAGCATCTCCAACAGTCAATGCATAGCCAAAATATAGAGAATATTTTACATTGTTCATCCTCTAAACGCTCCTGTTCATGCTCCAACAACTTAGCTATATCCGGAAATTTTTTTTGCTAATGAACAATAGCTCATCAGATCTGATGAGCTACTGTACATTAGCAATTGAATTTCTTGCATTAAAATATTATACAAACTCCTTATTTTATCAATTCTTTCTCTCTCATCCGGATTTCTTTTTTTCTCTCATTCTCTCCGTTGCTTCCTTTTTTTCTTTTTCTTTTCCCTCTCATTCTCTCATTCTCTCCGTTGCCGTTGCTTTTTTTTTTTTTCTCATAAACCAAATGAAATAAAAAAAAAAAAAAAAAAAAAAGAGAAAAGAAAGAGACCTGTTCATGAGCAAAAGAACTAATCCAAACACAAAACACAAACCACAAAACAAAATCCAGTTCTTAAAATAAATTTGAATCAGAACAAGCAAGTATGAAAAAAAAAAAAAAAAGCCGATCTAACCCAACCTGGCGGTGGAGATGATGGAGCGGCGACTGGAGCAGCGGTGGAGATGCTGGAGCGGCAGTGGAGATGCATGTGGTGGAGGCCAAGCCGATCTCTCCTAGTCTTTCTTCTCTCTCTCTGTCTCTTCTCCGATGAGAAGAGCAAATTTTTTTTTTTTTTTTTTTTTTTGAGGAATAGAGGAGCAAATGAGATGTTGCTGGAAGGTTCTGGAGGAGAAAAGGAGAAAAAGAAATAAAAGAAGGGGGATAGAGGACACGTGTGTGGAGGAGAATGAAATGAAAGAATAAAAAATAAAAAAATCCTAATTAAGATATTTTATCACAATATTTTTACAATATTTTTACAATAAATTTTAAGTAACAAATTGTTATTAGTTAATATTGGCGAGAAAAAAGATAATTTCAGTGGTGAGTTCAAATTAGAATTAGTAACAACTTTTCACATAAATTTTGTTGTGAAAGTATTGCAAAAAATGTTGTAAATATAACACTTTTTATTAAAAAATATAATTGTTGTGAATAAATATAGGAAAAATAAATGATGATAAAGAATGAATGAAGAAATAATATTTAAATGAGATAGAGAATGGGATAGATAATCTGTTGGAAGTGTATTTGAAAAAATGGATATGTAAAAGCTAAATGTCACTGTTCATTCTCCAAACAGTACAAAAATTTGCTGAAACTATTGGAGATGCTTTTAGAGTATTCACAATAGCCTCAACAAGTTTTTAGATAAATTAACTCAAAAAATTAACTTTTATTATTTTAATAAACACATACTCACATTAGAATCAATATTTATTTCTCTATTTAATTTTAATAATATTTTTTCTCTCTCATTGAGTAAATAATTATTTTATTGTTTTATGTCTTTCCTACCCCCAACTTTTCCTTCCACGTTATCTCCTTCACGTTTTTCAAAAAAATAAAATAAATAAATAAATAACTTCTCTTTCACCTTCACATATCAATACCAGAAAACCTCCTTTTGCGACAACTAGCCTATGGGCTCTTAGAGGCTTTTTTATTTTGTTGGTAAAGGTTAATAATTTGCATCCATTATAATTTAAAATTATTATATTTTTCAATTGCAAAAATACCTAAGAGTGTTATGAAAAAAATTATTTCATCCACAAATGCAAAATACTCATTACACTCTTAGGTATTTTTGTGATTGAAAGATATAGTAATCCGAAATTATAATGGATGCAAATTATTAACTTTTACAAAAAAAAAAAAAAAAAAAAAAAAAAAAAAAAAAAAAAAAAAAGAGAAATAACAGCCTCTGAGAGCTCGGCTAGGTCTCTTAATTAACTTGAATCAATGCTTTTCTTTTTTTCTTTTTTTTTTTTGTGCATTATTGAAATTAATATATAGCTTTAAGTCTTTAATCCATGCAATCTTGATACAATTCATTATCAATATTTACTTTGCATAGTTGTGCTGGACAAATTTCAATATTTCATTGATAAAATTTTATATTCAATACAATTTCGTTAATCAAAGTGTTGCAAAATCCTATTACATCTCTTAACTTAGCTATTGAAATAATCTCCTCTCATACATAACATTGATATTTTTACAAAAAAATAATTCACTTGGAATATTGCTTTAAAAACTAATTTGCTAGTTTTCAAATAAGTTATTTTTCCTTAATTAATCTATTCCCTAATTTAGATATTATTTTAGGAAACAGTTTTGTTCCAAATCAATTTGGCTGAATTTTTCCTAAACTCACTATGGCAATTGAAAAAATTATCCATGTATAATTTTTGTTATATGACTATTTTAATGAATTGTGTGATTTGTTTAAATAATATGTATGGATAGGCTTTTCACTTATTTTAGTCCCTACCTCCCCGATCCCAAGATGAGCTTGAAATTTCTACAAAGGGTAATTGAAGTTACTTTGATAGTTTGGAAGTAATCACAACTCAAAAGTGCTTAAATTACTTTGAAAACATTGCTAAAAAATGACCTTTGTTTACTATTTTGATCATAACTTTTGATCCACAAATACATTTTGCGTGTTAGGTTTATTTCATTGGAAAGTATGCATCTTGAGCTTCAATTTTAACATAAATTTTTCCTAATTTAGATTTATATTAAGTGAGTTATGGCCGTTTGAAGTTGGGTCATTAGAACTGTTAGGAATTAGGGTTTTGAAAGTATGCGTACGTATGAATCAAGTGTGCGTACACACCCTCAAAAGATCCATACGCACACCAATTTTCTAGGTTTCAAAACTTCAATTTTAGGTCCCCAAAACATCACCCTTTGATGTGGGCCGGCCTTTAGACCCTTGGGAACATCCAAAACCCTCTAAATGAGTTTGAAAATCCTAGTTTAAGCATATAAATTCAATCTTATGCCTCCAACTCAAACCCTAGATAAAGAGAGACTCTTTTTCACTAAAACTCATCCAAGAACACTCTTATCTCTGAATCTTCTGCACGCATAGCCACTATGCACGTTTTTGGTTCTTCAAAACCTCTCTCTATTACTCATTAAGGTAGAAACTATCAATCTCATTCCAAAGAAACCTTTTTCAAACATTCTTTCTAAAGCTTTTCAAGAATATCTTTTTACTTTGAGTTGTGATTACTAATGGACTATTGATATATTTAATTCCCTTGATTATCATTGGATCTTGTTGTGTAGGCACTGAAGGGCTAGTTAAATATCTACCAAGTTGTGTTCTATAGGCAAAGTGAGTCTCTCTCCACGGCTCCTCCTTAATTTGGATTTTTATAACTTGTGTTCTTATTATTCTTAATTTGATTTATATGTTGTGCATACTTAGAAATATGATTTGTTTTGTTTTATTTTGATTTATTGTGTCTCACTATGTTTTGAATGGAGAGTTGAATTAATATAATAGAAGTATGCTAGGTTTTGTTTGATTGTCATATTGTTGCTTGCTTTAAAACTGTGTTTCTGGGCGTGTATATGTACGTATTCTTTATGCATGCGTACGCATACTCAAGGCCTAGAAACGCAGATTTAGGGTTCTTCTTGATTTCATTTGTTTTGCTTTGTTTTATTACTCTATTTAGGTCTTGTTGAGTCTAGTTTTCACATGTTTATGTCTAGGGTTAGTAGAATAACATGTTTCACATGCTTGGATTGATAGATTAATGATTAGGGTTTATGCTTTGATGAACTACATGAAAATTTGAACATGCATTGATGCATAGGTGCTGAGGTGTTATGATGCAATGAAGTAAGTGAAGGTAAGTTATGCATATGAATATGAAAATGCTTCTGAACTTGATGATTGGCCTCTTTGATTGATGAATGCCATGACGCTATGCTTGAATGATTGAATATGCTTGATTAAATTCCTTGTTGATGCTACTGCCTTGGGCATACTTGCTGCCCTTGGATATATATATGTTAGATGAATGATAGGATTTTATGCTATGGATGAGTGTGGGACATATGTCATGTTTGGATTTTAGATGCATGATAGTGTGTGCAGGTATAGAATAACATATTAGAAGACCCTTTGATGGGATTAGGATTCGAAACACAATGAGTGGAGGCCGACCTACGGGTCGGGTGAGGTTGGGTGTCTAACACCTTCCCATCCCCATACCTAAACTCCGAACACATGCTCTAATAAAGATCACTCCTTCCACAAGAGTGCTATACTTAAGGTTCCTAGAGCTAATCTAGGTAGAGACTCCATTTACACCCTCCATTCGGTCCACCCTAGGCCGAAGTGTACTTCCCATGAGGAAACCATTCTTTGCAGACACTTGCGTCCACAGTACCTAAAATAAATAATTCCCAAACGGGCACTATAAAATAATTTTAAAAATAAAAATAAATAAATAAATAAATAAAAACTATTATACATTTCATGATTAACTTCCTAACTCTCTACACATGAAGCCTTATCCTGTGCAATAGTGCATTACCATCCAAATCCAAGTTTTCAACAATAACCCCCAGTGGAAAAAAAAAAAAAACAAACAAACAAACAGTGTCGTAGTTCAGCTTGTGATGTGGTGGATGACAACCCCAACACTATTAATAGATTCAAACACAACTACTTTCTTATTGCTAATATTGCATTGTCACAAGACATCAAAGTATATGCTTTAGTTGTGGTTCCTCCATAGTCCATGCTCCTTTTGTTTCTCTCTCTCTCTCTCTCTCTCTCTCTTATCGCTTTTCGCTGAAGTCCCCCTTTCATCCCTATTGCCGCATCATTATTGCTAGACTGAAACAATTTTTCAATCTTAACTCTTTTTTTTTTTTTTTTTTTTTTTTTTTTTTTTTTTTATTGGACCGGATTTCATTTAGAAAGCTGAAAAAAAAGACAATAAAGTCCAAAACACAGCTGCACACAACAGAAACACAGAGGCAGCAACAAGCTGATACATGGAAAACATTAAGTCTTATCCAGCTGAAGAACGTGTTGCACCATAGGAGGAGAAACTCCTTTCCAGACTTGGTTAGTGCCGCTGCGTTTTGCAAACTGTGCAAGCTCATGAGCAACCTTGTTGCAGTCCCTTCTTAGGTGGTTAATCTGCCAAACTATAAATGACCTTAAGTTTTCACTGATCCCTTGAATAAAATGGCCAACGCATCCCCCCTTGTCACCTGCTGCCAAGCTTTGAGCCATTGTGAGTGCATCAGTCTCTAGCAAGATCCGTTGTAGCCCCATCTCTTTGGCTAATAATACTCCTTTCTCAATGGCAATAGTTTCTGTCTCTAAACTCGTGTAATGGCCAGGAAGGGACATACACATAGCTGCAATGGTCTCACTTTTGCTGTCTCTAATGATCACGCCTATACTTGAGGGCCTGCCATCCTCTGATGTAGCACCGTCCACATTAATTTTATACATCCCCATAGGTGGAGCTCTCCATTTTGAATCTGCACAAGCTGTTCCACAATTGCATAAGTTGGAAGCCTCCTTATAATCCTGAATAAGTCTTCTAGCAAAACTCCAAACTTGGTCAGGGGACTGAAAATCTACTTCAAACACTTTTAGGTTCCTGCTACACCAAAGGGACCAAGCAGTCACAAAGAAAAGCTCAAGATCCTGTAAAGTGCCAGCTGCCATAAATCCCAGTGCTATATCTGCAATATCCAAATAATTGGATTTAAGGTTCACTGGACAATCTTTCCACTTGTCCCAGACCTGCCTAGCTGCATCACAGAGGACTAAAGAGTGTAATATGGTTTCAACCCCATGATCACAAATGGGACATATAACACTTGTATTAATACCTCTCTTGCACAAATTCAACTTTGTTGGGAGAGCATTCATACACGCTTTCCACGCAAAAATACAAATCTTTGCTGGAACTTTTAAGTGCCACAATTTCCTCCACAATGGGGTTCTTGGGTCCCCATTAGAGCATTCAGCAACCTCAACAGAATCCACCACCTTGAGAGCAATGTAATACGCACTCTTCACAGTGAACTCACCTCTTTTATTGCCTATCCAAATAATTTTGTCTTCAGGCAAATTGTAACTCAAAGGAATATTTAGAATTGTATTAGCTTCAAAGGGGAGAAATAGGGACCTGACTAAATCAGCTTTCCACCTTCTACTCTCCGAGTCTATAAGAGTTGAGACCATTGGGAAATCAGTAAGGATGCGAGGTGGGGAGATTACCTTGTAGGTTGAGGGAGTGGGCAGCCACTTGTCTTCCCATATGTGGATTACTTTACCATTACCTACCCTCCATCTAGTTCCTCTTTTAATAACCTCCAAACTGTTGAAGATACTTCTCCAAGCATACGAAGGGTTACTTCCCAGCTGCGAATTGAAAACATCGCCATGGGGAAAGTATTTTGCCTTATATATGCGAGCTACTAGAGAATGAGGATTGGAAAGCAACCTCCACCCTTGTTTAGCTAGCATAGCTAAGTTAAAAGCTTGCAAGTTTCTATACCCCATTCCACCTCTTAGCTTGGATTTGCACATAGTCTTCCAATTAATCCAAGCTATTTTTGACTCCTTTTGCCTTTGTCCCCACCAAAATCTTCGCATCATACCTGCAATCTCGTCACAAAGTCCCTTTGAAAGCTGGAAGCAGCTCATGGTGTATGTTGGGATGGCTTGGGCGACGGCTTTTATTAGGACTTCCCTTCCCCCACCCGAAAGGAGCTTCTCTTTCCAGCCAGACAATTTTTTCCCCACCTTCTCTTTTACTTCTGCAAAAATTCCCTTTTTTGACTTGCCAATGATTGATGGGAGGCCCAGGTATTTGCTATGTCTCTGGTCTTGCATAGGCCCCAGGATTTCTAGTACTTCATTTTTCAACCCACTGGGAGCATTGTGACTAAAGAAAACTGAGGACTTGTCTACATTGATCTTTTGCCCCGATGCCACCTCATAGAGCTCAAGAATTTCAGTGAGTTTTTGACATTTTTTTCAATCTTAACTCACAGGTGAAAAAGTAAAAGACAGAATGTGAGAGACCAAAAGCCAAAGCAAGATAGAACATAACAGACATGAAGACTTATCTAAAGCAAGATTAAATTTTGACCTTATTTTTAATTTGAAACAATAAACTTGAAACTTTAAAGAGATCTGATAGTTGAGATCCCAACGCAACCTGTAAGGCAAAAATCTTAACCAAGAAATTCATCTACACAAAAAGAATAAAAATAAGTAAATAACAACATAATGCATTAGCGGTGAACCTAAAATCAAGAATATGACTTTCAAAACAACATTAATGATTAAACACATAAAAAATCACATTAAACCTCTTGGATTCAAGGCTTCCAACCTATAGAGATAGAATTATGAACAATGAAGGATTTGGTATTGTTAATTTTTGTTGAGTGCGTGCGAATAAATAAGGATAAGTATAAGAATTTAAGAGCAATTATATTTTTTAAAAAGAAGTTAAAAGCTGTTTAAATTGTAATCAAAAGTGTGTATATCTATTTAGTTTTTTTTTTTTTTTTTAAACGTGAGGATGTTCTTTGAATTTTTTTTTATAGGGAAAAAAAAAAAAGCAATGTGGGGTTGTTTAACCTTTTTTTTTTTTTTAACTTGTTTTTCTGTTTAAAAAATAATAGTAAATAAATGTATAGTTGTTTTGAATAAGTGGGTTAGTGGGAGAGTGATCTTATTTTGTAGAAAATGTTTTAGGTGAAAGTTAGGGATGTATTTTTACAGTATTATCCTTAATTTTTGTCTTTGCTTAAACTTAAGGTGTAGGGGTATTTTTGAACTACTGAAAAGTCCATTCTAAATAGGGGAAGCCTCTTAAATAATATAGGGGAAAAAACAATAGCAATGTGGAGTTTTTTAACCTTTTTTTTTTTTAACTTGTTTTTTTATTTTAAAAAAAAAACAATAAATGTATAGTTGCTTTGAATAAGTGGATTAGTGGAAGAGTGATCCTATTTTGTAGGAAATATTTTAGGTGATAGTTAGAGATGTATTTTTACAATATTATCTTTAAGTTTTGTCTTTGCTTAACTTAAGGTGTAGAGGTATTTTTGAACTACTAAAAAGTCTATTCCAAATAGGGGAAGCCTCTTAAATAGTAGTATAGGAAAAAAAAAATGCAATAGCAATGTGGGGTTGTCTAACTTTTTTTTTTTTTTTTTTTTTTTTTTATATATTTAGAAAAAAAAAAAAAAAAAAAAAAACCGTATAGTTGTTTTGATCAAATGGGTTAGTGGAAGACTGATACTATTTTGTAGGAAATGTTCTAGGTTATAGTTAGAGATGTATTTTTATAGTATTATCCTCAAGTTTTGTCTTTGATTAAACTTAAGGTGTAGGACTATTTCTGAACTCCTAGGAAAAAAAAAAAAAAAAAAAAAAAAAAAAAAACAGCAACGTGGATTTGTTTAACTTGTTTTTCTTTTTCTTTTTTATAAAGAAAAAAACAATAAATGTATAGTTGTTTCGAATAAGTGGGTTAATAGGAGAGTGATCATATTTTGTAGGAAATGTTTTAGGTGAGAGATAAAGATGTATTTTTACAGTATTATACTCAAGTTTTGTCTTTGCTTAAACTTAAGGTGTAGGCATATTTTCGAACTATTGAAAAGTCATTTTCAAGCAAGGGAAACCCCTTAAATAGTAATATATAAAAAAATAAGTAAATAAGAAACAGCAATGTGGGTTTGTTTAACTTGTTTTTCTATTTTTTTTTAAAAAAACAATAAATGTATAGTTGTTTTGAATAAGTGGATTAGTAGAAGAATGATCCTATTTTGTAGGAAATATTTTACGTGAGAGTTAGAGATGTATTGTCACAGTATTAACCTCAAGTTTTGTCTTTGTTTAAACTTAAGGTGTAATGGTATTTTTGAACTATTAAGAAGTCCTTTCAAAACAAGGAAAACCTTTAAATAGTAGTATTAGGAAAAAAAACAGCTGTAATGCAGGGTTGTGGTGAGGTAACGTTGAATGTTAAATATTTTTGGTAGATTGGTGAGACAAATGCGTGAATTTTTTTGAATCCTATATATTTGCTGAATGCTCTTTACCTTACCAAATTGCAAAAAATGTGAAAGAGTCCATCTCCATTGTACTAACATTACACCCTATAAGAAGTGCCTAACCACATACTATTCAATTTCAACCCTAGTCCCTTTCACCTTTGATGTCAAGAAACCATTAGGACCCATTGCAACAACTCCCATATTTTGGTTCAAAAGCACACAACTCCAAGCCAAATACACTGTTAGAGCAATGGCAGAGAGAGAGGAAAACATAGTGCTTTTTCCATTCATGGCACAAGGCCATATTATACCTTTCCTAGCCTTAGCCCTCCACATAGAACAAAGCAAAAACTACACAGTAACTTTGGTCAATACCCCCTTAAACATCAAGAAGCTAAGGCCCTCTCTCCCTCCAAACTCCTCCATTAACCTCGTTGAAATCCCTTTCTCAAGCTCTGACTATGGCCTCCCTCCCAACACTGAGAACACAGACGCTCTTCCTTACTACCAAGTCATCCAACTCGTGGAAGCCGGCATTTCTCTCAAGCCATCATTCAAGAAGCTCATTGAAAACCTCACCGAAAAACAAGGCAACCCTCCACTTTGTATCATTGCTGACATTTTCTTTGGATGGACTGCAAGTATTGCTAAAGAGCTCAATGTGTTTCATGCAATCTTTAGTGGTAATTGCGGGTTCGGCTTGGCTTGTTACTATTCTCTCTGGATACACCTGCCTCACAGGTATGTGGATTCTGATGAGTTTTCTTTGCCTGATTTTGCTGAGGCTTCAAGCATTCATGTTTCACAGTTGGCAAAAACTATAAAAGAGGCTGATGGTACTGATCCTTGGTCTATCTTTCACCAAAAGAAGAATCTTCCAGAGTGGGTGAAATCTGATGGGATTTTGTTTAACACTGTGGAAGAGTTTGACCTTGTTGGATTATTGTACTTTAGGCGCAAACTTGGTCGGCCTTTTTGGCCTATTGGGCCGGTTCTTTTATCCACAAAAAGGCAAGCTCGTGCTGGCAAAGAAGGTGGTATTAGTTCTGAGCTTTGTCTTGAATGGCTTAACACAAAGCCTTTTAATTCTGTTCTTTATGTGTCTTTTGGCTCAATGAACACCATCTCTGCCTCACAGATGATGCAATTGGCTATGGGATTGGAGGCTAGTGGCAAGAATTTTATTTGGGTAGTTAGACCACCAATTGGGTTTGACTTGAACTCAGAATTCAAATCAAATGAATGGTTGCCGGAAGGATTTGAAGAGAGAATAAAGGGATCAAAAAGAGGGTTACTAGTGCATAATTGGGCACCCCAGGTGGACATTTTGTCTCACAAGTCTGTTTCTACATTTTTGAGTCATTGTGGGTGGAATTCAGTGCTTGAATCGCTTAGTCATGGTGTGCCTATTATCGGGTGGCCTATGGCAGCAGAGCAATTTTTCAATGTGAAGTTGCTGGAGGAAGAGTTGGGAGTTTGTGTGGAGTTAGCTAGAGGGAAGAGCTGTGAGATTAGACATAAAGATATAGTTGAGAAGATTGAGTTGGTGATGAATGAGACAAAGAAAGGCAATGAAATGAGAAGTAGAGCTTGTGAAGTGATGGAGATGATTAAGAATGCCAAGAAAGATGAGGAAGGTTTCAAAGGGTCTTCTGTCAAAGCCATGGATGACTTTTTCAGTGCTGCATTGTCAATGAGGAAGAAGACTAAGAAGGAACAGGATATTGTGGCCTGATTGATGGAGAAAGAATTTTGGAAGAATGGATTTTGGGTAAACATGGAAACTTTTTTCCATGTTATTTCAATCTTTGTCTAGATTTAGTGACTTTTTATCTCCATTTTAGACACAGTGATAATTACCCACTATGTGTGTATGGGACAGCTAAAATCATGTTTTGAAAAACATGATTTCAAATATAATTGTGAACTGTATTCATTTCATAATTATATTTGAAATTTAGCTGAAGGGTGTGCCACAATATATATGCAAAAATAACTTGTGTTTTAATCTGAGTTTAATTTTAGTATAACAGCATATATTATTCTTTTTGTACTTTTAAAAAAAAAAAAAAAAAAAATTACTCTTACAGTATAAGTGACAAGAGCAATTGAAAATAGTGGGTTCTACTAATGGTTATGTTGTTTGGCACCTGCTTTCACAAAACAGGTTTTAGAAAACTGTTCTAAAAAATTATTGTGCAAAATAGTTTTTTTTTTTTTAATTAACACACATTTTCACTTTCTGTTTTCAATTACATTTTTGTAATAAAAAGAAACTACTATATACATATATATAAATAATTATAAGATCTCTCTCTCTTAACAAAGACTACTGCAAGACCATCACCCTCAACTGGAGTTGTGAGATCACGACCCTTAACACTGCAACCAAGACTTCCATGATTTGGGTTCTCCCTCTTTTTAGATCTAAGTTTAATGTTCTTGTTATTAGGTCAATATTCTAGTGCTTTTTTTTTTTTTTAGGTGTGTCCATAATATCTAGGATTCAAACTGTTGCGCTCTTATCTTGATTCTCCATGAATAAAGTCGTTTATGAGATCAATGGCGAACGAAACCAAGTTCCTCTTCCCAAGGCTCTGCCTATTTCCTTCATGTTGCAGGTTTATCTTGTGGTTTTAAAACTAGGCTTGTTTGGACAATATAAGATTGAAGCACACGCATATGTACCATGCAAATTTCCAGGCGATAGTATTGTAAATATATGTCACTCCCTGTCCCGTCCTATGCTACACCACATAAAAACTTTAGTCTAAAATGTAACCATTTTTTTTTTTTTTTTTTGGTTGGATATTGAGCAAAGAAAAAGAGAGGAAGGAAATCTTATTCTGAAGGCATATATTCTTTGATTATACATACCAAACGGCCGCTTAATTTCCTAAGTCTTTTGTTACTTAATGAGGGACCTGGTTTTGAATCTCCAAAAAAACACATGCATAATCCCAGCTGATGCTGAGAACACAAACTCTCTTCCCTTCCACCTTATCCTCAATCTCTTTATGACTTCTTTTTCCCTCAAACCCCATTTCAGAAAACTCATCTTCTACACCACTTTGCCTTATTACTGATTTTTTTTTTTTTTTTTTTTTTGATAATCTGCCTTATTACTGACTTAGTACTTTATCCATGGTGTACTGATGATATTGCTCACGATCGAGTTTGGTACTATATTTCATGCCTTGTTTTCTGTAGTTGGAGTTTTTGGCTACGCATGTTACTTCTCGATTTGTCTGATGAAAATTCACACTGCCTGATTTCCCAGAGGCAAATACAAATTCAAGTCTCATAAAACCATAAAACCCAAAAATCTTGAGTTTATTAGAAGGATAAAATCCAATATTGCTGGAAGGGTTGCTATGGCCCAAAATTGCTGGTCTCAAAGCATTCGTTGTTTTGTGGGCTCTAGATGCAACTCACTTGAAACCGTCTTATCTAGGACCAACCTCAGCTTAAACTTCCTCAAGCCCAAATGTCCATCTCGAATCTTGAACTCCCTAACGCCAAAAATAAATAACTAAATAAATCAATCTTGGTCCATCCAAGTGATGGTATATCAATTATCAATAGGCCCGCACGACTTCAGTTTTTTTTTTTTTTTTTTTTTGAAGGGTTTGCATGGCGTTGAATGAGAATCGAAAATAATTTTTTGGTTTTTGTTTAGGGCCGTTTTTTTTATTTTAAGAAACAAAAAAAATCAAAATTAGTCTTTTGAAAATAAGCTGTCTTTTAATTTTTTTATCACATATTTAGGTTGCAATGCCAGGCTTGAAAAGTCAGCTTTTTTTTTACTATTCAACTTATTTTTGCTACTATTTAAGAATTTCATCTATCTTTTTGGTACTATTCATAGGTTTCACTATACTATTTCAATTACCTTTTAGCTTTATTTACGGTATTTTTAGCAAAAAAATTTCAGTTTCAATTAAATAAGTTGTTCTCAAATAGACTCTTAATATAAATGTTATAAAATAAAATAAAAGACTATATCTTTTAATAAATACTATACAAATAAACTACTGTAAACTATAAAATATTCTAATAAACATTTAAAAGAATAAGATAATCAAATAAAGATAAAGTAATGTTACAGATACAAACTATTTTATAACATTTTTACAAACTGCTGATATAGCTTTAGTATTTTCCAAAGAGTTATTGCAAGTAAAAATGTGATATTAATGATGGGTCCATATTAGAACTAGTAAGAACTTGTCATATTAGCAATTTGTAAAAATGTTGTAAAATAATTTATATCAGTAGCATTACTCAATAAAGATATTAGATAAGATAAGGTGAGTTGGTTAACAAATTTTGGAAATTGGTTTGGTAAACTTTTTTTAGAGAAGATGGTTTGGTCAACTGAAATGAAGGGACTAATTATTAAAACTAGACAAATACAAAAATATATCATATAGAATATAAGAAAGGGTTGGATTCCAATTGATCATCAAATTGATAAAAATATAGTATTATTTAACCTAGAGGATTGGCCAAGTTGGTGGGGCTCTTGATCTCAAAGTGCTTGTATTGAGCTCGACTAGGTGTGCTCCCTAGTTCGAGTCCTGCTACTTGCACTTTGAAAAGAATTTCCTGGGTCAGTGCTTTACCCCTTCGTGAGCCCACCCGATATAAACAGTGATTAGTCTCTAATTGAAAGCCTTGAGGAAACACTATGAGAAACCAAAAAAAAAAAAAAAAATGAAATATATTAAATATGGGTCCTGCTAACGAGTGCCCTAAGGGCATTCATTAATAATTCATTTTAAAAAAGTTTTGACATCACTTTTAGGGGAAATGAAAAAAAATTGTCAAAACATTAATTGTATATTTTTTTTTTCCCATAAAAATTTTCTTTAACTGGATTCTTAACTAGTGTCTTAAGGGCACTCGTTAGTATTTCCCATTAAATATTACATTGCGTTGATTCTAATGCATGATCATGTTGGGAAAACAAATTAAATAAATTAAGGAGCATGATCGTTATATACTCCCAATGTTCACAGACCATTCACAAAGTGTAGACATTAGTGGGAATTATTTATATATACATATATATATATATATATTGGTTAAAAGGAATTATTTATATATTTCCGTGTATTCAAGTTAAAGACAATTATTATTATTATTATACTCCTTTGAGATGCTCTCTCATAGTCCTTCGGATCCAAGCCATTTTGTCTCATTCTTTTTCTTTCTTTTTTTTGAGAATCATTTTCTTTCATTCTTTTATTCATCTCCATTTGAAACCAGCTACAACCCATACATTAGAGTAGCAACCTACCGACATTGAAGTTTAGCAAAAAAAAAAAAAAAAAATAGAGTAGCAACCTACCAAAACTAGCATGTCCCATCAGCAAGACCTGAAAATTAAAGGAATAGTTGAGGAATTTTATGTATGTTTACTTTCTTTATGTCTCAGTAGTAGCTCTCAAACTGTTAATTTATTTTTATTTTTTTGACAAATTACAACTTACTCATATAATTTTGTCCAAAATTTAAGTTACCTATACGTGATTACTTTATCCACCTTAAGTTAGTACAATTAGATTTTTTTTTAACCCACATTTGTTAAAAATATGGTTAAATATGTGATTTTACTTCACTTTTATGTTTCTCTCCTCCAAAAATACAAAAAAAAAAAAAAAAAAAACACACAAAAATACAAGATTAAATAAAATAAAAAATAATCTAGTGGAATACTTGTATCATGGAATTTTAAACCATAAATAGGC
Source organism: Quercus tomentella (assembly GCA_028535165.1). NCBI lineage: Eukaryota > Viridiplantae > Streptophyta > Magnoliopsida > Fagales > Fagaceae > Quercus > Quercus tomentella. Next base: position 6,887,047 of record JAPQVY010000133.1, read on the forward strand.
AACTTAAATTTCAGTAAAACCTTAGGTGAGTAAAGTGTCAAATTTAAAACTTTAAAACTGCAGGTAGGCAACTTAAATTTTGGCTAAATCATAAGTGGTTAAGTTGTAATTTACCTTTTTTTTTTAAAGGTTTTACTAACATATGTCCTTAGGCATTAATAAACCAATTTATAAAAAAATTTATAGAAAAATGAAAAAGTGACTAACTTTTTTTTTTTTTTTCATAAAAAAAAATTTCTAAAATAGGTTATTAAAAGACATTCATTAACCCAAGAATATTTATCATAACACATATTTTTCATAAAAAAAAAATTTTAAAAAAAAAAACTTGAAAAAAAGCCATACAATACAAGCCTATATAAAGTAAATAATCCAAGCCAACTTTAATAAATTAATAAGATAAAGATAGTATGTAAATTATCTTTATAATTGCTTTGACTCATCAAATCTATTGTAACTTGTAAGAAAGAAGCCTAGCAGATTAGCAACGTTACTCACTTCAAAGCTTAGAAAACGTTTGATAAGGGAAGATATTTAATAAGGAAATTATTAGGTGCCACCAACGTCTGAAATACTAATTAATTAGCATTCATTTAGCCAACTCCTGAGATATATCTTATGTATCTTTGAGATATTATGCATATATGCATTTAAAATATTTGCAAATATAGAATTAAAGATTTCATTTAAATAACTTTTTGATCAATTATTAAAATAGATACTAATAATTTTATAAAAATAATCCAGCAACTTTTAGGACAGTGTTTATTACACAATGTATGCAAACGCATACTACCCAAAAAAAATCAATTTCATTTAATATTCATATTTGTAATTCACTCTATAAGAGTTTTTAACCAAATTAATTGTCCACATTCTCCCAAAATTTTAATGGCAAGCCTTGGCCCTAGGTATCATCAACTAATTAATTGTCTACATCAGTAATACATTACATCCTCCCAGACATGGAAGCTTTTCATGAAAAATAATATAAAATATATATATATATATATATAATTTTAGCAAAATAAAATAAGGTAATTCTTAGATACTCTCGATCATGAAAATTAGTACTTTCTTAAATCACATTATAGTAAAATCTATTTTATCTATACTTCAAAAGTATCTAAAAAATTTTCACAATAAAATCTATTTATCTGTAATCTAGAAGTACCTAAAATTTTTCAATAAAACATACCTCAGTGCGTCTCAATTTGAACCTGTTTACCCGTACCGACCAAAGAACATGGTCAATATTTTACAATTTGAGAGTAGTGATGAGGTCAGGACTCATGAGCACAAAAGTCCAAGGTTTATTTAGACTGCGTTCCTTCTTTTCCATCGGCACTTTCTCCTTTTTTTGACTCGGCAGAACGCCATTCCAGGAACAAACATATGTAAAGCATTTGTAATAATAATGGTGTCACAAATACAACAATATAAATTATAAATAGTGGTACAAACTCTTTTTATAATTTTTTTTACACATTTGGACCAGGATATTGTAAGTGGGTTATCCCACATCGGCTAACTGTGTTCTTCTTCAAGTTTAAAACTTTCACACAGCATTTAAGAGTTACAAACTTTTTTATACTGTAAAGTTGTGTCATGTGTGATATTAATCCTTAGGCGGATCAGGATATTGTGAGCCATCCAGAACATTATTACCTTACCAAATTGCAATAAATGTGAAAGAGTCCATGTCCATTGTACTAACATTACTCCCCATAATCTGGTCAAAAAATAAACATTACTCCCCATAAAAAGTGTCTCAACAACATACTATTCAATTTCAACCTAGTCCCACAAATCACTAAAAATCAGACAAACTATTTTCTTTTCACTTTTGATGTCAAAAAAACCTTTTAAGACCACTTCAACAACCCCCATAATTTGGTTCAAAAGCACACAACTCCGAACCAAATACACTGTTAGAGCGATGGCACAGAGAGAGGAAAACATAGTGCTATTCCCATTCATGGCACAAGGCCATATTATACCTTTCCTAGCCTTAGCCCTCCACATAGAACAAAGCAAAAACTACACTGTAACTTTGGTCAATACCCCCTTAAACATCAAGAAGCTAAGGTCCTCTCTCCCTCCAAATTCCTCCATTAACCTCGTTGAAATCCCTTTCTCAAGCTCTGACTATGGCCTCCCTCCCAACACTGAGAACACAGACGCTCTTCCTTACTACCAAGTCATCCAACTCGTGGAAGCCGGCGTTTCTCTCAAGCCATCATTCAAGAAGCTCATTGAAAATCTCACCGAACAACAAGGCAACCCTCCACTTTGTATCATTGCTGACATTTTCTTTGGATGGACTGCAAGTGTTGCTAGAGAGCTCAATGTGTTTCATGCAATATTTAGTGGTGCAGGTGGGTTCGGCTTGGCTTGTTACCATTCTCTCTGGATGAACCTGCCTCACAGGTATGTGGATTCTGATGAATTTTATTTGCCTGATTTTGCTGAAGCTTCAAGCATTCATGTTTCACAGTTAGCAATGACTATAAAAGAGGCTGATGGTACTGATCCTTGGTCTATCTTTCACCAAAAGAAGAATCTTCCAGAGTGGGTGAAATCTGATGGGATTTTGTTTAACACTGTGGAAGAGTTTGACCATGTTGGATTGTTGTACTTTAGGCGCAAACTTGGTCGCCCTGTTTGGCCTGTTGGGCCGGTTCTTTTATCCACAAAAAGGCAAGCTCGTGCTGGCAAAGAAGGTGGTATTAGTTCTGAGCTTTGTCTTGAATGGCTTAACACAAAGCCTTTGAATTCTGTTCTTTATGTGTCTTTTGGCTCAATGAACACCATCTCTGCCTCACAGATGATGCAATTGGCTATGGGGTTGGAGGCTAGTGGCAAGAATTTCATTTGGGTTGTTAGGCCACCAATTGGGTTTGATTTGAACTCAGAATTCAAAGCAAACGAATGGTTGCCAGAAGGATTTGAAGAGAGAATAAAGGGATCAAAAAGAGGGTTACTAGTGCATAATTGGGCACCCCAGGTGGATATTTTGTCTCACAAGTCTGTTTCTACATTCTTGAGTCATTGTGGGTGGAATTCAGTCCTTGAAGCGCTTAGTCAAGGCGTGCTCATTATTGGGTGGGCTATGGCAGCGGAGCAATTTTTCAATGTGAAGTTGCTGGAGGAAGAGTTGGGAGTTTGTGTGGAGTTAGCTAGAGGGAAGAGCTGTGAGATTAGACATGAAGATATAGTTGAGAAAATTGAGTTGGTGATGAATGAGACAAAGAAAGGCTATGAAATGAGAAGGAGAGCTTGTGAAGTGATGGAGATGATTAAGAATGCCATGAAAGATGAGGAAGGTTTCAGAGGGTCTTCTGTCAAAGCCTTGGATGATTTTTTCAGTGCTGCATTGTCAATGAGGAAGAAGACTAAGAAGGAACAGAATATTGTGGCTTGATTGATGGAGAAAGAATTTTAGAAGAATGGCTTTTGGGTAAACATTGAAACTTTTTTTCCATGTTATTTCAATCTTTGACTAGATTTAGTGACTTTTTATCTCCATTTTAGCTGCAGTGATAATTACAAACTATGTGTCTGGGACATAGCTAAAATCATGTTTTAAAAAACTTGATTTCAAATGTATTGTGAAATTTAAAACATGATTTTAGCTATGAAAATAGTGAGTCCCACTAATGGTTATGTTGTTTGGCACCTGTTTTCACAAAACAGTTTTTAAAAAATTCTTCATGTTGTTCATAAAAAAACAAAAACAAAACAAAACAGGTTTTAAAAAATTTTCTAAAAATTTTTTGTGCAAAATAGTTTTTTTTTTTTTTAAAATTAAAACACATTTTTCATTTTCTGTTTTCAATTGCATTTTTGAAATAAAAAGAAACTACTTTTTTTCATAATAAAATTTTTTTATAAGATCTCTCTCTCTCTCTCACAACAATGACCGCTGCGAGACTGTCACCCTCAACCTAGTGCTGTGAGATCACGTCCGGCAACACCGCAACCAAGACTACCATGATCTGGGTTTTCCCTCTCCTCAGATCTAGGTTTAATGTCCTTGTTATTAGGTCAATATCCTAGTTTTTTCTTTTCTTTTCTTTTTTTCTAAAGGAATAAGTATTAAAGTAAGTTTAAAAATTGACTGGTGTGTCCATGATATCCAAGATTTAAATTATTGCGAGCTTATCTTGATTCCCCTGTGAATAAAGTCATTTATGAGATCAATGGAGAATAAAGCCAAGTTCATCTCTTCCTATTTCCTTCATATTGCAGGTTTATCTTGTGGTTTTTTTTTTTTTTTTTTTTTTTTTGAGATGGATATCTTGCACTAGTTTTTAAAACTAGGCTTGTTTGGACAAGATAAGATTGAAGCACATGCATATGATATGTACGGTACCAAGCAAATTTCCAAGCGATAGTATTGTCAATATATGTCTAGAAAATAACTAAATTATTATTATTTTTTTTTTTTTGGATATTAAGCATTCCATCAAAAAATAAAAAAGGAAAGGAAGGGAATCTTATTCTGAAGGCATATATTCTTTGATTATATATACAGCACTAATGTGCGATTAAATTAACCTTCACTAAAAAAAAAAGAAAAAGAAAAAAAAAGATTAACCTTTACTAAAGGGTTTATTTGTTTAATTGACAATAGTGTGAAAGGGTATATAAATAAATAATTGTTTTAAAAAAAAGAATAACTAAATAAGCTTTAATGACTATAAAAACAAATGGGATAAAAACATATTTGGAGCATTTAATTTCAACAACCAATAAAATAATTAAATTAGTTCTTGTCATGTACAACACATATAACTCATTTAATTCAACTAATTAAGTGAATAATGTACATTACACATAATAAACAAAGTTAGGAATGGAGGCAGGGAAAAGTCTGTGGAATGGCATTTGGAAGCTTTGGGTACCTAACAAAGTTAGGCACTTCTTGTGGAGAGCGGTTCAAAATTCTTTGCCCACTAAACTCAATTTGTATAAGCGTCAGGTGGTGTCTGATGGCTGCTGTGATGTTTGTAGAACCTGCCTTGAAGACAATATCCATGCCTTGTGGTATTGTGATGTTGCAAGCGCTATATGGCAGACGGATGTTTGCTTTAATTTTATTCGAACTAAAAAATTTTCTACCTTTGCAGACATTGTTCAATTCCTGTGTTCGCATGGTTCTTCTGATCTGTTTACTCGGTTTGCTATGGTTGCTTGGAGTATATGGGAGCGCCGTAACAGGTTGCGAGTGGGACAACCCTCATGGAAGGTAGATGAAGTAGTCCAGCGAGCTTCAGAGCTCCTTCACGAATTCCAGGATGTGCAGACGCCAGTTCGTCGGGCTGTTGGTCGAAGTGAGGATCTACGATGGAAGCCATCTGACTTTGGCCTTTATAAAATCAATTTCGATGGTGCTGTGTTTGGTGATCAAGTTAGTGCAGGTATCGGGGTGGTCATTAGAGATTGGGAGGGTCAGATCATCGCTGCCTTAAGCCAGAAATGCGGTATCCGGGTTCTGTGGATTTGGTAGAGGCCTTAGCTGCGTGTAGAGCAATTAGCTTTGCCAAAGAACTCAACATTCATCAGATGGTGATTGAAGGTGATGTTAGTGTGGCTTGAATTTTGCCATAAGCCCATAAGGCCCAACCAAGCCCAATCCGGCCATAAAATTGACCTAATACAAGTTGTATTAGGAATCCCACTCAAACGACTTTATAAAGTAATATATATATATATATATATATATATATATATATATATATATATATGTGCTTTATTATATGCAGCTAAGAAGAAGAGAATTGATTTGAGAGAAATTCCAATTAACCTAGTGAGCAGCCGCATGAGAGAAAAGAGAGAAAAGAGAGGCAGCCAGCTTCTATTCTTATTTTTTCTGTGAGAGAGTGCTAGGGTGTAATTGGGAATTGGGTTTCTTGAGAGTGTTCTTATGCACTATTGTATTTTCCCTGATAATAGTGAAATTCCTGCAACTCCGTGGACGTAGGCTAATTGTCGAACCACGTAAATATTGTCTTGTGCGTGTGATTGTTTTCTTTGGCATGTGTTTTCTCTATTTGTTTTGTTTCTCACAGGTTGGGATTTTGGTTAAATTCCCTACAACTGGTATCAGAGCCTAGGGTTAGGTTTGAGTGGGAGCCATGGCAGAGGAAGCAGGAAAGGCGTCTGGAATAGAAAAGTTCGATGGCACAGACTTTGGATTTTAGAGAATGCAAATCGAGGATTACCTTTATGGGAGGAAGTTGCATCTACCGCTTCTAGGGGAAAAACCTGAGGCTATGAAGGCTGAGGAATGGACTCTTCTTGACAGACAGGTATTGGGAGTTATTAGGTTAACTCTGTCTAGGTCTGTTGCACACAATGTTGTAAAGGAGAAGACCACAGCAGATTTAATGAAGGCTTTGTCCGGTATGTATGAAAAGCCGTCCGCAAACAACAAGGTGCATCTGATGAAGAAATTGTTCAATTTGAAGATGGCAGAGAATGCATCAGTAGCACAACATCTAAATGAATTAATACTATCACAAATCAATTGTCGTCTGTAGAAATTGATTTTGATGATGAGATTCGTGCTTTGATCGTCTTGGCTTCTTTGCCAAACAGTTGGGAGGCAATGAGGATGGCAGTAAGCAATTCTACAGGAAAGGAAAAGCTCAAGTACAATGATATACGAGATTTAATTCTGGCTGAGGAGATTCGCCGAAGAGATGCAGGCGAAACCTCAGGATCTGGTTCTGCCCTAAACCTTGAGACAAGAGGCAGAGGTAATGACAGAAATTCAAACCGGGGCAGATCAAAATCCAGAAATTCTAATCGGAATAGAAGCAAATCTAGATCAGGCCAACAAGTACAATGCTGGAACTGTGGGAAAACAGGTCACTTTAGGAATCAATGCAAAAGTCCTAAGAAGAAGAATGGAGATGATTCTGCTAATGCTGTAACAGAAGAGGTACAGGATGCATTACTTCTTGCAGTAGACAGTCCACTTGATGATTGGGTTTTGGATTCAGGAGTTTCGTTTCATACCACTCCACACCGAGAAATCATACAGAATTATGTTGCAGGTGATTTTGGTAAGGTGTATTTGGCTGATGGTTCAGCCTTAGATGTTGTGGGTATGGGAGATGTTCGAATATTATTGCCCAATGGGTCTGTTTGGTTATTGGAGAAGGTTCGACATATTCCTGACCTGAGGAGGAATCTAATTTCTGTTGGACAACTTGATGATGAAGGACATGCAATACTATTTGTTGGTGGTACTTGGAAGGTTACAAAGGGAGCTAGGGTATTGGCTCGTGGAAAGAAGACTGGTACTCTGTATATGACCTCATGTCCAAGAGACACAATTGCAGTTGCTGATGCAAGTACTAATACAAGCCTATGGCACCGCAGACTTGGTCACATGAGTGAGAAAGGGATGAAGATGCTGCTGTCAAAAGGAAAACTACCAGAATTGAAGTCCATTGATTTTGACATGTGTGAAAGTTGAATCTTAGGAATGAAGAAAAATGTGAGCTTCTTGAAAACTGGCAGGACACCGAAGGCTAAAAAATTGGAATTAGTACACACTGATTTGTGGGGGTCTTCTCCAGTTGCATCCCTTGGAGGTTCAAGGTACTACATCACTTTCATTGATGACTCAAGCAGAAAGGTATGGGTTTATTTTCTGAAAAATAAATCTGATGTATTTGAAACCTTTAAGAAGTGGAAGGCCATGGTTGAGACAGAAACAGGTTTGAAAGTAAAATGTTTGAGATCATATAATGGAGGAGAGTACATAGATGGAGGGTTCAGTGAGTATTGTGCTGCACAGGGAATTAGGATAGAGAAGACCATTCCTGGGACACCACAGCAGAATAGTGTGGCTGAGCGCATGAACAGAGCTCTCAATGAGCGTGCTAGAAGTATGAGGTTGCATGCTGGACTACCAAAAACTTTCTGGGCTGATGCTGTTAGTACTGCAGCTTACCTGATAAACCGAGGACCATCAGTTCCTATGGAGTTCAGACTTCCTGAGGAGGTTTGGAGTGGTAAAGAGGTAAAGTTTTCACACTTAAAAGTTTTTGGTTGTGTTTCTTATGTTCATATTGATTCTAATGCTCACAGTAAACTTGATGCAAAGTCTAAAATATGTTTTTTCATTGGCTATGGTGATGAGAAATTTGGCTATAGGTTTGGGATGAACAAAATAGGAAAATCATCAGAAGTAGAAATGTGATATTTAATGAACAGGTTATGTACAAGGACAGGTCAACTGTAGTGTCAGATGTGACAGAGATAGATCAAAAGAAATCTGAGTTTGTCACCTTAGATGAATTGATTGAAGGTACTGTCCAGAAAATGGGTGAAGAAGATAAGGAGAATGTAAATTCACAGGTAGATCTGAGTACACCTGTAGCTGAAGCCCGCAGATCTTCTAGGAACATTAGACCTCCACAGCGTTATTCACCTACTCTAAATTATCTCCTGTTGACTGATGGTGGTAAGCCAGAGTGTTATGATGAAGCCTTGCAAGATGAGAATTCAAGCAAGTGGGAGTTAACCATGAAGGATGAGATGGATTCCTTGTTAGGGAATCAAACATGGGAACTAACTGAACTGCCAGTAGGAAAGAAGGCTTTGCACAACAAGTGGGTATACAGAATAAAGAATGAACATGATGGTAGCAAACGCTACAAGGCTAGATTAGTTGTTAAAGGATTCCAGCAGAAGGAAGGCATTGACTACACAGAGATATTTTCTCCAGTTGTGAAGATGTCAACAATCAGACTGGTACTGGGAATGGTGGCTACAGAAAACTTACATCTTGAGCAATTAGATGTGAAGACAGCATTCCTTCATGGTGACTTGGAGGAAGACCTTTACATGATTCAGCCAGAAGGGTTCATTGCTCAAGGACAAGAGAATCTAGTCTGCAAACTGAGAAAGAGTTTGTATGGCCTAAAACAAGCTCCTAGACAGTGGTACAAGAAATTTGACAGTTTTATGCATAGAATTGGGTTCAAGAGATGTGAAGCTGATCACTGTTGCTATATTAAGTCTTTTGACAATTCTTACATCATATTACTGTTGTATGTGGATGATATGCTTATTGTAGGGTCTAGCATTGAGAAGATTAATAATCTGAAGAAGCAATTGTCCAAACAGTTTGCAATGAAGGATTTGGGAGCTGCAAAGCAAATCCTTGGTATGAGAATCATTAGAGACAAGGCTAATGGTACATTGAAGCTTTCACAGTCAGAGTATGTGAAGAAAGTTCTCAGCAAGTTCAACATGAATGAAGCTAAACCAGTGAGCACACCTTTGGGTAGTCATTTCAAACTAAGCAAAGAACAGTCACCGAAGACAGAAGAAGAAAGGGACCACATGAGCAAGGTGCCCTATGCCTCAGCTATTGGCAGCTTGATGTATGCTATGGTGTGTACAAGGCCAGATATTGCACATGCAGTGGGAGTTGTGAGCAGATTCATGAGTAGGCCTGGAAAGCAGCATTGGGAGGCAGTCAAATGGATTCTGAGATATCTGAAGGGTTCATCAGATACATGTCTTTGCTTCACAGGTGCAAGTTTGAAACTGCAGGGTTATGTAGATGCTGATTTTGCTGGTGATATTGATAGTAGAAAGAGTACTACTGGGTTTGTTTTTACTCTGGGTGGTACAGCTATATCATGGGCTTCAAATCTGCAAAAGATTGTCACTTTGTCTACTACAGAAGCTGAGTATGTTGCAGCAACTGAAGCTAGAAAGGAGATGATTTGGCTACATGGTTTCTTAGATGAATTGGGTAAGAAGCAGGAGATGGGCATTCTACACAGTGACAGTCAGAGTGCAATCTTTCTTGTCAAAAATTCGGCTTTTCATTCAAAGTCGAAGCATATACAAACAAAATACCACTTTATCCGTTACCTTGTTGAAGATAAACTGGTAATACTTGAGAAGATTTGTGGATCTAAGAACCCGGCAGACATGTTGACTAAGGGTGTCACTATTGAGAAGTTGAAGCTGTGCGCAGCTTCAATTGGTCTTCTAGCTTGAGGACAGGAGGATGAGTTGCAGGGATGAGGGATTGTGTTATGGAGGATTGTGGCTGATGTTTGCAGCTTGTGAGCCCTTAAGGGCTAAGGTGGAGCTGATGGAGGAGTTTGCTAGTGTAGCTTGATCAATTCAAGCCAAGGTGGAGATTTGTTAGTGTGGCTTGAATTTTGCCACAAGCCCATAAGGCCCAACCAAGCCCAATCCGGCCATAAAATTGACCTAATACAAGTTGTATTAGGAATCCCACTCAGCCGACTTTATAAAGTAATATATATATATATATATATATATATGTGCTTTATTATATGCGGCTAAGAAGAAGAGAATTGATTTGAGAGAAATTCCAATTAACCTAGTGAGCAGCCGCATGAGAGAAAATAGAGAAAAGAGAGGTAGCCAGCTTCTATTCTTATTTTTTCTATGAGAGAGTGCTAGGGTGTAATTGGGAATTGGGTTTCTTGAGAGTGTTCTTGTGCACTATTGTATTTTCCCTGATAATAGTGAAATCCCTGCAACTCCATGGATGTAGGCTAATTGCCGAACCACGTAAATATTGTCTTGTGCGTGTGATTGTTTTCTTTGGCGTGTGTTTTCTCTATTTGTTTTGTTTCTCACAGGTTGGGATTTTGGTTAAATTCCCTACAAGTGATTCATTGCGAGTTATACAGGCGATCAATGGGATTAGACCAGTTCGGACTATGTATGGTCATGTTATAGATGATATTCGTTTTTTGTCTTCTTCTATTTCTTGTAGTTTTTTACATGTTAAGCGTAAGGGTAATAGATTAGCTCATGCCCTCGCTCGTCGAGCAGTTTCATCTGTAGATACTGATGTGTGGTTAGAAGATCTACCACAAGATTTGGATGATGTTTTTTAGCTTGATTTTCAATAATAAAGTGTCTTTACCTTTTTCTCAAAAAAAAAAAAAAAAAAAAAAAAAAAGATACATGTCATCATCTTACGGGCTCCACATATTTTAAAGCTAAACCTTTTTCCCAAATCAAAAGCTAATCCGAACTACTGTATATATTTTAACGTTGAAAACAACCTAATATAAACGAGTCTATATCTTGTGTAAGACATTGAAATGAGTATTTATTTTGCATTTGTCAATTAGTCACCTACCATTTACGACTCGGCCTCCTTTGGTAGACCAAGAAAGTTGGAAACTTAGCCCACATCCATTTATTAAGGTTGTAAAGTCGAAGAAACAGAAATTGTGAGAGACATGTGAAGTGGTAGCTTGACTTATAGAAAAGTTGAAGAACTGTAGTCCACCATCTAGAGAAAGGACATGGATTCTATCCACCATATTATTTTACTGGACATGTTAACATGCATACACAATAAGATGTATTAAACAGAAGTTTAACCCCTAGAGAAATGGTAGCCCATTTAAAAGAGAAAAAGTAAAACATCACAACTTTTACCTCAATTTGTCAGTTGAGTTCATGTAAAAATGATCGTTTAATACTTACAGTTTATTACTTTAAAAAATTATGTTAAAAATTGTATCTATAAGTCAAAAATCTTGTAACTTACTTGGTTGGCACGTCTTAATGTTTTCAAAAAAAAAATTAGGAGTTAAATTTTTCCTCCCCACTATCATTATTGTAAAAAAAAATGGTACATAGAAAAAGGGTATATGGTGCTTCAATCCCTATCAAAACATAAACAATATCAAGTCAAACTAAAAGTACCTATAAATTTATGTGAAGGCCACCACTGAGTTGTAGTTAGTTCAGGGGTTCGAGAAATGTCTAAATGGCTATAGCATCACTTATGATGCATGGGCATTGGGGTTTGAATCCACCAAGTCCCCTTCCCCTATTTACCTAACAAAAAAAGAATTATAAAATTCCAAAATTCAAAATAGATTAGTTTTTAATTAATTTGTGAATGAGATTGAATTTGTTAAAGTGATACTTTTTTTTTTACAACTTGCTAAAGTGTAAGGTGTGAGAGATGAAAAATAAAAGTGTTGGTAGTGATAGGTTCATGTAAAGTGATTATCTACCACTCACAACCTACCATTTCAATAAATTGTGTACAAAGTTGTTTGACAGTTTCACAAATGTTTAAAACTCCCTATTAACTAACTAGTAACTATGCTTACAAAGAAAATGTGAGTTTAATCATCTAAAAGGTAAAAATCTTTTATAAATACAATAGTTTGAATTCATAGCATCCACTTCATAATAAACATTTTTTATTATTATGTTTAGACATTAGTGAATTTCATTTTTGTGTAGATTGAGTGGGATTCAATCTTAAGTACCTTATTCAATAACAATAATTTTTACCAATTGAGCTAGCTAAGGCTCACAAAGTTTAAGATTAAAATACTTAAAATAAACTATTTTGATCATAATTCATATTACACCCTACAAAAACACAGAATTGTGAAATAATTGTGGCAAAAGTTGTGTGAAGAAATGTGTTTTTAGCATTTTTCTTTTCCCATCCACATACCAGATAAAAGCAAAAAGGTCAAGGGCATGAGAAAAGTGAATGAGTGGGTGGTTGCAAAAAAAAAAAAAAAAGCAAAAAAATTAAAGTGAATAAGTGGGGTGGCTGCAAAAAAAGAAAGCAAATAAAGTGGAGAATTGGGTAGGTTGATTTATCACAGCTTTATATATATATATATATATATATATATATATATATATATATAGGAAAAAGACTGTATGGCCTAATCTAAATAAAGTTGGCTAAATTAGCCTAAAGTGCAAAAGAAATTGGTGGTGAAACATCCTCCATCCACGTACACAATTAAATTAGAGATATGTAAAGCATATCTAGTAAAACTATGAGCAACTTTATTACCTTCACTCTTAATCTGTGTTAGGGTCATATTTTATATGTAATTAGCTAATCCTTTAAAAAAACACACTTTACTTGTAACTGGGTAGATCTAAGTTGGGTTCAATACTTCAAAAGATATGTTGTTCAAACATATCAAGTGTTAGTATTAAAAACATGAAGATTAAACCAAGAAACAAATGAAGAAAAGCTATTTTATTAAAACTCGACAAATAGCTCGACAAATAGCTGCTATCAAGCCTAAAAGGGAAGCTTGACACAAACTCAATCTATCGAGAATTATGATTTCAGAATTCTAGATCTGAAATTCGGCCCAAGTTGATGTATTTGTTTAGGGTTTCTTTTCTCGCAACCCTAGACATATGTAAAGCTTATTTTCAAGAACCGTCACACACGAATACAAAGACCAAGAGTTTATTTTTCTCTGTGAGAAGCTATTGCGTTTGTACACCATAGGGTTTTATAATCAAGTGTTTCTTGATTTTTATCGTTTATGAAGTGAAGAACTTTACAACCAACAACAATCATTCAAGTTGCTATAGTTAGTCACGTATTTGGATCCGTACAAAGGAATTAGTCACAGATTGGAAATTTGTGCATCAAAGGAAAGAAGACTACTACAAGATCAAGTCCAATTGGATATTAAAGTGAAATTTCAACTGTAGGTTAGTATTTTTGGATAGGCTAGGGTAGTGGTAAGATTTCTCATACTTGTAACCGTTTAATTTTTGATTAGTGGATTCTTAGAAGTAGTGACCTCAAATTCACCCGATGAGGTTTTTGCCTTACGAGAGGTTTTCCCCATTTGTCAACAAATCATCGTATTAATTTATTTTCCGCTGCATATTAGTTTATTTGGTGATTTGTTGGTGCCTCCACGATTTGCATGTAATTTGACTATATTAATCAACTTGGATAATTGAATTAATTAACTGGGGTCAATCTTCTTAACCCAGCAGCCTGAGAGTAATGTAATTGATTAAAAGACATAGAACAGAGACGAACATCTTCAATATTAAAAGACGTAGTATGTAATTGATTAAGTGTGAATTTGTATATTGAGGATGTCTTTAACGCACGTGTATTGATAATGATATTCAATACTTATTACTTTTTTTTTTTTTTTTTTTGCTTGGTAAGTGCGGGGGATGGAACCCCCGAACAAGAGGTTACAAAGGAACCTGGGTGACACTTGACTACAAGGCCATTGGCGATATTCAAAACTTATTACTTATTAGGTTCATCTAACTAGATTGATATATTTCTTTTGAGGTATTGTGTAAATGTGGTTAATGCCTTTTCTAATTATAACAAATTAATAGTTTTAGAACTAATTTAATAATGTCATGTACCTTGATATTGTAGCATAACACATCTTTTTCTGTTTTCCTGTCCTTACTACTCTCTTTGAGGTATCCATTAGTTTTTTTTTTTTTTTTTTTTTAAATATCAAAGGTTAAAGACTGTAGAATTTTTGTGACAATTCTTGAAAAAAAAAAAAAACATTTTTAAATGGTATACTGATATTGAAAGTGACAATTCATGGCCACCAATTTTCATGTGATTTTGGACCAGGAAAGATCTTGGAGTGAGCTTTGTTATCGAGTCTTCGATTAAAGCTTTTATATAATTTGGGCTTGTTTGAGCTGATTCAATATTTTGGTGGCTGTATGGTATCTTTTCAGCTTCTTTTGGGCTTTCAAGCCCAGTTCTTCTTTTTGGTCACTTTAGGTTGTGAACTTGTGATTGTGAGGGATGGGGTGTGTGGGCAATCACTGTTTCATTGTTCCATGTGCTTTTAGCCTCTCGAGTCTCAAGTTGTTTTGAGTATTTTATTTAGTAGGTTAGGTACCCTCTATAATGAAGTTAATGATTTAATCTCTTTGTCCAGTCTAGGGAACAGTATTGCCTGTGTAAGGTCCATCTATTGTGAGAGACCCGCTATATATAACCGAAACATGAGATAATTATTGTTAGTTTAGGACATGTATGTCCTATATATATCTTAAAGCATGTTTTAGAACTTTTTTATTTTTAATAATTCGATAGTTACAACTTACAAAATAAGGAAATAAGGATTTGAACCCTAATTTTTCTAATAAAATAAAGTAACTAATGTCATTAAGTTACAAAACTCTTTTCCAAAGTTTTAGGCTTTACTTTATATCTTTGTGTTTGTCGTTATAATGTAATAATCATAAAAATGAGCATTGAAAATAGTTTCTAGATAATATAAAGAAAAGAGAATGGGTTGATATGATCACTCATGAGTTAAATTTTACAAATATACAACTATCAGACTTTGACAAGCATTCACTTTAGTTTGTCATATATTATTGTGGTAAGATTTTATTTGGACTTGTTTATTGATGTGGTTCTAGACCAATTTTGTGACATCTTGGTTATGGATAGAGACATGTATAAGTCGATTTGGGTTGAGTTCGGAGTGTTTTTCAACCTACCTAACTTTATGATAGCTCTAAAGGCCAATTCAGCTTGCACAGAACATATTAAGTTGAAATAGATCATTAGGTTGGGGTTATTTTGTTAGGTTTAATATATATAAAAAGTGGGTGTTGATTCAACTATTTAAGCTTATCATTTAATAAATTATTGCAATTAACACAATCAACAAGAAGTTCTAAGTACAGCAACCCAAACTATTAATATTGTGAATCGGATCAGGTTACTCTAGTATTATGGTGGGATTTTTTTTTTTTTTTTGGTTCACTAAAATATCATTCGCGTTCATATAGTTTACTTGATTTTCATTACTTTTATTCAATTCTCTAAGGAGCCGAATTAAAACAATTTTAAGTATTTACTTGAACATTTTTAAAATGTAGAATTTAATTTGGAATCACCTCCAAAATGTTGGAAGTATTTTGTAAGTCTTAGAAGACATTCTAGGACATAAAAAATTCGTTCAATTCTAGGCCTAATTGAAATAACTTTGGGTGGAATTTGGATAACATAAAATGCAGTAACATTTACTATTAGGCAGCCAAATGAGTGAAAGGCTGAAAGCCTTGAAACATACCCGCAGAATTGAACTTGTGCAAGAGCTAGATAAAAATTAAACCTCAAATTGCAGTTAGCCAAAGCAAATGGCATTGCCATTTTAGAGAGAGATGCAATTTGATCTACTAAATAGAAAACACAAATTAGGACAAGTTTTATTCACTTGGTTATTCTTCTAAGTTCTTTTTCCTTCAATCAAACAGCAACATTCTGTTCCCTCATAGTCGTCTCCCTCATTGATAATGCAGCACTAAAAAATTCATCCATTGCTTTGACAGATGACCCTTTGAAACCTTCCTCATCTTTAATGGCATTCCTGATCATCTCCCTAGCCTCAAAAGCTTTCCTTCTCATTTCCTTCCCTTTCTGTTGTGTCTCATTCATCACCAACTCAATTTTTGCAGCTATATCTTCATGTCTAACCTCACAGCTTTTCCCCCTAGCTACCTCCACACAAACTCCCATCTCTTCCTCTAACAACTTTGCATTGAAGGACTGCTCCGCCGCCAGTGGCCAACCAATCAGCAACACACTATGATTAAGCGCTTCTAGCACAGAATTCCATCCACACTGTGTTAAAAATGCAGACACAGCCTTATGAGACAAAATTTCAACCTGGGGTGCCCAGTTATACACTAGTAACCCTCTTCTTGATTCTTTGATTCTTTCTTCAAATCCTTTTGGTAGCCATTCTTTTGCTTTGAATTCTGTATTCAATTCAAATCCAATTGGTGGCCTAATCACCCAGATAAAATTCTTGTCACTAGCTTCCAACCCCATAGCCAATTGCATCATTTGTGAGGCAGAGATGGCATTCTGTGACCCAAAAGATACATATAGAACTGACTTCAAAGGTTTAGTATTAAGCCACTCAATGCAAGGCTCTAGACTCATACCACCTTCTCTGTTTTCCCTGGATAAAAGAATTGGCCCAATCGGCCATGCAGGGCTTCCAAGTTTACGTTTAAAATACAACAATCCCACCTGATCAAGCTCCTCCACAGTGTTAACCAAAATCCCATCAGAGTTCACCCACTCAGGAAGATTCTTGCTTTGAAAAACCGACCAAGCATCAGTACCATCAGCCTCCAATATATTTGTTGGCAGCTGTGTAATATGAACATTTGAAGCTTCTGCAAAGTCAGGCAAAGAAAACTCATCTGAATTCTCCTTCCTGTGAGGCAGGTTCATCCAGAGAGAATAATAACATGCCAATCCATACGCACTACTAACAGTAAAGATTGCATGGAAAACGTTGAGCTCTTTAGCAATGCTTGCAGTCCATCCAAAGAATATGTCAGCAATAATGCAAAGTGGAGGGTTGCCTTGTTCAATGAAGTTTTCAATGAGTTTCTTGAATGATGGTTCGAGAGAAGTGGAGGCTTCAATGAGTTGGATGATGAGATGGTAGGGAAGGACGTTGGTATTCTCAGTGTCCGGAGGCAGGCCGTGGTCAGAGCTGGAGAAAGGGATTTCAAGGAGGCGAATAGAGGAGTTTGGAGGGAGAGAGGACCTGAGGTTCTTGATGTTGAGAGGGGTGTTAACAAAGGTTATTGTGTAGTTCTTTCTTTGTTCTATTTGGAGGGCTAAGGCAAGGTAAGGTATTATATGGCCTAGTGCCATGAATGGGAACATTACTATGTGCTCTTTAGTATTTGCCATTGATCTTGAGGAGTAGGAGAATGATCACTAAGAGTTGTATGCTCTTTGAAGCAAAGTACTAGTTGTGATGAAACTTTAAGTTCTTAGTGAAAACATTAAGCCTGACTTATATAAGATTTATTGACCTTTAGGTTGAGAGGGCAGGTATTAATATCTTTCAGAATAATCAATAATGCTATTTCCTGTTTGTCATATTGATTTTTAATTCATAATTGTACCGCATTGTTTCAAATTTGCTGTCGTTAGTACTCACTTTCACTTGAAAAATCAAGTTGCTGCTCCATCCAACAAATAATTTCCAAATTCAAAATTCAAACAAATGATTTGGTGTTGGAAAGCATTATATGGATGATATTATATTGCAGACAAACATTTGTGAGATGATGCTATTCTAAAGGCTACTCGTAAAAAGGAAAAGCAAAGAAAAAAGAATTCCTTTTCGCTTTTACAGACCATTCCCGGGCAAGATGAATGCTCTATCAGCAAAGATCAAAAACTTTTGATTATATAAAATATTTCCAATAGAATGGGACTTCTTCTTACCTATAATAATAAAAAAATGTTATATAGGGTAGTAATTGACTTTTTCTAAGGTTATTAGCAATAATTGATCTAAAAGTTATGGAATAAAATAATATTACCCTGTATCTCTTGATTTTCTATCAATATCTCTTAATTTGCTGTTATAATGTAAGGTTCGACATCATGGTTTCGTGCATAAACATCAAGGGTGTGTTTATTTTGTTGAGACCTTTTTTTTTTTTTTTTTTTGGTGTGCGCTAATCTTACTCATGCATGTACAAAAGAGATTTCAAGTTTGGAATCCCACTCAACCATCACCCAATACTTATGGGAATAATGGGTTTCAATTAACTCAACTAGTAAAAATTTTTATCGTCAAATAAGAAATTGAGGATTAAAATCCTGTTTACACAAAAAAAAAAAATAATAATAATAATAATTAATTAAGTATATTATTATGGAGAAATAAACCTTATATCAAATCCAAACTCTGAGAAGGAGTTTAAAGGGAAATGAGAGGACTACGTGTAAGTTCCATGGGACTCAAAACTCCTGGCAAATTTTGCTTTTCTACTAACTACTCCAAGCTTTCTTTTTCTTTTTCTTTTGTCACAAATCTAGATGTACTTGTCCAAAGCCTTGCAATTTTTTGTGGTTTATAGTAATAACTATTATATTTATTTTTTTAAGAATCATTAATAGTTAAATATCCTCTCTAAATATATTAATACCACTGAATTGTATTCTTTGCTAAATTTATTTGTCATTCAAGAATTATTCTTTTATATAAGAATGAGCTATGTATAATTTATTTTGAGAATGGTTTTAGAGAGTCGCTTTTAACTAGAAGTAAAGGAAATCAAGTGATTTACTCCCAAGACTTATCAAGGAACTTAAAATTTAGATACATATAAATGATACCTTGTGCAAATCTTAGATACCTATTTCAAGTTGACACAATACATAAATCTTCTTTCTCTCTCACAGTTCTCATGTTGACACGATACCTTAATTTATCCAGTTTTGGTTAGAACAAACTCACAAATAACCATATCTTGTCTCAATTCTTTTCTGCTTAAGTTTGACCAAATGAATCATATATTCCCAAGGTTATGACACCTAATAACCCCCTCTTGGGTTTTGCCACGACTTCCAAGTCACTAAAACCAAAACAACCAGTTAAACACAATTTGGAACTCAAGTTCATTAACAAATTAAATTATACATTTACATTCAGTTAATTACTGAATTATTTTATTGCACAAATTCAAACATGTTCATAAACTACTTGATTAACTTATTCTTTTCAAGTATAAAATAAACATTATGAGTAAAAAATTTTATCCATTCACAAATCTATGTTAGTAATTAAATAACTAAAATTATATCATTTGAATTAATTAGATAAATGGTTTTCATTTACAAGCTAAAAAAAAAATAGATTTATCAATCATGTATAGTTAAAAGTTATGTAGAAGTTTTATTAAGAAATAGACTTTTATATTATCACTAAATTATAAATAACAATTTGATATCTGATATCTTATTAACGTATTCACAATTTTACAAATTCAATCTTAAGTCTATATAAGTATATTTTTATAATTGTATACATAATAACATTTAATATTATAACAAAGTAGTTCAAAACATTTTACTGTCCTTAAACTTAGTTCTTAATATTATAACAAAGTAGTTCAAAACATTTTACTATAGTTAAACTTAGTCATTTAATAGTTCAAGCTAAACATGAACTAGAGTTTTGACTCATCTTCTAAATAAACGAATATAAACAAGTTTTTTCCTTAAATCAAGTGAAATCCATTCACAAAAAACTTGATTCATTTATAGCACTATGTCCTACGTATAAAAAAAGGAAAAAAAAAAAAAGAAAGGGATAGGGAACACAAGTGTAAAAAAACATATATTTCAACCATGCAGCTGAGAGATGAATAATGAATAATCTATATAATAAGAAATTTTATTAGCTTCTCAAAAAAAAAAAAAAAAATATTAAGTAACCATGCTAAAAATTATCAAAAGTCAGTTTTACATGTCTCACATATAATAAAAAACAATTCTATTATTTGGAATACTACAGTCGAACAAAATTTTTATATACATAAATATATTTCTAGTAATAATATCAATCAATGTTTTTTTTTTTTTTTTTTTTTTTAATAAGTAATAATATCAATCAATGTTACAGCTACCCCTGTCTATTAAAAAAACATAGCAGCTACAATTATCCAAAATGCTCAGTTCTATATCAAGAAAATATACGGGAAATGATAACATTTCATGCCATGCTTCAATTTTGAATGTCACTCCACCAAAAGCTAACTGACAAACTTGGTGTCAAAGATCGCACGTAGTGCCACCATTTGGGCGGGATATAAAGCATCTCACCTTCCTCTAAAATGCAGTCTTGAAATTCTAAGTCATGCACCTTTGGAAACTGCGACTCGTCTATGTTGTCTAGATCAACCTTCATTCAAAATCATCAATCAAACTGGAGAGGGATTTTAATTTCATACAATGCAGATCTATATGACATGAAAGTATAAGCATGAATATGCTGCACTCTGAAGACTGACACCACAAAACCAGGATGGAAGATAAGAGCAAGAAATGCCCACAAGTTTTCTTCAGTGTAAATTTGTCTTTTTGGGCCAAAAGTTACATTCAATATGAAACTCAATTTATAAATTAAGTGCGGCATGCGTTCAAGTTATAAATCTAAGAGGTGGGAAAAGAGAACGAAGACAACAAATATGGGATTCAAACATAGAACAGCTTAGGAGGTTTGACAGGAGATCATGTCCAGGCCAAACGAGAAAATGTGGCCGCCAGATATATATGCTGGATTAACAAAGTTCTAAACAGGAAACTGGTATTATTATCCAGTGGGGTGTTAAGGAGCCCCAAAAGGGTTCCAAGGAATTTGCTTGATTGCGGTTTAACGAGACTCTGGCACAGAATGACTTAGCCACTAGCATTGCAAGTGTACACATAGCCCCACATTTGTGTGTGAGAGAGAGAATGTGTATATTCATCAAAATGAGAAAGCAAGCTTATGCAGAGTTAAAAAAAGCAGCTACCTGGCTTGAATTTTTAAGCATGGTTTCAGTGTAAGGGTAAAGTTCCTCCGACACTGAAGCAGAATAAAGCCTTATATACTTTTTGCCAACGACCTGAAAATAAAGAGGCAGAGCTAGTTCAATAAATTTTTGTTTTTTTTTTTTGATAATGCAAAAGACAATAGACCAACGCGCACACACACATTGCAGGTTTAAATCAAACCAAAGAACGAAGCCTGCATGATAAGCTTATACAATAAAAGTGCATCAAAATGGTTGTATAGAGAAATTAGCTAGTTCAACCATTATTAGCTATCTGAATCAATATATTTTATTCAGAGTTATGGCTTACATAAATTTAAGTTGATTGCATCACTGCATGCAGGAAAGCTGCAATAGTGTATTTTTCTTTGCAATTACATGTACTTTCATGGCTATAAAACAAGCTTTACTACACTCGTGGTCAAGTCTCACTTGGCACTTTTGCTTTAAAAGAGCTTTTTTTTATGTGCACTTGAGACCCTAATAACACCAAGACAACTTTAACGCACCACAACTGTCATACACTTTTCCTTTTAATAGATGGAACTGCTTAGAAGTTAGAATACAACATAACTTTTATTGCAGATTTTTTGCTCATCAGTGAAGCAGAATATAACACTTAATAATTTCAGCATTAAAATTTTGCAAAGGATTAAGTTCATTAAAATGCAATGCCTCAAAATAAAAGTATAAAAATGCTCAAGTCTAAAGGTCAAGATCCAATTGAATTGTCTTGCCAGGACTCTATAATTCGTCACAACTTAATGACGTGTGTAGCTGTGTACAATTTGTTTTTTCACCTTCTCAAGAGTGAATGATAAATGCCTGGCATTGAAATACATGAATGTCTGGGCACTGCCCATTTTGACATATTTTAAGTCTATCACAAAGTCATACAAAGAAGTATGAAATGCTCACTTAAATCAAACCATAGAGACTGAAATTTCTGTTATCCCATAGAATGGAGTTATGCATTCAAAGCGGTTTACCTATTTTACATAATTTAATTATATAGCAAATATCCAGAAGCGAGTAGCTTTAACTAATATATCACTTCTAAGGAGAACAGGAGAAGCTTGAAACCCTAGCAGAATGATCATGGTAAACAGTAGGAGACTGAAGCTAAATTCCATAAGCAAAAACAAATAACAAGAGGTAAAAGCAACAGCCACTTGAAGATAAATATAGATGAACAAACCCCAGAAGACACCTTCATTTTACAACTAATCAATGCATTATATGTCTATAATACCTGAGCAAGTATATTATGATGTGGATCATGGTGCAACGGTGTTACTGTCCCAGCTGGACCAAACCAGGCATTAAGAGGCCTCAGCTCCCCACCCCCAGCAAAACAATAGTCAGGAACACAAATGTCCTTCCGTAACTCACTTATCTGCCATTGAAGTATGATATCACTATTTGAAAGGCAGCAAAGTGTAGTTTGACTGTCATGTATCATGATACCACAACACAGCATCCACAAAGAAGGCTTAAATACCTGATCAAACAACGGATGTTGGGCGAGATATGTAGGGTTGTCAGAACAGTTGTTGGCCTCAATCCTTGCAAGAAACTGTGAAAATGTGATAAGCTCTTGCTTCCACTGTGAGCATAAATAGTTTTTGCCAACCTGCAAAAAAGTTTAAACTTTACCAATTTTCAATTATTAAATGAAAGTGGTGGGGTATGGTAGGGTGGCAGGTAAATTGTGACAATGATTTGATCATCCGATGCTCAGACACTGACCCTGCCTAATAGGTGCATTATGCGTTAAACAACCCCTGAATCATCGAACTTCATCAAAATCAAATGATATGGTCACAGTGGACTGGGATGACTTTATTTGTGATAGTAAAAATAAAAGGAATACAAGTCATTCAAGAATAATGCATAAGCAGTCTTAAAAATAATCTGGAGCAGACAAAGGCATTTGTAGTGGAAAATATATTTGGCTATTGTTGCTATATATGGGAAAAGGAATGGACCAAAATAGAGCCTTCATATTGACTTAGTAGACTATATTCAAAACTTATCACAACAATGGTAAAAATTAATTACCTCAACTGGAACTGTGCGGTCTCCAGCAACCCTTTTTAGATAATCCAAGTCATTCCACTTTGTCCTGGCTGGCCAATGAGCCATACAGTCACTAATAATAACTGGAGAACCTGATAGAAAATATTCACGAAGGAACCCCTCCAAAGATAGAGCAGGCCTCTTTACCACAATTTTACAAGACAGAGACTTAATGGGTAAAGACCGAAGCACCTGCAATATTAAAAGAGCTGATGAATCTCTCTTCACTTGTGATATGCAGCATGCCAATAACCAACTCATAACCAGATACAACCATCTAATACAAGGAGGATTACTCAAAAGAGCAAAACAATGGAAGGAAAAGAAAACAGAACATACACTAAGATCTTATCCCTTATTTCAGGCTGATCCACCTCTTCATTGCCTATCACCCGAAAAAAAAAACACTCATATAGGCTCCATCTGTTTCAGCTTAAACCATTCTCAACAAAAGGTTTTGTACATGTTCAAGTGTTCAGTAGAACAGGAAAAGTTGGAAATGTTTTCAGTTCACTACAAGATTAATTCCAATATTCATAAATGATCCATGAAATCTTTTTAACCCTGTAAGCCATTTTCTGGAGACAGCCATTACCCTTTACACTTAAGTTTAAGGCTTCTCAAAAGGAAACCCAACTCAAAATTATCTCACTAATATTTAAAAAAAAAAAAGTGAAATAATACTTTTTAAAGAATCTAAAATATTAAAAAATAAAGCTTAGCCAAAAGTCACTTCTTTCATTATTAAGTACAAGAAACCAACCAGGATTTGATCTTTACATAATATAAAATACGTACTTCCTGGTAATCCTGGGTCTTTAACTAATGTGTAACCAGGTGCATCGGGGAATGTCATAGGTTCAAAACTTACCAATCAACAGCAATAATTATTTGTCAGTGTTCCCAAAATTTTCAATCAAATAGTTGAAAAGAAAACTTGTGAATATTTTTGCACTAAAGCAAATGAATCACAGTTTCCTTAAATAATCTACAACTTGCTGGGGGAGGAGTGGGGAAGCAAAATCTAAGGCTTTAAAGATGAAATTTGCAAATTACTACTTTATACCGACTTTACCTATTATAAGGCGTAAAATTACACATTATGATCTTTTATGTTTTATCCATTTTAAAAGAAGGGATTATTTCCTTTCAATTTCTTCAACTTAGACCTACCAAAAAAGAGGGAAAAAAAAAAATTCTTTAACTGGGACATGGATTATACAACTAACAAGAAAAAAGTCATGAATTTGCAAAAACACCTAGTTAGTCAAGGGAGATACAGTAAAAAAAAAAAAAAATTATAACCAAACTCATCCTATCTAATGCTATGACACCCCCATCTTTTATAATTAGATAGTCTCGAAATTCGGGAGAAAGATATGGCGGTTTTTTTCCTTGAACATCTATGCATATATCTACTAGATACAATTGGGCCAATGATTGTTCTTGATTAGATGACCAACCTTAAAGATCTCAGCTCACCCATATTGGACAGTGTTCAGAAAAAGAGAGAAGTCCCAATAAGCAACACCATTTTGCTGAAAATAATATGAAATTGTTAGTGAGCTCATCGGAGCTCTGCCCCCACAAATATAACTAATTCACTTAACCACAGTTCAAAATTTGTTTCCCCTCCTTTTTGGTGAATATTTTCAATGTTGTTATCTTTTTATATTATATTAGTAAAAACTAAATATTTCATCGATTTCATATCATAATATCATGATTCATGAACAACAACGATACAGACGCAACAAATTTCCCAGCTTTTGTGATAAGTGCAACATACTGAAGTACTAAATAGTCCGGACGCACTCAATTTTACGACATGCTGAATACAGTCAACTACGAGTGTTCGGCCAAAAGTGGTGGGTCCCCATGTAAATAAGAGTGGCCACTACGCAGAAAGTGTCTACTACTCTTAGTAGACCACATTAACATACTATGATATTTAGCATCTCTAGAATTATCGAGTATCGCATGTACTATTAGTGACATCACTTTCATCACTTTTATTGTTCATGAAGCATAACAAAACAATTTATTTAGTTAAAACTGAAAATATTTTGCTAAAATTACTGTAAAGGTAAAATTTTGCTAAATAAATTTTCAAAAACAGAAAAAAAAAAATATATATATATATATATATAAAATACTTAATTAATTTATGCTTACAAATAAATTAAACAAAAAAGACGAACCTCACCTCCTCTTGATCTAGTTCATGGCGAACTAATCGACGATCAGAGCTTTGATCGGAAACCGTGGAGTCCCTTGCTACGGCGGAGACCTTTTCGACGGCGGAGTCAAGGTCCTTACGGAGGAGCGAACCGCCCATGATGAGGCCCATATCCAAAACCCTAAGGGCCTCACTGAGCTCACCGTTGGAGAAGTGGAGCCTCGCCACGTGGAGGCACGCCATTGAGTACGCGTCCCGCCACACCGGCAGCACAGAATGCCAGGGACCAGAGTGGAGCTGCTCCCACGCCATCTCAAGCGCCGCCTCAGCCGCGCGTGGGTCTCCTGCCTCCGCAGCCAGCGTCGCCATGCTCACGAACGCGTAGCCTCCGTGCTCCGAGATCGCGTGGAGGAGCGTGGCGCTCTCCGCGTCTAGCGTTGGAGTCTCCAGCTTGTCCACCATTAGAAGGGAAAAAAAAAAAAAAAAGCTCCGGTGACAGGTCGTGTGAGAGAACGGAAATCACAGTCACGGACACAGAGAGCTGTAGAAATAAGCAAAGCTCTCAAATATATATATATATATATAGTGAGAGAGATTTTTTTTTTTTTAAAGATATTTTCTTTTTTCTTTATTGCGTGGATGCACTTTTTGAAGAGATATTTTTTGCATGGGCACTTTTTCAGGAGATATTTTTCTTTTCTTTTACTGTTACAAGGAACTTTCTCGAATCATATTAGTTCATAAGATATTTTTAGGATCTGTTTGGATATTGTTTATTATTGAAAACTAAAAATATTATAGCAAAATAATTTTTAAATGTGTAAATAATGCTATAAGATTCAGTTTTAATGAAAATTTTGCTAAAAAAAGTACTTGCGAGTCCCGTGAACAGTGCACGGATCCACCATCCAAAAATGCATCACAGGAAACGCGCAAAATACGCTCCCCAAACGGGCACTTATTATTTATATTTATTAGTGCCTCTAGATGTTCTAGAATTTTGACAATTAATTAAAGCATCCAATTGAAGATGAATGGTAGTCAATATCAACATATAATGTGATGTCCAAAATTGGTTGATTGGGTGCCTCTTTTTTTAATTAAAAGATGGTTAGGAATATTTATTTTTGCTGCTAATTTTATAGCGCGAACACATGCATCCTACACATAAAGAGATATTAATCCACTTATAAGGGTGGTGCTAAAAAAAAAAAAAATTAAAACATGTCTTTTATAAAGGTGTAAAATGAAGTGTGGAATGGAGGAGAAACATCTAACTAACAAGAGAATGGGCAAAAGAGTTTGTAGGTCTCAACTCTCAACACATATTTGGTGCTCTAGAAAAGAAAATGGAATGTAAAAATAAAAATAAAAAACAAAAAAACAAAAAACCAAAACAAAACAAAATATTTACAATAATCAAGACCATAGTTGTCAGTATCGTACGATACGCGATACATATCGTACAATACGTATCGTATCGTGTGTAAAAAGTTCTGTATCGTATCGGCGTATCGTAAGTGTTCATGAATCGTACGATACAGTGTGTGTATTGTATGAATAGTACCGTATTGTAAAATCGTACGTATCATACGATACATAGACAAATACTTTAAAATGAGATTTTTTTGTTAAAATTTGTACTTTTATTTGAATCTAACAAGTTCTTAGACTTGTTTTTAACATAAAATTATTAGTTTACTTAATTTAGCCAACTAAAATAACATATTCATAAGTTTTTTTTTCTTCTCTCTCCTACAATTGGACTACACAGTACACACTTACCCTTCACTTTAATATTTACAAATTTATTTTATATACTATGAATAAAATATTAATTGACAACATAAATTTTTATTTTTATCATTATTGTTATAAGTCCAAGAAACTAGAATGCCAAAAAAAAAAAAAAGAACAAGAAGAGATAGTAAATGTAAATGACGAATGATGATGAAGAAAATTTTAATGAAGAAATAAGTTTGCAAAATTATAAACATGATGATAGAATTGACTTAAATGAGGTTGATTAGGCAATATGATGAAAATAAATTATTATTTTTGGGCCATTTGCAATATATTATCACTTTTGAATTTAAGTAATTTCAATGTGTATGTTATAAACACATGCTAGTTTAATTTATTTAGTTAGCTTATTAAATATTATTATATAAGTGATGAAAAAATTAGTCATTAGTTGAATATATTCAAAATTTATAATGAATATACCCTTTATATATGTATATTTATGATATTTTATAAATTTTATTAAGTGTTTGTATATCTTACGATACGATACACGATACGGAAAAATTAAAAATCGATTCATGATACAATTCACGTTTTGACAACTATGATCAAGACTATTGATTAAGGAGAGAGAATAAGCGAGCAACAAAGGAAATAACAAAATATATGCATTAGTCATGAAAATTTGGGTGCTTAAAGAATCCTGAATACTATATCCCCTTTAACATAAAGGCAGCTCTTAATCAACTTTTATTATTGTGACGTTCTCAGTAATACTAAGATTTTTTTGCGTTAAAAGATGATTCATCGAAAGAAACTAAGGAACTATTCTCCTATTTTGCTCAAAACCAAAATAGGAGAAACTACATTAATTACATAATCTAATATGTGCACGCCCGGTGGGACTCGAACCCACAATCGCTTGATTAGAAGTCAAACGCCTTATCCATTAGGCCACGGGCGCCCTTGCTTGTAATTCTAAGATTTTTCCTTTGAAATATAGTGTACCGTACGACCAAATTTAAGACCAACAAAGAAAATTTCTATGAGGCTTCCAATGCAATAATTAATATATATATATAGAGAGAGAGAGAGTTGGTGATAAAGAAGGGTGAGACGTGTACATTCTCGAGACATATAGAAACAAATGTCTCTACTTTTTGCCTAGTATTATTGAAAACAAACAAAACAAGAGACATATAATTTGACAACAACGGTTGAAACAGTGGCTTTTGTCCAAATCTTTTAGTGAATGAAAACGATTTCAGGGTCAACATTTTGATCATCTATCCAAAAAAAAAAAAAAACATTTTGATCAGTTTGGAACAAAGTCCTCTGAAACAACGTAACCTTTTGCATCATTCTTGGCTTTTGTGATTTTGTTTTGTTTTGTTTTTTTTGGTTTTTTTTGGGGGGTTATGAATAAGTGTTTCATTATTACTAACCACTAACCACTAAGGAGAAATAATATCTAGAACGACTTTGTAGACCACATACCTAATCTGCATCGGGTCACACTATTTGGTTACGATATTTTCAATGTTCAAAGCATGTGACCAAGTATACATCCTAATATTGATGGACTTTTAAAGAAACTTTAATGTATAAAATGACTTCAAGCTTCACATCTAAATCAATCGATCTCATATCAGATTCCTACACATTTATTTTCTTTTCTTCTTTCCATTTCAATGAGAAATTTGCTAGGGCCACTTCAGGGTTGAAGGAGAAGAATTCATTATTAGACAGTCCAGCACTATATATTTTCAATTTGTTATGAAGAACTTTGGTGATACAAATGTAGACAACATTGCAATAAGAATAAGAGATGGGCCAATAAACATGCTTTTAAGATGAAGTTGCATTTTCTAAAGAAAGCCAACATGGTCAGTCCAAAAATTTAAAAAAAAAAAAAAAAAAGGCTTGGACCTAACTTGGGCTTGAGTTGAAAAACAAGCAGCATGATCCAAAATGCCAAGAGGAAGAAATTCTATTTCTAGTTCTTATACAGTGACAATAAAATCTCACAATATTTTCGCAATAAATTAAGATGTCAACTCATTATAAATCAAAATAAAATAAATTTTACCCAACTCCACAACATAGTTCAAAACTCAAAATAAGATTTTTTTTTTTTTTTTTTTATATATATAATTTATAAGATTTTGTTGTGTTTATACGCTTTTTTATTGCAAAACAGCTTGAGGGAAGTTTTAAATAATGCAAAAAGGATTGACTAAAATTCTATCCAACTTTCTAGCTAAAACTGCTCGATCCTCTCTCTTATTTGTCAAATTAAGTATATAACCCCCAATATAAAGGTGGTCCAATTAATACTTCGTTTTCTTTCAAACACTGACAAAATTCTTCTTCATACAAAGAAGAATCTCTCCTTCCCAAAATCTCTCATCAAAGCTTCTAACAATATCAAAGTCACCTCCCAATAATCATGCCTAATCTCCTATTTGAGCCTTATAATAAGCTATAGTTTTCCACAAATCCATGCTTGCTATACCGCTAGCTGTTTGAAACACACACAAAGGAGGCCAAGAAACTTTGCCCCTTGCTTGCAATGATCTCACAATGAACCTCATTCAGCAAAAATAAACTCTTTAATCTTTGAAGCATTAACTTCATTCAAGTTTCTACCAGGCACAACAAATAGATATCCTTACTTTTTAATCCAAGCCGGCCCTAATTTCCTTGTGTTTAAAGGAGTAAGTTAGACCTCTAATATTCCACACTGCAAATTAAAGTCCATTGAGATAAATCTAAGGGAGGAGTAGACTCTCTCTCCTTGCCAGGACTAACACCTTCACCACTACCTTCAAAATATTTCTCCTTGGTTTAGTTCACTAGCTCACATGAGTTCATGAGGAATTTTTTATGTATATGTTTTGAGTACAATAAGTCTATAGTCACAATTTTGTTCACAAATCATTCATGTAACGAGTTATAAATAATAAATATTAAAAGTAGTATACGTGGACTATGGTTGTCCGGTAAATTTAAATAAATATCAATAATAACTATGGAGATTCTAGCCTTTTACCCTTAATTTTTAAAAAAATTAGCAATATGCCCCTATTTCGAAACTATATAGGGATATGCCCCTGTTTCGATATTCGATTACCTTAAAATTGAGTTTCAATGAAATACTCGATTCGTAGAAAATCGAGTTATGCCCAATAAAACTAAAAAAAAAAAAAAAAATGTATGGAACTCGATTTTAGGGAAATCGAGTTCCAAAACGCTGCTATAGGATTTTAAAACGTTACTATAGGGCTTAAAAACATTACTATAGGGCTCCTTAAACCTGGTACGGGGACTTATAATTTTTTTTTTTTGCAGGAAAACGCCGCTATAAGGCTTTAAAACGTCACTATAGGGCTTAAAACGCCACTAAAGGGCTCCTTAAACCTGGTATGGGGCTTATAAAAAAAATTTCAGAAAAACGCCGCTATAGGGTTTTAAAACATCACTATAGGGATTAAAAACGCCACTATAGGGCTCCCTGAATATGGGGATAAAAAATTTTTGCATAAAACTCGATTTCTTGAAACTCAAGTTCCATGTAAATTTTTTTTTTTTTTTTTTTAAAGTTTGATCGGGCATAACTCGATTTTCTACGAATCGAGTATTTGATTGAACTCAATTTTAGAGTAATCGAGTATCGAAACAGGGACCCGCCCCTATATAGTTTGCATACAGGAACATATTGCTATTTTAAAAAAAAATTAAGGGTAAAATGTCAGAATCTCCTAACAACTATAGCTAACCTTTGTGAAATTTATTAAAAAAAATATTATGTAATTAACAATTACTATTTTGAGTAATATTTTCCGTATAGCAAAAAAGATGCCGTTCCTACCCAAAAAAAAAAAAAGATGCCATTGCACTAGTGCAACATAGTACTCTATTGTCCCATGACACAAGTTTCCAGGTAGAGTTGTACAACATGGTACCACGTATACAGCCAAAATAATTGGAAATTTTTGTTTGTTTCCTACTCTATTAAATAACTGTACAACTCTAATTTGGTTTTGTATTTTGGGTGATGCTAGAGAGTGCTTTTAAGGTTATTAGTTAACATCTATTTTAGTAAAATTTTGACATATTTTTATGAGAAATAAAAAAAATTATTAAAAAATTATTATTATTATTTTTTTTCATAAAAATTTTCTTTAAATGGATTATTAATCAATACTATAAGAGAATTGATTAGCATTTTTCTTGTAATTTTTCCAAACAATTCGTTTCTTAAAAACTAGCAGCAAGTTGAGGATAAAGCAATTATGTTATCGGATTGCATATGGACCAGTTAGCGTAGCACCATGAACAATGAAGTCTTTTGGGCCAAAGTTAGCAGTGAGTCAGTGAGCGCAGAGAGACAGAGAGTCCATACAGCCGAA
Source organism: Quercus tomentella (assembly GCA_028535165.1). Lineage (NCBI taxonomy): Eukaryota > Viridiplantae > Streptophyta > Magnoliopsida > Fagales > Fagaceae > Quercus > Quercus tomentella. The sequence continues at coordinate 6,918,649 of JAPQVY010000133.1, forward strand.
AAAAGAATCACAAATTTTGGATTAATCTTTCCACCCATTCCTTTTTTTGGTTGAAAATTTGAAATTATCTTTTTTATGACCATTGCCCAATTTCAAAAATAAATACAACCCAAATCCAAAAAAAAAAAAAAAAAAAAACTCACTGCCAACTCAAGACTCAAGCAAAGCAGTAAACAAATAAAAGCATAAATTTTGCTTTTCAAACCATTTTTCTTTTTAGTTGTTATATACTAAATGCAAAACCGAACAAGAATTTCGAGCAAATAATTCTAGATAATTGCGTTTACAGAGGAAAAAAAAAAATGTTAATAAAAACTGTTTTAATTTAAGCTAAATAAACCTAAAATCAAATAGCCCATTCAGAAGTCTTATATTCCCAAAAGCCAAGTATGAACAGCTCTATACAAGACCAAAACGCTGAATAACCCATTATTATACTCCATGACTAAATAAAAGGAACAAAACTGGTGAGAAACTGAGAAACCCACCATAATAATCTCAATCTTTGACTGAATAGAGGTCCTATATAGAGAGGGACTAGGGTTCTATTGGGTTGTTGTTGTGGTGAAGAGGGTCAGGTCCAGTTGGAACTTCTCTTGCTGAGTCTTCTATGTTGAGAACAGAAGCTCCTCCATTTCCAAATATCTCGGCCTGGATTTGAAATCCCTTTTTCCAAAAAAAGAAAACTTTCTTCAGAGAAAGACCATTTCATGAAAAGGGTACATTTGGAAAGATAAGACAGTGAAAGAAAGAAGCAAAAATGGTATCTTTCTGATTATAAAAATGGTAACTTTGACATGCTTTTTATGATCAAAATATATGTATACCTGTCTCATCAGTTCGGCTGTGTTTTCTGGCATTGTTGTTCCACCTTGGAAACCTGTACATTGAATGGTAAATATATGCATTAACAAAAAGTAAAAAACAACTCCAAGAGAGAGAGAGAGAGAGAGAGAGAGAGGAAACTAGCTCACGGGTACGAGAAGATTGAAGAAATGGTATTGAAGCAAGTAATAGAATGACCAAAAAGGTTGGAACCCAGGTGAGTGATTTCCTAAACGCCATTTTTGTTGAGCTCAGAAACCCAAAAAAAGCAAGCTTTGTTGTGAGAGAGAGAGACAAGACAAGAAGCAAGTAAAGAGGCTGATGAGAGATAAAAGAGATGACAGCTGAGATGTAATTTTGGAAAATGTTTCGTGAAAATATCAAATTGGCCCCCTGTAAAATGTTCTCTGTGGATTACATTATAAAGACAGTTTTACCCCCATAAAGTAACACAAAACAGAGAAAGTTGCCAAGGGTAAAATTGTCTTTTAGATAGTATTATTACAATTGCTAGTTAATATTACAACAAGCTTTGACAGTCTTGCTCAAAAAAAAAAAAAAACATGCTTTGACAGTCCTCGTACGTGTTCGGACAGACATCCTCGTAGCGGATAGTGACGGTGTGGGACACGTGGCGTATACCCATTGGATAAGTGCCACGTTGGCGTGAGAGAGAGAGAGAGAGAGGGTAGGACAGCTTTGGCCCAATCATTGTTAGTGGAGCCCAGAAGATCACAATGGCGTCGTGCCACTGCACCTTGCCAGACCTCAGATATGACAATATTGCCCTTTGCTACTTCATTGTATCCCTTGGTTGAGTGAGGGCATTCCTGGTATTCTAAAAAGGCGACAATATTAGGACAAGACACAAGAGTGTGTGCAGTGTGCCCATTGCTAAGGGCAATGGCTAGGCCATATGAGATGAGCGGATGCCCTGAAACCCTGATGGGCATCAGTCCAATGGGCATTAGCCCATAAATAGTGTACTATTTCTTATGAGATATGCACAAGCACAACCATGGTGACTTGTTCTTTTCTTTTCTTTTTTGTGGTAGAAAAGGATTGCATTGCATTAATTTAACATAAACGAGCTAAGGCAAAACCTCTCATACTACAAGCCCCCTCAATCATAATACATCCAAAAAAAAAAAAAAATTTGATATCCATAGGATTAGGAGGATTAACCAAAACCATAAAATTTTGTTATTGAGCTGCTTCATTATTAGCTAATATGTCTGTACATTGATTCCCTTTTGAAAATAGTACTTAATCTCCACAATTGGGATTTGTCTCCAATGGCAGAGCCAAGAATTTATCTTTGGAGGGCCATATATAATATATATATTTTTTGATGAAATGTAAAATAGTAATGTGCAATTTTTTTTTTGGCTTTTTCTTTTTGCTAGAAATGTCCTACTATATTGTTAAGTGGGCCAAATTATGGAACAGAGTTTAATTTTATTAGGCACAAAAAAATAAAAAATAATAATAATAATAATAATAAACTTAGGGTGGTCACAAATCTTTTTTTAAGGGTAGACAATGTTTATTATCAGGTATGGGGAGCTAAAATGACAAGGTTATTTAAAATATTTTAAATTATTTAAGATATTTTCAAAAAAAAAAAAAAAATTTCAGAAATTTTGGGCCCCCCTCGGTCCTTTAATAGCTACGCCACTATTTGTCTCATAAGTTGCATGCAATCCAAAATAAGGGTAGAGTGAGCATAATTATTACACAAACTACCTGATATCCACTCCATCACTACTTTAGCATCAAGCTCAATTTACACAACTTGCAAATTTCGACTTGTTATCTTTCATATTATGTAGGTTAATTAATAGACGTATGAATATGTAATTATTTATAAACTTTTCATTCACCAAATCATATAAATGTAGGGTTTGGCTTGCATATGGTGTTTTAATGCATTGCACGTGATAAATTATGGACATGTATTTAAAATTGTTCACTTATTCGCATCGTGTCTAGTCTAATGCACTAGAACACTAAACAGGAGCTTTAGCCATTACTATCATTGTTGCAATTGCTACAATACACTGCTTTCTTAATTTTTCATTATGCTTATGCAAACAATGAAAAATCAAATTAAAAAAGATTGGAAACCCCATTAATTTAAATCCCATTATTTGAAAATTCTAAGAGTTTTCCTAATTCTTTATCCAAACACAAGCTAACAGTTTTCATCAATAATAATGTTAAAGTAGTCTTAGGATTTAAATTAGATTTTGAAATTTTTTCCAAAACCTAAATGATAGAAAGGGAAAAGAACGAAAATGTCATTAGGTTGACATAAAACACAATCACTTTCTTTCATTAGAGTTACTTTAGTCTTTAGGGTCCCATTAGGGATACTAGTGAAATAGTGATGTGACGAAATCTTAGTCGTTCCACAAAAGCAATTCTCACATAACTGAATTAACAAACAAGTTGGAATTTATGTCCCCTCTCTCCAACTTGAGAAAACGTATTCAATTAGTATTACTTGACCTTGTTTAATATTGTAATCCGTGTAGTTAAAGGACAAAAACACCAATAAGGTTTTTTGCAAAAAAAGGGTTACTAAAATAAAGTAGCAAGCTAGGTAACATTGATTGCTACCAGTTAACATATCGTTCAAGCTATTTATTGAAGTGGGTTACAGACTTCCGATTATTCAACTCGTAAAGTTTCTTGTCGTTGAATAAAAGATATGAAATTCGATCCCCGCCTACATCGAAAAATCAATTGGTGTCTGAGATCTGGAGCTCGATCTCCGCCTACACCAAAAAACCAATTGGTGTCTTTGTTTAATGATAAAAAAAGTTAACATTAAGAGCGGCCGCCATAGTTTGAAACCATCTCTAAATAATAAATAAATAAAAAAGGTTATATATTGAAAATGGGCACAAAATAACTAATTTTTCTAGCTTGGAAACTTTAGAGAGAGAGAGAGAAAGTGAGAGAGTCTTTATGTAGATTTCCTTTGATAAAGATATCCAAAAAAGGTGAGCTCAAGTGCAGAAAATTCGATCCCTTCCATCCCTTTACACTGTCCTACAAAGTGGAGGCTTGCATGGGCCACAAACGTTTAAGTTAACTGGAAGCCTACACTCTATCACTTTCATCTTCTCCAGGTTCAACCATCTAGAAATGCTCTGCTTTTCACTTGCACTATTCCAATTCAAGGTTAATTTGTCAAGGAAGGTAGTCAACCATTAAGATCTCGCCTTCAATTTTAGGTGCTTGTGAAAGTAGATGAAAAGAATAAGTATAGATACGTTTCAACATTAATGTTAGAATAATAATTAAATGATTAAATTTATCTTTTTCTAACTGTTTAAATTTCCGAAATAAGCAATTATTTATCATTGTGTCATAACAGCTGATTCTGTATTCGAAAAAAAATCTAGAATGGAATTGTCGTTGTAAAGCTGCAACAAATGATCTATTCCTTTAGTTTTATGAAATTGTCCTTTTCAGCGCTATTGAAAGTGTGTCCATCTTTTGCAATGGCTAGTTGTTCTAAACATGGTGTACGTACCAATCAAAGTTGAGATTCACCATAAATTCTCGAATAAATTGTTCTTGATAATGTGGTGGTGCGAATAGCATCTTCTTTTTGTTAAAAATGAGACAATGGAATGCTTAAAGTTGATCTTCTGATAGTTGACAAAAGATTTCCATACCAGCATCACTAGCTATATAGTATTTTATTACAAGCCAAGTTTGAAAAAGCAAGTTAGGAAGAAATCAAGAGTTCATAAAAACACACAATTCCATAGCAAGAAATCAAGAGTTCTTAAAAACACACACAATTTCACATCATTTTCTGAACATATAAACAAATAGGCCTTCAATCATTTCATATACAGTGATGTTAAGACTACAACTAAAGTCACAATTTTACCATAATTTGTTAACGTGACGAGTTGTGAGTGGTGGAGTTATAGACCCACATAAACCCACCACATTTATTCCACCGCTCTCAACTCGCCATGTAAACAAGTTGTGGCAAAAGTTATTTTTATTTTCGGTATGAAGGTGTAAACCACTTCCTCATAACTCTATATATTTTTTGTCATTTTAAATTTTATAGAGATACTTATATTAATTAAAGAATTTGAGTCAAATTATTACAAAAGATATAAATTACTTCACGGGATCTTTTATTCTTTCCTTTTATTTTCTTTTTAAATAAATGAAGTGAAATTTTGATAAATGTATAATAAACATATATTTTGGTATTATTGGTCATTTCTATTTTGATAGATATGATAAAATAAAAACCTATGACATTTGTTTCATGATAAGTGATCTCTACCATCAAGTCAAGATATCAATTAGTTTTTTTTGGTAGGCGGCTCAACGTTAATGAGACTTTATTAGTTTGGCAGCTAACGGAAAGTCTAAAACCCACCATTATAGGTCTGCAAACCACCATTATAGGCAACTGAAATCTAATAACAAAACTTAACACTAAAAGTGTCGTCAAATGGATGAATGCAATCGTATGCACTTGGAGAAATTCCTCCACGATAGTCGGAGCCATCAGCCAAGTTCTATTCTAAGTTCTAACCCTAAAATAGATAAATAATATGTGTGTGCGTTTTTTTTATGGGTGTGCACACCAATGCATGCACTGTGATAGGCTACTGTATGATAATTGATAAGCCCTGCCCTATAAAAATGAATCTAAAATCAAGGGAATCATGATCCTCATACTAGATTAGATTCATGAAAATAGATAAATCACATTATCTTAATTAGAAAACCGAAGAAACTATAACTACATTAGAATTTAGCCAGCTTGTTAAGCTCTAGGTATACTATTTTATTCTGTGTTTGCTGCATTATTTTTCTACCCATAAAAAACAAGGTAGTCATTGGTTAGATCACACATTCTATGATATTCAGTAGTCATTATCAATTTCAGAGTCAACTTAATTAAGGAAAGAAAGAAATAAATACAAAAGAATCCAAAGCTTATAGGTGTTTTTTTTTTTTTTTTTGGTCCACTTGTTTGTAAATTGATGTTATAATCGTTAAATATGTACTATATGCTTTAAAAAAAACAAAGGGATAAGTAAAAATAATAAGAATATAGGTTATGGAGTGCATGTTCACATATATAGAAATGGTAATTGGGGATTACGAAATAAATTATAACTACACTAGAATACGTTTGGATTGGGCTAATTTCCAGCACGTCTGCGTCTGCGTTTTTCCCTTTTTTTTTTTTTTCACGCATTTTTGAGACTTGTGGCTATTGTTCATGCACTGTTCAATGAACAGTAGCCGCAAAGTTTGACTTTTCTAATTTTTTTTCAGCTAATTAGTGCACATCATGTACTGTTTACGGACTTACAAATTTCACTTTTCAGCAACTTTTTCATTAAAAATGGGTCTCACGGTACTATTCACATATTTAAAAATTATTTTGCTACAGTGTTTTTTAGTTTTCAGTTTTAGTTTTCAGCTGTATCCAAACGAACCCTAGATTTCCACTTTCAAAACTTGGTATAGCCATTGGTCGTATCATTGATTCTATGATATGTAGACACTCATAAGACATTAACTAGGCTTGAGCGGGGAAAAAAAAAAAAAACTTGATGGTGGGGTTACCAAATTAAAAAGTCCACTTATGTTTATTTTTTATTTGTTTTTGCTAAGAAAGTCCACTTGTTTATATTATTAGATATAAAACAAATTTTCCTTAAAAAAAAGTTATAAAAGATTTAAATACCATATCAAGAAAACACAAAAATAAATATACATGAAGTTTTTCCTCCACAAAAAAAGAAAAAAAAAAAAAAAGAAAGAAAAAGAAAAAAAGTGTCAATCAGTTTTTTTTATATATGTGAAATTTGAACCTCAAGGGGGTGATTGGTATTATTGTTTAAACAACACAACACGTATTTCCACAACACTTTTTCATCCACATCCACACGTATTTTTACAACACTTAAATAACGTTACCAAACTGGCTCCAAATCTCTTATTTAAGAAAAAGAAATTTTACTGATTAAAATAACTATAAAACACAAAGTAGAAATGAACCTAGTACAACGTAAGTTCTAGGTACTTAGAGCACTCTTATCAAAGAATGCAAAAATGTTAAAATTTAAATTTTAACATCTGAAACCCAAAGAACCCACTCCATCAAACCTTGCATATGCTAAAAGAGTTGCCATCTTGCTACAGTGTACTCTCATTTTTGAGAGTGCACTGTAGCAAGTTGTTATAATATTTTATTAATTAATTTATTCTATCTCCAGCTCTCTATCTCCCACATCTCTCTCATTTCTCTGTTTCTCTCTGTAGCCTTTAGTCCTCACTCCCTCTCTCTTTCTCATTCAAAACTTGCCATCGGAGTTGGGTTGGACCAATTTGCATGGAGATCGACCTGATGGTGAGGAGAATAGCGTGATAGCGTGAGATCAGTGTGGAGGAGATCGACGTGGAGACCGGTGTGAAGATTGGCGTGTTGTGTGTTTTCTTGTGGTTGTTGTGGCTGGTGTCTTGTGGTTCTTGTGGCGGTTTTTTGTGGTTCTTGTGGTGGTGGTTTCTTGGTGGTTCTTGTTGTGACTGGAGCTGTGGCTGTAATGTTTGGTGGGTGTTTGGTCCATCTAGGTATGGGTGGTGGGTTTTTATTTAGGTTTTGTTTCGAGTTTGATTCTTGTCGTGGCTGTGGTTTTGGTGATGGGTTTTTGGCTGTGGATGGTGATGGGTCATGGGTTTGGTTGGGTTAAGTTGGGTATGGGTGATGGTGGGTTTTGGTTGGGGTTGAGATCAGGGTGGGTGGATGGGTGGTGGGTGGATGGGTGGTGGGTGGTTGGGTAGTGGGTTTTGTGGTGGTTGTTGGTATTGGGGTGAGACTGGGCTGTAGTGGTGGTTGGCAGTGGTTAGCCGTGGGTGTGGCTGTCACTGGGGTTGCTTGGATTGAGAAGAAAGTGGTGGCTTTCATCAGAGAAAGAGAGAGACGTAGTGGTAAAATAAAAATAATATTATTTAAATGAAGTTGTAAAAAAAAAAAATAGAATGTTTGATATTGGATGTATTGTAAAGTGATATGTTAAAATTGATAAAGTAGGATTTTGAAATGTTAAATGCATTTGCATTCTCTTATTGGACTATTGGTCCCACACCCACTCACTCTCTTTTTGACATAGGTGAAATTAGAACTCAATTGCTAAAAAAAAAAAAAATCTAATATTATAATTTGTTCTTTCAATTTCTAAAAGAAATTAATTTTTTATTTAAATATTTAAGCATCACTTTTTTATTATGATTATTAAATTAATTTTCATCCAGTCACGGTCCGAAATTTCTTTAGAAAGTGTACATGGTTAAGAGTTGTGTGACTAAAGATTCAAATCACCCTTTAGCTTTTACCATCACCTGATCACCAAATTATTAAAAAAATAAAAAAGAGAGTGTGTTTGATCTAGCTACTCTTACATTAGTCGAATATAGACAAGTGTTTCAAGGCATTTTTATATGTTAGTGAAAGCGGCAAGGGAATTAGGGAATGCTTTTTTTTTTTTTTTTGGATAAAGAAGGGAAATGCTTAATGTGTAAGCTCAAGTATGATGTACTCAGGTCAGGAAAGGTACTAAATGCACGAAATTTTTTAAGAGTTCAAGCTATATTTTTAATTTTTTTGTAAGTCAATTTAATTTTGCATTAAATATATAGGTTACCCTTTTAAATATTCACTTCTTTATATGGTTTATATTTTATTTTTATTTTATCATTATTAGTATCATTTTGACGTCCTCTATACTAAAAACCTATTTATGCTCCTCTATATATATATATATATATATATATATATATATATATACACACACATATACAATCAAATCACCTAGTTCATTTTGACATATTTTTGGAGATACAGCCTGCTTGATTTCACAGATTTCAATTATGCAAAGTAAGCAGATTCTAGCAACTGATATTAATATATAAAGACAAAGTTTAGCTACAAAATTAGTTGTAATCTAAGATTACAACTTTATTCAATATCTTTTTATTGGAAGTGAATTTTGACAAATCCACAATTGGATTACATTTTTTTCTTATATCTTATATGCTTGCAAAATTTCTAGAAAATTAAAGATTAATAGCTATGTCATCAATAAATTGTTTAAATTACAAGTTTTTATAGTTTAAAATTATGCATAAAATATAATCTTATAAATCATATAGTAAATAATATCCGATTGACACAAAATTTGACATGTGTATTAAGAGTATAAAGAACATGTAATCCAACGGTTCGATTTTTGAAATATGTAGTGATGTTAATTGTGGATTTGTCAAAATTATTTTCTAGAAAATCCAACGGTTTAATTATGAATCACTAAGAGCATCCACAGTAGTGGAGCTAAAAATTTAGCTTTTTAGCTCCACCAAAAGTTACTTTATCTATTTTACCTACACACATGCTGCAACAGTGAATCTATTTTAGCTTTCAACACAAGAAAATGATATAAATATCACAATAAAATAATATATCCCCTACAATAAAATAATATATCCCACTACCCAAAAAACATTCACAGCACCAACCACAACCACCTCTACCATCAGCCACAGCCACGACCACACCCACAACCACCACCACCACCACCGCCGCTGCTACCACCATTCATCAACCAGAGAAACCTAGCCACTATTCATCAACCATCAACAAACCCCATTCATCAACCATCAACAAAATCAAAACCCATTCATCAAAATAAAAATAGAACTTATCATCAACAATCAAATTAGTCAAAAGCCACCACAAAACCAGAGAAACCCAGCCACCATCAACAAACCCCATTCATCAACCATCAACAAAATCAAAACCCATTCATCAAAATAAAAATAGAACCCATCAACATAAAACCCAATCAGAGAGATAGGGGCGGAGAATGAAGAGATCAATTGGCCCTGGGCAGGGGCTTAGGTCGTCGGCGCTGGGTAGGGGCTTGGGTCAGCAGCGAGTGGAGGAATTGAAGCTTGCGACGGGAAGAAATGAAGAGTGTGAGGACCGACTGAGGGGAGAGAGGAGCAACGGGTAGAAATGGGGAAGGAGGAGAAAGAAAAGAAAAAAAATATTTTAATCATAGTGTGAACACAAAATAAAATAATATATATTTTTTTTACCTTTGAGCTATAATGCACATCTATCTTTAGATGTGCACTTAGCTGAGAAGCAAAAAATTTTGCTTATAGCTCCACTGCTGCACTCTTCTTTTGTGATCAATGGTGCTAAAAAATAGCAATATAGCTGTTTAGCACCACTGCTGTGAGTGCTCTAAATATTAGTTAAGATTCATATGTATTGAATCACTAAGAAAATGTAATGAATCACTAAGTAAATCCAACATTATGAATCTATAAAAATTATGAATCTTTAATTTTCTAGAAATTTTGCAAGTATAAAGAATATAAGAATAAAATGTAATCCAATGGTGGATTTGTCAAAATTCACATTCAATAAAAATATATAGAGTAAAGTTGTAGTCTTAGATTACAACCAATTTGTAGCTAAACTTTGTCCAATATATAACATATGGCTGACTTAAGTATCAAATCCTTACCCTTGGGCCAAGAGTTCATCTTCATACTCTGCTCTAGTAAATCTCATCGCTCTGAGCCCAAATTATGGCTATATATATAGTAAATCAGCACTCTAAAAATGATGTGCTTTAGCAAAAAAGTTTCTTTTTTTTTTTATTAATGTCTCAAAATAGTGGAAGGTCCTATCTGTTGGTTTGAAGAGTACCCTTCAATTCCGTTGTTCGCTATGGTTCTTGTTAATAAGATCTATCACCATGATATAATCATATAACCCAAAAAAAAAAATCTAAAAAAAAAAAAATTGAATTTCTTTAACCAATTCCACATACCATTTACGTCAACCAGTTTTTTTATTTATTTATTATTTATTATTATAGGAACGTCAACCAGTTTCTTTTCCTGAATATTTGCATAAATTAATCAACAAAATGATAGATGGATTATTTTATTTTTACATAGGAATAACTTCAAATGAGGTGGAACAAAGTTATGCATTTGGATTTGGGAAGTTCGTGGCCGCCCCAAAAAACGGTTTTTTTTGCTCTCCACAAATAAGGATAGTTTAGGGTTTTTGATAGAGGCACTTCAAAATGAAAGGCATATCAAATTATTATTATTATTATTATTTTGATAATTGAGGTAGGACTTAGGAGATTAGAACATTGGATGTTCAATTGAAAATATCAAAAGATGTCAATCAATTGAGATACAGAACTTTTAAGAAAAAAAATGCCAAAATTGGTTTCTATTATTTTAATTTATATTATTCTTTAATACTTATCAAGGATGATGTAGTTTAGTGGTATTGTCACGTTTAGACTCAGAGAACTATAGTTTGAATGGACAAAATTTCTTCCAAACTAGTTTAAATAAATTTCTCCTAGTCCATTAAATTAGTGATTCATAATATTATTTACTTATATTATTTAAATAAGTCATATGATTCATAAAAAAAATGTCATGTCATTAAAAATACACATTGATGGTCTCTTTACTTGCTGTTAGTGGGATTCCTCCAACCAATTATGTGATTGTGAATTGTGATCCTTCTCAAAAAAAAAAAAAAAAAAAAATTATGTGATTGTGATGACTCATAAAGCCATTAAATTTTGATTTAACTCTTATATAACTCAAATTTGAAAGATTAATTAATTGATAAACAAAATTTTTCTTTAATCTAGTTTAGAGGAATATCCTCCAACCCACTCATAAACTATTTACGCGTATTATTTAATTGAGTCATGAACTTGAATAATTTTATTAAGGACAAAGTTTAGTTATAAAATTTATTGTAGTTTTAGGTTACAACCTTATTTAATATATTTTTATTGGAGATTAATTTTGACAAATCTACCGTTGAATTACAATATTCTTCTTATATTTTCCATACTTGAAAAATTTCTAGAAAATTAAAAATTAATAGCTATGTCATTAATAAATTGTTTAAATTGTAAGTTTTTATAGTTTAAAATTATGCATAAAATATAAGTGTATAAATTATATAGTAAATAATATCCGATTGACACAAAATTTGACATGTGTATTAAGAGAATAAAGCACAGGCAATTAAAAAAAAAAGAACATGCAATTCAATGATTAAAATTTTAAAATATGTAATAATATTTATTTTATTAAGTAGGGTTTACCTACAACCAATTTTGTAGGTAAACTTTATCCTTTTATTAATTGCTATGAATTGGAAATGGAAAATTTTTGATTCTCAAAAAAAAAAAAAAAAAAAAAGGAAATGGAAAATTTTTCCTCCAAATCAATTTAAAGATAAAATTTTTCTTTAATTAAAAGCCAAATCATTCTTAATGGGTAGGTCGGTTAAAATCATGTGAAATTTATTCATTTGTATAATAAGTAATTATCTACCTTACTATATTATGAGTAATTTTACTATTATTATTATTACTACTACTTGTTAATAATAAAACTTGTTAATATTTGTGGCTTCAAAAAAAAAAACTTGTTAATATTTGCTAAAAATAATGAGAAATTTTATTGTTATTATTATTACTTACCTTGTCAATATTTGCTAAAAATAAGGTATACTTATAAAGGCAATCTTATTTTGGTAATTTCCTATTTCTGGTGTCTATATACAATGTGCGATTCAGAAAACCAAAAAGGAAACTAGCATAGTGTAAAGACTTTTCCTTTTCCTTTATTTTATATTTTTGGACCAATCAGAGGGCATCAACAAAGAGAAACCCATGGGTACCACATTTTAATTTACCTTAAAAAAATGAATTACTACTACAAATGTAGAGGAGATTGACACCTCATGGATGACTGATGGCCCTTGAAGTGGTTTTGTCTTTTGCTGACTCCTTTGGCCGCCGAGCATATCTCCCTCTAAAAAACAAACTCTCTCTCTTTCTCTCTCTTCATAAATCTTTTTTTTTTTTTTTTTTTTTTGCATTGAATTTTGAGCAATTATATCTGCCCAAAACTCACATACCTTTTCTGGGTTCGTCTCTATCTCTCTCTGTCTCTTATTTGTCAGCTCCTACATAGAGAAGAGGAAAAAACAAATACGCAACTTAAGAGGATTTTCATCTTTCAAATTCATTTCTGGGAAAATATAATATGTGAAGGCTAAAGCTGAAGAGATTGGAATTGAATTCTGGTAAGAATTCTTCATTTTTTTCAATTCCCAAAATCTCAATCTCATGTTGTTGTTATTGTTATTTTTTTTTTATTTTTTTTTTTGTGTTGTATAACTCAATCTGGCCCTTTGAATTGGTTCTGTTTTGGATCTATTTTACGTGTAATTTTTATAGTATTTGAGTGTGGTTCATTTCTATCTGTTTAAAAGATTCAGTTTTTGGAAATTCTGAGAAGTGGGGTTTTGCTTATATATATTAAAAAGAAAAGAAGAAATTTTGAGATGTGGGTTTGTTTATAAATCTAATACAGGATGTTGGGTCTTGTATATTAATATTTGAATCGTTGTAATCTAAGACTTTTTAGGGATTTTTATAGGTAGGGCTGTTTGGGGTCATCAGGAAGATGGGTTTGATTGAATAAAGAAAAGGGGCTGTTTGGCTCAATATTTGTGAATTCATTAGAATTCAGCAATAATTATGTTTTGTTTGGTTTCTGAGATAAAGTAGGAATAGAAAATTAATCTGGGTTTTGATTGTGGATTGATTTTGATGTTCAATGTAACAGAACGTTGCGCTATTAGGGAGCCTGGTACTGCTTTTCATTTTAGTCCTAGAGTGGCTGTATAGCTTGGGGGCTGAAACAAAATAAGTAGTAAGATTCAAGAGTTAGTTTTGTTTTCTTCCAAGCGTTTTTCTCATCAACCAGAGGGTTGTTGTAATTTGATTCAATGGACCACCTTATTGATGACTCATTGGGCGACAGTTCGGATTTAGAAGTTGATGACTTAAGATGTGACAACATAGCAGATAAAGATGTTAGTGATGAAGAGATTGAAGCAGAAGAATTGGAAAGGCGAATGTGGAAGGATCGTATCAAACTCAAGAGGCTTAAGGAAAGACAGAAGATTGCAGCCCAACAAGCTGCAGAGAAGCAGAAGCCCAAGCAGACCACTGATCAGGCTCGGAGGAAGAAAATGTCTAGAGCACAGGATGGGATTCTCAAGTATATGCTGAAGCTGATGGAAGTTTGCAAAGCTCGCGGATTTGTCTATGGTATCATTCCTGAGAAGGGTAAGCCAGTGAGTGGTGCTTCTGACAACATTAGAGCTTGGTGGAAAGAAAAGGTGAAGTTTGATAAGAATGGGCCAGCAGCCATAGCCAAGTATGAAGCGGACTGCCTTGCCATGACTGAGGCAGAAAATAATCGGAATGGGAACTCTCAAAGCATTCTACAAGACTTGCAAGATGCTACTCTTGGGTCACTTTTGTCTTCTTTAATGCAACACTGTGACCCCCCTCAAAGAAAGTACCCGCTAGAAAAGGGAGTTCCACCACCGTGGTGGCCAACTGGAAATGAAGATTGGTGGGTAAAATTAGGGCTTCCCCATGGTCAAAGACCTCCTTATAAGAAGCCGCATGATTTGAAGAAGATGTGGAAAGTTGGAGTATTAACAGCTGTTATAAAGCACATGTCACCTGATATTGCTAAGATAAGGAGGCATGTCCGCCAGTCAAAGTGCTTACAGGATAAGATGACGGCAAAGGAAAGTGCAATCTGGTTGGGGGTTTTAAGCAGGGAGGAAGCCCTAATTCAGCAGCCTAGTAGTGATAATGGGACATCTGGTGTAACTGATATGCCACGAGGTGGCCGTGGCGGAAATAAGCAAGCTACTGTTAGTAGTGACAGTGACTACGATGTAGATGGTGTTGATGATGGTGCAGGTTCTGTATCATCTAGAGATGATAGGAGACATCAACCAGTGGATGTAGAACCTTCAGACAATCTACAGGATAACACTCCTGTCCAGGATAAAGATCCAGAGGAAAAGCAACCTAGAAGAAAAAGATCCCGTGTCAGATCAAACCGTGCTGATCAAATGCCTGAACCATCTCATGATGAGCCTCTCAATGTTGAACCGATAGTGACTTTGCCTGATGTAAACCACACAGATATGCAAGTTGGATTTCAGACCCATGGAGATCAACAGGAAACTGATACAATTGCAGCATTGAGGCCGTTGGAGAAAGATTTTGATGTCCAACCCCAGATTCCTGCAATTGAATTTGATTATTTTGCTACTATACCTGCTGACAATCTAAGTTCCACACAGAGCATGTATGTGGATGGAAGGCCTTTGCTTTATCCTGTGATGCAAAATACTGAGATGCATCATGGAGATAACCGCAACTTTTATAATCCGTCTGTAGAATATGGGCAAACACATGATAGGCAGCAGTCTCAGATTGTAATGAATGAACCTCAAATTAGACCAGAGGAAGTTGGAGTCCATGTACCAGCCCTGCATGGAAGTGCAACTGATATTCCTAGAGGAGACTTGCACTATTATGTGAAAGATCCATTTAACAATGAGCAACATCTGCCTGTTGATTCTCAGTTTGGGTCTGCAATTGATAGCCTGTCGTTAGATTGCGGAGGATTGGGCAGCCCCTTAAATCTTGATATTGAGGGCTTAAGTTCATTTGAAGACATGATGTATGATGATAACTTGATCGAGTATTTTGGTGCATAAAAATTCTTAGATTTGGTACTTCAGAGCGTAGATTGTAAGTAATGTTTCTCTCTAACATGTATCTGAATTTACTGCAATTTTTAAGGATTCCACCTTTTTATTCTTGTTTTAATGTTATTTACTTTATTGTGTCCAGGGGCTGCAAAATTGCAGTATCCATTGCTGACCCTATCTTGTGGTCTTTCACCTGACTTGCATGTTTCCAGTTTTGGGGTTATCATTTGTGGATTAGATGATGGTAAGTTTGCTCATCATTTGAAAACAAAATGAACAGAAGCATGTCGTATTGTGTTAATAGTTTGCATGGCTTTCTATCATAGGAATGACAGTCATGGGGCTCATGTAAATAATTCAATTTATTTAGACTGGCCAGATGAAAAAAGTTACATTATTTTGCATATTTTATGATTTTAAATAGATATGCCATTGTGTTCTTCGTTCTTTCTGCGGTAAGTATAGTTAACGCATTTGATTTATTATTCTCCCTTCATTTTCCTGAGCTACCCCATTTGTCAGTTTTTAAAATGTTCAAAGTATTGCCTTTTAGATTGGTCTAATTCATTGTATGGCATTAACTACCTTTTCTTTTTTGTGTCTTTTTGTGTACTTACTAAGTATGTGTGTACATTGGTTTTTCCTCTTTGACATAATTTAAATAAACAATATATTTTCAAATAGTTTGAAGGAATCTCCTTCAATCCACTATGTCGTGATCAATTAAACCATTAATCATATAACTTATTTAATAATTTAAACAAATTACATGACTTAATAAGACATGTTATTGAAAGTACATGTGAATGATCATCTAATTGCCACATAATGAAGTTGGTAGAATTTTTCTCCAAAACAGTTTGGAGGAAATTATGCCCTTTTTAAATTATCCTTATTACTTTAACGTGTGTATGTATAAGGCATAAACTCAGCCTGAGTTGGGGAGCCTGATATAAGCTTTCAAGCCTGGAATGAATGGAAGTATGCTCCTTTAATTATTAACAACAAGTTGAGGTTGCATTATCTGTTTTGGACATTTTTTTTTGGTTGTTGTTGTTGTTGGAGATAATAAAATATAAGATCTATGTGAGTGGTATGACTGCCATTGACTGACTGAAGAAGGTGCTAAAGAAAGATGAAACAGACCAGATACTGTCAACCTCAACAAAATCTGACCTAACTAAAATAGAGACATAATGTGGTCATGATCCCAACTTATGAGTGATGCATTTTTGCAATGAGTCCATGTGTTCTGTTGACATTAGCCTTCCTCCCCCAAAGAGAGGCCTCTCTCTCTCTCTCTCTCTCTCTCCGCATTCTTAATCCTTCTGGGCCTTTAGTTTCCTATTATGGTATAAAACTATGGAGAGGAAAGAAGAGGTTGGGATATATGTTTCACTCGGGATCTAAATGATTGGGAATTGGATTTAGTGGTGAATTTCCTTCATATCTTAGAATCCAACACACCTTCAATGGAAAATGGGGATCGTATGAGATAGAAGTTGAAGAAGATGAGGATTTTGACATTCGTTCGTTTTATATTGAGTTGAGATGTTCCTTCTACGTCGTCTTTTCTTGGAAAGTTATGTCGTCTTTTCTTGAAAAGGTATTTAGAAAGTTAAGGCCCTTCAACAAGTTTCTTTTTTTTTTTGTTTCAACCACAGCTTGGGATAAGAATCTTACTGGTGGTAACTAAGGTGTAGGGATTTTGATTTTGTTAATTGGTGTGTTATGTGTCGTTGTTGTGGGGAGACTGTGGATCATTTGCTGCTTCATTGTGAAAAGGCTCATCAGTTGTGGAGCTTTGTTTTGGGGTTTCGTGGGTCTTACCAAGAACAGTTTTAGATATTCTTTTTGGTTGGTAGAATTGGCTGGAGAAGCACTCATCAAGCATTTGAAATTTAAGGTCCGTTTGAATAGAAATTATTTTGCTGAAACTAAAAACTGAAAACACTGTAGCAAAATAATTTTTAAATGTGCAAATAGTATCGTGGGACCTATTTTTAATGAAAAAGTTGCTGAAAAGTAAGATTTGTGGGTCCCGTGAACAGTGCATGGGACCCACTGATGTGCTGAAAAGTCAAATATTACGGCTACTGTTCATGAACAGTGCATGAACAGTAGCCGTAACAGTGTTATTTGCTCCTGAAATGCGTGCCAAAAAAAAAGAAGAAGAGTAAAACGCGCAAACGCGGACGCAGAAATGTGTATCCAAACGGATACTTAGTTTTGATGTGCTTAATGTCATGTTTATGGAGGGAGCGTAATTGGCAGACATTTGAGGACATAAGTAGTTCGGGAGACTAGTTGCATTGCTTCTTTTAGTGGTTCTATGTTTGATTGGCCTAGGACTTGGGGACACACATCTTGTAATTCCCTCCCTTTGTTCCTTAGTTCTCTCCTTATTTGTAATTAATTTTCTTCTTTGTTTTTCTAATCTTTTCCTTGTATTTTTTTGGTTTGCTTTGTTCTCTTTTTGCATAAAGTTGCTTTTTCAACGTACATCTTTCTTATTAAGAAAAAGAAAAAAGAAATATCTCATGCATATGATATTTAGGGTCCATTTGGTTGGGAGGATGAAAAAGTTGGAGGATAGAAAATAGAGAGATGATGGAAAGTGGTAGGATAGAAAAGATTTTAGTTTCTCTAATTTGTGTTTGGTTGGGAAGGTGGAAAAGTGGAGGGATGGAAAACTTTTTTGTTTGGTTGAAAATAAAGTTTGTATAAATTTATTATCATATCCCTATTAAATAAAACAAAAAGTAACACATTATACTTAAAAAAAATTGTGTATAGATGGACACTTCATTAAAGTAAAAAAAAAAAAAAAAAAGCATAAGAAATTAACACAAAACTATTTACTAAAAAAAAAAAAAAAAAAAAAAGGAAAAGAAGCCAACACGTTAAGAGAGAGAGAGAGAGGGAGAGAGAGGGAGAGAAATGTTGAAGGTGAAGTCTAACGTGAGGGGTAGTTTTTCATGAGCTTCTCCCTCTTAATTTTCTCCTCATTTTGGAGAAAATTTTTTGGTGGGCTTATTTTCATTCCTCCTTACCCAACCAAACACACTCAAAAAAAAGTTTTCATTCCTATTTTTTCTCCAAAGTTTTCTATTCACCCCATTTCACCTCCAAACAAGAACACCCTTACATCCTCTATCTTCTATCTTGTGTGACCCCTACACGATTGTGGAGTCAACATATTATGTGAGAGATGATGCATAAGATAATTATTAAAGAGATATGCATAAGATAATTATTAGAAACTATGAGTCCCAAAATTCACTTTCTTGACAATATTAGCTCCTTAAGTCATATTTTCAAATCTTAATCTATTGGACAAAAACTTTTAGTTTTTTAAGTTTTTTGCTTTTTGTCTAACAAAGTAGCTCTTTTGAAAATAAATTAGTTTTTGATTTTTTTGATAACAAATTAAATTTTAATTTTATATCACACATTTAGCATAAAAGTTATAAAAAAAAAAAAAAAATCATATTTGTTCTATTACATTATGCAAAGAGTAATACTAATACCACCAAAATTGGCACAACTTTGTGCCACAACTTCTCACATGGCAGTTGTGATTAGTGAAGGTGTGTTAGTAGGCTATATAAAGACATACATTCACTAATCACAATTCACTATATGACGAATTGTGATACAAAATTATGCCAATTTCGGTGATATTAATTATTCTTATGCAAATAAGCTACGGTGAATCATAGGATAACCAAAAAAGACCAGATTTTTAAGCCCCTGCGCAAACCACCAGTATGAACTTTAAAATAAGGTTAGGAAAGTGTTTGTTTTTGGTACATAAATGAAGTAAATGAAAGCATGAGCATAGCGCATACGTCGTGGGGGGAAGCAAATCCAAAGCTGTCTCTTCCAGTCTTTAATGTGGGTTGACTGAGACTTGATACATTGCATTCTAGTTTTGACCCTTTTTTTTTAGAATTATACGAACTAGATGGCGTTCTCATCTTAGCATTAACCAATTATTTTACTATTTTATTGGCTTTTGGAAAAAGATTTCTCCTATCTAAATCCAAGCTTTCATTTAGTAATCACTAAGAAATCATTTCAAATAATTAGATAATTGCTCATGTACACCTATAGGCTAAAGGGACTTCGGAAGGGTCATAATTTTTAAATCCTACCCATCCCTTGAACCATATTTAGGGGCCAAATCATTTGCTGAGGAATGTACAGAAAGTCAAAACTATGAAAAGAAATGAAAGAGAGAGAGACTGGGTTCATTGGATAATTGGATCTAGTAAATTGTTCATCCTGGCTTCAAATCTGCATCTATGAAAGTGGCATAATTAAGTATCAGGAAAAAAAGAAAAAGGAAAAAAAGAAAAGAAAAAAAAAGAATGTTTTTTGTAAAATTTGGCAACCTTAAATTACTGGAATTTTAGATGGTATTAATATGCACTGTATAGGATCTGCAAAATGTAATTTTCACTCTTCTGAAACCAACAACTGATAAATATGACACCAATGATGTGTACTTCAGTACTGGTTATCAGTCATGTAAAACAAAGAGCCAACACCGTCCACCAACGGTTGATTCTGAGAAAATAATAATAATAATAATAATAAAAGTCAATTGTTGTGGGGGAAATTTTTTTGAGAAGACCATTTGTGCTTTTATAAAACCATGTTACCCACCACCTTCTCCTCTGTTATTAACCTCTTTGAGCCTTGGTATAATCTTTCACACTCACTTTTTTTTTGTTTAAGAAATCATATCCTTGCTTGCAATAGGGGAAAAATGCTCATGCTCAAAGAAATGAAAACAGAAAAGGGAAAAAAGAAGCAAAATTTCTGGTAGATTAATAAACTGTCTACTAAATTTTTTATTATTTGAAGGCTGAGACTCTTGTTTATTTCAAATTTTCTTCCAACACACCAATGCTGAGAGAGAGTTTATATCTAAACTTTTATTATCTATTATGCTGGCAATTTATTGGAGGGATTAGCCAGACAAATATATATATTGTAAAAATGAAAGGGCTACTACTTGTCATATGAAGATGACACAAAGACCCTTCACCTTGACTTAACAATTTCTTCTTTCATGGCAAGGGAAAGAGCACTAAGAGTGCTCCAATTCTCCACTCTCACCCCGGGCATGACCACAGCTCTACTTCCAACAAACCCACCTTCTCCAATCTTGATTTTCCCAAACTTCACTTTCCCTTCTTCACCTTCATATATGTGTCCAAATAGTAGAGCTTCTCTTCCCACACATCCACCTCTCTCAATCTCCACCATTTCAGGATTCAACAAAGCTCCCATGCTATCTACATAAGCCTCTTGGTCCATGTCAATGTCTGAACCCATGAGCTTCATCCATAGTACAAACAAGATAGAGCCACTTGTCATTTCCATGAAATATGCACCAGCTAAAGTTCTAAGGGCTTGCCATATAGTGTCCATAAACACCCTTTTACTCCAAATCATCACTGTTTCACCTTCTTTCTTCTTCCCCACAAGAACCCATTTTGCCACAACACATGCTAGTCCAGCCAAAAGCCCCGAAGATATCCAAAACAAAGGAAGTAACCAATGCAGTGAAAGTTTCCTGGCATCCTTCAAGTTCATAATCAAGCTCAGAGGAGCAAAGATTACTAAACCCATCATGAAATAAGGAAGTACTATTTGTAGTAATGGTTGAGCAAAAATAACCCACAAGGTTTGGTACCAAGTCCTAGCAAGGGTCACTATTTTTTTTTCTTTCTTTTCCAATACTGCTGCCATTGGACAACTAGAAAGGTCTACTTTGACATCAAATTGTTCTAGAAAGATCCTCCATGCCTCTGGAAGAGGTTCACCATTTCTCAAGTGCTGGCAAATCTCATAGATCAATGAGCGGCCATGATTAATCGAAGCGCTTTGGGAGCATGAAGAAGCCTTGATAACATCCACTTCATGGCATCGAAGAAAAGGATTGAACTCCAATCCTTCTACTTCTTCCTTAGAGAGACTTTGATCAACACTGATCTCTCCAATATCAATACATGGGAAATTAGCCTCATCCCATGGTTTGGTGCAGTCAAGCGCTATGTCGCGGGTGGACTCATCATGTGGAACTAGCCGGAATTGTAGTTGGAGAATGTAATGAATGCCATTAGGCGAATTCACACAACGATGGAAATCATCAGCCGGGAAAAGTAAAGGGCGAGTGTCATTTTTATCCCTAGGAATTGCACCTGTTTCAGGTGGCAGAATTCCAATAGGCTCAACCTTACCAGAATCCTCACCAATAGTCTCATCGTAAGGCCTCAACTTGAATTTCACATACATTTCCTGTCCATCTGCAAACTGGAACAGCCTGCAGATATTGGAGTAGTAATGCAGCTCAGCATATGAGTTAGCGTGACGGAGGGAATTCCAGATTGCATCACATACATGAGGTACTCGCTTGACATGTTCCTCCCTCGCAGCAAGGCCATACACAAGCCATGTTGCAAAATCAGCAATAGTGCATGCATAAAATGCATTGCCTGATTTTAGTGTCAAGTCAAGGAGTGAGGAGTCATCACCGGGTTTATCTGAAAGTATTCTCACTGCTGCGCCGCGTGCATCTATCCTTGCATCATCATCAGCACTTAAGCTATTGCTGTGTCGGATAATGACATGGTAGCTCTTTCCAGGAGTGAAGATCTTATGGTCCGGTAAGCCTTTAATGTTGTTATATATTTTCAAGTGTCCTTTCCCTCCAACACCAATTCGATGGAAATATCTTGTTTTAACCTTCAGAGTTGTGGCAGCCAAATTTGCAGCCAGATTGCCAATTATTTTCTTGTATTTCATGTCCATTTCTTCTATCCTTTCATCCAAACCAAGAGCAGTGTTCTTAATCATGATGGGAGCTTGAGAGCCAATGTAAACACCACCCTTTTGGAGTATTGAATTCAGGAGCCACTAACAGTGCACCAAGGATAACGTTTTCTTGAACAACTGAACCAGGGAGGACTAGGTTTTGACTCCCAATGACTGAGTTATCCTTCACCTCAACTTTCCCTTGAGTAAACTTATTGGAGGAATAAAACCCAACAATGATCCGGCTAAAGTCACCAAGATGGATACCATTGCCTAATGAAATTAGCTGTGGGTCCGACACTGGGTTAATGGCTCTGATAGAACAATGCTTACCCATTTTTGCACCCAAAAGGCATAAGTACATGCAGAAGGCTTTTGTTCCAGACAAGAGCTTGGCAAATCTAAGGTGGCAGGCAATGGTAATTCGATGGCGAAGCCAAGTTTTCAAGTGGGAATGTTTTGTTTCTTGTTTACTATCGAGTAAACGAGTCGAAGCACATGTGAGGAAGCTGAGTGTCATGCCATGAGCTAAGTGCGCCAATGCAATTGAGATAGCAAAGTTAATTGAGTTTGAGGGGGCTTTAGCAAAGACCATGGCATATGCAAAGATGGTGAATGGCATCCAGTGGAAGCTACCAGCTATGCAAAAAAATGCAAAGTGTTGAAAGGAGGGAGGTGTTTGAGATAGCCAGCTGTAGAGAAAGTAGAGAATAGCTGCAGAGAGAGAGCCGAGGAATCCAACCACATAGATGCCAATGAAGTGGTAAATGGCGTCAGTTTGAGTTTTACTAGCAAAATCTGGGGACACAGCACCCTGAAATAATGTTGAAAGAACATGTCGTAAGATTAATTACTAGTTGCATAAAAATGAATTTAAATTGACAATGGTCTATTTATCTTGAATTTGTAACAAGAGCATAAACAGCTTCATTGGTAACAAGAGTGAAAGGAAAAATATTTAAAAATTATATATATAGAGCAATATGTTGCACTAATAAATTAACCACTTCTCTAGAAAAACGTGACGAGAAGGAACAAAAGAAATTAAATTTTGTTGCTCTAGCACTTTATTTCTTCACTTAAGACACATCTACAATGGAGAAATGGACAATTTTTTTGTTAAGTGCCTTATTTTAGTAGATACATACTTTTTCGAAGGTGCATCATTTGAAAAAGAAAAGCTCTGGATTATGCCGATTTGAGAAACTTTTGACCCTCAATGCTATCATTGGGAGAGAGAGAGAGAGAGAATTGTCACAGTGCTTAGTAAAATGTTTTTTACGTACAAGAAATTTCATCGGAACTAAATCAAACCTTGAAAGATGTATAAATTATAAAACATTCAGCAAACTAAATGACAATAAATAGACAAAAGTACTAAGAAATTTTTTTATATATGCAAGTCATGGACAATTATTCAAAATATATGCATTTGGTGGAATTTAAAATGTGTTGACAAGCCTTTAACCTTTTAGAATAATCCATAATAAGCTTATTATTCATGCCTGGTTATAATTTTTAAATTGGAATAATAGATTTACCTTATTAGCCTTAGTAGATTTGAGTAGAGGCTTGCCTCCTTCAATCTTTTGCAAGGGTGGTAACTCAACATCTTCTCCCAAAATGCCTCCTTTTTGGATAACAGCATAAGGACCAACCGAAGAATTTCGGCCAATTCTAATTGGAAGGAAGCTTAAGACTTCATTCTTTACCTCGTGGCTTTGAATTAAAGCCCCTTCTGCAATTACAACTCCATCTCCAATTGAAACCAAAGACGGGTCTGTGATGTCAACAGTATCAAGCAAAACTGAGGATCCAATTCTTGCTCCAAGAATCTCAAACCAGTATTTGAGAAATACTGTTCCTCTTAGATGTACTGCCAAAACTTTTGAAGAAACTTCTTGAGCCTTGTAAAGTGCCCACCACTTAACAAAATCAATTGACCAGATGGATATTTCAGGGGTCAAGGCATAATTTGGTCTTAAGAAAGAATTCCCAAACAATGCAATACAAATGCAAGTGGAAAATATGCAAAGGATCCAAGCAAGAGGAGCTAAAGTCAGGCAAGACAAATAATGCAACTAGGGAATCCCATCTGTTGTTATATGGATCGCCAAGGTGAAACTTGTGAAAGAAGTTATTGATAAATAAGCAGGAAAGACCAGCATGCTAGTAACATAAATGAGAGCCAGAAGTTGGAACAACCAGATTACCAATTGCTAAGATTTTGATATCTCCATCTCTAGCTCAGTAGAATCAATCTCAGTTTCTAGAGCATAAGATGGAGAGCTCATTAGTTGAGGTTGAGACTTTTTTAGAAGCTCTTCTGAGAAACTTGCCAAGTCTGAAATGCAAGTTGCAGTGAAGACATCTACAGCCTCAATTGGCACTCCTAGAAAATCTAAAAGCTTTTGAGCAGCTCTGACCACACCAATTGAATTAACTCCAAAAGAAACCAGGTTCTCAGTGGCAGAAATGTTATTGACTGGAATACCAGTTTGGTTAGAAACTAGCCTTCTCAAGAACTCCACAATTTCCTTATTACTTAGTTTGGGGCTTGATAGAGGAGAACTTCTCACTAGCTCAGGCCTAGGTGTTTTTCCTTCCTTGCAAGTTCCTGTGGTGAAGGATCGGACCAATGATCTTCTTGGCAATCTTGGTTCTGGTACTATATTTAGAGTACCATCAGCAAACTGTCTGAGACAGTCAAATCTCTTTATTTTCCCAGATGTTGTTTTACTAATGGTTCTGGGTTTGATTAGCTTGACTGAAGCCACACTGATACCATGTTCTTCTACAACACGAGCTTGAATTTGATCAATTATGTCCTTACCAACAGGTTTACCATCTTTAACCTCTGTAATTACAACCAAACCAACCTGGTCAAACCCATCCGGAACTGAAATCCCTTTCTCTGACAGTACTTCCTCAGGAACTCCAATGACAGCACAGCAACCTGGGCGTAAAAGTTCAGATGAGCTCTCAACTGTTTTTTCTACATCTGCTGAGTAAATGTTTCTTCTAGCTACAATGATAAGATCCTTGATTCTTCCAGTGATGAACAAATTTTTGTCAATTATTCGTCCCAAGTCTCCGGTTCTAGTGTATTTACATCCAGGATGATTCTGAAGCTCATTTCTGAAAGTGTTGCAGCTCAGCTCTTCCCTACCCCAGTACCCAATTCCTGCATTTGGACTACTAATCCATATCTCTCCTTCCTTTTCGTCTTCTTCTAGTTCTTTGCTAGTCTCTGGATTGACTATTCTGATGTCAACATCTGCATTATTTGGATCAACATAGCCACAACAAACTCTTTCTTGCCAATCAAGGAAAATGGGCTTCCCTTCCCCAAAGGCACAACTGACAAAAACACAATTTTCTGCCAAGCCATATCCAGGAGCCACCACCTCTTGAGAGAGGCCAAAAGGACGAGTAATTTCAACAAATCTTTTCAGAGTTTTCTACCTAACTGGTTCAGCAGCAACCATGAGAAAAACCATGGAAGAAAGGTCATAGTTCTGAACCTTTCCTTTGTCAGATTCCAATCTTCGAATCATTAGCTCGAAGGCAAAGTTGGGGCCAGCACTATGAGTAGCCTGATATTTGCTGATGATTTGAAGCCATAATATTGGGTTCTTGATGAATGTTAGTGGTGAAAATAGAATTGCAGATCCACCACTGATAAGAGCTGTAAATAGTCCTCCAATCAACCCCATGTCATGGTACTGAGGAAGCCAACTTACAAGTATAGTCTTCGAGGTGCTGTTATATCTTCTTCGCATCAACTTTATGTTATGAATGAGCCCACCATGTGTTATCATGACTCCTTTGGCATCACCAGTAGAACCCGAAGCGAATTGGAGGAAACATAAATCATCTTGCTGAGATTCAGATTGATCAGCTATATCTTCCAAAGCCAAGTTCTTCGAGTTTTTAATCCAAGAATCTGTGTGCAACCATGGAAGATTAGGCCAATGAGCTGAGGATTTCCCATTTTTTGCTGTCAATGATATCAAATTCTTCACTGAACTTGCCCGAACAGCTGAGTGATAACCAATGGTTGATAGAATTGCCACTGCACCACATGATTTAGCAATGTTTTTTATTTTCAAAAGTGCTTGCCCACCTCCTTGCAAAGGATCTGGGGGAAGAACTGGAATTGGTAAGACTTTAGCTCGTAAGCATCCAAAGAAGGCATCAATGAAGTCTAGACCAGGGACATGGATTAGGAGAACCCTGTCACCAGGCTTGATAACTAGTTTTTGATTTGTCAAGAGCTTATGAGCAATGCAAGAAGCATTGGCATTAAGTTCTGTGTAAGTCCTCTAGCAAACCATTGCACCTTCCTCATTAATCCAAGTATATAGGGTTTTGTTTTGAGTGACTCCATGAGTTCCCCAGTGCTTCAAATAGCCATCAAGGGAAGACAAATCAGGAAACTCCACTCCTGGAAGCTCGCCTAATTCATTGCGATTCCTTTCCTTGCAACTTGCTTTCAAGGGGAACATACTCTACAAAAAGACATTTCAATTAATTATAGGATTTTTTTTTTTTTTTTTTGTATTAATTGATAAAGTTAATTATTAAGTACATCAAATTACCTTAACATAAGGATACATTGGCAAAGAATTGTTATTTGCAAAGTGCTTGCAGACTAGAGCCATTGCATATGACGAATTTCTCTCCGTAAGCTCAAATGCCATAAGCCTGCCTACATAGTAAGTGTTTTTCCATCCCTGAACTTTAGATTCTAGTTTCTCATAAAATCCATCCTTCATATCTGCATTTAAATATTTAATTTAGAAACTCTTCCTTGATTAGCATGTGCAAATAGTAGAAAAGCAATTGACATACCTTGGCTGCAAACATGAGGAAAGTACTTGAATCGCCTTTGTAGAACCACCTTCTCTACTTCTCCACCCATAGGTTTAACTGCTTTGATTGCAAGCTCAGTGACAGTTGGTCCCATTATATCAGCTGAGTTTCCATAAGACCAGAACAAAAAAATATCACTATCAGCATAGAATTTCTGCATTGCAACCGGATTTCCAATTGTTGCAGGATCATCTATATAGTCACTGAAGTAATAAAATCCAATAGGCATATGTTCTAGCCCTTTTATCTTCAAAACTGTGGTGTAGTAGTCAATTATCTGTACTTTGCTGAACAATTCCTTTTCAAGATCATCCATATCCATTACTTCTATTTCACTTTCTGTACAAGATAACTTAGTTAGGCATCAACCCACCCAAAAAAAAGAAAAAAAAAGAAAAGAAAAGAAAAGAGAGAGAGAGAGATAAAATAAACAAACCTGTAGTATTTGAGATTGGTGACCTGTATGTTCTTCCAATTTTTAGAGGAAATGAACCAGAGATGATTATCTTATCAAACTCCATAGTTTTGACTTCTCCACAGTTTTCAACATTAATAGTGACACCATTAGTGTTGCGTCTGACTTCCAATACTTCGGTATTGCAATGAATTTCTATTGGAAGTGATTCACTGATCTTCTCCCAAAGACTTGTATATCCACCTTTGAATCGTCGAATCTTCCCAGCCATGGAAGTACGAGTGAACTCATGAATGTAGGCAAAAGGCATGTCTTGAACAAAGCCATACCCAGATGCAGTATATCCATAAGCCACAGATTTAGGAACAGATTTGAGTCCATGACCCTCAAGATACACAGGGGTTAAGTCTGAAGCAAATTCACTTACAGCATGGACCCCAATTTGACCTGAGTTTTTTGCTTTATCCTATTAACAAAAAAAAAAAAAAAAAAAAAAATGTGGATATGATAGCCAAACTTTACACTCAATAAATAATGTATATTTAAAACAATAAAGACACTAACCTGGAGATCCAAGGTCAGTGAGATGACAGATAGGTAATCATCAGCAACTTTAATATCTCCATACTCCCCTGTAGAACTGTCAATGAGGGCAAGCTTGTGGGAGTCCATTTCTTCTAGTTCAGACTCCGTCTCCTTTGCCAAGTGAAAGATGACAGGAGCACCATTTGCAGCAAGAACTTGACCACCCAGATCATAGATCTTTCCTGTAAGAATAGTATATGTAGTGATTATCCATGACATAACAAGCCAAGTTCAGTAGCAGATACCTTTCTTAATTTTTACCTTCAATTTCGACTGATTCACACATGCCCCCAACGGTATGGTGCTTCTCTAACATGGTCACATTACTGTAACCAAGCTTAGCCAATGCATAAGCAGCTGATAAACCACTTGGGCCTCCACCTACAATCCCAATTCTTGTGTTCACTGGCAAGCACGGATGTAGCTTGGAGAACTGACCTGCCATGGGATTTTTGGAGTCCATGTTCTTTTTAGTAGAGGACTCCTATCAGAAATGCCTGTTAAGATCAAATAACAATGCGAGTTCAAGTTCCATCTGGTTCTAATTTGAGTTTTGTGAATTTCAGTCAAGGGTGATTATAAGTAATCCAAGCCTCTAACCAAAACTAAACTAAAGATCATAGAATAGAAGAACACTTAGAATAAAGAAACATATTATATCTATCAACAAGTACAAAATTGTAGGGATACAATCTTAAATCAAACTCTTCCACGTAGTACTGTATGTTATTGTGAATAGAAAGGTTTTCTATAAACTGAAAAGTTAGTCAGGACAAGAAGGATGACAAAGGTAGACACTGGCATTGGACAAAAGCCGGCACAAGTAAAATCTAACTACCTAATCATTTTGCAGCAGTAGCAATAAGAGAAAGGTACCACAGACAAGTACCACAGACATAAATAAAACTTGTCAAAGATGCAGAAGCTCTTCGTCTATATTCTTGGCCTTAACTGAGTATAATCATATTATTATATCATCGATTAATTCCAAATTCCAAACCAAATCCAAGCTTTAGATTATAGAAAAGAATAACCACCAAGAGTGATGAAACAAATTATGTGTCAAGAAGTAAAAAAATTTAAGGTTAAATGTTGCCTCCCAAAAGAGCTATATACTTGGCCTTAACTGAGTATAATCATATTCTTATATCATTGATTAATTCAAAATTTTAAACCAAAACCAAGCTTAAAATTATAGAAAAAAAAACCACTTAGAGTACTGAAACAAACCATGTGTCAAGCAGTGCAAAATTGTATGGTAAAGCATGTCTAGAGAGACTTATAAGAGATGGCTCGATAGGTTACAAGACAAAAAGAAGATATCTAAGCTTGAAATATACTAGGCTTAAATATATTATTTATCCATAAAGTTTATAATGATCGCTTTTGGTGCCTTAGACTATATGGTCAAACTAAAAACTGACATATCATCATTTTATGATATCAAATGGGATCACTTTATGTTTGTTATGGACTAAAACTGATTACTTTAAGTTTTCTAAGGACTCAAAAACAATCAGTTTAAGTTTGTTAATGACTAAAACCACTTGTGTATGAGAGTTTTAAGACCAACTATGTTTTTTTTTTTTTTTTTTTTAATATTTTTACCAACAAGCCCATATGTACTTCAAGAACTAATCTTTGATGGAAGAGCTCAACAGAAAAATACCTTAGATATGAGAGAGAAGTAGAAAACCACTTCTTTCAAAGCTAGCTCGTCCAATTCAATAAGCTCTTTGTACCCCTCCCTGCAGTGCCACTGTCACCAGAAGTTTGATAAACAAAACATGAAACACACATCAAACACAGTACATCATCATAAGCATCTCTCTCTAATCTCTATTCTACGTTCTCCCTCAATATTTTGTTTTTGTTTTTCTTACCTGCCTACTCTCTCATACAATAATGATCATATATATATATATATATATATATATAGATTGATAGATAGTTTAATAAAAGAATGAATTTCACCCACCAACTAACGCAACTAGTGTCACATCTCTCACTATATGTCTCTCTAGCTAGTTATACAAATACAACCTGACCAATGTAGAAACTGACCTGAGAATTGAAATGGGCAGAAGGGTTTAGTTAAAAATTCAATGCCAAATGTTTAAGAAACAAGTGGAAATGTGTGACGAAAGGCCGTCCCTCCACAAACTGAACTGCTGAGTCCATTACCATATTTAAACACTTAATTAGTAGCCTAGTACACTACAAATCCACTGTTCCCTATCACCCTCACACAAACACTCATCACTAGCTCATTCTCTTGGTGACTCCGAGAATTTTCATTCCAAGATTTCAGATATTCCCTATGGTCACTTTGTACTGGTGAAAAATTCCATTGTGATTTCAGATAATCACAACGTTAATTACCTGTCCAAAAATATTCTATCATATAAATAGTATATATTATATGATATTGTGATTTTGAGCACAACACACAAGGATCTTGAGGATCTGTGGAATGGCTGTGGCGAGGCGAGCAATGGTTCATGGTTGGATTTTTTTTTAGCGGATATAGCAAACCTACGATGAGTTTTGTTTTTTTACTCTCTGTTTTTAGCAGTTAAAACTGTTGGGAGATAGAATTTTCGCGGGAGTCTCCTTCATTCCCTTTGTAATGGCCATGCATGAAGTCATTACATATATATATATATACACATATATTTATATAAAATAGAAAATAGCGTGGCCAATATAAAAGTAATTATATATATAGTTTGACTTTTGAAAAAGAAGAAGAAGAAGAAGATTAGAATTTTTTTTTTTTAAAAGAAAATGACTTTTATAGACCATGAATTAGGGGTGTCAATGTTTGACCCAACCCGCAAACACGACACGAACCCGACATGGGTTTTTTCGGGTTAGGATTGAGCCTTAATGGGTTTGGGTCATAAATGGGTCAACCCGAAAGCGACACGATAAGAAACGTGTCATAAGCGGGTCAACCCGCGTAACCGGCAATAGACATGTTTGACACGTCAATTTATTTGTGTCAATCCGAAATGACCCACTTAACACAACCCGTTTAATTCGTATAACAAATAAATATTTATTTTATTTTAGATTTGTCAAATACCTTTTATATCCAACATATATTTTAAATTTAAAAAGAAAAGTGAATAATTACAAAAATTTACAAGGGATATAATTGGAAATTGAAACTTTACAAACCCTAGAACTACTAATATATATTTTTTTTTTTGGCATAGAACTTGCACGAATGAAATTGGATGAGCTTGTGAAAGATGTTATGAATTTGGACATCAACAAAGAATCTATGGATGATAATCGTGGTCATAGTTAGGATTAGTCTACTGTTTGCTCAAATTCTTTCAATATTAATACTTAGTAATTGGCGAGTTCCAAGGATATTATATTTTTGTTGAACTATGTTATTTTATTTTTGTTAAACTTTGTTATTTTGAATTTGGGTTGAAGTGTATGCACTTCTTTTGGAATGTAAAGAACTTATTTCTAGATGAATCTTATATTTTTGTTGAACTATGTTATTTTAAATATGGGTTGAAGACTTGAAGTGTATGCATTGCTTTTTGGGATGTAAAAAAAATTATTTCTAGATGAATGTTATATTTAATATTATGTATGTTGAAAAGGGTTGTGTTACATTCATGTCAACCCAACACGACTCGTTTATTAAGCGTGTCAAATGGGTTGGGTTAGGTCAACCCGCCTTATTAACAGGTCGGGTTAGGGTTGAAGGATCATGACACGATTATTAAATGGGTCGAGTTAGGATTGAGTCATTTAGTCGAATACCCCTACCTCAACACGACACGAACCCGATATGCTAACCCAAATTGACACCCCTACCATGAATATTATGAGAATTAATTTAAAAACTGGTCATATGTTACAAAATAATATATGTTGTGATGATTGGGTTTTATAATTTTTTATAAAATATGTTGTGATTTGGGTTAGCCTACTTTGAGGATATTTAATTAAATTGGGATTATGGTATTATTCTTTTTTTTTTTTTTCAATAGTAAGGATATGGTATTATATATTTTATGGCAAATGTTAGCAAGCACCGCACCGGTACTTGTTAAGGTTGTACTAAGGTGGGTCACATTTAATAAAAAAATTAGATAAATAAATGAAAATGACATAAAACTAGTTCTACAGGTTATTTTTTCTCTTTATAAAGTTGACCCACATTGAAAAAAATGACATAAAACTAAAAAAAAAGATTAAAAAAAAACTATACAAAAAAAGTAAAAAAATTACTGTTAATAGGCACCTTATGGTGCCGGTTAACACAACCCTTATTTTATTTCTCAATGCTTTGTTAAATTTGATTTCACATAATGGGGGGAAATGACATCTTTCATGAAAATGAAATTATAAACTGATACAAAATATTGTTAATGTTTGTGAAGAGAGAGCTTAAGATAACAAAGATGGACTAGGCTTTGAGGCTTGAGCACAAGGATTTATCGGATTTAAAGTGGCAGCAAAAATTTTTTGTTGCCACTTCAAATCTGATAAAACCTTGTGCTGGATTTTAAAGCTGAAATAGCAAAATCGGGAGATAAATTATATAGTCAGTGGATTTTAGATTTTTTTTTTTTTGGCTGAATATTTTTGATTGATATGGCGTATTGGCCATCATTTAATTATAAGATTATTATATCTCATTAAGATAGTATAATTAAAAGAAGAAAAAAAGGTGACATCTTGTTTATGAAAAATGAGTTTCCTAAGTAATGATAAAAGTTAGTTAACAAAAAAGAAAAAAGAAGAAGCATGATTATGAATGTTATTTCTTGACATCTTGTGTGTGCTTACATGAGAAAATTTGACTAGGACTAGTCTTGGTTGACGTTTGAATGTATATCCAATTCTTTTTCTGCCTTCTTTTTTATTTGGGAGGGCATGAATTGGGTGAGGGATGAGATGGTTGGACTTGTAAAATAAGGATTGAAAAAATGTCAATCAGGCTACAAGCTTCGTTGACATACCAAATTTAACTTAAAGTTTTGATTTTTTTAGATAGTTATATTATGTTGCTAACCTCACAAATTCTTTTTCTGCCTTCTTTTTTATTTGGGAGGGCATGAATTGGGTGAGGGATGAGGTGGTTGGACTTGTAAAATAAGGATAGAAAAACTGTCAATCAGGCTACAAGCTTCGTTAACATACCAAATTTAACTTGAAGTTTTGATTTTTTATGTTGCTAACCTCACAAATTCTTTTTCTGCCTTCTTTTTTATTTGGGAGGGCATGAACTGGGTGAGGGATGAGGCAGTTGGACTTGTAAAATAAGGATAGAAAAACTATCATTCAGGCTACAAGCTTCGTTAACATACCAAATTTAACTTTAAGTTTTAATTTTTTTAGATGGTTACATTATGTTGCTAACCTCACAGCTCAAATTATTTCTCCTTAAATAAGTTTTGAATAAATAATAGATATTTTTAGAGTATAGTTGATGTGATGCTCCAAACAAATAGAAACTAATTATTTAATATAGAAATTAAATTTTTTCATGCAAAATTTTTTTTTACTTTATTTTTATGGAAATTATTTAATATAACAAACAACTATTAGGTAGCTTATTTTTATTAGTGCATGGCACCACTTTAGTAATCATATGAAAATGCAAAATCATAATTTTTTTTAAAAAGGCATTCTTTTGATAATTCATTGTGAAGATCTCCGTTTAAAGCACTAAAAAGTATCAATTAAGTTACAAAATTCTTAATTGAAAATGACATTTTTAAATAATACCAACATTTTATTGTATACGTCAAATGTGACAAAATAGTAAAAATTACATTATTTCAGTATCCAAGTTTTGCCAAGAGTCCAATCTCGAAAGAAATTTTTTTGCCAAGTTTCAATGAGTTCTTGGTTCCCATAAAATAAAATTAAAAAAAAAAAAAAAAAAAGAAAAAGAAAAAGAAAAGAGAAGGAGTTCCTGGTTCCCATGCTTTATTATTACTAGTCGCAGACCCACGTGATGCGCGAAAATATATAATTATTTTGTAATATGGTATAATGTATAATTTATTCTTTAAAAATTATTTAAAATAATTTGTTCTCCTTAAAAATTGAACTATTTTTAAAAGTATTATCTATTTCCGTTCTATTATTTTGGTGTTTTTTTAATAACTAAATCATGAAATCAATGAAGAATCAAAAACCAAAAACAATGTCTATACATATCTATACTATATATAATAATGGAAGTATTGAAAAAAAAGAAAACTTTCTTTCTTCCCTAAAGTTCCTTAGAAATGTCTCTGACTACTTAAGAAACTTTCATTGTCAAACTCTCATGTATCTAGGTCAATGATCCTAAACCCTGCAAGAACAAATTCCACATTTAGCATTATCAAAATCAGATAAAAATTAAATCCCCAATCTTGTTTTGAGATTTTCTATTTCCTCGTGACCAAAATTTTGAGGTAATTTTTTATTGTCTATTGAACTGCAAGATCAAACTTATGTGTTGCACACAATAAGAGAAAGTGTGCTAAACATAATATTTGTTGAAACTAAACAGAAATTGAGAAAGGTCCCACAACAAAAAAGAACCATTGAGTTAAAAAATATGAAAGCAATAATTGGAGTATAATTACAGCGTATACTCTATTATTATTTCAAAACTAATAGAGGTAAATATATTAAACTTTGGCTTTTTATTTTTTTATTATTTTTTTATTTTTTATTTTTACACAGAGTTAAACAAATCTCAAATGTAAGAAAACTAAAATGTCAAAGATAAACAAATTGAATGGGTAAAAAACAAAAATTGTACAACATGAATATAAAGTAGGAAGTTGTTGTAGAGATTTCTAATTCTTGAAAACCCTTCTAATATCCGACAAACCAATCCTAGCCACTCATAGCCCCAAAGTAATCACATTGTTGGCAACCCACAAAAAAGCATATCATCCACAGACTTTAAAAAACCAATGGAAAAACTGAAGTTGGGGGAAAAGAAAAAATAAGATGGGAAAGAACACACCTCAAAGAGACTTTTCAAATCTGATGCCACTTTGGCAAGTTTTGCGGAGGTGGAGGTAAAGAGAGCAACTGGAAATTTATAGTGTTAAAAATAACATACTTAATCATAGGAGTAGCAATTGAAGGGTTTGAACTTCAAAAGAGCAAAACGGTTTTGAAGGGGAAAATGATGAGTTGAGAATTGGAAGAAGGCAAAATTAATGGTGAGTTGGATTTAATGAGTTATATATTAATATTTTTTTTAAAATGAAGGAAAAAAAAAAAAGGTGACATGGTCGATGATGTTGCTCAACTGGAGCGTAACAATAATAAATGCTACGCTTCAGCTTTTAGATATATATAGATATAGACTAGCTTGTAACCCTATGCATATGCATGATTATATTTAAAAGATATACATTAAGATACATAGTATAATTTTTACATTTATAATTTAAATATTATTGATAGTAATTTTTATATATATTTTTTAACTCTTTAAAAAATCTTGTAAAAATATTATTAGGTAGAAAATATAAATTGTTCATTTTAAAATTTTTTTTCTATTCATTAATTCTAGACTCTTTGGTTTTTATATGCAATAACTCACTTGGATTGATATTTATGATGTGGTCTTATATTTGACTTCAAAATTAAGAAATAAAATTTTGGAGTCCATGTATCAGCCCTGCATGGAAGTGCAATTGATATTCCTAGAGGAGACTTGCACTATTATGTGAAAGACGCATTTAACAATGAGCAACATCTGCTTGTTGATTCTCAGTTTGGGTCTGCAATTGATAGCCTGTCATTAGATTGCGGAGGATTGGGCAGCCCCTTAAATCTTGATATTGAGGGCTTAAGTTCATTTGAAGACATGATGTATGATGATAACTTGATCGATCGAGTATTTTGGTGCATAAAAATTCTTAGATTTGGTACTTCAGAGCTTAGATTGTAAGTAATGTTTCTCTCTAATATATATCTGAATTTACTACAACTTTTAAGGATTCCACCTTTTTATTCTTGTTTTAATGTTATTTACTTTATTGTGTCCAGGGGCTGCAAAATTGCAGTATCCATTGCTGACCCTAGCTTGTGGTCTTTCACCTGACTTGCATGTTTCCAGTTTTGGGGTTATCATTTGTGGATTAGATGATGGTAAGTTTGAACAACTCGTCATTTGAAAACAAATTACATGACTTAATAAGTCATGTTATTGAAAGTATATGTGAATGATCATCTAATTGCCACATAATGAACTTGGTAGAATTTTTCTCTGAACTAGTTTGGAGGAAATTATGCCCTTTTTAAATTATCCTTATTACTTTAATGTGTGTATGTATAGGGCAGAAACTCATCTTGAGTTGGGGAGCCTGATATAAGTTTTCAAGCCTGGAATGAATGGAAGTATGCTCCTTTAATTATTAAGAACAAGTTGAGGTTGCATTATCTGTTTTGGACCAATAATTCATTTTGTTGTTGTTGTTGTTGGAGATAATAAAATATAAGATCTATGTGAGTGGTATGACTACCATTGACTGACTGAAGAAGGTGCTAAAGAAAGATGAAACAGACCAGATACTTTCAACTTCAACAAAATATAACCTAACTAAAATAGAGACATAATGTGGCCTTGATCCCAACTTATGAGTGATGCATTTTTGCAATGAGTCCATGTCTTCTGTTGACATTAGCCTTCCTCCCCCAAAGAGAGGTCTCTCTCTCTCTCTCTCTCTCTCTCTCTCTCTCTCTCTCTCTCTCTCTCTCTCTCTCTCTCTCTCTCTCTCTCTCTCTCTCTCTCTCTCTCTCTCTCTCTCTCTGCATTCTTAATCCTTCTGGGCCTTTAGTTTCCTATTATGGTATAAAACTATGGAGAGGAAAGAAGAGGTTGGGATGTATGTTTCACTCGGGATCTAAATGATTGGGAATTGGATTTAGTGGTGAATTTCCTTCATATCTTAGAATCCAACGCACCTTCAATGGAAAATGGGGATCGTATGAGATGGAAGTTGAAGAAGAATGAGGGTTTTGACATTCGTTCGTTTTATAATGAGTTGAGAGGTTCCTTCTACGTCGTCTTTCCTTGGAAAGGTATTTGGAAAGTTATGGCCCCTCGGTAAGTTTCTTTTTTTGTTTCAACGATAGCTTGGGATAAGAATCTTACTGGTGGTAACTTAAGGCGTAGGGATTTTGATTTTGTTAACTGGAGTGTTATGTGTCGTTGTTGTGGGGAAACTGTGGATCATTTGCTGCTTCATTGTGAGAAGGCTCATCGGTTTTGGAGTTTTGTTTTTAAATCTTTTGGGGTTTTGTGGGTCTTACCAAGAATGGTTTTAGATATTCTCTTTGGTTGGTAGAATTGGCTGAAGAAGCACTTGTCAAGCATTTGAAATTTAGTTTTGTTGTGCTTAATGTCGTGTTTATGGAGGGAGTGTAATTGGCAAACATTTGAGAACATAAATAGTTCGGGAGACTAGTTGCTTGCTTCTTTTAGTGGTTTTATGTTTGACCGGCCTAGGACTTGGGGACTTGCATCTAGTAATTCCCTCTCTTTGTTCCTTAGTTCTCTCCTTATTTGTAATTAATTTTCTTCTTTGTTCTTCTAATCTTTTCCTTGTATTTTTTTTTTTTTTTTGGTTTGCTTTGTGCTCTTTTTGCAAAAAGTTGCTTTTGCAACGTACATCTTTCTTACTTATATAAAAAGAAAAAGAAAAAGAAATGTCTGATGCATATGATATTTACGTCCTCTATCTTCTATCTCGTGTGACCCTTACACGATTGTGGAGTCAACATATTATGAGAGAGATGATGCATAAGATAATTATTAAAGAGAGATATGCATAAGATAATTATTGGAAGCTATGAGTCCCAAAATTCACTTTCTTGACAATATTAGCTCCTTAAGTCATATTTTCAAATCTTAATCTATCTCACAAAAGCTTTTAGCTTTTTAAGTTTTTTGCTCTGTCTAACAAACAAGCTTTTTTGAAAATAAATTAGATTTTGATTTTTTTTATAACAAATTAAATTTTAATTTTATATCACACATTTAGATAAAAGCTTAAAATATATATATATATATATATATTTATTTATTGTATTACATTTTTTTTTAATTTCATATTTATTGTATTACATTATGCAAATAAGCTTGGGCAAATCACAGGTGTGCGCGCCAAAAGTGAGGCTAATGGGCCAACCCTCACTTGGGCTATCAATCTATTTGTAACGTGGGCTTTGGATTTCCTACCTTGGGTAATTCTTTATACAGAGACCCAACAGAGCTGCCTTTCCCTCCTAACACTGCACAAGCTTAATTCTCACTTCTTCCACTCTCAGTCTCTTTTAGAACTTTTTCAACAACCCCTTTCTCTTCTATAGCTTCTCATATTTATAGCTAAAAATTAGTGGAGAGTTATGATTACTTTCATGGTTAGTGGGAAAGAAGGTCCAATGTCGTTATTCTTAAGTGGGTGTTAGTTGGAAGTGGGGTGTGGTAGGAGTGGCATTGGAGCTGGTTCCCACCTAAGTAGATTTGCTTGGCAACGATATTCCCTAAGGCATTGCCAGGCAGTCGAGAATTGGTGAACCCGAGCAGTTGCCTTAATGTCTGGCAGGTGGTACACCGGGCGTGATCCGGGTGAGGAAGCATGGTGCGTAATAATTAAGACCATTCGCTCAATGTGCTTCAAGGTGGCATGAGACCTGGGCCTATGGTCCTTGTGGGCCTAGGGCCCGGGCCTCAGGCAAAAAGAGGTCGGCGTTATGGGCCGTGTTGTTGGGTCGGAGCCCAAGGCCCAATTGGGCCTAGGGGTCTGAGTGCCGTACATTAGGCCCCCCTTGATTTGTGCCCGGTGCTCGGGAACAAATCAAGGACACCAAAAGATAGAAGGTATCCGGGAAGTTCAGAGGATAAATACTGGGCGGTTCAAAGGGCTCATTAATGCGCCTTCAAAAGGTGCGCTGTATCTGACCGTTTGGTTCAGCCGTCATCATTATCTGACGGTTCGCGTACCGAGGCGGTGCGCGTGTCAGTTACCAAAGGGATTCGTAGGGTTTCCTGCCTCCCCATTAATTAAATGCTATTTATTCCTCCCATGGCTTCTATAAATAACCCTCTCTGAATCTCTTCTTCACTATTTGCATTCCTCACTTTCCACACTCCTCCTCTGCCGAGCATACACCTTTTGTACATTCATACTCCAACCCAGAACATTCCTTCCTAGAGCCCTCAAATTAAGTCCTCTCTGTGCTTCCCTTTACTTTCTCTATTTCTTACGGTTCTCTCTTAATCATAGCTTTGAGAATCTTAGTTTAGAAATGGGCTTCTCTTATCTCCTTTCCTCAGAAGCCTCTTTGGCTAGTTTTAGGGCTGCCTACAATGTCCCTGAGGATGTTGATATTGCCTACTGTCATGAGGGCGATATTGACATCCAAAGGTGTTGTGGTATAAACACCATATTCTTTCCTTTAATGGCCATTCTTGAGGGTAGGGTTAGGTTCCCCGTTGACCTCCTCATCGTTAGCACCCTTAGGTTTTATGGTCTTTGCCCCAACCAACTCCGCCATAATTTTTACCGAGTGGTGAGTTGTGTTAGTAGGTTGAACCAGTTGTTCGAGTTGCAACTAAATTACCATGACATTAACTTCATGTACAGTTTATGCGGCAAAATTACGTCAAACTATTATTTAAAAACAAGAGACTTGCGGGTACGGCTCATATCATGCCTACCTGACACAAATAGGAACTCGGCTGGCGAGTTTGTATGGGTGAGCGGCAACTAGTTTGCCGACGAGCTCCCCTATCCGTTCTCGCCTCGTGATGTAGGTCCGTACCGAGTATATTCGTTTGTAAATCTACGTTTTCTTAATTGTACTTGTGACTTTTGATTGATTGGCCGTTAACCAATTTTTGTATTGTTTTCGTGCAAAGAGCAAAAGGTTCAAGCCGGACCTTAGAGTGGTGCATGTGAGAGACCTAAATTTTGTGCTTAGGTCAGAAATTTTTGTTCATTGGGACGGACAGCTCTGAGCATCCCATTTAATCCTCGACGTTGAACCTGTGTATTCCACTTGGCAAGCATTCGACCAAGCTTTGTTAGTTGATAGTCCCCTTCTTTCCTGCATTGACGTACAGCACGTGAATTTCCTCCCTCCAAGATTTACAGTAGGCAAAGCTCGTGACCTTGGTCCGTGGTATAATTGTTCGGACGAACTTGCACCCATACAGGACGAGTCGGCTGAACGTGTATCTCTACATCGCTGAGAACAGGCACACGTGCCGGTTCAGCCTGAGGTCTATATAGAACCTGAGGCTCCTGTTGAATCCGAAGTTCCCATTTAGGTAGCCGAGGAAGCAGCCGTTGAATCAGTTAGCTCTTCAAAAACTGAATCCGATCAAGGTCACGACATGGTGACAAGAAGGACGATGACAATCAACCGTTTTGTGCCCGGCGCCTGGCCAACCATGCAGCAGCAAGAACCTCAAGGCCGAGATCAAACTCCCCCTCCTCCTCCTCCTTCCGACCGCTCCTGGAAGAGACAACGCACGGC
The DNA here is from genome assembly GCA_028535165.1 of Quercus tomentella. NCBI lineage: Eukaryota > Viridiplantae > Streptophyta > Magnoliopsida > Fagales > Fagaceae > Quercus > Quercus tomentella. Next base: position 6,959,430 of record JAPQVY010000133.1, read on the forward strand.
CGAACAGACCCCTGCCGGCTCGGGTGCTGCACCCACTATGACTCCCCCCCGGCCATTAGGGAATATCTTCATCCGGGAACCAACAGCTCAGACTGGGATGAACGTGGCGTCCACCTCCCGAGCCACATCGGAATGGCGACCTTCGTTCCAGTTGGACGACAAACCCCTTCCCACGACTGCGAGTGTACAAGTGTGGGAGAAGAACAAAGGGGGTCGTGTTGCTCAAAGTTTGGTGCACGACCTCCTTTTGCCCGAAGACGTGCACACTTTCGAGGACAGGACAAACAAGTCACTGGGCAGGCGGTTGCAATGGCACACCATTGTGGTAATCTCTTGTCCCTTGGTTCTCTACTAACTTTTACACGCACATTGTTTTTGTTGCCGTACTTATCATTGTTGTTTCACCAGGCCGCTCAACTGACTCACATCCTTGATGGGCGGCACAAGGAGCTAGCTGAGGACGCCGAGTGGGAGAAGGCTCTTAAGGACGTGGCCGAGGTGATTGCAAAAGAGAAAACTAAGGCTGCCGCTACTGCGAAAAAGAAGGCTGTTGCGTCCGAGAAGGCCAGGGCGTCGGCGGAGAAGAAGTCCTCAGAGCTGGAGGCTAAGCTGGGCGAAACCGAGCTAAAACTAGTAGAGGCTGCGAGCCTGAACACGGCGCAAGCCGAGGAGTTGGCTGACTTTAAGGCAGCTTTAGTGGCCTGCGAAAATAAATTGTATAACGAGGGATTCGCTAACGCGGAAAACTCGGCAGAGCTCGCCATACAGGAAGCCCAGAAGCTTGCCTTTGAGGATGGTTGGTTGGCTGCCTTGCAAGCTCTAGGGGTCCCCGAGGACTCTCTTTTAAGAAACCCCAACCAAATCCCTTTCCCGGGCCCTTCTACTCCTGCACAGAACCCTCCCAGTGCCACTGACGAGGAAGAAACCCCAAGCATGAGGGAGTTAGCGGAGGCAATTGACTCCTACGTGGAGTTAGTTAACCTGGAAGTCACTAGTAACCTCTGTGCTGGCGATCAGCCCAGTGAGGATGTTCAGCTTCAACTCCTCTCAGCAACCTAGCAGTCGCTTGAGATTGCTGCCCAAATGCAGCCCGTAGACCCTACAAGTTAATTGCCGAACCGGATTTCTACTGTGTAAGGTTGAATTTAATCAACCATCTTGTTGGCTTTATTCCGTGCCAATTTGCTTGTAATTCAGCACTTAGAAACCCTGTATTTAGGTGGGAATCATGTAAGGGTATTGTGTGAGAGAGTGTGAAGAAAAGCTCAAGATTGTGTACTCAACAAGGGACTCGGGACTGGATCTCGCGGCTTGCAAGTCGCCAAAGGATGCACACGAGTGAAGCATGCAGAGGAGCTGAACAGTCACGCTAGCTGGAGCACTGCAGGACAAAAAGTCCAGTCTGGCCATTCAGTTAACTCGCGGCTTGGACTCGTGACTCTGTCAAGCCGCGAGGCCAAGTCGCCAGTCCACTCTGTTTGGGAAAAACTGACTCTTCGCATTCCATACACACACCAGTATAAATACACCTTATACCCACGAAATGTTGAGAGCTTCCAGAGAGAATTTTGAGAGTGAAACCCTAGAGAAAAACAAGATTGACTCATCCACAATCTTCATCCTTTGATTCTCCAAATTCCTCTACTCTCACCCTTTCCATTGTTAAATCCTTGAGAGGTACATTAGCCAAAACCTTTTCTCACCATACCCATATCTGTGAGGAAGCTATTTGATGCTTGGGAAGCAGTTAGGAAGGGACCAATTGATATTGGTTGGTGCTATGGGCTATAGTGGAATCCAGTAAGTTAGAGAAGACAAAGGTTCGGCGTAACCTCGTTGGAGCAAGAATCTTGGAGGCCTTAGGTACACTGGGTAGATTAGGCTTGGAGGGTCTTCTGCTGTTCATGTATCCCAACTTGATTCTCTAGCGGATTATTGACCACTTGGAGGGCGGCGGAGAGGTTTTATGCCGAGGGCTTCGGTTTCCTCTTCGATAACACATTGCTGTGTTATCCTTGTGTTTGCATCTCTCTTCCCTTAATCTTTGCCATTTAATTTCTGCTGTGGATGTGATTTTATTTGGTTTAGATTGTTTATCAATTCAGTTCTAAGCTTATGTTCATATTCCGCACATACATTGTTTGATAATAAGCTTGAATTGGTAATTTGTAATTTGGGGGTCTAAACGTTCAAGGTGTTTTATACACTAATTGAACTTTCAATTGGTATCAGAGCGGGTACACTTGTTGTGGTTTAAATACCTAAGTGTGATCCTTGACCCCTTGTGTGTTTTGCCATGGATAATGCTTTGTATGCTTTTATGGATGTTTTGGATGTTGTTGAGTGTAACATGCCATGTGTTTGTGAAAATGCCTCTATGAGTTTTAATTCTCATAATTGTGATGACGTGTTACTTGAATCTATGGGTGTTGTTGATATTTCTAACGTCAAACTCTTGAAGAAAAAGGCTAAGAAGTTTAATAAAGATTTAAGCAAGTTATTTTGTGAAAATGATGATTTGATTGCTAAGCTCAATGAATCCAACAAATTGGTTGAGAAATATAAGAAACTTGCTGAAAATTCTCTTGAAAAGCTGAAAGAGTTTAAATGTTTGAATATGGACTTGGATGCTAAACTTGTTTTGTCTAACAAACTTGTTGATAAGCTAAAATGTGAAAATGAATCTCTTAAGATGCATGCCAAATGTTTGATTGCTGAACCTATTGCTAAAAATGATGAAAATATTTGTTGCAATCATGTTGTGGTACCCGATTTTGTGCCTATTGTGTGTTCTACCTCAAAGGACAAATCGTTGTACATTCCTCCACATAAAAGAAATCAAAAGGTAGAGAGAAAGGCTATTAAGTCAAAACCTTCGTTTAGGTCTCAACCTAAGGCTTTCAATGGATCTAAGTTTGTTCCAACTTGCCACCATTGTGTGTGATTGGTCATATAAGATCTCAATGTCATAAGTTGAAGAGAAAACAAAAACATGTTGTTAAATCCCTTCCCAAAAAGTCTAGTGGACCTAAACACATTGTATGTCACCATTGTGGTGCCTTTGGTCATTTAAGACCTCAATGCTCTAAGTTTCATGCTCTTAAATGAATCAAAAGAAAAGAGAAACTTGATTTTCATGGAAGTTGTGTTAAAAAGAGTAAACCGGATTTAAGTGAAAATAGTATGTTGTTAAAGAAAGTGTTTAATGCCCTTAACTCCTTGACTATGTGCATCTCCGATTCTCATTCTTCCAACTCTCGTCTCACTTCTCATGAGACACTCATTCCAAACAATCGTTCCATTTGGATGAGGAACGGTTCCTATAGTTGAGCTTTTGCTCTTTTGGTCCTTGATTTAATTCTTTCGATCTTTGTAGGACCCTTTATGCATTGAATGTCATATCTTCATACATTTTATGCATCTTGCATTTCTTTATATGCATTGTTTTTGCTTTGATCTTACTTTTATGTTTTAGTTTTGTGTGAGTAAAAATCCAAAATACATAAAAAGTGAAAAATTCAAAAAGTTTGATTGTATATGTTTGAGCACATATCACATGTGAGTTTTGCCTTGTACCTTCGTACAGATGGCTTTATGCATTTACGAGCTTAGCTTGTTCTTTATGCACTTATATCTTTGTGGGAAAAATCTTGACATCTATATGTGATTGTTGTAAATCGATCTTCAAGCTTGTTATGAATGATTAGTTAATAGTCATGTTAGTTTTGATACATGCGTAGACTTGTGCCTATATATCTTCCCACTCTTTTATTTTTTGTTTTTGCTTAAATAGCTCAACCAATGTAAATCTCAAAATGAAAAGAGATAATGAGCTGCAAAAACCGTCGCACATACTAGTATTCGACTAGGAAAAAAGGAAAGCGACTTTTATGAAAATGTATGATGCCCAAAAAGCCAAAGGCTTATTCATCAAATTGAAATATCAAAAATTTCAAGCATCGATCTCAAAAAGAGATGTAAAGATAAAAAATGATCAAATGTTATGAATCGTAAATAAGCCAAATGAAAAGCTTCAAAGATATGTAATCATTTTCTTGTGGGAGGTCATATATGTTCATTTCTATAATTGAGATAGACTACTTGACTTAGTACTAGTTGTGTATGACTTGATTAAATTGATTATTGAAGTTTCACTCTGGACTAAGGACTATTCCACATTTAATACACACACACGACACACATGCCTAATGTTCAATGAATGCCTTATTTATTTGTTCGATTGTACCTGTTTAAATGTGATGTGTGTATGCTCAACTATATATGGATCAATCCAAAAATATTTTTGATCATTTTATATGTTTTTGGAAGTGATTTTTATCATTCTTTGTGTTCATGTTTAGTGCTTACTTTGTTTTTCATTGTTTAAACATGTTCTGCGTTGAAAAACAAGTGTTAGAATTTTTGGCTACTCATTCTAGCTACTTGTGCGAGTAGCGAGCAAGTAGCGAGTTTTGGCTACTCGTTTTGGCGATTTGCAAGTAGCGAGACCCAGTAACGAGTTTACACAAAATGTTTTGGCGACTCACTCGCGACTCGCCAGTCGCGAAACGCCCAGAAACAACTTTTTAAGGGGCTTTTCATCGGAAACATGTTTTTAACCTCTCCCATCCTCTCTTAAACCCCTCTTTCAATACTTTTACATCAAAACCCAATCAATTTAAATGATTTTTCATTCCATTAACAGCTCTAAGGTAACTCTAAACTCTTTTCTTTGATTTTGATCCTTAGATTATGTTTTGGAAAGTTTTTTTTTGTGCTCTTGGTTGGGATTTTCATCATAGGGGTTGGGGAGACTTAATTTTTGTCAAATTTTTGTATGGGATTAGTTTCTTTTGATGATTTGCTTTGGATGTTGGCCCCTTGTGGCAAAAAGAACATGTATTAAGGGTGGATTTCATGATGTTCATGCATTATTTTACATTGTAATTCATAGTGTGCATGCTAGGTGTTTGATAAAATGCCTCTTAGGCATTTTCTCACTTGTTTGTTCATCCTAGCATGTTACGTTTACCTTATGCTTTGTAGCACTTTGTTTTCTCTTAGGATTGAGCTTCATTCTCTCATTCATTTCGCACCCCTCATGCATCATTATCATTGTTCATACTTTCATCTCCTGCCCTCGTTTCTCCTTGACCCTTTGTCTATTCGTGACAAAAAAGGGGAGAGTATACTCTAGAGAGTATACTAGAGAATTTTTGTCATTTATACATGGCTCTTGTGCACATCCTTAGGGGGAGAAATTATATTTCTCGTGCACAATTGTAGGGGGAGAGATATTCCATAGGGGAGATGCATATACCAAGGGGGAGAAGACATTGTGTTAATAAGAAAACTCTATTCTATTTGTTTTCTTGTTGGCTTTATGGTGCTTTGAGTTATGCTTTGTTGTTCTCATCGCATCATGTTTGTGTATTGGAGATGAATACATCCTTATGCTATTGTGCTTCATTGAATGCATGTTCGGATGATCATTTGCTTTGCTATGTTATCATTGTAGTCATTTCTATATGACTGTTTTGGTGTATGATCAAGTTGCTCACATGTTTCACATCATGTTTACTTGATCGCAATTTACTTGTTACATTATACTTGTCCTTTTATTACTTGCTTTACCTTGAGGGTTTAATGTGTTTTGTGCAAGTGTTTCAGGTTACAGGTATATATGTTCTAAGTTCATCACAACTCCTATGATTCATGATAGGGGGAGAAAGAGAGAAAGAGTTTTGTGTTATATTAACTATGTTTTTGCTTTGCTAATAGTTCTTGAATACTTAGCTATTTAATTCAGTACTTTATTTTTGTACCCATGCTTTGTAGCGTAGTACTTGTTGATTAATGTTATGCATTTTCTTTCAGTACATCACACTTGTGCCCTTTGTTGGATTTTATATCCTTAATGCAATTACCTTGAGTTGTTGCATTGGTTGAGTGTTGGACATGCAAATGATACTTTGCATTGAGCTTATTAGCTTGCATGTCCGGATGTTCATTCCTTATGTGAATGAGCATTGTGGTCACTATTTATAGTGATTGTTCGTTTTTGGTCAAGTCATGGTTTATTCCTTAATTCCATTTTGCTTGATCGCATTGTGCTTGCTCCATATGTATTACAAGTTTTCTCCATACAATGATCGTATTGTGTTGTTGTTTTTCAGGAGATACTTGTTCTTATGGTTCAAGAGCTACACAGATTCTAGAGTTAGGTGTGAATGAGTTTTGTTTAACTGTTCCCAACTCACATGTTAAGTCTAGAGTTTGTTTTAAAGTTTTGTCACAAAATAGCCAAAGGGGGAGATTGTAAGGTTGAATTTGATCAACCATCTTGTTGGCTTTATTTCGTGCCAATTTGCTTGTAATTCAGCACTTAGAAACCCTGTATTTAGGTGGGAATCATGTAAGGGTAGTGTTTGAGAGAGTATGAAGAAAAACTCAAGATTGTGCACTCAGCAAGGGACTCACGACTAGATCTCGTAACTTGCTCGCGGCTTGTAAGTCGCCAAAGGATGCACACGAGTGAAGCATGCAGAGGAGTTGAATAGTCACACCAGCTGGAGCACTACAGGACAAAAAGTCCAGTCTGACCATTCAGTTAACTCGCGGCTTGGACTCGCGACTCAGTCAAGTCGCGAGGCCAAGTCGCCAATCCACTCTGTTTGGGAAAAACTGACTCTTCGTATTCCATACACACACAAGTATAAATACCCCTTATACCCACGAAATGTTGAGAGCTTCCAAAGAGAATTTTGAGAGCGAAACCCTAAAGAAAAACAAGATTGACTCATCCACAATCTTCATCCTTTGATTCTCCAAATTCCTCTACTTTCACTCTCTCCATTGTTAAATCCTTGAGAGGTACATTAGCCAAAACTTTTTCTCACCATACCCATATCTGTGAGGAGGTTATTTGGTGTTTGGAAAGCAGTTAGGAAGGGACCAATTGATATTGGTTGATGCTATGGGCTATAGCGGAATCCGGTAAGTTAGAGAAGACAAAGGTTTGGCGTAACCTCATTAGAGCAAGAAGCTTGGAGGGCTTAGGTACACTGGGTAGATTAGGCTTGGAAGGTCTTCTGCTGTTAATGTATCCCAACTTGATTCTCTAGTGGATTATTGACCGTTTGGAGGGCGGCAGAGAGGTTTTACGCTGAAGGCTTCGGTTTCCTCTTCGATAACACATCGTTGTATTGTCCTTGTGTTTGCATCTCTCTTCCCTTAATCTTTGCCATTTAATTTCTGCTGTAGATGTGATTTTATTTGGTTTAGATTATTTACTAATTCTGTTCTAAGCTTATGTTCATATTCCGCACGTACATTGTTTGATAATAAGCTTGAATTGGTAAATTGTAATTTGGGGGTCTAAACGTTCAAGGTGTTTTATACACTAATTGAACATTCATACTGTTTGCTGCTTTTTTTTTTTTTTTTTTTTTTGTTTAATTTCTTTCCTTTCAGCAAGTTTGCCTATGTCACTGGGCTGTGGTGACAAAACAACTATTTCCCCGGGTTTAATTTTTCTACAATCACCGAGTTATGGTGACAAAACATTGCTTTAGTTTTTATATGTTGGTTTTGATTGATCAAGGTTTAATTACCGAACACTTGCCTTAGTCATGTTTATGAATGTTTTAATACTATGCTGTTTCTTTCATTATATTCTTCTATTTTCGCGAATATACCCCTAGTGATTGAATAGTTTAATCACGGTTTGCTTCTGGTCAACGATTGAAGCTGCTTACTAGTTCATTTCCTTCAGGAAAGATCACATCCAGGCATGCATGTTGTCCGGGGCTGGTTTAGAAAGGAAAATGAGTTAGCTCCTTGGCAATTGGAAAACCGAAACGTAGGTTTCCGCTCTTAGTTTTTAGTGCAGGGTTTCCACCTGTTTGGTTATAATGATTGAACCGAGAAACATTCTTTTGTCCTTAGAGGACACTTTTTAGTGTAAGGTTCGCACCTTGTCAGTGATAATGATTGAACCGAGAAGCAGGCTTCAGTCTTTAGAAAACTTTTTAGCGTAAGCTTTCTACCTGCTTGATGATGATGATCGAACCGAGAAGCAGGTTTCTGTCCTTAAGAAAACTTTTTAGTGTAAGGTTTCCACCTGCTTGGTGATAATGATCGAACCGAGAAGCATTCTTTTGTCCTTAGAGAACACTTTTTAGCTTAAGGTTTCCACCTGCTCGGTGATGATGATCGAATCGAGAAGCAGGCTTCTGTCCTTAAAAAACTTTTTAGTGTAAGGTTTCCACCTGCTTGGTGATGATGATTAAACCGAGAAGTAAGCTTCAGTCCTTAGAAAACTTTTTATTGTAAGGTTTCCACTTGCTCGGTGATGATGATCGAACTGAGAAGCAAGTTTCTGTCCTTAGAACGGAACAGGCTGCCCCAGTCCCCATAACTTTCTTCGCATTTGTTGGCCGACAGCGCCTCTAATGAATTAACGATAATAAAACTAAATGCACCTGCAAAGATAAATACCACCTTTGTATTGATTAATAAACATATATACAAGATTACATTTAATTCGCACCCCCGTGTATAAACGATCAGTGATAAAATTTCTTTAGATTGTGGATATTCGATGGCCGAGGAAGTGGCCTTTCATCTAAATCTTCCAAGTAGTACGCCTCTGCACCTGCAATGGCAATTACCCTATAAGGCCCTTCCCAGGTCAAGGCTAGCTTCCCAGCATTTGTATCCTGCATATTCCCTACTGCTTTCCGTAACACTAGGTCCCCAGCACTGAATTCCCTCGTCTTTACGTCACGGTTGTATCGCCAGGCAATTTTTTGCTGATATTCGGCTAGCCTTATAGCTGCCGCTTCTCGGTACTCTTCCATCAGATCCAGACGTTCTACCATCAATCTTTCATTCTGGGTGGGGGAAAATGTTGTAACTCGTGCACTACATAAGTTTACCTCGGTTGGTATCACAGCTTCTGCCCCATACGTTAGGGAGAATGAAGTCTCTCCTATAAATCTCCTAGGAGTTGTTCGGTATGCCCACATAACGTTGGGCAGCTCTTTGGCCCACCTACCCTTTGCACCGTCTAGCCTTTTTTTTCAATCCATTCACAATTGCCTTGTAAGTGGCTTTAGCTTGTCCATTGCTCTGAGGATACGCCGGGGTGGAGTACTTGTTCTTGATGCTGAGATCACTACAAAACTTGCGAAAGGCCCTACTGTCGAACTGCAATCCATTATCAAATATAAAAGAGTCCAACACCCCAAATCTCGTGACTATATTCTTCCACACGAACTTTCTAACATCCATGTTCCAAATATTGGCTAACGCCTCTGCCTCCGCCCACTTGGTAAAGTAATCAACAGCCACTAAAACAAACTTTCGATTGCCCGTGGCTCGGGGAAATGGGCTGAGAATGTCCAGCCCCCATTGCGCGAAGGGCTAAGGGCTACTGACCGGATTTAATTGGCCTGCGGGTTGGTGGATCAAAGGGGCATGCTTTTGGCACTGTTCACACTTACGCACATACTCGGTGGCATCCCTCTGCATTTGTGGCCACCAGAACCCCTGGGTCATTGCTTGGTGTGCTAATGAGCGTCCCCCCACATGACTGCCACACACCCCATCATAAAGCTCGACAAGGAGCTCATTAACTTTCTCAGGGTGTAAGCACAAAAGGCACGGCCACCCAAAAAACCTCCAGTACAGCTTACGATTTGCAGACAACCAATACCGAGCAGCTACTTGGCAAACCCTGTTAGCTTCCTTTTCATCATCTGGGACTCAATCCTCGGCTAAGAAGTCAACGATTGGGTTCATCCAGCATGGCTCGATCGATGAAATTGCTGCAACACCAACACTAACTGTTGTACTAATGCTTGGCTCCGTTATGAGGTCTACCTTGATCAACCGAGGTACATCCTCCATCATTGACGACGCCAACGTGGCTAGAGAGTCAGCGTGTCTGTTCTGTCCCCGGGATACTTGGGCCAACTTTGCCGTACAAAATTTACTCATGACTTGCTTTACTAGCTGCAAGTACTCCTTCATTCGAGGATCTCGAGCCTCAAAACTGCCATGCACTTGGCTAACCACTAGCCGAGAATCTGAATAAATCTCTACATCCCGGGCACCCATACCCAAAACGGTTCTTGATCCGACAAGCAAGGCTTCGTACTAAGCTTCGTTGTTAGAGGCCCTAAATCCCAACTTGAAAGAATGCTCCAACCGTATTCCTTCTGGGGTGATAATGACAATCCCAGCTCTAGCCCCCATAGCATTTGATGTGCCATCCACAAATACCTTCCACGGGCGACATTCCACGTGACAAACCATTTCCCTTTCGTTCTTAGGAGAAAACTCTGTAACAAAATCAACAAGAACTTGGCCCTTCACCGAACTTCTTGGCCTATACCTTATATCGAAGGATCCTAGCTGGCTCCTCCATTTAGCTATCCGGCCCGTAAAGTCGGATCTTTTCAGCAACGACGGTAACGGGTACTCGGTCAGGATATAGACGATATGAGCTTGAAAATAGTGAGGCAACTTCTTCGTAGCGTGCACTAGTGCCAACACCAACTTTTCCAAGGGCAAATACCTTGTCTCGACGTCAACTAAGGTCTTACTGATGTAATACACAGGCTGCTGCACCCCTTGATCCCTCAGTAGCACGGCACTCACAACATGATCAGACACCGAAAGGTACATGAATAAGTCTTCCCCAGGTTCTGGGGCCGTCAACATGGGTGCCTGCATCAAATACTCCTTCAAATCCTGAAAAGCTCTTTCACATTCCTCGTTCCACTTGAACCCCTTCCATTTCTTCAAAAGTTGGTAGAATGGACGACAGCGATCGGCAAACTTAGAAATGAACCGATTAAGGGCAGCTAACATTCCGATCAACACCTGCACTTCCTTCGGATTGCCCAGCGACTTGAGGCACTGCACGGCTTCGATCTGATCGGGGTTGACCTCTATCCCACGGTTAGTGATCAGATAACCCAGGAACTTGCCAGCCCCTACCCCAAAAGCACACTTGTCTGCATTCAAGCGCAACTTATGTTGCCGAAGCACTTCAAATACTCCCTGGAGATCCTCTATGTGCCGCGTCTCTTATTTAGTTTTACCACCATGTCGTCAATGTACACCTCAACTATGCACCCATTCTTGTCCCGAAACATTCTAGTCATCATTTGTTGATATGTTGCCCGAAGGGCATCACGGTGTAATGGTAATTTGCATCAAGGGAGATGAATGTCGTCTTCTTCTGGTCCTCGGCAGCTAGGGCAATCTGATGGTAACCCTGAAAGGCGTCCAGGAAACTCATCCTCGGGTGCCCATAGGTGGCGTCGACCAATTGATCTATCTTTGGCATAGGAAACAGGTCCTTTGGCCACGTTTGGTTCAAATCCGTGAAATCTACACAAACTCTTCACTTTCCATTCTTCTTCCTGACCACCACGGTATTCGCCAGCTATTCTGGGAAGAAGATTTCTTTTATTGCCCCGGCCTCCTTCAACCTCTTGACCTCCTGTCTCACTGCCTCAACATGTTCCTTAGTAGACCTTCTCGGCTTCTACTTCTTTGGGGGAAATGACAGGTCTACGTTAAGCTTGTGAACGATGAACTCGGGGATCAACCCTGGGCACCTCATACGGGCTCCAAGCAAACACATCTACGTTCCGTATAAGAAATAACAAGGTTTCTACCTTACCCCATCCCTCATACTTGCCCCTATCTGAAAACACCAGCCAACATCTAGTAGTATCTTTACTCTAATTAGTTCCTCAGCGCAATTAGCCCCATTCTCGCTCAGGGCTTCTGTAATTGCTATAAAGGGACCTCCTCCGCAGTTTCCTTCTGTTTAGTTTGCTGGTACTTCCAATCGACCGCGGCCACCAAACATTGCCTAGTCGCCTGTTGACTTCCTCTTACTACATCAATGCCCTGTTTGGTGCGGAACTTAACCTTCACATGTAGGGTGGAGGGGACTGCCCCCATCGCATGGATTCACGGCCTTCCCAGAATGCCGTATAAGGAGAAAATGAAGTGACAACTATAAAAGCCACCGTTACTTCCTTTCCTTCCATATTCACAGGAAGTAAAATTTGTGCCTCAAGAATCACCACTTGGCCATCAAATCCGACCAGGGGCGTATCGTATTTTGAGAGGTCTTCCTTCTTCAGTCCGAGCCCTCTGAACAGATCCAGATACATCACATCGGCCCTACTTCCCTGGTCCACCATTACCCTCTCTACTATGAAACCCTTTATCCGGGCTGCCACCACCAACGCATCATTGTGCGGCTGAATTGTTCCTTCTAAATCATCATCGTTAAAAGCGATGGGCTCCCGAGCAACTTTTAGCTTCTTCTTGGGGGGTTGCTCGCCCGAGCCATTTTCCACGGGTACTATGTGTCACGACCCAAATCCATGGAACATGAATTTAGATGCATGACTAACCTGCTAAACTTATATAATTCCATAAACATAATTAATCCAAAAAAATCAATACTCCAAAGAAACAATACTCTTAACAACCTCTTATAAAAATCTAAACTCCACAATTGGAAATAATCTCCACCATAACAAAAACATGAATTACAAAATAAAGGTAACTAAAATTCTATAAGTCTTCAATTCATACTGAAGTTGCTTACAACTTCCATGTTCTACAAAAGAGAACATGGACTTTGACAAAATGTGAGCAACCTAGTGTGAACACTATGCAACCTAGTGTGAATTTGGGTAAGCGACTTCAGTATGAATTGAAGACTTATATAATTTTAGTTACCTTTATTTTGTAATTCATGTTTTTGTTATGGTGGAGATTATTTCCAATTGTGGAGTTTAGATTTTTGTAAGAGGTTGTTAAGAGTATTGTTTCTTTGGAGTATTGATTTTTTTGGATTAATTATGTTTATGGAATTATATAAGTTTAGCAGGTTAGTCATGCATCTAAATTCATGTTCCATGGATTTGGGTCGTGACACTACGGTCAGCACTCCTCTCCTCCCGGCCATTGCAGTACCCCTCGGGGCAGCGTGGATAACTTCGATCACTCCTAATGAGGGCGGGAGAGGGTTCCCTCTTTGCTGAGTACCTTGCCCGGCATCCCTATTCCCTGAATCCACCACAAACTCCTTTAGATATCCCGCCTTCACCAATTGCCCTAGATGATCCTTTAACACCTGGCACTACTCGGTGGTATGCCCCTTATTCCTGTGATAGGTACAGTACAAATTCTGATTCCTGTGGGACAGGTCACCCCCCATCTTGTTTGGCCATCTGAAGTACGGCTCGTTCTTGATCTAGTCTACGATTCTGTATCTCGGCTCCTTAAACGTCACGTTCACCTCTCCTAGCCGTAACTCTTGCTCTTGTATCCTTAAATCCTTTCGAGGCCTTGGCTGAAACCCGCCTTGCCGAGGATGATTCACTAACGAGGCCTTACCCTTACTCTGCAGCCGATCGTCCTCCAAGCATTTGTACTCCTCAATACACCTCATGAGCTGCCTCATATCCTTAGGAGGCCTCCTCGTCAATGACTCCCGTAGTTTAGAATCCTTGGGCAGCCCCATCCTAAAGGTGCTCGCCGCAATCTTCTCGTTGCCCCCACTGATCTCATTATAAAGCTCCCAATACCGACTGGCATAACTACGAAGGGTTTCCCCAACCCTCATCTTCATAGATAGTAATGCGTCCACTGGTTGTGGTACCCAGCTACAAGTAACAAACCGGACATCGAATTCTTGGATCAACTCGGCAAAATTGTGAATGGAGCCCTTTCGTAACCCATTAAACCATCTCAAAGCAGTGGGCCCGAGGCTTGAAGGAAATACCTTACACATCAATGCGTCATTATGAGTATGCAAAGACATCATCTGGATATAATAGCTGGCGTGTTCTACCGAGTCCGTTTTCCCATCGTATGAATTGAATGGTGGGCGCGTAAATCTGCTCAGCATTGGAGCCCGTTCAATGTCGTCTGAGAACGGCGACCGAGCAGCTCTGCATAAGGCGCGGCTCATAGCATCCATGGCCGCATTACGGGGCCGTTGTTCTTCTGGGGAATCTGATCCCTGATCTGCGTACTCCCATGAATGTGATCGGTCCCAACGTTGACGGGACTCCCATAAGTGTGAACGACCCCGGTGTCGACGGGACTCCCGTGAATGTGAACGATCCTGACATCGACGGGAACCCGACTAGTTGGACCCTGCCCCGTAACAATTTCTCCCGCTATCAGACCTCCCTTCTCGATTATCTCGGTCCCTTCTCAGTTGCGCGCCCCTTGCTTATAACTCCAAATCTCTCACCAGTTTGCATAATCGCTCAAGTTCTTCATCCCTCTCGTCAAGTTACCCGTGCCCTGAAGCTCCCAATATCGTCCGATGGGTTTGATACGATCCCTCCCTAAGGCTAGACCGCTCTTCCTCTTGTTCACGGTCCCTATCTTCGCGCCTCTTATGCCTCTGTTCTCGCCAGGTGGATCCCTGAGAAGACCCCGCTGAACCACTTTCAACGTAACTCCCTGAACGTCTTTCAGACATTTTCCCGAGCGTGAGTCTCCTTTGAACCATAGCTTTGTAAGAGATCCCAGTAGACGATGCCAATTGTGCGCGCCAAAAGTGAGGCTAATGGGCCAACCCTCACTTGGGCTATCAATCTATTTGTAACATGGGCATTGGATTTCCTACCTTGGGTAGTTCTTTATACAGAGACCCAACGGAGCTGCCTTTCCCTCATAACACTGCACAAGCTTAATTCTCACTTCTTCCACTCTCAGTTTCTTTTAGAACTTTTTCAACAACCCCCTTCTCTTCTATAGCTTCTCATATTTATAGCCAAAAATTAGTGGAGAGTTATGATTACTTTCATGGTTAATGGGAAAGAAGGTCCAATGTCGTTATTCTTAAGTGGGTGTTAGTTGGGAGTGGGGTGTGGTAGGAGTGGCATTGGAACTGGGTCCCACCTAAGTAGATTTGCTTAGCAACGATATTCCCCAAGGCACTGTCAGGCAGCCGAGAATTGGTGAACCCGAGCAGTTGCCTTAATGTCTGACAGGTGGTACACCGGGCGTGATCCGGGTGAGGAAGCATGGTGCGTAATAATTAAGACCATTCGCTCAATGTGCTTCAAGGTGGCATGAGACCTGGGCCTATGGTCCTTGTGGGCCTAGGGCCCGGGCCTCAGGCAAAAAGAGGTTGGCGTCATGGGCCGTGTTGTTAGGTTGGAGCCCAAGGCCCAATTGGGCCTGGGGGTCCGGGTGTCGTACAACAAGATACCCAAAAAGATCAGATTTTTAAACCCCTGCACAAACCACCAGTATGAACATTAAAATAAGGTTGGGAAAGTATTTGTTTTTGGTACATAAATAAAGTAAATGAAAGCATGAGCATAGCGCATACGTCATGAAGGGAAGCAAATCCAAAGCTGTCTCTTCCAGTTAGGGGTGGCAATTCATGTTCGCGTGTCAGGTTTGTGTCATGTCAACTAATAAGTATCCAACTGTATGGGTCAACACTAACCCGACATGTTTATTAAACGGGTCAAGATTCCTCAACTCTAACATGACCCATTTATTAAACGAGTCAATCGTGTCGAATTGTTTATCAGATTTAATCAAAACAAAAAGAAAAAAAAAATTTAGTATGAACCAAATTAATTTAAATTATGAAAAACCAAACATATAAATATTTTTAATATAAAATTCAAAACGAACGAGTAACTGCATCACAAAAAATCATTCAAAACTAAAGCATGTCTCAATATTACAAATAATCAATCATAATATGTCAAAGAAAATAAGCCACAACAACTAATAAGTTTATGTACTTAGGGTTTGAAGGGTACATTTGTAAAATGTCATTTAATTAAACAGGGCAGACGGGTTCCATATGATGGACACTAGCTCAACCCGTTTATTAAATGGGTCAATCAGGTCAACTCGAATATGACATGAACCCATTATGCCTCAATCCATAACCTGCTAATTTCATGTCATGTCGTGTTGGGTTCGCGGGTCGTGTCCAATTACTTCCAGTCTTTAATACGGGTTGACGGAGACTTGATTCATTGCATTCAAGTTTTGACCTTTTTAATTTCTATTTTTTTTTTTTAGGATATGCTAACTAGTGCTCTTAAGGCAATGATTAATAATTGATTTTAGGAAAGTTTTAACACCACTTTTTATAGGAAATGAAAAAAGTTGTCAAAACATTAAATTTTTTTTTTTAAATGGATTGTTAACCATTGCCCTAACGGCCGTTAACATTTCCTTTTTTTTTTTTTTAAGAATTATATGTACTAAATGACGTTCTCATTTTAGCATTAACCTATTATTTTATTATCTTAATGGCTTTTAGAAAAAGATTTCTCCTATCTAAATCCAAGCTTTCATTTAGTGTGTGTTTGGATACCAATGAAAAATGTTAGGCTCTAAAAGTTTAGAACAATTGGTAAATCGTGAACACAAACTTGTCTAGATATAGATCTTAGAGTCTATAGGTATTATTAGACAATGCTCAAGGTGATTCAAGTCAAGATTCAAGAACATACAAGCTGCAGGAAGAAGATTTCATAATCTGTCTGGTTCGATCGATCGAAAGACAGACTCGATCGATCGAAAGTCATATCTGCAGAATTTTAATTAAGCCCAAACAGCAGTTCAAGCCTATTAAGGATTAGGGTTTCAAATCTACTTCTCCCAGTATATAAAGGAAACCCTAAGCACGTTTTTATAAGGCTTTTTAGAGAGAGAAGAGAGTGCCTCTTTTGTATTTAGGGTTTTGTTCCTAAAAAGCTCTCTTATATCTTCTACCGGTGTTATTACTTGAAGAATCTCAAGATCAGGTATTGTAGAAGTTGCTGCTTTCTCTAGTCATCAAAGGTGCTGATGATCTAAACCTTCAAGGGTAGTCTTGGAGTCACAAACAGGAGAGTTTGTGTTGCTAAACCTTTGAGTGGGATCTCAAAGTCACAAATGTGGGTGTTTGTGTTTTGCAAAGGCCAAGGAAAGAAGGAGTCCGTGGTCTCGAAGCTTGCACATGGTCGTGTCAGTAACTTTCTACTGGTGGGTAGCAATAGGATGTTAGTGGTCTAAGTCGCTATTGTAAAACTTCGATTCTTTCTAGTGGATTTGCTTTTTACCTTGAGAATAGCTAGGTTAAATCCTCCCCAGGTTTTTTACCAGTTTGGTTTTCCTGAGTTATCATATCGTTGTGTTCTTTATTTTCCGCACTTTACAATGATATGATATATGTGTGTTAATCTAGATCTGATTAATTTGACTAAGTAATCACTTGGCTAATTAACTAGGTTAATCTAATTGTGGCTTTAAGGGGTCTAAAAACTATCAAAAAATTAAAATTATTTTACTATTCAGCTTATTTTTGTTACTATTTATGGGCCTCATTGCACTTTTTGATACTACTCATGAGCTCCGCTGTACTATTTCAACTAACTTTTATCTTTATTTATAGTACTTTCAGTAATAAATTTTCAGTTTCAACAAAATAAGCGATATCCAAACAGACCAGTAATCACAAAGAAATCATTTCAAATAATTATATAATTGTTCATGTACACCTAAAGAGCCTTTGGAAGAGTCATAATTTTTAAATCCTAGCCATCCATTGAACCATATTTAGGGGCCAAATCATTTGCTGAGGAATGTACAGAAAGTCAAACAATGAAAAGATATGAAAGAGAGAGAGAGAGACCGTGTACTTGTAATCAAGAAAATTTAATCAAGTGCACTTGCCTAGGGGTTGCCCTTTTGTTAATTGAAAGCTAGACTGGGTTCATTGGATAATTGGATCTAGTAAATTTTTCATCCTGGCTTCAAATGTGCATCTATGAAAGTGGCATAATAAGTATCAGGGAAAAAAAAAAAAAAAGGAATGTTTTTTGCAAATGTGGCAACCTTAAATTACTGGAATTTTACATGGTATTAATATGCACTGTATAGCATCTGCAAAATGTAACTTTCACTCTTCTAAAACCAACAACTGATAAATATGACACCAATAATGTGTACTGGTTATCAGTCATGTAAAACAAAGAGCCAACATCGTCCACCAACAGTTGATTCTGACATTAAGAGAAACGACAATGGGGTTGCTCATAGTCTGGCTAAAAATGCATTATGCATACCAGATTTTCAAGTATAGATGGAAGATGTCCCATCTCATAGTGGTTTGATTTTACAATTGGATATAGTTGAATTTTATTAATAAAATCCATCAGTTTCTTTCTCAAAAAAAAAAAAAAAAAACAGTTGATTCTGAGAAAATAATAATAATAATAATAATAATAATAATAATAATAATAATAATAATAATAATAATAAAAGTCCACAAATTGTTGTGGGGGAAATTTTTTTGAGAAGACCATTTGTGCTTTTATAAAAATCTCATAATTCCATCTTACCCACCACCTTCTCCTCTGTTATTAACCTCTTTGAGCCTTGGTATAATCTTTCACACTCTCTTTTTTTTTTTTTTTTTTTTTTGGTTTCTTTTTGTTTAAGAAATCATATCCTTGCTTGCAATAGGGGAAAATGCTCATGCTCAAAGAAATGAAAACAGAAAAGGGAAAAAAGAAGCAAAATTTCTGGTAGATTTATAAACTATCTACTAAATTTTTTATTATTTGAAGGCTGAGACTCTTGTTTATTTTAAATTTTCTTCCAACACACCAATGCTGAGAGAGAGTTTATATCTAAACTTTTATTCTCTATTATGCTGGCAATTTATTGGAGGGATTAGCCAGACAAATATATATATTGTAAAAATGAAAGGGCTACTACTTGTCATATGAAGATGACACAAAGACCCTTCACCTTGACTTAACAATTTCTTCTTTCATGGCAAGGGAAAGAGCACTAAGAGTGCCCCTATTCTCCACTCTCACCTCGGGCATGACCACAGCTCTACTTCCAACAAACCCACCTTCTCCAATCTTGATTTTCCCAAACTTCACTTTCCCTTCTTCACCTTCATATATGTGTCCAAATAGTAAAGCTTCTCTTCCCACACATCCACCTCTCTCAATCTCCACCATTTCAGGATTCAACAAAGCTCCCATGCTGTCTACATAAGCCCCTTGGTCCATGTCAATGTTTGAACCCATGAGCTTCATCCATAGTACAAACAAGATAGAGCCACTTGTCATTTCCATGAAATATTCACCAGCTAAAGTTCTAAGGGCTTGCCATATAGTGTCCATAAACACCCTTTTACTCCAAATCATCACCGTTTCACCTTCTTTCTTTTTTCCCACAAGAACCCATTTTGCCACAACACATGCTAGTCCAGCCAAAAGCCCAGAAGATATCCAAAACAAAGGAAGTAACCAATGCAATGAAAGTTTCTTGGCATCCTTCAAGTTCATAATCAAGCTCAGAGGAGCAAAGATTACTAAACCCATCATGAAATAAGGAACTACTATTTGTAGTAATGGTTGAGCAAAAATAACCCATAAGGTTTGGTACCAAGTCCTAGCAAGGGTCACTGTTCTTGTTTCTTTCTTTTCCAATGCTGCTGCCATTGGACAACCAGAAAGGTCTACTTTGACATCAGATTGTTCTAGAAAGATCCTCCATGCCTCTGGAAGAGGTTCACCATTTCTCAAATGCTGGCAAATCTCATAGATCAATGAGCGGCCATGATCAATCGAAGCACTTTGGGAGCATGAAGAAGCCTTGATAACATCCACTTCACGGCATCGAAGAAAAGGATTGAACTCCAATCCTTCTGCTTCTTCCTTAGAGAGACTTTGATCAACACTGATCTCTCCAATATCAATACATGGGAAATCAACCTCATCCCATGGTTTGGTGCAGTCAAGTGCTATGTCGCGGGTGGACTCATCGTGTGGAACTGGCCGGAATTGCAGTTGGAAAATGTAATGAATGCCATTAGGCGAATTCACACGACGATGGAAATCATCAGCCAGGAAAAGTAAAGGGCGAGTGTCATTTTCATCCCTAGGAATTACACCTATTTCAGGTGGCAGAATTCCAGTAGGCTTAACCTTACCAAAATCCTCACCAATAGTCTCATCATAAGGCCTCAACTTGAATTTCACATACATTTCCTGTCCATCTGCAAATCGGAACAACCTGCAGATATTGGAGTAGTAATGCAACTCAGCATATGAGTTCGCATGACGGAGGGAATTCCACACTGCATCACGTACATGCGGTACTCGCTTGACATGTTCCTCCCTCGCAGCAAGGCCACACACAAGCCATGTTGCAAAATCAGCAATAGTGCGTGCATAAAATGCATTGCCTGATTTTAGTGTCAAGTCAAGGAGTGAGGAGTCATCATCGGGTTTATCTGAAAGTATTCTCACTGCAGCGCCGCGTGCATCTATCCTTGCATCATCATCAGCACTTAAGCTATTGCTGTGTCGGATAATGACAGGGTAGCTCTTTCCATGAGAGAAGATCTTATGGTCCGGTAAGCCTTTAATGTTGTTATATATTTTCAAGTGTCCCTTCCCTCCAACACCAATTCGATGGAAATATCTTGTTTTAACCTTCAGAGTTGTGGTAGCCAAATTTGCAGCCAGATTGCCAATTATTTTCTTGTATTTCTTGTCCATTTCTTCTATCCTTTCATCCAAACTATGAGCAGTGTTCTTAATCATGATGTGAGCTTGAGAGCCAATGTAAACACCACCCTTTTGGAGTATTGAATTCATAGGAGCCACTGACAGTGCACCAAGGATAACATCTTCTTGAACAACTGACCCAGGGAGGACTAGGCTTTGACTCCCAATAACTGAGTTATCCTTCACCTCAACTTTCCCTTGAGTAAACTTACTGGAGGAATAAAACCCAGCAATGATCCGGCTAAAGTCACCAAGATGGATAGCATTGCCTAATGAAATTAGCTGTGGGTCTGACACTGGGTTAATGGCTCTGATAGAACAATGCTTCCCGACTTTTGCACCCAAAAGGCGTAAGTACATGCAGAAGGCTTCTGTTCCAGACAAGAGCTTGGCAAATCTAAGGTGGCAGGCAATGGTAATTCGATGGCGAAGCCAAGTTTTCAAGTGGGACTGTTTTGTTTCTTGTTTACTATCGAGTAAACGAGTCGAAGCACATGTGAGGAAGCTGAGTATCATGCCATGAGCTAAGTAAGCCAATGCAGTTGAGATAGCAAAGTTAATTGAGTTTGAGGGGGCTTCAGCAAAGACCATGGCATATGCAAAGATGGTGAATGGCATCCAGTGGAAGCTACCAGCTATGCAAAAAAATGCAAAGTGTTGAAAGGAGGGAGGTGTTTGAGATAGCCAGCTGTAGAGAAAGTAGAGAATAGCTGCAGAGAGAGAGCCGAGGAATCCAACCACATAGATGCCAATGAAGTGGTAAATGGCGTCAGTTTGAGTTTTACTAGCAAAATCTGGGGACATAGCAACCTGAAATGATGTTGAAAGAACATGTTGTAAGATTAATTACTAGTTGCATAAAAATGAATTTAAATTGACAATGGTCTATTTATCTTGAATTTGTAACAAGAGCATAAACAGCTTCATTGGTAACAAGAGCGAAAGGAAAAATATTTAAATATATATATATAGAGCAATATGTTGCACTAATAAATTAACCACTTCTCTAGAAAGATGTGACGAGAAGGAACAAAAGAAATAAAATTTTGTTGCTCTAGAACTTTATTTCTTCACTTAAGACACGTCTGCAGTGGAGAAATGGACAATTTTTTTTGTTAAGTGCCTTATTTTAGTAGATACATACTTTTTCGAAGGTGCATCATTTGAAAAAGAAAAGCTCTGGATTATGCCGATTTGAGAAACTTTTGACCCTCAATGCTATCATTGGGAGAGAGAGAGAGAGAGAGAGAGAGAGAGAGAGAGAGAGAGAGAGAGAGAGAGAGAGAATTATCACAGTGCTTAGTAAAATGTTTTTTACGTACAAGAAATTTCATCGGAACTAAATCAAACCTTGAAAGAAGTATAAATTATAAAACATTCAGCAAACTAAATGACAATAAATAGACAAAAGTACTAAGAAATTTTTTTTATATATGCAGGTCATGGACAATTATTCAAAATATATGCATTTGGTGGAATTTAAAATGTGTTGACAAGCCTTTAACCTTTTAGAATAATCCATAATAAGCTTATTATTCTTTATTCAAGCCTGGTTATATTTTTTAAATTGGAATAATAGATTTACCTTATTAGCCTTAGCAGATTTGAGTAGAGGCTTGCCTCCTTCAATCTTTTGCAAGGGTGGTAACTCAGCCTCTTCTCCCAAAATGCCTCCTTTTTGGATAACAGCATAAGGACCAACCGAAGAATTTCGGCCAATTCTAATTGGAAGGAAGCTTAAGACTTCATTCTTTACCTCATGGCTTTGAATTAAAGCCCCTTCTGCAATTGCAACTCCATCTCCAATTGAAACCAAAGACGGGTCTGTGATGTCAACAGTATCAAGCAAAACAGAGGATCCAATTCTTGCTCCAAGAATCTCAAACCAGTATTTGAGAAATACTGTTCCTCTTAGATGTACTGCCAAAACTTTTGAAGAAACTTCTTGAGCCTTGTAAAGTGCCCACCACTTAACAAAATCAATTGACCAGATAGATATTTCAGGGGTCAATGCATAATTTGGTCTTAAGAAAGAGTTCCCAAAGAATGCAATACAAATGCAAGTGGAAAATATGCAAAAGATCCAAGCAAGAGGAGCTAAAGTCAGGCAAGACAAATAATGCAACCAAGGAATCCCATCTGTTGTTATATGGATCGCTGAGGTGAAACTTGTGAAAGAAGTTATTGATAAATAAGCAGGAAAGACCAGCATGCTAGTAACATAAATGAGAGCCAGAAGTTGGAACAACCAGATTACCAATTGCCAAGATTTTGATATCTCCATCTCCAGCTCAATAGAATCAATCTCAGTTCCTAGAGCATAAGATGGAGAGCTCATTAGTTGAGGCTGAGACTTTTTTAAAAGCTCTTCTGAGAAACTTGCTAAGTCTAAAATGCAGGTTGCAGTGAAGATATCTACAGCGCCAACTGGCACTCCTAGAAAATCTGAAAGCTTTTGAGCAGCTCTGACCACACCAATTGAATCAACTCCAAAAGAAACCAGGTTCTCAGTGGCAGAGATGTTATTGACTGGAATACCAGTTTGGTCAGAAACTAGCCCTCTCAAGAACTCCACAATTTCCTTATTACTTAGTTTGGGGCTTGATAGAGGAGAACTTCTCACTAGCTCAGGCCTAGGTGTTTTTCCTTCCTTGCAAGTTCTTGTGGTGAAGGATTGGACCAATGATCTTCTTGGCAATCTTGGTTCTAGTACTATATTTAGAGTACCATCAACAAATTGTTTGAGACATTCAAATCTCTTTATTTTCCCAGATGTTGTTTTACTAATGGTTTTGGGTTTGATCAGCCTGACTGAAGCAACACTGATACCATGTTCTTCTGCAACACGAGCTTGAATTTGATCAATTATGTCCTTACCAACAGGTTTACCATCTTTAACCTCTGCAATTACCACCAAACCAACCTGGTCAGACCCATCTGGAACTGAAATCCCTTTCTCTGACAGGACTTCCTCAGGAACTCCAATGACAGCACAGCAACCTGGGCGTAGAAGTTCAGATGAGCTCTCAATTGTTTTTTCTACATCTGCTGAGTAAATGTTTCTTCCAGCTACAATGATAAGATCCTTGATTCTTCCAGTGATGAACAAATTTTTGTCAATTATTCGTCCCAAGTCTTCGGTTCTAGTGTATTTACGTCCAGGGTGATTCTGAAGCTCATTTCTGAAAGTGTTGCAGCTCAGCTCTTCCCTACCCCAGTACCCAATTCCTGCACTTGGACTACTAATCCATATCTCTCCTTCCTTTCCGTCTTCTTCAAGTTCTTTGCTAGTCTCTGGATTGACTATTCTGATGTCAACATCTGCATTATTTGGATCAACATAGCCACAACAAACTCTTTCTTGCCAGTCAAGGAAAATGGGCTTCCCTTCCCCAAAGGCACAACTGACAAAAACACAATTTTCTGCCAAGCCATATCCAGGAGCCATCACCTCTTGAGAGAGGCCAAAAGGACGAGTAATTTCAACAAATCTTTTCAGAGTTTTCTGCCTAACTGGTTCAGCAGCAACCATGAGAAAAACCATGGAAGAAAGGTCATAGTTCTGAACCTTTCCTTTGTCAGATTCCAATCTTCGAATAATTAGCTCGAAGGCAAAGTTAGGGCCAGCACTATGAGTAGCCTGATATTTGCTCATGATTTGAAGCCATAATAATGGGTTCTTGATGAATGTTAGTGGTGAAAATAGAATTGCGGATCCACCACTGACAAGAGCTGTAAATAGTCCTCCAATCAACCCCATGTCATGGTACTGAGGAAGCCAACTTACAAGTACAATCTTCGAGGTGCTGTTATATCTTCTTCGCATCAACTTTACGTTATGAATGAGCCCACCATGTGTTATCATGACTCCTTTGGAATCACCGGTAGAACCCGAAGTGAATTGGAGGAAACATAAATCACCTGGCTGAGATTCAGATTGATCAGCTATATCTTCCAAAGCCAAGTTCTTCGAGTTTTTAATCCAAGAATCTGTGTGCAACCATGGAAGATTAGGCCAATGAGCTAAGGATTTCCCATTTTTTGCTGTCAATGATATCAAATTCTTCACTGAACCTGCCCGAATAGCTGAGTGATAACCAATGGTTGATAGAATTGCCACTGCACCACATGATTTAGCAATGTTTTCGATTTTCAAAAGTGCTTGCCCACCTCTTTGCAAAGGATCTGGAGGAAGAACTGGAACTGGTAAGACTTTAGCTCGTAAGCATCCAATGAAGGCATCAATGAAGTCTAGACCGGGGACATGGATTAGGAGAACCCTATCACCAGGCTTGATAACTGGTTTTTGATTTGTCAAGAGCTTATGAGCAATGCAAGAAGCATTGGCATTAAGTTCTGCGTAAGTCCTCTGGCAAACCATTGCACCTTCCTCATTAATCCAAGTATATAGGGTTTTGTTTTGAGTGACTCCATGAGTTCCCCAGTGCTTCAAATAGCCATCAAGGGAAGACAGATCAGGAAACTCCACTCCTGGAAGCTCGCCTAATTCATTGCGATTCTTTTCCTTGCAACCTACTTGCAAGGGGAACATACTCTACAAAAAGACATTTCAATTAATTATAGGTTTTTTTTTTTTTTTTTTTGTATTAATTGATAAAGTTAATTATTAAGTACATCAAATTACCTTAACATAAGGATACATTGGCAAAGGATTGTTATTTGCAAAGTGCTTGCAGACTAGAGCCATTGCGTATGACGAATTTCTCTCCGTAAGCTCAAATGCCATAAGCCCGCCTACATAGTAAGTGTTTTTCCATCCCTGAACTTTAGATTCTAGTTTCTCATAAAATCCATCCTTCATATCTGCATTTAAATATTTAATTTAGAAACTCTTCCTTGATTAGCATGTGCAAATAGTAGAAAAGCATTTGACATACCTTGGCTGCAAACATGAGGAAAGTACTTGAATCGCCTTTGTAGAACCACCTTCTCTACTTCTCCACCCATAGGTTTAACTGCTTTGATTGCAAGCTCAGTGACAGTTGGCCCCATTATATCAGCTGAGTTTCCATAAGACCAGAACAAAAAAATATCACTATCAGCATAGAATTTCTGCATTGCAACCGGATTTCCAATTGTTGCAGGATCATCTATATAGTCACTGAAGTAATAAAATCCAATAGGCATATGTTCTAGCCCTTTTATCTTCAAAACTGTGGTGTAGTAGTCAATTATCTGTACTTTGCTGAACAATTCCTTTTCAAGATCATCCATATCCATTACTTCTGTTTCACTTTCTGCTAAAAGATAACTTAGTTAGGCATCAACCCACCCAAAAAAAAGAAAAAAAGAAAAAAAGAAAAAAGAAAAGAGAGAGAGAGAGAGAGAGAGAGAGAGAGAGAGAGAAATAAAATAAACAAACCTGTAGTATTTGAGATTGGTGACCTGTATGTTCTTCCAATTTTTAGAGGAAATGAACCAGAGATGATTATCTTATCAAACTCCATAGTTTTGACTTCTCCACAGTTTTCAACATTAACAGTGACACCATTAGTGTTGCGTCTGACTTCCAATACTTCAGTATTGCAGTGAACTTCTATTGGAAGTGATTCACTGATCTTCTCCCAAAGACTTGTATATCCACCTTTGAATCGTCGAATCTTCCCAGCCATGGAAGTACGAGTGAACTCATGAATGTAGGCATAAGGCATGTCTTGAACAAAGCCATACCCAGATGCAGTATATCCATAAGCCACAGATTTAGGAACAGATTTGAGTCCATGACCCTCAAGATACACGGGGGTTAAGTCTGAAGCAAATTCACTTACAGCATGGACCCCAATTTGACCTGAGTTTTTTGCTTTATCCTAAAAAAAAAAAAAAATTGGATATGATATCCAAACTTTAAACTCAATAAATAATGTATATTTAAAACAATAAAGACACTAACCTGGAGTTCCAAGGTCAGTGAGATGACAGATAAGTAATCATCAGCAACTTTAATATCTTCATACTCCCCTGTTGAACTGTCAATGAGGGCAAGCTTGTGGAAGTCCATTTCTTCTAGTTCAGACTCTGTCTCTTTCGCCAAGTGAAAGATGACAGGAGCACTATTTGCAGCAAGAACTTGACCACCCAGATCATAGATCTTTCCTGTAAGAATAGTATATGTAGTGATTATCCATGACATAACAAGCCAAGTTCAGTAGCAGATACCATTCTTAATCTTTACCTTCAATTTCGACTGATTCACACATGCCACCAACGGTATGGTGCTTCTCTAACATGGTCACATTACTGTAACCAAGCTTAGCCAATGCATAAGCACCTGATAAACCACTTGGGCCACCACCTACAATCCCAATTCTTGTGTTCACAGGCAAGCACGGATGTAGCTTGGAGAACTGACCTTCCATGGGATTTTTGGAGTCCAT
The DNA here is from genome assembly GCA_028535165.1 of Quercus tomentella. Lineage (NCBI taxonomy): Eukaryota > Viridiplantae > Streptophyta > Magnoliopsida > Fagales > Fagaceae > Quercus > Quercus tomentella. The sequence goes on from JAPQVY010000133.1 coordinate 6,986,431, forward strand.
GTTCTTTTTAGTATAGGACTCCTATCAGAAATGCCTGTTAAGATCAAAAAACAATGCGAGTTCAAGTTCCATCTGGTTCTAATTTGAGTTTTGTGAATTTCAGTCAAGGGTGATTATAAGTAATCCAAGCCTTAAACCAAAACTAAACTAAAGATCATAGAATAGAAGAACACTTAGAATAAAGAAAAAAATTATATTTATCAACAAGTACAAAATTGTAGGGATACAATCTTAAAATCAAACTCTTCCACGTCTTATTGTACGTTATTGTGAATAGAAAGGTTTTCTATAAACTGAAAAGTTTAGTCAGGACAAGAAGGATGACAAAGGTAGACACAGGCATTGGACAAAAGCCGGCCCAAGTAAAATCTAACTACCTAATCATTTTGCAGCAGTAGCAATAAGAGAAAGGTACCACAGACAAGTACCACAGACATAAATAAAACTTGTCAAAGATGCAGAAGCTCTTCGTCTATATTCTTGGCCTTAACTGAGTATAATCATATTATTATATCATCGATTAATTCCAAATTCCAAACCAAATCCAAGCTTAAGATTATAGAAAAGAATAACCACCAAGAGTGATGAAACAAATTTTGTGTCAAGAAGTAAAAAAATTTAAGGTTAATTGTTGCCTCTCAAAAGAGCTATATACTTGGCCTTAACTGAGTATAATCATATTCTTATATCATTGATTAATTTAAAATTCCAAACCAAAACCAAGCTTAAAATTATAGAAAAAAAAAAAAAAAAACCACCTAGAGTATTGAAACAAACCATGTGTCAAGCAATGCAAAATTGTATGGTAAAGCATGTCCAGAGAGGCTTATAAGAGACGGCTTAATAGGTTACAAGACAAAAAAAAGATATCTAAGCTTGAAATAAATTAGGCTTAAATATATTATTCGTCCCTAAAGTTTAAAATGATCACTTAAATATATTATTCGTCCCTAAAGACTATATAGTTGTTGAGGACAAATTTTTCACATCACATGGCTTCATTTCATTGGCAACCTGTACCACATCAACATTATCATGGATTTTGGGAAAACCTCTTTTGAAGCTCAAAAGAGCCCATATTTACACAAAAAGGCGTTAAAGCCTATGCTTCAAGCTCATAGCACATCATCTCATTTTCGGCTCATGATTCAAGCTCGTGAGTCTCATCGGGAGAATTTTGGGAATCGTGGTTTGGAGGGCCAAGAAGTATGTTTAGTAAAGTTCCAGTGGTTCAAAATTGATAAAGGAAAACATGTTGCTTGGCATGTGTTCCCCAATTTCCTGAACTCTGACGGATCAGTGTGCAATAGGTAACATTTAATAAGTCTCTCATATCACATAACACTTAAAATGATAAAACTCTCCATGCTCTTTACATAAAAATTAATGTTCATCATATAATATAAGTTTAAAAATGTAATTATAGTATTTTATAGTAATTATATTATTATTTTCATTTAAATCAATTCCAAGCACATGGCTAAATATATATCAGTATCTTATATCTATCATTAAATGCTCTCCTTACTTTCCAAGATTTGGTTAAAATACAAAAAGACCATAATTATATCTCTAAAATTTCATCAAATAACAACCAACTAGTCTATTATTTACCAAAATTATATATGGACTAAATATATAATTTTCCAAAAGATGAAACTTAGCCAAAAATACCAACAACAGCTCCAGTAGAAGCTGCAATGGCTCCAGCAGAAGCTGCAACAGCTCCAACAGAAGCTGTAGTAGCTCCAACAGAAGCTGCTGTAGCTCCAGCAGCAACTGCAATAGTTCCAACAGCAACTTAGGTAGTTGACACATGTCCTAAAATGACACCACTTGCCCATTAATGCCCAATCCCAGCAGCTTGCTGTCATACCCAAAGAAGTAAGGGTCCTATAAAAGAAAATCCTACCATTTTAAGCTAAGATCCTTAGCCTCCAGCTGCAGTACCAGAAATAGGAAGGTCCCATAAAGGTTATCTTACCATTTTCAGCCAAACTATGAATTTAATGCCAAATATTTTCCTCCAGCAAAAGATGTCATTCAGATGACATCATCCAGCAGCTACAGTTGTGACTGACAGTTGTAACAACAGCTCCAGTAGCATTAAAGTTTCAAAATTTCTTCTTTTGGCTAAAAAACAAAAATCCAATAATAAAACCACTTACTTTGTAAAAGACTTTTCCTTATTTACTAATTTTCCCTTCAACTAATTCTAATCTAGTTACATACTTGGCTTTATATAAAGAGGACCAAGCTACACACTAATGGAATTACTATCCATCCCTCTCTCACTCCCTTATTTTGAAACTTCATTCACTTTGCTGCCATATCTCTAAACATCTCCATATCTTTCTTCATCTCTCTTACAAAATCCTTCTTCTTAGATAACACCTATTACACACACTACTACCCATCTCTCTCACACTTTAATATTCTGAAACTTCATCATTTTACTGAACAAAAACACATCTCCATCTCTTTCTCTATTTCTCTTACAATACCTCACTTCTTAGAAAGCAACATAACCCATGACATAACACAAAAAACCACTCCAGCAGTAACTATAAGCTCATGTATTTACTATATTTAACCTTCATATTATCTATCTCATACTTCCATATATTTCACAAATACATTCCTCACAAACTATCTATACATATTTCTCACATATATTTCTAATCTATCTTACAAATACCATATCTCACAAAACATATAGATATATATATATATATATATATATATATATATATATATATATATATATATATATATTTCTTACTATCTTCATACATCTTAAAAGATGTCAAACACTCTTCCAAGAACATATTACAAAAGCCCTTCTCATGAAAGACATATGAATATCAATACTAAGGCCTTTCTCTTAAAAGGCACAAAGACTTCGTATTAAAGTCATTCTCATTGAAGACATACATTTCTAATATTTAAAGCTATTCTTATAAAAGGCACAAACTTATAAAATTAAAAACCCTTCTTATGGAAGACAATATCACTCATACTTGACTAAAAACTAAAAGAGCATTATATGGGAAAAATCATTCCAGTGCATGATTAAGGGGACAAACTTAACCAACCGATGCGCACGACTAGACATGTTCCTTCTCTCTCCAGTTGCACCCATTTTTTTCCTTTCAATCATGAAGTCACCATAAAAGGACTCATAACATCATATTGCACCGCTAAACTCACTTCATCATACTGCTGAAATATTATGTCCACTGCTATTATACGGCTGGAGCTACAAACTGTAAAGATAAGTCATTATATTTTTATCTCCAAAATTATATTATTGAGTATATTTTAATTTATTATCATTGTACTGTTGTACTTACATTATTTTGCTACTGGAATGTTATCAGCTCACTAACGCTATACGACTGGAGCCACGAATCATATAAAGAACAAAGTGATGTTGTACAGCTGGAGTCAGAAACATACAATATAAGTCAAAATCTCTCTATCTTTAAAATTACATTATTAAGTATATGTTAATTCATTGTTATTGTACTGTTGGATGCAAGTTATTTTAATATTATCTCACTATTTAATAAACATGATCTCACTAATACTTCATTAATGAATATACATATTAATAAATTGATCTACCATCGTTGCACATATATCATTTGGACATAAACCACCACTGGACACATATTTTTTGGAAATGAACTACCATTGAACATATATTATTTAGACATGAACTATTGCTAGACATACCTTATTATGTTGAACACGAACCATGAACGTACCGTAGCTGGATATGGACTATTGGACTCATCCCATTATCGGATATATGAGACTTAATTAACCACTTTCTAATATTGGACATCGCTTAATAAATATAATAATAACGTATCAACTCACCATTTAAGCAAAGCTATCATGCTAAGCATATTATTTATATATTTCAACCATTATCATGATTCTAAGACTTTGAGCCTTATATATTTAGTAGGTTTAAAATGCACTGGAAGCCATTGGTCTATGCGGCCCAATGTCAAGTTTCGGATTGGACTCCCCAAAACAAATCCAGGCCTAGCAAAGTCACACCTTCAACGAAAGACACATGGTTACGTGCAAAAAACCGCCCCGGACGATAGTCAAACTAAAAACTGACACGTCATCACTTCATGGGATTAAATGAGATCACTTTATGTTTGTTATGGACTAAAACTGATCACTTTGAGTTTTCTAGGGACTCAAAAATAATCAGTTTAAATTTGTTAATGACTAAAATCACTTATGTATGAGAGTTTTAAGACCAACTATGTACTCTCTTTTTTTACCATCAAGCACATAAGTACTTCAAGAACTGATAGAAAAATACCTTAGATATGAGAAAGAAATAGAAAACCACTTCTTCCAAAGCTAGCTCGTCCAATTCAATATGCTCTTTGTACCCCTCCCTGCAGTGCCATTGTCACCAGAAGTTTGATAAACAAAACATGAAACACACATCAAAACGATGGAAAAAAATTTGTATACCCCCATTATTATCACAAACATAGTACAGCATCATAAGCATCTCTCGATCTCTAATCTCTATTCTACTTTCTCCGTCAATATATTTTTTTTTCTTACCAGCCTACTCTCTCATACAATAAAGATCATACATATATAGATAGTTTAATAAAAGAGTGAGTTTCACCCACCAACTAACACAACTGGTGTCGCATCTCTCACTATATATCTCTCTAGCTAGCTAGTTATACAATACAACATGACCAATGTAGAAACTGACCTGAGAATTGAAATAGGCAAAAGGGTTTTAGTTAAAAATTCAATGCCAAATGTTTAAGAAACAAGTGGAAATGTGTGACGAAAGGCCGTCCCTCCACAAATTGAACTGCTGAGTTCATTATCATATTTAGACACTTAGTAGCCTAGTACAAGACAAATCCACTGTTCCTTATCACCCTCACACAAACACTCATCACTAGCTCATTCTCTTGGTGACTCGGAGAATTTTTATTCCAAGATTTCAGATATTCCCTATGGCCACTTTGTACTGGTGAAAATTCCATTGTGATTTCAGATAATCACAACGTTAATATAATATTCTATCATATAAATAGTATATATTATATGATATTGTGATTTTGAGCACAACACACAAGGATCTTGAGGATCTGTGGATTGGCTGTGGCGAGGCGAGCAATGGTTCATGGTTGGATTTTTTTTAGCGGATATAGCAAACCTACGATGAGTTTTGTTTTTTACTTTCGTTTTTAGCAGTTAAAACTGTTAGGAGATAGAATTTTCGCGGCAGACTCCTTCATTCTCTTTGTAACGGCCATGAATGAAGTCATTACATATATATATATATAGAAAATAGCTTGGCCAATATAAAAGTAATTATAAGTATAGTTTGACTTTTGAAAAAAAAAAAAAAAAAAAAAACGAGATTGGAACCTTTTTAAAGAAAACGACTTTTATAGATCATGAATATTATGAGAATTAATTTAAAAACTGGTCATATGTTACAAAATAATATATGTTGTGATGATTGGGTTTTATAATAAATTTTTATGAAATATGTTGTGATTTGGGTTAGCCTACTTTGAGGATATTTAATTAAATTGCGGTTATGGTATTATTCTTTTGGTTTTTTTTTTTTTGTTTGTTTTTTTTTTTTTTTTTAATAGTAAGGGGATATGGTATTATTTTATGGCAAATGTTAACAAGCACCACACCGATGCTTGTTAAGGTTGTACTAAGGTGGGTCTCATTTAATAAAAAAATTAGATAAATAAAAGAAAATGACATTAAACTGGTCTTACATGTTATTTTAATATATTTTTTCTCTTTATTATTATTATTATTTTTTTAATAGTAAGGGGATATGGTATTATTTTATGGCAAATGTTAACAAGCACCACACCGGTGCTTGTTAAGGTTGTACTAAGGTGGGTCTCATTTAATAAAAAAATTAGATAAATAAAAGAAAATAACATAAAATTGGTCTTACTAGTTATTTTAATATATTTTTTCTCTTTATAAAGTTGGCCCACTTTGATAAGAATGACAAAAAGCTGCCAAATATATATATATATATATATATATATATATATATATATATATGTATATATATATATATATACACACACACAAAAGAGAGTCAAAAAGTTGCTGTTAACGAGCACTTTACGGTGCCGGTTAACACCACCTTTTTATTTATTTCTCAATGCTTTGTTAAATTCGATATCACATAATGGGGGGAAATGGCATCTTTCATGAAAATGAAATTATAAACTGATATAAAATATTGTTAATGTTTGTGAAGAGAGAGCTTAAGATAACAAAGATGGGCTAGGCTTTGAGGCTTGAGCACAAGGATTTATCAGATTTGAAGTGGCAACAAAAAGTGCTGGATTTTAAAACTGAAAGCCTGAAATAGTAAAATGTAGTCAATGGATTTTAGATTTTTTTTTTTTTTTTGGCTGAATATTTTGGATTTTTATTGATATGGCATATTGGCCATTATTTATAAGATTATTATAATTAAAAGAAAAAAAAAAGTGACATCTTGTTTATGAAAATGAGTTTCCTAAGTAATGAAAAAAGTTAGTTAACAAAAAGAAAAAGAAAAATGAAGAATTATTATGAATGTTATTTCTTGTGTGTGCTTAAATGAGAAAATCTGGCTAGGACTAGTCTTGGTTCACGTTTGAATGTATATCCAATTCTTTTTTTGCCTTCTTTTTTATTTGGGAGGGTAGAAAATGACATTTTTAAATATTACCAACATTTAATTATATACGTCAAATGTAACAAAATAATGAAAATTACATTATTTCAGTATCCAAGTTTTGCCAAGTGTCCAATCTCAAAAGAAAATTTTTTGCCAAGTCTCAATGAGTTCCTGGTTCCCATAAAATAAATTTTTAAAAAAAGAAGAAATAGTTCCAGATTCTCATGCTTTATTATTATTTTATAACTAATCGTAGACCCATGCGTTGCGCATAATAATTTTTAGAGTTGTCTCATAAATATATTATTATTATTATTGTCTATGTAACTTATGTAAAATAATTATCCAAATCATGATATGTAATAGAATAATATTATATTCTTTATAATGCAATAAGATAACATTTAACAATTAGAGAGAGAGAGAGAGAGAGAGAGAAAAAACCCTTAAAACACAAAACTAAATTGCATCAACTCAAAGTATAGTTCTTTAAAATACAAAAAATTAATAACCTAAAGCAGAGATGCAAGAAAAATAAAAAATCCACCAAAAAATTGAGAGAGAAAAATAACATTTTTCTGAGGGAAAATTATGCATAGAAATATAGAATAGAAAATATAATAAAAATTTTATAATAAGAGGATAGGAATAAGAAGAAACAAAATAAATGAAGATAATGGGAAAGATGAAGAGTGATATTAAAGTAGAGGGGAGTGGAGAGATGAAAAGGTGAAAGGAATGAGAAAGGTTGGTGAAAGTGTAAATGTTAAAAAAAATGAGTATGATTTTATAAGGAAATTTTTATTTATTTGTATTTAATTAAAACATTACATATTTAACTTTAAAAATTTACAAAAATGAGAGAAAATATTAATAATTTAATGATATAGAGGATATGGCTGAATTTAAATGGTCAATTGTAGTAGTGCAATTGAAGTTAGCTTGATTTTTTTTTTTTTTTTTTGCAACATGAAAAATGATAAACCCTATCCACATCACTAAATTAAAGTTACTTTAACACAACGAATTGGTGGTTAGTAGAAAGCTAAACATTTTTTTAAAAGAATAAACTTGAAAGCTAAACACGAATTGTCTAATTTTATTGCTTGTCATTTGGGTGAGATTGAAGCCTTGCATAAATTAATGGAGCCTCATTAGACCTATCAACCATTACAACTCTAAAGAATACCAATAATAAAAACTTAGTATAAATCAGCACTTACCCTTTGCAAGTCAAGAGGCTACACATACAATCTAACGTACATCATTACCCAACAATGTTTCAACTCACCACATAGCAAAGTAATCATGCAAATGAACTTTGAAATATCCATTTGGTGTTACGATTGGTTATATGTAGCTTTCAAGAAAAAATATGTTGTAGTGTTAATTAAACAACAATACTATTCAGCAACTCAGATTTATCAAGATATGTTTCTCAAAAAAAAAAAAAAAAGATTTATCACGATATGAGGAGAACATGAATGCATTATGCACCCCTTTGTTCCTCATGTTACAAGTTATTTTTAATTCAAATGATTTAGATGGCCTAATTAGTAGGTATATGCTCCACAAACTTTCAAAAGATTAGAAACATTAGTTACATAGACAGGCCAAACATTAGTTTTTCTCACACCACTTTTAAGGAACAATGTATAACTTAGAGGAGTCGATCCAGATATAGCAAATTATTGTAGAATTTATTTTACTTTGATTTAATTTGCTCAATAGAATCTATGGCCCATACAAAATTTAAACTATTGGAAATAAGAAGATATATATTTCTAAATATATAAATAGAATAGTTTTTGTTAGAAGTTAATCGTTGCACATGATGAGAGAAAAAAAAAATCAAATGAAAAGATAATGTATCGAGTCTAAAAGGAATTTCATAGAACAAATGTCATGTTGTACAAAAATAACATATGTAGAACAACTAAATAGGTGAATTCAAAGCAACCTAAACTAAGAACTCAAAGAAAAACACATGTAATAAAATTAACAATTAAAGAGAAAAAAAATTAAAACAAAAAACTAAATCGCATCAGCTCAATATAAAGTTCTAAAGAACACTACAATTTATTAACCTAAAGTAGAGATGTAAGAAAAATTAAATAAAAAAAAAACCACCAAAAAATTGAGAGAGAGAGAGAGAGAGAGAGAGAGAACCTTTTTTTTGTGAGGTAAAAGTATGTAAAGAGTGGAAGAGAGAATGACAAATTTATAGTAAGAGGGCATGGACGGAGCCATGTTTGGACTTGGGGGGCAGTGGCCCCCACAAATTTAAAATATATATATATTATTATATATATGGGTACTAATTTTAGCAATTTTGTTTTATAAAATTTCATTTTACCTCCTTAAGAGCATCCACATCAGTGGATGTATAAATGTGTATAAGTGTGTAAAATGGAAAAAAGTCACTAATTTTACACATTTTGAGCAAAAAAACACCCACATCGGTGGGTGTAAACTCGTGTATAAATGCAAGTTGCTACAGTACCTGTGCATATTTGCACGAGCACTGTAGCATGTGTATATAATTTTTTAATAATTTTTCTCTCTCCTCTCTGTACTGACTCTCAGCTCCCTCTCTCTCTCAGGCGCACAGCTCTCTCTTTCTCTCATCTCATCAATCTTTCTTCCCATAGCTTCCGCCGATTGCCACCGCCGCCGATGAGAACAAGGTCAAGGAAGCCCAGTCGCCGGAAGAGTCCGTGCCTACAACACGAACGGAGTTCTTCGACGGGTCCGTCGCTTAGAATCTCATGGGTTTTGATCCATTTTTGGTTGAGATCTTTCTTCCTCTAGCTTCCACCGATCGCCACCACTACCGATAAGAACGAGGTCGAGCAAGCCAAGTCGCTGGACGAGTCCGTCGCCTACAACACGAACGGAGTTCTCTGACGGGTCCGTCGCCTAGAATCTCGTGGGTTTTGATCCAATTTTTTTACTGGGCTTGTTTCTCTTTTTCTTTTCTTTTTTACTGGTTTTCTTTGGGATTCCGGTGTGATTGGCTTGTGTGGATTCCGGTGTCGATCTTGTTGCACAGTGGGAGGCCGAAGGCGTCGATCTTGAGAGAGATAGTGGCTGTGTGGGTTGGGTTGGGTTAAGGAAATGAATATTTTATTTGAATAAATGTGCATAATAGACAAACTGATGTGGGTGTTTTGTAAAAATAAGTGTGTAAAATAGAAAAAGTAGGTTTTAGACGTATAAAATGGAAAAATTTATGCAGGAGCTGATGGGGATGCTCTAACAATATCATTGATTCTTTTAAAAGTATTGTTATATTCACAAATTTTTCTACAACATTTTTACAAACTGTTATGATAGCAAATTTTTATTAGTTCGCATTTGGACCCACCACTTACATTATTTTTTTACTTACTAATAACCACTTATCACATTAATAATTTGTAAAAAAGTTTGTAATTTTAGCATTTTTCACATTTTAAAGATCAAATCTAAAACAAAATATACAAGCCCAAAAAAATTAGTCATACAACAAAATTACCAATAGTAAAACTAAAAAAGAATTAAACCTAGTCAACCAATTTTACCTAAAATAAACAATCTGACCCTTTAAAAAATTTTAAACAACCAGCAACTAAGCAGTAAGTAGCAACAAAGTTGGAGGCCGAAGTCACTGCACACAACCAACAACAAAGCCGCCCCCCTAACTCTAAATTTTAGCTTCGTCCCTGTAAGAGGGTGTGAATAAGAAAAGACCAAAAAAAAAAAAAAAAGGAAGATGAAGAGAAATGTTGGAGAAAGTGTAAATATTAAAATAAAATAGTAAATGTTAAAAAAATTATAGAAAAATTGGAAAGAAAAATGATAATGACGTGGACGCTAATGTGTCTCAATTGGAATGTAGCAATAATAAATGCTACACTTCAATTTTTAGATATATATATATAGACATAAGGAGGGAAAAGAAACGAATCAAAAAGAGGGTTAATTATATTCAGCAAAAAATGAAGAAGAGAGGGTTAAATATAGGAAAACCTTAATTTACACCTTATGATAAAATAGAACAAAAACATAATTGATGATCCTCTTCAAGGCTCAAGCACAACAACACATTTTGCAAGTACCATTCCTCTTGGTCTTTGGTTGTTTTTTTCCCGAAAATAAATTCCATACGTAATAATATGAGACTTTGGAAACAATTCCAACGTAAAAAATTTAATTTTGTTGATTGGGTTTGTAGCAAAATAATCTAATCAAAGAAAGTTACATTATAGTCACACATTTTAAAAAAAAAAAATTTAAGCTAACTACGGTACAATTATTATTATTTTTTTTTTTTTAAAGTACAACTGTGCTTTTCCAAACGACTTGTTTGTTAGCAAAATAATTTAATCAAAGGAAGTTACATTATATTCACACATGTACATTTTATATTTCTCCATGTTTTGTTAGAATTATTATTTTTTTTTCCTGATGAAGCCATGTTTTGTTATATTCAATTTCACATTATGGGTGGAGAAAATGACAATCTAAATTAATATGAATTGTTAACAAGTCAAAATGAATATGACATTTGCGATGATAGGGACGTTGCCGATATGTGCAATGAGAATAGAATAACAAAAATGGATTATACTTTGGGAACAAGGATTTATTGGATCTGTGGATTTGAAGTGGCAACTAAAAAATTGATAAGAGCTAGGTGTTTTTTTTTTTTGGATTTAGATGCCACCCCAGTGGTTTACACTTAACATTTTTGAAGCTATTATGTGGTTTATATTATATATATGGTGACCCTTACCTCCATGTATTCATGGTTTGCTATATGAGATATTTTAACTCCCTTATGGTTTTGTTTTATAACACATTTTCACTAACAATAAAGGAATTTTGATAATGTGGTACTGGTAAGTACTAAATAACACCCATTGGAAAGAAAAAAAAAAGTTTTATATTTTAAAACTTTGCTTTGTAAATATATACAAACTTAGGATCTGTTTAGATACCGCTAATTGTTGAAAACTAAAAACTGAAAACTGAAAATATTGTAGTAAAATAATTTTTAAATGTGTGAATAGTGCCGTGAGACCCAGTTTTAAAGAAAAAATTGCTGAAATCCGTACTTGTGGGTCCCGTGAACAGTGCATGGGACCCATTGTTTAAAACGCAAATGTAGCCGTTTTCAACGCAATCCAAACTAACACTCAAATGCATGGTTTTGAAACCCAAACCGAACCGTACAGTCCGACCAAGTTAACCAGAAACTGCTCCTTAAAATGTTTCTTTAAACACAAAAAACCGGAAATTATATTTTTGCTGTGAAACTCTCGAACCGCGATCAAACCGCACGGTTTTCTGAACCAGACACGGGTTTTTCGGTTTCTTCCTCAGAAAATTTCTTTGTGAAGAGTAGTTTCAGGTTGGCCGGATATGTTCTTTAGGGAAGAAAGAGAGAGATGGGAATAGAAAGAGGGAGAGTGAGTAAAGGATGAAGCTGTGAAAGAGAGTCTTACCTTCAGATCTGTTATAATTTGCTTGAGAATTGAGGAAGACCAAAGATGAGAGACTAAGAAGTAAGGAGAGAAAGACACAAAATTTCAAATCTGAGAAGGAGGTGTTGGAAAGAAAAGTAAAAGTGTAGAAAAAGTTATCAAATTACTTGGGAAATGTGGATTCAAATCAAGTGCAATACCTAATGCAACTTTAATCCATGGCCGGCTGAGATTGAAAGTTGAAAAAGCAACTTTCAATCTCAACTATTAAATAAAATATATTAAAGAAAAGTTAAAAAGTTATAATTAAAAAGTAAAAAATGTAAAAAAAAAATTGTGAGAGAAAGCGGGTGAATTGTATCAGGTGCAATACTTAAGATATTACACCTTATCTCAATCCGAGAAATGTGATTGTGGGAATGTGATGGCTTTTTCTATTATTATTTAAAATTATTTTTAAACTTAAAAGTTAAAATGGCAAGCCCAAGACATGGCCTGGGTGACGTGCTCAGTGAGATAAATCTCATGAGTTGACAATTTTTTTTCTTCTTAAACAAAATAGACTCTTTTTTTTGTATAATATTAATATCTTATTTAGTTGAAATTATTATATAAAAAAGTAAATAAGATATGCCTATCAAGTATTTTAATACTATTTTGTATTTCTCATTATCACTTATACTGGAATTGTTAATTATAATTGTAATGTATTGTTTTATGCTTTATCATTTATTATTTATTATTTTTTTCTTATTTAAAAGTTGTGATAATGTATTTGAAAATTATTTAATTTTTCCATGTTTTTTAAATCAATATTGCTCATTTTTTAAAACTTTATCTATTATTTGTATTTTATTTTATTATTAAATGATTTATGACGTCATCACGGTTCGACCTCAGTTAAATCTTAGTCTGACCTTAAAAACTTTGAAGCTTTCTCTTTCTCGGTTCTATAAACGGTCCAGATTTCAAAATCATGCTTAAATGAGGATTAAACAAGAAAATTAGAGAAAGAACTAGAAATGTGAGAGTAGAATGGTTTTTTAATTCAATTCTTTCTTTTATATATATATATATATATATATATGATGCTGCCACTTGTCTTATCACTAAATTCGGGTCAAATTGCAAAAATGCCTCGTAAAACAAACCATGAATTAGGTTTTATATATTTTTAAAGTACAAATAAGGAGGTAAATCCGTAAAAATAAATATATATATATATATATATACACATATATATATATATATATATATATATATATATATATTTATATATATAATAATAGGTGAAGTTGAGAGAAACTCAAATTAGAATTTCAAATTAGAATTCCCAATTTTGTGCCATGTGTCTAGATTTATTTGGGGACCACACTATAATTAATTTTCCACTTAAGTTTTTTAATCTTTGTGTCAAGTGAGTTAATGAGTGCAAAATACTAAGAATCTAATATTAATGAATTATAAAATTAAAAAAAAAAAAAAAAAAAAACTAATCACATATACTTACTAAAAATTATTACACATTCTATCTTATTAAAAATTAGAAGAAAAAAAATTATCATAAGTAATATTAAATTTGGGTAAGAATTATAATATGTGAATAATTACGTTTACTTTTTTTTTTAAATATATAATTTGACTAATTACTTATATTTTTTATGATAAAAATTGTGTTTAATTTAAATGTATCCATACATATGCATGTTACATGCTATTTTTAAAAAATAATTTGAGTAACTATTTATATTTTTATAAGAGTTGGGTTTAAGTTACACCTGGTGTAACTCTAAGCGATATTATACCACTCAATAACTTATTATTAGATGCGAATTTTAACAAATCTACCGTTGGATTACATTATATTCACACTATCCATGCTTGCAAAATTTCACGGCGATCAAAGATTAATAGTCATGTTATCAATCAATTGTTTAAATTAAAGTTTTTGTGTTTAAAATAATTCATAAAAGGTGAGTTTATGGATCACAAGGTAAATAACATCCAATTAGCATGAAAATTTGCATGCATGTTAAGCACATATAGAACATATAATTCAACGGTGGAATTCTTAAAATATAAATTTAATAATAAGTTATTAGGTGATGTAACATTGCTTAGAGTTACACCAGGTGTAACTTGAACTTAACTCTTTTTATAATAAAAATTGTGTCTAAATTTATGTGGAGACCACACTATAATTATCCATTTAAGTTTGTGTCATATGTCCACCTAAGTTTTTTCATCTTTGTGTCAAGTGAGTTAACGAGTGCAAAACACTGTTAATGGTTGTCTAATTCATAATGTAGGCCTAAAACCGAATTCTTATAGCAACAATTAATATTATAGTAATTTTTTAGGAACAAAATGAGTTACCATGATTTTTTCGTGATCTGTGTGGTTCAGACATCAAGTGGTAAAAGCTCAATGAAAGTAAACCAAGTATCTGTTATATGTAGTCTTCATTTTACAGCAAGTGAGTCCCACACATCAATGGACCCAACTAATATGAAAGGGAGGCTACATTTAAAAGATATATCGTATAATTTTTCCACTTGTACTCCCATGCGCATAATGTGCATTGAATGGGTCTACATCTTGTACTTGTGAAATTATTCACTCGTCTTGAAGGAGTGTGTAATTCTCCTTGAATTTGATCCCTTTGGGGTGTGACATTATTCTAAAAGTTTTCAAATTGATGTGGAACTGAATTAATGGCCAAGAATTGAGTCCAAATGAGGACTAACACAAAGTCGCATGATCGGGCATGTATGCGTATGTGTGTGTATATACTCTCTCCGTCCCAATTTGTTTGTCCTGTTTGAAAAGTTAAACTTTTTAAGGGAACATCATTTATTATCTTGTCTGCCTTATAAAAATGTATAAGTTTACAAAACAACCCTTAAATAAATTTATTAGTTTTTTTTTAAAAGAGTTATTCTTAATGAGGCAATTAAAAAGGTGCCCCAATTAGATTAATTTTTTTTAATATTTGTTAGGCTCCATTTAGGAGTTCATAAGGGAAGGGAATAGAATGATCATAAGGGAATGGAATGGAATGAAATGTATTTAAGTAAGGGAAATGAATGGAAAAGAATGAAATGGAAAGGAATTAAATAACCTTAATTGGATGTTTTAAAATAAAGGAATGGAAAGGAATGAAAATGAATGGAATGCAAGTAATCTTATTTGGGAGCAGCATGGAGGGGAAGGAATGGAATCATTTTATAACAATATTACTATTAGACCCCTATTTTAAAATAAAGAGTTGAATATACAGGGGTATTTTGGGAGTTTTAGTAAAAAAATCATTAAATCTAATTCTATTCCCTCTCATTCCTCCCAATTTCGGGGGGAATGAAAATTTGAGGTTTTAAGGGAATAGAGAGGAATGAGTGTCCCCTCCTACCCATTCCATTCCCTCCCACTTAAACTCCCAAATAAGGGAATGGGCTTTCTATTCCTTCCATTAAAACTCCCAAACAAGATAAAGGAAGAATATTCTAAAATGATTCTTTTCATTCCTTTCCATTCCATTCCATTCCATTCCCTCATCCCAAACGAAACCTTAGTTTTCTTTTCAAAGAGTTTTGAAAATAAAGTAAGGGTATAATAGGAACATTAGTAAATTAATTAATTTTATTTTTAGAAATAGGACAATATTTTGGAATATTCCAAAATTGAATGGAGGACAAACAAAGTAAGACGGAGGGAGTATTATATAACTTTCTCTTTTTTTTTTTTTTTTTTTTTTTTTTTTTTTTTTTGCATATTAGTTACAAACCAATTATAACATAGTGTTTATTCAACCAAAAAATAAATAAATGGAGAAAGTCAATTATAACTCAATTTTTTATTATTATTGTATATCGATTTGCATATTTTACATATGTTCTCTAAGTTCTCTTATTTGAATTGTTATTTATTGATAAATATTTAAAAATATAATATTTAGTAATACTTTTCGATAAACTTTTATATGCATTACACAATTTAGATGATAATATTCAAGGGTATTGAGGGGGGTGGGGTATATTAAATATATACTTCTAAGCTAGTTTTAAAAAAAAAGTGATGGAGCATATTAAGTACTTGTGAAATTATTCACTCTATCTTGAAGGAGTGAGTAATTTCTCCTTGAATTTGATCCCTTTGGGGTGTGATGTCATTCTAAAAGTCTTCAAATTGATGTGGAACTGAATTAATGGCCAAGAATCGAGTCCAAATGAGGACTAACACAACGTCGCATGATCAGGCATGTATGTATATGTGTGTGTTTATTATATAACATTTTATTTTGTTGCATATTAGTTACAAACCAATTATAACATAGTGTTTTTACAAGCAAAAAAAAAAGAGTCAATTATAACTCAAATTTTTTTTATTGATAAATATTTAAATATATAACATTTAGTAATACTTTTAGATAAACTTTTATATGCATTACACAAATTAGTAACTAATTTTATAATATCCAAGGGCATTGAGGGGGGTGGGGGTTAATTGGGGTGGGGTATATTAAATATATATTTCTAAACTAGTTAAAAAAAAAAAAAAAAAAAAAAAAAAAAAAGGTGATGAAGCATATTAAGTACTTGTGAAAATATTCACTCTATCTTGAAGGAGTAAGTAATTTCTCTTTGAATTTGATCCCTTTGGGGTGTGATGTCATTTTAAAAGTCTTCAAATTGATGTGGTATTGAGTTAATGGCCAAGAATCGAGTCCAAATGAGGACTAACACAAAGTCGCAAGATCCGGCATGTATGCATATGTGTGTGTATATATATTATATAACATTTGTTTGTTGCATATTAGTTACAAACCAATTATAACATAGTGTTTTTACAACCAAAAAAAAGAAAGAAAGTCAATTATAACTCAAATTTCTATTATTATTGTATATCGAGTTGCATATTTTACATTTGTTCTCTAAGTTCTCGTATTTGAGTTGTTATTTATTGATAAATATTTAAGAATATAACATTTAGTAATACTTTTCGATAAATTTTTATATGCATTACACAAGTTAGTAACTAATATTATAATATCCTAGGGTATTGAGGGGGTTGGGGGTTAATTGGGGTGGGGTATATTAAGTATATATTTCTAAACTAGTTAAAAAAAAAATTATGAAGCTATTTATTATCTTTATGTTTAAAAGAAATTTTAAATCGTCAAGAGTCTTGTTTCTTAACTATTGTAAACTTTATAATATTTATTGATAAATATTTAAATATATAACATTTAGTAATTAAAATTATAATATCCAAGGGTATTGAGGGGGGTGGGGGTTGATTGGGGTGGGGTATATTAAGTATATATTTCTAAACTAATTAAAAAGAAGAAGAAGAAGTGATGAATAGCTATTTAATTTCTTTATGTTTAAAAGAAATTTTAAATCATCAAGAGTTTTGTTTCTTAACTACTGTAAACTTTTTAATATTTTCAATCAAAATGTTCCGAGTTTAAACCTCCGCTCAAAAAAAGAAATGTTAAATCAATATATAAACATTATCTTCATAGACAAGCTTGCAAGAAGACGTAAGTCCAAATATATAAATTTTTTTTTTTTTTTGAGAGAGAACACATCAAACTTTATTAAGAAAAACCAACAATGTCATCTTGGACAACAGAACGTATGAGTGGTGGGACATCCTCCATCCACACTGAAAAATTTGAGATACAAAGAGCATGTCTTGCTAACTTATGTGCAACCTTATTACCCTCTCTCTTTACATGAGAGTAAAGTAATTGATTAAAAAAACTAGCATTAAATCTAATATCCTCCATTAACAAACCATCCGTGGAGAGATAAGTTAGTCTACCTATATCTATCCTAAAGAAAGAAATTTATAGTATAATCTATACTATATATAAGAGGATTCTCTTCTTTCAATTGGACTTTTATGTGATTGAAAAGTACCCTCATTAATGAAGGGTAACTTCATTTAGAAATAAGGTCATAAATGTCAAATAAAAAATTTCATCTTGAATTCAAAAAGAGAATTCCTAAAATTTAGGATTTTTTTTCACTTCATATTAAAAAAAAGAAATTACAGTTACTGTTTATCTCTAAAGTTTATCATTTTTATTTGTTTGAAAAAAAAATATTTCTAAATTATAATAGATGCAAATTATTAATCTTTAAAAAAAAAATAGAAGAGTCTCACTTGCGTGCTCAAATGCTAGTTTATTGTCTTAATATGTATTGTCCATATTGTCTATCCTAAAGAAAGAAATTTATAGTATAATCTATACTATATATAAGAGAATTCATCTCTTTCATTGGACTTTTATGTGGTTGAAAAATACCCTCATTAATGAAGGGTAACTTCATTTAGAAATAGGGTTATAAATGTCAAATAAAAAATTTCATCTTAAATTCAAAAAGAGAATTCCTAAAATTTAGGATTTTTTTCTCCTTCACGTTAAAAAAAAGAAATTACAGTTACTATTTATCTCTAAAGTTTATCATTTTTATTTGTTTGAAAAAAAAAATATTTCTAAATTATAATAGATGCAAATTATTAATCTTAAAAAAAAAAAGAAAAAAAAAAAAAAAAGAATAGAAGAGCCTCACTCATGTGCTCAAAGGCTAGTTTATTGTGTTAATATGTACTGTCCATATTATTCCAAGAAAAAGTGATTATTTTACTTAGCAAGACAAGTTGCCGGCTCCCAATTGAATAGAGATGGAACGTTGGCATGTTAATTAGCATGGAAACCAACGGATTCCTAAATCCTAATTGATTTGTATATTTGGTTTTTTCGTCACAATATGTGTGACACTATACCAACCTAGATCTAGATGAATGCCATAAATGGATTTGATAATGGTTGATAGGCCAAGAATTTATTGACCCCTTTGGTAACTTAATCAATTAATTTAGCCAAGTGAAATTAATTAGATTCAATTACATGCAATAAGCGTGGTAGCACAAACAAATCACCAATAAAACTAAATGCAGTGGAAAATAAATTTGGCACGAGTAATTTGTTTACGAATGGGGAAAACCACCGAAACAAAACTCTACCAAGTGAATTTAAAGTTACCACTCTCGAGAATCCACTATTATCAAAACAAGCAGTTACAAGTAAAAGAAATCACAGTACTTAATACCAACCTACAATTGAACCCTTACCCTAATATCCAATTAGACTTGTAATGTAGTGACAATCTCTCCTTTCAATGCACGACTCCAAGTACGTGACTAACCAATCAATGCACGGATCCAAGTACGTAACTAACACACCAACTTGAAAAAAATGTTAGCTGCAAAGTTCTTCAGTTCATCTAAACGATGAAGATCAAGAAACTCCTTAGTTACAAAACCCTTGGCGCAAAGACGCAGCAGCTTCTACAAGAATATGATGAACTAGGGCAATTGTCTTCAGTCACAATTTGCATGCACAATGACTTTCCATCAAGTTGCATAACCTTGCATCACCTTTGACGACCCTTAAAATAATCCTTATATATGTTTAGGGTTATGAGAAAAGAAATTCTACACAAATACACTTGGATATGAGTGAAAACAGATCTGGAAATCTGAATTTCGTAATTCTCGATAGATACTATTTTTGTCGAGCAGCTGTCGAGATTCCTTATTAAACCTCGATAGATATCTATCTATCAAGATATCTGTCAAGCTTTAATGAACAACACTTCTTCACTTGTTTCTTGGACAGACTTGCATAGCTTCAATACTAGACTTGAACTATTGTTCCTTAAAGTACTAAACTCATCCTAGATCTACCAAATTACAAGTAAAGTGCATTTTGTCAAAGAATTAGCCAATTTACAATAACATATGTTTTGTGAATTTAGTGTCATAATTTTTCATTCATCCTACTCATTTGTCTAAAAATTGATTCATTGATTCTAGGTTGTTGGGTCTTCTAATCATTGAAAAACTTAGGGGTTGATAAGATTTATATGTGTGTGTGTTAAGTATTTTGTGCTACATCTTATCACATCCCAATTCAACCAAAGCTATTTTCAAATTCATTTATTAATTTATTTTTACGCTTGTTAATTTGAAAATATTTACATATCAAATTTTTTTTAAAAAAAAAAAAGATTTAATTGATAGGGAGCTATATAGAATTGTAAGCAATATCATGAGATTAATTACTTAGCTTCAATTTTTTTTGAATGACATTAGCCTTATAATTTCATTGATAAACTAAAGTAAATATTTACTTATTATTATAATAAAAGAAAAAGGATGCTCTTGGTCCAAAACCAAGGCTAAGAGATAAGATATCCTTGGTTTTTGAACCAAGTTTTCTTTTGGTTACTCCTAATTTTCGATAGCTTATTTACATAGTTTTTATTAAAAGATATAGCTTTTAGTAATTTTTATGTTAAATATGAGACAAAAAGATATTATTATTATTTTTCTTTGGTTTCTTAATTCTATCTAATTGTTACTTTCTTTCTCTCAAAAGGCTGAATACTTTGTTATGTTGAGTTATTTGGGGTTTTGTTTGAATGGTTTTCGCCTTTTTTGCAGGTAAACTTTGGATTTGGGAATTATTATTATTATTTTTAAATCTTTTGTTAATAAAGTATATTTACATTCAAAAGTTGTTGGCTTAGTAAGTGAAGGGTTCCAATGTTGATTAGCTTCTTATTTCTATTTTTTTAATGGTGCATATACTTTATAGGAATTTCTGTTTAGGTGAATTTCATGTAAGATGTAGGTAAGATTCGTAATAGAAATTGGATGTGCAGTTGACCACAAGCACTTGCATGCCTTAAAATGAAATTCACCATTTGGTATGATTGTGCATATTCTACCTCAATTTCTTAGAGTACAGGTAATATCCTCTTTAGACTTATCAATCTTTGAAGGCTATTTAGTTACATGATAAATTATTTCATCTCGGATCTTTCACATTTTAATTCCCCAGAACCATTATTGTCCATAAATGGGATGAGAGATTTGACTGCATGGTTTGCCAACTAACATTGATGGCATTAATTCACTTGCAGGAACCATATGCTTGAAGGAGATTTTGAATGTGTTAGAACATATTCATACTTTTCTAACGGTATAATAAGTTAGACAATGCTTTGGCTAATCATGCCAAGGAGTTAAGGGAACCCTCGACTTGGATTGAAGAATATCCATATTTTCTCCTCCCTATTGTACATTTGGATTATTTTCAATAAAATTCTATCGCATTTGATTTTTTTTTTTTTTTTTTTTTTTTTTTAACTATGTAGGCTTGGTCTATTTTATGATGAAAAAGTAACAAAAAGCTAAACTGATCTCTGTTTTTAATAATCTTTAATAACAAATATTATATTCTCTTCTTTCAATCATATACTCATTCGATATATATATATAGTCAAAGAATATATCAAACTTTCTAAAAGTAAAAAGTTTAATTTCCTATATTCTCTTTAAATTTCATTTATAAAACAAATAAAATCATCTATATATCAATGTCTATATTTATATTCTATGTATTACATAAAATGATTATTATTATTATTATTATTATTTTTTTTTTACTTTTATTGACTTTCAATTAATAATTATCTCATGCATCATATATATCTCATACAGTGCGTGGACCTTATAGGAGAGAGAAGATGCACATATCTTATGAATGAGATAAGACAATTATTTTCTTTTCTATAAATTCTTAAATTTGACTTTTATTTATTGATTAAATTATGTATCATACATTTTTTTTTAAAAACTTTCTTGTGCATTACACAGGATAGTGACTAGTGTTTTATTATAACTAGTCACTATCCCATGCATTGCACTAGATAGTTAAATAAAAACAATTGAGTAACTACTCTAAAGATTATATTTGTATATTCATAGCTTTCATATTTAGAAAGTCTTCAGTGGCGACGTTATGTAGAGTTCAGGGGGTTCAAATGAACCCCCTGAGCTGGCATTTTTTTATAATATATAATATTTTTAATTTTAATTTTTGATTTGTCCCTCTTAAAATGAAAATTTGAATACCTTGACCCTAAGAGCACTCCCATCAGGTGTGTTAAATGTGCCAAATGCCAAATATTTGGCACATTTAACACACCAAACACAAAAATAAGCTCTCATCAGCCGTTCTATATTCCAAAAATTTTAGAATGTCTACAGTACCGTCTCAAATATGAGACGGTACGGAACAAAATGCTATACACTGTTACCTATATTTAATTCGTTTTTTCTCCCTCCTCCCTCATTTGTCTCTCTCGGTCACTCCGTCTGCAACCCATCGCTCTCTCTCTCTCTCTGTCTGGCATTCTCGCCAAGCCTCGCCGTCTCGCCTCGCCGGCTCGCCGCGCCGTCTCGCCACGCCATCTCGCCAAGACGTCTCGCCACGCCGTCTCACCACGCCGATCTCACCACGCTGTCTCGCCAAGACGTCTCGCCACTGGTCACTGACCCACTTCCATCAGCGACAACGACGGAGACGGTTTGTTGCTCTTGAAAGGTAACAAACACTGAAGGAAGAAAAAAAAAAAGGGTTTGTGCCGATTCAATTTATGATTTAAGTGTAAATTGTAATTAATTTTATAATTGATTTGGTGGATTTGGGATGTGGTTTGTTTAAGGTTTCTGCCGGTGGTGGATGTGAATTTGTGCTGGTGGTAGGTTTGGGTTTGTGCCGATCTCTAGTTGTGTTTTTTTTTTTTTTTTTTTTTGAGGCGGCGTTGGCGGATGTGGGTTTGTGCCGGTGGTGGATGTGGGTTTGTGCCAGTGGTGGGTTTGGGTTTGTGATCTCTCTGGTTGTTTTTTTTTTTTTTTTTGTTGTTTGAGGCGGCGTTGGCGGATGTGTATTTGTGCCGGTGGTGGATGCGGGCTTGTACCGGTGGTGGGTTTGGGTTTGTGCCGATCTCTCTGATTGTGTTTTTTTTTTTTTTTTTTTAAGGCGCCGGTGGTGGCCGTCGGTGTTTGTGCTGGTGGTGACCATTGGTGATGATGATGATGATAGTAGTGATAGGGATAGGGAGGAGGAGGTAATATATTATTTTAATGTGTAATAAATATTATTTTAATGTATAGAATTGAAGAATAAGACATCTGATAAATGGTATGTTGTAAAATGATGTGTTAAAATGATAAAGTGGGTTTTTGGTGTGTCAAAATGGCATTTTTTTTTAGAGAGCTGATGAGAATGCTCTAAAATTTTTTTTTAGTACAATTGAAATAAGCTTAAATATGATCTTCTTAATAATATTTTGGTCTTTTTAAACACACAAAAAAAAGCCCAACAAAAAAAAAAAAAAAAAAAATCATCTTAAACCTTAAAAAAAAAACCTATTTAGATCTTAACAAATTTGAAATAAACTACTAGAAAATTCTTAGTTTACATTGTATATATAAGATTTACATTCTCTAAACAAATGTGTATTGTACATTTTTTGCAAATTTGTATAATATTGCACACATTTGTTTAGTCTACAATATAAATCTTACATTAATAGTACAATATTAACATATCATTGTCCTAAACTAATAGATAAAAGTATTTTAAATAGTAATAACTAAAGTTCACTTAATGAAAATAATTAATATATTCATTGTATTAATAAATAATGTGCTAAATGAACTTATAGTTTATTTTTTATTTTTTTACTCGTGCATACTATGGGCAAATTTGTAATAAGAAATCTTTGTAAAGCGCAAAATTCATCCCTTACCCAAAATACATCTTCTTGTTGACCCCCTAGAAAAAAATCCTGGAGCCGCCATTGAAAGTCTTTCATTTAAATTTAGTTGGATCGAAATGCTACATCAATGTGGCTTAATAGAAGCGCAACAACAATAAATGTTATACTTAAGATTTTAGATATTAAAAATTTGAGATCTATATTTTTTTTTTTAATAAATTTGAATTTAGAATAGATGCGCTCAACCTAAACCACTTTTTCCTATTAAGTAACTGCACAAAAATGGACCAAATGAACCAAATAGACCAAATTGGACTGAATAAAACCAAAATGGACCAGAATAGACCGAATAGGACCGAAGTGGACAAAATAGAACGAATAGGACCGAATAAGACGAAAGTAGACATAATAGACCAAAGTGGACCGAATAAAACTAAAGTTGACATAATGGACCGAATAGGACTGAAATGAACTGAAGAGAACTAAATGGGACCGAATAGAACCAAAGTGGACAGAATGGACCGAATAGAACCAAAGTGGACAAAATAGAGCGAATAGAATAAAGTGGACCGAATAAGACTAACGTGGACAGAATGGACCAAATATGATCAAAGTGAACTGAATAGGACCAAAGTGGATCGAATAGGACTGAATGAGCTGAAGTAGACCGAATAAGACCAAATGGGCTGAATAGACCGAAATGCTAGGTTGATATAGCTCAACAAGAGCTTAGTAATAATAAACACTACAATTAAGATTTTAGATATTCTAGTTATTGCCCCGTGTGTTACATGGATTTTTTTTTAAAAAAAAATTATAAATATTAGTCTTTAGATACCTAAAGTATTATATATATATATATGTGTGTGTGTGTGTATTTCCTAAGAAATATAAAAAGTATTATCAAAGGGTTTGAATTTTATTGCATTTTTTTCACCTTTTTTCTTTTTTTCTTTTTTTTCTTTTTAACATATATGTTGTGTATGGGTCAAAGCTAGTTCCCAAATGACACTGGCAGCCTTGATTTCCAATCTACAAAGGAGACTTGCAGTGAAGCTGGATGTGTGGTGTCTATTGCACCTTGCTGCAAATGATAATTTTTTTTTGGCTTAAAAGTGAGGAGGGAGGATTCAATTAGATAGACCAAACAAATCTCTGAGACACAGGGTTCTTGGTTTGCAAATAATAACCTTGGTGTTCCTATCTATAGTCTTGAACTCAAGTTTGTGAGATACTGTTGCCGCAGCCCTAGCTCTTTAATTTAAGCCCATTTATATGCAATGTGTATTAAGACTTAAAAATTTCAAAACCCTTATTAGGGATTTTAGCATATGATGTCAGTAAAAATCACCTTCATTTGTAAATATAAACACCAATTCCATTTCTAAACAATGTTGGAAATTAGAATGTCATGGAAGCAGAAAGAACAATTTCATTCATAAGCCCTGGAGTTACATCAGACCTTATTCTAGAGTCCCAAAAATGAGAACTATTGGGAAGCAACATGCATATATTAGGTGATGATTATACATCGATTATATTCAAATTGAAACTTAGAAATCAAAATTCATTAATCCCAATGGACAATTAAATAACAAACTGAGGAAAATTACAAACTATCAGGACCATGTACTCACAGCCAACTAATATTAATGAAAGAAAGATTCATTCTTTGCTGCTCTACCTGCTGCAATATATATCTTCACAAATTTTATGAGAAACATTGATAGTGGGGAGACTAGAGCTTTGGAGGCTATTCGTACTCATATATGATATATCATAACATGCTGTCCGATCTTGCAGGTAACCTTCTGAAGAAGTTGAGTGGCACGGAAGGAAGTTTATGGCGGAACCTGGGATGCCTTAAGACATACAATCCTGTGAGAAGGGCAATAACTTGGAATGGAGTAACATAGAGAACAATGGCAGCAATGAAACAAAAGGTAACGAATAAAGTGGTCGCTCTTGGATCTCTCCAGCTGAGCAGAGATTGAAACCTTTCCCCTTGAGTAGCCATGTCACCTACCACTGTCTGAACCCTCCCTGCAATACTTCTCAATCGATCATATCTCATCCTAACTGTATCTGCTGGCTTGGAAGTAGGGAATGTATCAAACTCTTCATCGAGTTCATCAGGATGAACAACATCAGCATGTGACAGCCGTGTGTCCATGTGAGGAGGGTGTCGAGCTCTCCATCGGTAGTTCCAAATTCCAATCAAAAAAAGGTACAGAAATATAGTTGGAAGTATGAGTTCAGGATAAAGGACTAATATAATAAAAAGGATGTGAATTAGAACGGTTGTAAGAGGGTTCTTCCAATGGCAGATTGAATCAAACCATTTTCCAACAGCAATCAACCCACTTAGAACTCCCATAATTCTGAAAAAGTTAGCTTTGCTCCTCCTCATACTCCACATATGTGAATCCACATCTAGCATATATTCCACCACTTCTTTCCTCAATGGTGGTTCAGCACGGTTCAGTCTCATGGAAACAATTTGCATAGCCTGGTGCCTCAAGCTATCAAGCTGAATAACAGACAAGGGATGAATGTAGTGCATTTTTGGCAACAATGGGTGTGAATATATATGCAACATATTAATCAAAGATGAGCATGAGAATCTCACAGCCAATTGAATTTCACCCATCTTCTTCACCCCTGAAGGATGATGTAGGACCAGAAGTGGATATGAGTGCGTGTAAACCCTATCAGTTTCAAGGGTTGATAGCCGAATCCTCACCTTCCCAATTCTTGAATCCTTACCCCCTCCATGTATATGACCATTATCAAACACACCTATTGTAAGGACAGTACATGGGTCGAAAACCTCCCAAATGTATTGTTCATTCCACTTTGGAATGAAGCTATCCACAATTGTCCTTGTCCGGACCCATTTCTGCCCATATTTAGCTACACAGAAAGCATCTGTTGTTCCACGGCCATCTTTCGTCTTCATTGGCATCAACCCATGAGCACTTATAACCCCCAGCTCCAAAATCCCAATGCTGGACTTCCACAATTGCTTTGCTGTTGGCCTGAGATCACTACTATAGTGTGTAGATTCATCCAAAACATGGTACCCACCATCCAAGCATAGCCTCAAATGAATCCTACTTGCAAATTTAGTCTCCTTCTTCTGCTCCCCTTCTACAATCATATGCTTCTCAAGGTTAAACCACCTAGTGTTCACAGGCTTATGGTCTAACCTCCTCTGTATATTATGCAAAGGAATCACACACTTCCCCAAGATTTCATCTTTGTTTGATCCCACCCTATCTTCCACAGTCAGAATCAAGTGTTCCTCAAATGGTTCAGCAACAACAAAGAGTAAGTCCTCATTCCACATGGGATTGATACCCTTAATTTGTGATGTTCTAGTCCTCAATGCCTGATTTCCAAGAATAACCTTCACAAAAACTTCAGGGTATCTAGTTTTATCACTAGGTACCAAGTCTTGAGCTTCAATCACATTGACCCTCACATACCAAAGCTTGGGGGAAAGATACACCTTCGATCGAATTAATGCAACACCTTCAGGGCCAACAGTGGCAGCATCTGAATGCCATGCATCAGGAAATGCCTCATCCGCTTGAGTTCCCATCCAAACAGCCAGCATCAGCTCTCCTTTAACCTTATCCCCCTTCCGATCCTCCAGTCTATACCACTGTGGCGCCAATGGGCTATCTGGTGGAACACGTTTCGGGATGTCATTGAGTTCAAACATAATCCTGCCCATGAAATCATCTAGCACAACATCATGATCCTTCAGCACCACTTCCAAAACCGAAGCTTGAATTCGTTCTTTTGAGAAAGCAAAAACATGATTCCATTCAGGGTTGGACTTCTTCTCAAAATGTTTAGTAACTCCCTTGTAATTTCCAAGTTTCACTTCGACATAGGGATCACAAGTACCAGTAATATCTTTACCAGGCAAATCCTTGGCTTTGACAACACGAACATAAAGGTACTGCATTTGCTCAACAAGGTCATACGTACAAGACAGCTTATCACTAGTGACTGCACCCGCGCCAATTTTGGGCGAGGTCTCCTTAAGAGCAAATTCTATAGGTTGCTGTGGCTTCTGCATTTTTTTTTTTTTCAATTTTACACTGATAAACCAGAGGGGATGCAGAAAATTGGGATTTTCAGACCAAAATCTTGAAGCAAAATAAGGATTTACAGAACTTATATGACTATCAATGAAAACTCAAATTTTTCAATGACCCAAATTCCCAATTTTACACATAGGATGACTTCAAAAAAGATACCAAAGAGACAGAGGAAGTAGGCTACTGTAATTGTTATGAACCAAGAAAGGAAGGAATTGAAGGAAAAAAGAAGCTAATCAATTCTAGCACACAACAAAGTAATAGAGTAACACTTAGCGTATCTCCTTGAAAGATTTGAATTTGAAAGTGCAACAACCTGCAAAATCAAAGCAAGAAAGCATAAGTTACCATTACCACACATCCCTCTGTTTTATTCTGTGAGAGAGGGAAAGAAAGAAAGAAAAGCTTGAAACTTTATGATTTCTTGGTTAAATTTTTGGGTTTACAATAAGTGAAATAAAGAAGCAATCACAAAAGCTTAGTAGGCACATTAAGGTCGGCTAAAACACCATGTCAAAGTTTGCATTTTTCTATATATTCATGCATTTTCTAGGAAACCAAACAGAGCGTTAAGAGAAAAGAAATCATACATTTGTTAGAATGAACTTCGAGAAAATGGGTGAGAAGTTGATATTTGACAACTAGCAGATCTACTGTAAAAAAACCC
Source organism: Quercus tomentella (assembly GCA_028535165.1). Lineage (NCBI taxonomy): Eukaryota > Viridiplantae > Streptophyta > Magnoliopsida > Fagales > Fagaceae > Quercus > Quercus tomentella. Next base: position 7,015,035 of record JAPQVY010000133.1, read on the forward strand.
CATGAAAAGACCAAGTAGAAGAAGTTAGCTCAGAGTACAAGTAAACTTGTATATTAGTCTCAACAACCACTACTTACTCTGAAAGAAACACAGTTTTTCAACAACAACTCAAACCAACTTCAAGAATATCTATTACAAGCATTGGTGAACTTGAACTGAACATGTCAAAGAAATGGAAGGTACTTCTAGTTCACACACACTCACACTCAAAACTCCAGTTAAACACTGATGACTGACCTGACACAGTGGGAGAGAAAGAGCTTTCTTCAATGTGCAGCAATGAAAATCTATGGTTTTATTAGAACAATAAAAAAAATGGAAGGTGAAGATAAGGAAGCTGAAGTGTTAGCTAATAGAAAGTAGGTAACTGTGTATGTGGGGACTGAGATCTGTGAAAGACTGAATCTCTATAAAGAACACAGAAAGAGGGCCTATGTACAAAGTTGATGGTTCCAACTTTTTAACCTTTTTATTGTAGTTTTTTTTGTTTTTTTTCGTAGGAAAACCTGGGCACACGTACGTGCGAGGATTATGGTGGGTTTTGGCACATGCTGGGACAGTTGGAGACTGGTCTTTCTTGGAGACGAAAATTTATTTTATCTTCTTGGTTTTCTCAAGTTATATTTTGGGCATAGATGGGGCTTTAAGGATTCACTAGTGCTGTTTCCCAATCAAGGAATAAGGATGCAAAGACCTAAAGATAAAGATCAAAGTATATTTGAATTAAATACTGGTTTAATTCTGGATAATCTATTAAGATTTTTATGATTTCAAACATTTCAGTTTTTGATTGCAAATAGGTGCACTCGTTTGTCTTTTGGCATGCTTTCAACTATATTATGAGATTTTAACTTCATACATGGTACAACATTTTGGTTATTTAGCTCCCAAAAAAAAATTGGCTATTTGTCATGACTATTAAATGAATAAATCTTGAATTTTTTAGGGAAAAATTTTGCTGCATATAAGAGTACGTGACAGAAAAATAAAAATAAAAATGATTTCTTTAAAGTTTACTTAATCATGTATATTGCACATGACCCTTGAACGCTTGTTCCTTTCATTTTGCTCTCATATACTCTACATGCAGCAAAACCTTTTCCAATTTTTTAATACTAGATTTGAAGCACTTACAAAGTTACATCTGATCATGTGTTATCTGGTCTATTCAGGTAATCATGCCAAACAATTTACAAGCAGCACATGCACAAAATATAATATATTTCACAACTTTTGGCATGACTTGTTTCGTTTGGTACCTAATAAAAGTTGTGTTTTAGTGATCCATTTTCATGTGAGAAGAAGAAAGAGAAGTACACAGGTGAACTCAATAATTTGACTGAATAAGGGCTTTTATCAAATGTGATCCAGCTGCCCTGTAGGACCTACTTCTCTTTGAAGTAGACGAGCAGTGACGGGCTCCACTATAACCATCAATCTAAAGAAGCCAAGTGCCATCAAAATGTACAGAAACCACTCCTTTGGTCATGGAAAATACTAAAAATATAAAAAATTTCACAACTATTGTCACAACTTGTCACATGACAAGCTGTGAATGATGGAGGTCAAATGGTCGATCCACACCTCCACCACTTATAAGTCGGCACATAACGAATTGTGATAAAAAAATGTAAAATTTTTTGTGTCCCTAACATTACTCCTTTGGTCATTGGTCCTTTACATCATTGCATGTCATTGACTGCAGTTGGAGGGAGAGCAGAAAGGGACCATTAATGGGGTTTGCAAGGAATGTGTCAGTTTGAGATAATAAAACATAATAACATAAGATATATTTATATTTACATAATGGTATGACTTATATATTTATATACATATATTTATATATTTATCAGACTTTAAATTAAGCAAAAAAATAGTATGTTTATAGGTATGACTTTGCTCAAAGTTATCCCTTTGACAACACCGAACCAAAAATGTCAAGTAAACAGTGAAGGAAACTAATGCCAATTGAGGTCACTTGGGAAGCCAATGGCAATGGAAGTGTTGTTAATTATTTTTTAAGCTATCTTATCAGTTTTGATCATCAATTTATTAATAATGAAAAAGAATCGACAAAGATGAAGGTTTATCATCCAATTGGATGACTTAAGAAGGTCGTTAGAGATTGAGAGAATGGTGAAAATGTCGACACAAGGAAGAAATATCGAGTTGCATATTATTTAGGAAAATTGAGTTGTTTAAAAAAATATTGTTTAGGTTTTGCTTATTGTTCATTTAAACAAACCATCTTTTTTAAAATTTAATTAATTTATTATTTCTTTAAATGAAACAATGTCGTTACACCCATATTACAAAAAATTATACTTATGGAATGACCATTATGTTAAGGGTGTGCGATGTTACAACATAAAATTTATATTGATAATACAATATATAAACTTTCATAAAATGATTTATTTATAAATATTCTCAAGGCACCTGTTAACTAGATCATTTTATAAATACATGCATACATGTATATGTGCACACAAATTTCCTTATTGATTAAAAGAAAATGATTTATAGAGAGAGAGAGTAATGTCTATCAAATTACCATGTTAGAGTTATAGAATAGAGGCGAAGGTAACTAATGGTATTAAAAATTAAAAAATAAAAAGTCAAGGAGAATTTGACAAACATATAGAAATTACCTTGGGTTAGGTAAAGGATATAAGTGATGATTAATGGAGCAAATTTTTTGTAAGGTTTCTTTACCTTTGCTTGGATGTTCAAAATGTTTAGAGCCTGTCCACTAATAATGGTTAACAGTCAATGGCGTGAGTTCAATGCTATCGTGTGCCGTAGGAGAGAAGAAATGCAATTGGAGAGTTTTTTTTTTTTTTTTTTTTTTTGGGTATTGTATGCCATCAACACTACTTAGTAAGGTAAAATTTACAGTAGTATCCATCATAAACGTGAGAGATTAAAAGGAGAGAGCATCGCGTTATATATCGTACTCTGAAAGTATCTAATAATTACTTATCATAATATATATATTAGGGATGGCAATGGGGCGGGGCGGGGCCGAAGGATGGGATCTTCGCCCCTGCCCCGTATGGATTTTTCTTGCCCCATCCCCGCCCTGCCCCGCATGACGGGGAAAATTTCTTACCCCATCCCCGCCCCTTAAGGCCCCGCGAAGACCCACGAAGCCCCGCCCTATACCGTAAAACTTTATTTCTTGTTAATTTTCTCTACAACTATTACCATTTTTTCAAATAAAATGACATGTTTTCAATAATAAAAATATACTTGAAATTATAAATAAATTTATCCTATCAAATCAAACTAATTTTTAGCAAATACTAAATAATATTATCTAAATGTTTAACAAGATAATATCACAACAAAAATCTCATAGTATGACATAATAAAATAATCCAAACTCCTAATACATAACAAAATAAAAATTGCCTAGTTCTTCAAAAAGAATCTCCACTTAAATAAAATAAGATGATGATATTTTTGTTTAAATAGTAGGGTTTTAGGGTATAAAAAATTACCTTTTAACCCTTATTAATGCGGGGCGGGGCGGGGCGGGGCGGGGTGGGTCTAAAAAGTGTAAACCCATCCCTGCCCCGCCCCGTGGTGCGGGTCTAAAATCTCGCCCCATCCCCGCCCCACCACCTTTGCGGGGCGGGGAAAACCCGCACGGGGCGAAGTGGGGAGGGGCGGGTCAAGCGGGGTGGGGCAAAATTGCCATCCCTAATATATATATATATATATATATATATATATATATATATATATATATATATATATATATATATATATTTATAGTTTAATAGTTACAACAAAAAGGGATTTGAATTTGGGATTTTTTATTTTAAAAAAAAAGTGTTAATTAGTTGAGTTATAAAACTCTTAGCAAGTTATATAACTTATAACTTGGGATGTTTTTAACAAACTATATAACTTACTTTTATCTAACTAATTTTTTTTTTTTTTTTTTGAGAGAGAGTTTCAACCTATGGCGTCCACTCCAGATGATAGCTTTTTATCATCAAACCAAGACGCCAATCAGTTTTTGGTGTAGGCGGAGATTGAACCCCAGATCTCTTATACAACCATCAGAGACTTTACCAGTTTAGTTAATTGAAAGCCACTTATCTAACTAATTTTTTAAGTCAAATAAACTAAGTAATTAAGCTATCATAATATCATATACTAACAATAAATCACTGCCGCACACCCTTGATGCGATGGTCACTCTACAAGTATAAGTACTTATAGGGTGTAGGGGCAAGGGTCAAGGTTCAAATCTCTAAAATGAAGTTTCACACACCATTTACTGCTAAAAAAAATAAATAAATAAATAAAATAAAAAACAAAAAAAAACATCGATATAACTTCTTCGCATAAATGATATGTGCTTCGAGTTTTCCAGTCATATGTGTGGCACCCACATGGGAGGTAGGCAAAGTTTTAATTTATTATGTACCTAGATTCTAGACTATCTTTGTCTTCAAGAATATTTCTCTTGATTTTTCTCAACAAAAAAACAGAATATTTCTTTTGATCCTATCCAAAAAAAAAAAAGTATTTCTTTTGAGGTAAGTTAGAGATCATGTTTAATATAAATATAATTTTTTATTCTCACTACAATTTATCAAGTACAAGCGACTTACTTTTTTTTTTTTTTTTTGAAGTAAATATTGAAAAAGACATTAAACACCATTAAAAAAATATCATTATTACTAAAAAAAAAAAAATACATAAACTACCTTGAAAAATAAAATACTTTTTCTTTAGATGAGGTATAGAGGCGATCGTGTTCAATAGGTCTGCTTCTCTCCAGTCATGCATTCTTCAAATTTACATAGCAAGAATATTATTACTAAAAACTTCTAAAGTAATAATTTTGAATGTCAAATTAAGAAAATATTATGTTAAATTACCGATTCTCCTAAAAGTTTAAACTTTTGGGATACGGTAAATTTAATCATTTAATCACATACTACTAACATGTTATTGACAAAAACTTCTCCTCATGTTAATTAAATTGAAATTAAACACCAAATTAGTTGATGACCAGGTAGGCTTAATCCGATTCATCGATATATCGTTGCATCTTCTTCTTTCTTCTTTTTCCAATCTTTTTTCTTTTTTAGCTTAATCCGATTCATCAATATTTCGTTGCATCTTCTTCTTTCTTCTTTTTCCAATTTTTTTTCTTTTTTAGTTTAGAATAAATTTATTTGTTGAAGCACATAAAATTATTTCTGGCCAAGGGCTTTTTTTTTTTTTTCGCCCCATCCTCTTTTATTGTAGGTAAGTACTTCTGGTAAGGTCCAGGTAAGTACTTCTGGTCCATACCCAAAAATCACTATCATATGGAAGGGGGTGTTTCATGGGGGCCAATATCGAAAACAACATGTAACGTCTTGTATACAAGTACCGTCAATGGTATTCATTCATTGATGGGAAAATAGCAACAATTAGGCCCAGATATAATTAGAAAGAATTGGTGTTAGGTAAGGTTGGTTTGGAGCCAAGTCATCCTCTTTTTCTCCTCCAATCAAAGCCCTACTGTAGTACTATCATTTAGTCTTAGAGTAACATGGTTTTATGCAATTCAGTGGCTTTAAAGAAACCTAAAATTTTGGCTATAAGTAGTTCTACTAAAAAAAACAAAGAGAGTTTCAAGTTTTGTAAGTTCTTTGATTGAACTGTGAATAGGAACTTGAATTTTTTTCACCCCATTTTCTGAGGGGCAATTTGCACTTCCCACTCATAATTATAGGTTAGTAGGAATTAATCTCTCCTAAACTTCAAAACTAATTAACATCATTCCTTAACTATTGAGTGATAATAAGTATGTAGTCACATTCTGTTATGTACACCGGGAAGATTGCTGATGTGAACTTCCTAACCAATAAAATGATGTCATCTATACAAATGTATAAGTGGGCTTCCTAATTAGTACAAGAAATAAAAAATAAAAAATTATCAGGTGATGTTACATTTGCATAAATAATAACATTTTATTAGTTGGGAGGTCAAAGAAAACCACATTAACTACCTTTCTTATGGACCTAATAATTTCTTGATAGGCCAAAAACGAATTGACCCCTTGTGATAAATTAACCAATTAATTTAGCTAAGTGAATTAATTAAGTTAATTAACATGCAAACGCGTGGTAGCACAAACAAATCACCAATAAACTAATTATGCAGCGAAAAATAAATAACACGGTGATTTGTTTACGAATGGGGAAAACCTAACAGCAAAAACCCCACCGAGTGATTTTCAGGTCACCACTCCCGAAATTCCACTATTATCACAACAAGCGGTTACAAGTAAAGGAATCTCAGTACCTTATACCAACCTATAGTTGAACCATTACCCCAATACCCAATTAGACTTGTTCTGTAGTGACAATTTCCCCTTTTGATGCACGACTCCCACGTACGTGACTAACCAATGCGCGGATCCCAGTACACGACTTCAATCAACAACTAGAGAAGGTTGTTGGCTGCAAAGTTCTTTAGTTCATCCCAACAATGAAGATTAAGAAGATGCTTGGTCACAAAACCCATACACAGCAACTTCTTCACGAGAATGATGAACTAGGGCAAAACTTTGTCTCCGGTTACAAATTGCTTGAACAAACTTTGCTCAATACTTGTGCAACTTATGTACACTTTGACGGCCCTTAAAGTAATCCTTTTATATGTCTAAGATTAGAAGAAAAGAAAACTCAAACACATAATCACGGATTAGAGTCAAAACAAAACTGGAATTCTGTTTTTCATAAAGCTCGACAGATACTTGTCTGTCGAGATGCTGTCGAGCAGCTATCGAGCGACGAGGCTGGAACAGCTTCTTAAGCTCGATGGATAGCTAGCTGTCGAGTTAGCTATCAAGTTTTAATGAATAGCACTTCTTCAGCTTGAATCTTGGACAGACTTGCATGTCTTCAACACATGATCTTGAAACACAGTTTCTTGAACTATTAAACACATCCTAGATCTACCCAAATACAAGTAAAGTGCATTTTATCAAAGGACAAATCAATTATATAAAATAGTGACATATCTTCCTAATAAGTGAATCACATATGTCCTAACATTTCTCGTTTTCATAAGAAAGTTATTTTGATTGCATATTTTTAAAGAAAAAATAAATATAAAAAATTAGCCGTATTTAGTACGAAATCCAGGATATTAAGTCTGTTTTGGTAGAACAATCATTTTGACCAAAGACAGTTGCAGCATAAATTGATTGTTTTTTTTTTTTTTTTTTTGGGTGAATTGGAATGTGATTAAAAGTTTCCCATTTCAATCGCAACTTTCTAATATCGATGTAATAGTTGGGTTGAAAGCAATGTACCAGACATGGCACATGCATATTATCCATGCGAAGTGAATGAGTCTTAAATTACATCACTGAAAATTCTTACTGCACCTAATCATTTCGTACCTGTACTCACTAACCTTGTAACTGGAAGAAGTATGGTCCATTTGGTACTGGTTCTCCGTTTTTTTTTTTTTTTTTTTTTTTTTTTTTAAGAATATTAAGTAACACACAGAGAGAAAGGAGAATGACTTAAAAAAAGGACAACGGTGTATATCCAACATGCTTTATTTATTTTGGTGTGACTTTCTTCTATTCTTGATGAAGCAACAAACCACTTAGTTCTTCTAAAAAAGAAAAAAAATTTCCACTAAAACATTGTGAAAAGAAACCTTCACTGACCTGAAGAACAATTTTACCTGAATGACAGAGATAGAATCGACGCAAGGTTATGTTGACCAAACCAAAACACTATAAAAAGAGCTATTTGTTCTTTTTATATAAGGCGAAAAACACATTTTGGTCCCTACATTTTTACCTGATTTCCGTTTTAGTCCCTAAGTTTTTTTTTTACCGCTTTTAGTCCCTCTCCTGGAAAACGCTTCCATTTTAGTCCCTGCCGTTACATCAGAAACGGATATTGCAGACGTGGCAAACGGCAAAATTAAATAATAATAAACTAATGTCCACGTGGCCTAAATTAATAATAAAAAATATTTTTTAATGCCACGTCAGCATCTAAATTAAAAAAATTAATTTATTAATTTTAACTAAATAAAAAAAATTAAAAACAGAATTAAAAACTAAAAATCTTATGAATTGAGATCTAAGTGTGCCTTGAACAAGAACACAAACCCAAATCCAAGAACACAAACCCAGAAATTATTAAAAAAAAAAAAAAAAAAAAAAAAAAAAAAAAAAACTTATACCCACGATGGAAAGTCACATTGGACAGTGACCTTATAACCGCCGACCACCACGCATCGCGCCCAGAAACCGCCGTCCACCATCTTTCTAGATCGCGACCCAACCATCATCCTCTTAGATCCAGAGCAACCAATCTTAGAGCATCGGTTCTAAACCAACCCAAAACAACCAATCTTCAAGCATCGGTTTTCAAAACCCAGAATAACCTAGAACAAGCATAGAAGCATCTATCTAAATCCAATACCCAAGCGAGCAAAACCCAGAACAACCAATCTTCAAGCCGCCGTCACTGTCGCCTTCAGTCTTCGCTGCTGTTGCTCCGCCACCGCCGCCGCTCAACCCAGCACTCTAACCCCCCTACCCATTTTTCCCTTCACACTTTCTCTCTCACGAACCCAGATTTGCTCTCTCTTTTTCAACCGAAACCAGCCAAGACAAAGAAAAATAAAAAAACAACAAAGTGTCTTCGATCGATCGATCTCTACAATGGAAGCGTGAACAACAGTTTTAATTTTTAAAAAAAGTGTCTCTCTCTCTCCGTGATCTCTCTCTCTCGTTTTCTTCGTGCTTTTTCTATTTTCTATTTGTTTGTTTGTTTTGTAGAATTTGTTGTGTCTCTCTGATCTCTAACCAGGGTTACTGTTTTGTTTGGTGAGCTTATTAAAGTGATTAGTGGGTTTGTGGCTGTGAGTTGATTTTCTTGGCCTTGGTTAGTTTTTTTTTTTTTTTTTAAATAATTTCTGGGTTTGTGTTCTTGGATCTGAGTTTGTGTTCTTGTTGTTCTTGTTCAAGACACACTTAGATCTCAATTCATAAGATTTTTAGTTTTTAATTCTGTTTTTAATTTTTTTTATTTAGTCAAAATTAATAAATTAATTTTTTTAATTTAGATGCTGACGTGGCATTAAAAAATATTTTTTATTATTAATTTAGGCCACGTGGACATTAGTTTATTATTATTTAATTTTGCCGTTTGCCACGTCTGCAATATCCGTTTCTGATGTAACGGCAGGGACTAAAATGGAAGCGTTTTCCAGGAGAGGGACTAAAAGCGGTAAAAAAAAAACTTAGGGACTAAAACGGAAATCGGGTAAAAATGTAGGGACCAAAATGTGTTTTTCGCCTTTATATAATTAGTAGAAATTAGTTGAACGAAAATACAGTTTTATAGAAAATAAACAAGATTGGTTAAAAAATTAGAGATTATTTGGGATGGGTTGAAATTTTTAGCTTATTTGCAATTTTAACTTATTTTTGCTATTATTCATAGGTCTCGCTACACTTTTCGATACTATTTATGAGTCTCATTATACTATTTTGTTTATTTTTCAACTTTTTTTCTACATTTTTAGCAAAAAAATTTCTTCAACTAAATAAGTTATTTCCAAATGAACTATTAGTGCTCGAAGCTTACACTACATGTGTAGAATGACATGCATTATAGTAAATGATGATGTAATTCATCAGCACCAAAAAAATATATATATATTTTGTGTAATGAATTTTGATGCCATTTTGACCTAGCTCTAGCACAAGTGCACAACAATTCCACAGAGAATGGTATATACTGTATTGGAGACTGTGTTTGTTCTTAATCCTAAGCTTTGCGTAGAAATGTATGTGATTCCACATCAATCAATGTGCAGAAAAGTAGTTTTGTATAACCACGTGACGCCCTACCCTGTTCTCCTTCTGTAATTTTGTATGGTAGTTCAACTGAAACTCACCAGTCTCAAAATTATTCACCAGAATCAAGGTCAAGGTTGTGACTTGTTACCTACGTAACACGACTTTACAATTACAACTTGTTTACAGCCAAGTGATAGGTAAGATTAACACGAGGCAAACTTTAGCCTACCTTTTGTTTTGGCTAATTGATACTTTGATAGAATACCAATTTTCTCAAAATTTTAAATCGTTAAGAAATACTGAATTTAATCATTAAATTATTATTACAGAATTTTAGTATTAGTTATGTCAATTTCTGCCCTTCTGACAATTCTTCAGATGTGTAGTTCTTCGTCTCATATATATTAAGTAATTATTAAAAACAAATCCTTATGAATAATCTCAATAATGTTGATTAGATGCTTTGAATTTATTATTAGGTCACATTAGGATAATTGTTAATAAACTATATTAGAAAAGTTTTGATACAATTTTCATGAATAATATAAAAAACTGTTAAAAAAATGAATTGTTTTATCATTTTCTCATAAAATATTTCTAAACCAATGTTTTTAGAGCATTCATTAACATTTCTCGTATCATGAACATCATAAAATAATCAGTAAAACGACCCTTGGGGTTATCAATCTCTTGCTCTCTTCTTTCTCAAAAAAATAAAAAATAAAAATCTCTAGCTCTTGGGAACATGCACTTAATGCACCATTCATAATATTTTAATGATTTATCTTCCTAGGATTTACATAATATTTAATTGTTATGACGTTAGGAAATCGAATACTAATTCATGTTTTGTGATTTTTGTCACTGCGCGCAAACAAAATTCGAGCAAACGACAGCAGAGTTTGATTGAAATTGCTGCAACCTGCAAGCAAGTTGCGAGTTGCAATAGCTCTACAAGTGTAATGATGTATGCTACATCACTTACCTTTCTATGAGGCATCATTCAACAATTTAATGCTTGTCATTAAAATGGCCTATACACTGCAATTGGTCCTGTCAGAAAAATTTGTGGGGGTCCCCAAGTTTAGCTAAGATTCACATGCTTTTACTACTACTTGTTGTTATCATTTTTATTTTAAGAGGCAAGTAAGAATGGTCAAATTTATAAAAATGAAGGAGTGGAATTGGGAGCAAAAGTATGCTCTTTACACACTAGAGGAATCTAAGTGGGTAGATGATTAGATCTTAAAATGGAACTGTAACAAGAATTTTAACTGAAATTGAGCTTAGAATTTCAAGGTGTCACACCACTTAAGGGAATTGAAAAATGGAAACAGGCCCAATAACGACTAAGGAAGACAAAAACCCAAGCAGTGGAGTTGGTTGGAGGCACTCTGAAGGCGAAATCAATGAAAGAACTAACAATATAGAGACTCTGAGAAAATTGTAGAGTAGCAATGGTAAAGTGTGCATACATTTCTCAATGGTCCAATGGGATATATTTATTGGATTATTGGTGGGGGTGCTGGTGAACATTTTCCCAAGAAGTCGGCTAAGGGGATGTGATCATAGCTATCTAGGGCACCTTCCCAGCATTGTATTGAGAAGGCCTATATCATGCTACATTAAATGCAAAATAACGATAGGTGAGTCATAATAAATATGAATGTGATAAGTGATGGGCTGATGGTCTACTGTAGGTACTCCTTTTTAGTAAGAGGCTATCGGCCACCGACCACCAACTTGATTCCACCAAACTTATGCTATCTTTGGAATGAAGGGATATGGAGGGAGAAGAGAGTAGAAGGAAAAGCCGTTGGAACATACAAAAATTTAGTACATTTGAGTCATTTCCATTTTTCTCTCCCCTTGTCTCCCTCCATCTTAACATAGGGTTAGCTCAAGATGGGTTGCCTCAAGACTGTAGTTCAACCTCTTTAGGACACTGTTTGGTTATGTTGGACCATTCTATCAAGAGCTTGTGCGTAGTTTGAGGAACTTGAGGTAGAACCACCTTCCCATGCGACAGAAGCAGGCCTTTTTTGCTTTAAACAAGTCCGTCACTCCCACCTTGGTTGGTCATTAGTGTCAGTGCCTCTAGCCTGACTGCTTAAACTCAAAGCACTTAGGAGAAAACGTTTTCTGACCAATGCAGATATGCCCAGTAAGTTGAATGTTTGTTGTACCCTTTTAGCCATATGTGATGGCGGTTTGTCAAAAGGCCTTAAAGAGTTATGACAGTGACCACAGGAGACAACAAATTGAGTATTTGGCTAAACTATACTGAGATTCTTAAATTCAATATTCAGTGCAGAACACAACTCAAAGCCCTTTTAATTTTATTCACTTGAAATTGCTTTCTTCTTCTTTTTTTTCCTTCATGTATCCAACTTCAAATGGTTGCAAATTCATAATTTCTTTTCTTTCTCCATTCCATCAAGCAAAAGCATACAATGATTCTAGACTGACCATAAGTGAACCACACAAACCTCAAACACAAACTAAAATGTCAAATTATAAGACGCCATAGACCACCCCCAACCATTATGAAGAATATAGTTTTCTTAAATTTGGCACAACTTTATTGATTAATCTCAAAGTTGCAAAGAATCCAACTGCTCCTTAGATCCCTTTGAGTATTGCTGACTGTTTCATTTGAACTTAATTCTGTTTTTAAGTAAAAAATGTGAAAATCATATAGCATCTCAATTCTCAAATATATATATATACCAAGCTGTTACAATCATGTTGGAAAAGAATAAATCCCATCAGTAAGCTAAAATTTTTTCACTTGAACTAGGGCCCCTTGCTTTGATCCAGATTCAAGCATTGCATCTAGAATAGCAACATCTCTGGCACCTTCCAGAAAAGATAGGCGAGGCTCAACTTCATAGTCACTCCCCTTCTGCAACATAATAAATATGATCAGTGGACCATTCCCTGAATCGCAACAGATTTTATTATTTTGTTTAGTAACACAGGTTTATCAAATAAAGTTAAAGATCCAAGTAATGGAAGTAAAGGATTTAGAATGAAAGAATTAGAGAGAATTATGCAAAAGAAATCCATGAAAATGCTGTCAAGCTAGAATAACGCAGAAGTCTGCTGCTATCACCACACTCCAAGAACAAAAGTTAAAAAATTAGAAGATGTTGTAGCAAATCAAATACCACTAAAATAGAGGAGAAAAGCCCACTTAGTACACTAAAAGGCAAAATATCACCATGCATATGATAGAAAATTGAAACCATGTATAAATGCATGAAAATTAACATCTTCAACTACCTTACGCGTAGCCTGTGATACGTCATGTATAAAAGTTTTTAATTCCGCATCCACTCCACTAAATGGGTAGAAGGAGCTTTTCCGCTGCCCATCAGCACTAAAAAATAATACCTGTGATGCATCATGAGATATCATAAGTACCACTGAATTTTATTACAAGTTAATCTAAAAGACAAATACAAGTCTCGATTAGAATTGAGTATTTTAAGTCTTTAAAATTAAATATCTAAAAAAAAAGGAAACTATAGACTTCAAAATTATACATATTCCTAAATAAAAGTTGATTCTCAAATACCAGGTAACCATGTTGTCCATCAATATGTCCACGCTCAATTTGCACTGTTCCCTTTAAGCCAACAACGCGCCAGAGTATCTAAACACAGCTAATACTATGATTAAAGAATCTTTGTAAGTTCAAAATACTACAGTAAATCTATCATTTATCACATACCTGAGGGGATCTGGATGAAACAACCATCACAAAAACTCCAGAACATCCATTCTCCAGTTGACTAAGGCAAGGAAATTCCAAATACGTACCTTCAGTCTTTCGATTGTTAGGAATGAAAGTTTAAAAAAAGAAAGAGAAGAACTTCAAATTCTTTGAAAGTAAAGTCCATGCAATTGAAACTTACAAGAGAGAGGATAAGTTATCTGGTGGGGGTAAGTCTGGATCCACATGAGTTGTCATAGCTGAGACAGAGACTACCTCACATCCTACAAGCTGTTCACATAAAAACAGGAAAATCACATTTCCACTTACAATACGGTTTAAGTTGTACCAGAAATGACTAATTTCATTTAATAAGGAATTTGTTGAGTTAAACTACAATTTTTTTATCACAAATGCTCATTTTGATTGTTTGAGGGTGTTTCCCACAAAAGAAAAAAGAAGGCAGCTGCTTCAATCATAAGATAGTCTGTACAGTTTAAACCAAGTTAAGCACCATCATATTTTCATCCTTATCCTTTAAGAAAAAGGACTGAGGTGAAACTTTTTGAAAGCATCAACAACTTTTAGGATGTTCAAAGTACAGCATTTAAACAATCTGTGAAAGAAATACCAGCAGATGGCATAAGGAAGAAAACAAGGAGTTTGCTAATGCAAGATTATTAGATTAGTGACTGCAGTGTCAGAAAAATGAAAACATTTTCCCTTCTAGATAACAGATGGAAAATCACTGGAAAAAATTTTTGGCAAGCTGCATCAAAAACTATTCTTGAAGAATTTCTTGAACTTCCTTATTCAAGATATGTCAACAAATAGTTATCTAGGTTGTGTAAAACACAGGCCATTAACCCCTACAACAGTTCAAAAAAAAGATGCTCACAAAAAGAATACAAGTACTTGAGATGAATCACGCATTCATTTCTGCTTTCAGAATCAAAATTGGGCAGTGTTACAGTGATCACTAAAGAGCATTTAGGCTGCTTCCACAGTTCTGAGTTCTGACATAAGATTCTTCATGTCTATTCTCACCCATACAAACACCCCCCCCCCCCCCCTCCCCTTCCCCCCAAACTTTTTGTCCACATGCAGGAACAATTATAATTGGTTTATTTGTGGTCCAATCCCAGATCATGTGATAAATAATATCACTCCTAAAATTCTGTTTTCAGAACTACCTGGTTCATAATATATAACTAGCCAAGTCGGCACTTACTTAGGTTATTCTGGCTTCTAGACGCCGATTTAGTAAAAGTGCTACGCTATAGTCGAAGTATCTAAATTTCAAAATTTTAATCATCTTCATCATTTTTTCTAAACAAAATCTAATTGAACTTTGAGAAGCCCTAGTCCATAGTCCAAAATTTCACATAACAAAGTATTTGTCAGAGATGAAAAGAAGGTTCAAAAGGGACTCTAAAGATGAAGTGTCACTGACATTGAAATTAGTATGACCATAAATAACATGAAATTCCTTTTGTTTTATTCTTCTTTTCTTTTGATAAGTAATAACTTATTAGAGAAGAAAACAAAGGGTGGGATGGGAAGGGGGAGGAGGGTGGGGGGGGAGAAAGGGGTTGTGGCCCAAGCACACAGGTAGAGGATTTAGACATGAAATTCAAATAATCAAATTCTTTGAATTGATATAGCATACTTCACAACAAACAGTGGACTTGGTAGCAAAGCAACCAAAGCCATAACTTATCTTCCATTTGTTATTAAAAGGTTTGAGATTACCATCCTCAATCCTGCAATGAAATGTACCCCCATATCGAGAATGAATCCCCCCTGGAATAAGAAATAAACTTGTTAAAATAAGACATATAAGAAATAGTTCAGGTATGATAATATGGGAAGAAATCTGACTATGTTAACAATCAAGTAAGGCATCCCTGAAAATCCAGAATTCATGAATGAGTACATCCTTTACACTTTCAAGAAGGAATGAGAATGTGAACAATATAGTTGCTACAATAAAAATGTGAGAAGAATGAAGTCTTCATTCTATTTGCCAAAATTATGGTTAAATGATTTAATTCACCATTCCTAATAGCTTAATATTTTGGGATAATCGGTAATTTAACATGGTATCAAAGCGGAAGATCCTAAGTTCAATTCCTGGCTTTAATTTACCTACCATTTAAAATTTTAAAAATCTCATGTGTTGGGCTCCACTTATTAAAGGGGAGTTTAGGTCCACACGTGAGGGGAAGTATTAGAATTATGGTTAAATCTTTAAATTCACCATTTCTCAATAACTTAAGCTTTTGAAACAATTGGTAATTAACATTATTTGATGTTGCATCATATTGTAGTCACCTGAGAATGTTCTCAAACATAACATAATGTAGTCACATTGCAATATGGACTAGATGCCTGAGAATCTTTTGATCTCAAACTCTAAAGGGTTGTGAATCTGTCTTCTTTTTTCTTTTCTTTTTTGATAATGATGAATTTCTTTCTTTGATGACTAGTATAGTTAGAAGTAGCTTGCACTAAAAGTGATCCAAAGCATATGTTTAATGGCATATGCTCTTGCGAACAAGAGAAATTAATGTATATTATTCAGCTTTATGGTAAAACACGTACGGTATAGTTGCGCCTCCAAGTGCTTGAGAAGTATGGGTTTGAACTATTCATTGATCCTTCAACAATAACTTGAACGCTCATCATATCCCCAATCTCAGCAATTAGTTTCTTGCTCTGTGGAAACAACAATGAGTATCTGGCAAGCCAGAGTAATAGGAACTATTTCAAATATGGCAGAAACAAGCACCTCAACAAAAGCAGGCTCAAATCGGTAGTTTTCTGCCACAGCCCAAATGGGTTGGTCAGAAAGATTTGCACAAATAGCTTTGTAGCGTGCAAGTGCAGTTTCCAATTCACTTGCAGCTGCATTATTGAACCAATATTAAATTCTTCATAATCAAAATTTCATAATTACATTGTAGATTTCAAGTTACATTGAAACTGAAATAATTGTTTCCACATGACATTAAAGCCAAAAAAAAAACAAAAAAAACATAAGACCGGATTTTTCAAGTTCATGATGAGAGAGCTTAATCAACACCAAATAAATATTTAAATACAATAATTAACAAAACCTACACATAAGAAATTAATTTATAAACGTGGTTGGACTGGTGGGAGATGAAGCATCAGAAGATTAAAAACAAGGGCCAGAATATTCTTGAGAGTTAAAGAGGATAATATAGTTTATACACAACATTATTATATGATATCAACCCAAACGAGACTCTTGACTGACAAGGTTGAGATTGGATGGAAAATCAGATACAGAGATAGAATTGTTCCCTCCAGCTGAAAGCTGACTCGATTATGCAAAATGATAATTATTACAAGTAGTTGGCATCATCAAATTTGTCTTTACCTTACAAAGATGATTCCATTTTTATTACCATTCAACCTCCATTGCAACACCATGGCTGTATTGACACTATCGATAAAGATTCAAAATCTGCCTAAAATGATCAACAAGTTTTCTGCCAGTTACACAAATTAAATTTTGGGACAAAAGAGGGCCGGATGTTTTGGAGAATTATTATTTCTCATATGTTGCTGAACATTCGGAAGGAAATGAACAACATTTGCTTGAAGATAATGTAACTTGGGCAAGGTTACAGAAGAAGGGGAAAAGCTCCTTTAGGAATGCAGAAGAGATCCACTTATAGCTTCATTTCGGTGTTCTTCTATTGAAAACTTTTCTGGAGTCTGGATTTGATTTCATAAAAAGTGAGACTTATTCTTTACATGTAATATTGTCTTGGGCAATCTGGCACTGACACACCTTTACTCCAGCTCCTTTCCCTACATTTAAGCTTCTTCTTCCTTATTAAATATTTCATTCAGTGAGTATAAATGTTTTCAACTGGACAGGTTTAACTCTATAGAGAATATTTGGGTTACAGACAAACCATATGGGAGTGATTCTGTTGGCAGCATAAATTTAATTGTTGAGATAAAACATTTATAAAGTTTTAGAAAATCCAAACAATCCTTTTAAAATAAATTAAGAGGGGCTGGAATAAAAACAAGAGATTTATACGTAATAATTTTCGGCTTTTAGAGGGAGGAAAAAATACCCTAAAAAAATGCTTAAATTTGAGCTGAATATAGGTCAAAGTGCAGGCCCATGGTTGAAGAATTTCCAGCAATAAAGTAAGCTCATTGGGGACACTATTCTTAAAGTGAAGTGGGAAGTAAACTTTAGCACTTAAAAGGTAATAGATTTGGCCCCACCACAATTAGAGTTGTAATCTGACAAGGAAAAAGTTCCATAGCCTTTGTCAATGGGCCACACATCTTTGAAAGATAAAAGTTTTTTTTTTTTTTTTTTTTTTGGCAGAAGCAGCAAGAGTTTCTGGTGGTCTGCCTAAAAGTCTTGTTGGTTCCAAAAAAGCCTGAGAACAAAAAAAATGTATTTGAAGCGTACTCAATAGAAACCTGCAGCTAATATTACTTATCAAAAAAAGAAACCTGCAGGTGGATTTAAAGGACGTGATAAAGAATTGTTGTGGCAGTTTGATAAAAGAGAGAAGCTTTTCTATTTCTGTTATTCGATGTTCTTTTCATTGTATTCCTGAAAGTTGCATTTATAAATCTTATGATCAATGTTTTACAGGAATTTATCAAAATCAATAGAGAATATATTTTCAATAATGTTTTGTATTATGCTTTCATTCTTTTATGTATTGCTTTCTTTTGGAATTGGAGGCTGCCACTAACAATCAAGATTTTTTTTTAATTGCAAGTAGGGTCATGTATTTATATGACATTATGGCTGAAATTTGTTTCATTGCACTCACTAATGAATATATTTGAAATTAATATCAGATATTGGCATGAGTTGATTTAGGTATGATTGGTCGCATATAAACATATTTAATCAAAAGAAAATACTAGTATGAAATGACCACAATATCCATTTGTACATATAATTGATATGTTACACAGAAATATATGATAATATACTTGATTCAATTGAAAATGCATCATACTTACAAGCTGCCGCCGGTTTCTCTTCAGATACACCAAGTTAGCCAAGCAACACATACAGCATGTCCAAAAGGGAAACTTTAGTACATTGTCCAGAAGAATATATTTTGTAAATCATAAGATATATGGATTCTGTTAAATGAAATACAAAGCACTGGCCTCAAAAGTTCCCCTTTTTTCTTTTTCTTTTTCTTTTTTGTTGCCTCAAGAGAATGGTCATCCCTTTGTGGCTATTTTGAAAGATAAATTACCTTGAAGGACATGCTTCCCGGCCTTCAGCAGCCTCAGTGATATATCAACCTGAGCAAATTGATTCACACGTAGGAGTCATGTAACTAATAAATATAAATGCTAGAGCCATTGACTTTCACATCTTGCACAATAAAGAAACTGAGCAGGGGCATTCTAAAGGGTGTGCTGAAATTTTCTCTAAAAAAGGAATTACATTTAAACACTTGCATGGACTCCAATATCCATATTTGACTTAGTGATTTTTTCCCAAGTCAACTAACTTTGCTTCTTACTTTTCTGCTAAGCCATATTTTATCTACTTGATATAATTCATTGAGGATCAGCTTGAGATTTATTTTAGCAATTCAGATGACAGAGGAGAATGATAATACGAACAATAGTTAAGAATAAAACAAAGGAAAAAGTTAACAAATGCTCTAAAGGCATTAGTTTAGCAAATATTTTTAGAAAATTTTATGGGAAAAGAAAAAAGAATTAACTATTTTGACAGCTTTTTATATTTCCAATGAAAGTAGTGTCAAAATACTCCTAAAATGGGTTTATTATCAATTACCCTAAGGGCACCCATTAACATGACCCTAAAACAAATTTATTATTTTTTGCATGTACCAAAAATGTTGTAACACTCATAAAAGCAATTCCTCAGTACTACTTTTCTTGCATGCACACATTAACAAAAATGTCAAGCTTGAATTTCTAAAACTTTCACTTGAAAGTAACAGTTGGCTTTGAAATCATCAGGCACTGAAAATAAAACCCAAAAGAAAAAATCAAAATCAAAGAATCTACCATGAGCAAATATGTTTCTTGAAAAACTGATGGGCAAGCCGATTTGTGGATTTAAAAGAGAGAAATAAAGAGTAAGGTACCTGTGTATGTCCAGCCAAAACCACAGCAACCCCAGGTATTGAATCATCATGGATGATTTCATCAAGACCCTTAACCCCCCACTTACATAGCACTCCAGGAAAGTATTTACTAGCATTCTCAACTGCACGTCTCGCCGATTCCTGTGCAGTAACACACACATGAAAACACAGAATACCCCATTATTAACTATCATTTCCCCAGAGCCTTTCTACAGGGAAACTAATTCCAGGAAATAAAAAATGAAGAGGGAAAAAAATAGACATCCCAATACTATATAGGATGTCGTAATAGGATCTACAATTCTGAAACACACACACAAAACAAAGATATCCCATTGTTACCTTTCTTCTACCCAATACTTTTTTTTTTTTAAAGAAAAGATTTTCCAGCATAAAAAACAAAAATTTCCCAGTGCTATAAGATTATTGGTATTATCAAAATCATTGTTATTTATGTAAGCACTGAAATCAGGTTCACAGAATTGAACCCATCTGGGAAAGTTCTGATCTTCAAGAAATAATAAATCCCAGATCATTAATTTGAAAATCAACTTACAGTTGAAACAGAACTTTTTTTTTCTTGATTTAAATAAAGAAACACAGAAACATGGCAAAATAAAAGCTTGCATTGTCTTATAATGTTCTTACAATGACAAGACAACATAATTCAAACATTAAAATTCCAAAAATAAGAGTAATAAACTTAATCCAAAGACTTTGATTAATTTAGTACTTTCCTTATATGAAGTAGATCTTTAAGTACCATAGAATTTAAAAAAAAAAAAAAAAAAAAAACACCAAAAATTTTAGTAATAACTAAACTAAGACTAATTATTGCATTGCACAAAAAAGGAAAGATTGCAACTTTTATGTATGTACCTCAGTGCGGCTCCAAATGGCTTTAAGGTTGAAGAGGTGAGAGATCTCAGCTAGTCTTGGAATGTACTGATTCCTCACAAAAATCCCAGCTCCAAGAATGGCTAACTGGGGTTTCTCCTTTGCCATTCCTGCAGTTCCTGCCATTTGGGTTCTTCTTCAAATGTTCAATCTCCTTGCACTTCTTCTTCAAGTCTTAATGCAAGTGGGTTTTTTGTTTTTGCCTTAAAAAACAAAACAAAAACAGAAAATGCTCTTTGAGAGAATGAAGATGTAGAATTTGAAAAAATGAGTATTGTCTGAATGTGTTTTACATGTAGATGGAGATTGAAATGGTCAGAGAGAGAGTGAGAGTTTGATGGAGCTTTGGGATTTTTTTAGAAAATAATTAGGTACTTTTTTGGGGTAAATAAATAAATGAACATTTTTCTTTATTTAATTTAATCAATTAAGGCGACAATGGCCTCCTCTACAGCTACAATTTTGTTTTCTGTTTGAATAAACAGTTATAAATGATTTTATTAATAACAATAGATGTACTTTCTAAAAAAAATTAATAATAATAACAATAGATGTAATTTTATTTTTTTTGGTTAGAACAATAGATGTAATTTCTTTGTCAGAAGTGGCTATTAAGTATTAATTATTTAAATAAATGTCCCTGGACCATCTCATCAATAAATAAACCAGTAAAATTGTTGTAATTTGTTTGAAAATAACTTTTAAAATGACACTGTTTCGTCTATAGTATTATCACAACAAATTATAGGTAATAAATTGTTATTAGTTTTAATTTAACAACTTAAATTATTTTTTTTGTCCATTCATAACAGCCAATAATAACCTTCAACTTGAAATTTGTCATTAAAGTTATGTGAAAATATTATTTATATAACATTTCTAGTAGACCTATCCATCACATACCCCTTGCCCATATGTTCCCTCCCAACCTTAACAGTCACAGAGTTAGGCACATTGTTCACTTTCACTTTCCTCAAAAAAAAAAAAAAAAATTTCCAAGTCACAAGAGCAGGTAAATATTAATTACTAGATAATGTCTTTATGCGCTAATACTTCACATACATATACACTTAAATTAGACTAGAGTAAATTTTCTATCTTGTATAAAAAAAATTAAGACTCATATATAATACTCATTTTGTCTAGGAAGCACCGACACAACTGGGAGGGTGCCGCACCGAAGTCCGAAACAGGGTGCGGCCACCGATGCGGCTACCCGCACGTCGGTGCCTCATTTGAGTGTTTTTTTTTTTTTTGCGCCGAACTAAGTAGATTCAGCCAAAATCAAGTCGTATCAACCGAATCAGATCGTATCGGCCAACAGCCGAAATTGATCAAAACGGTCGAAACAGGCCGAAATTGGCCTTGAATCATGCCAGAACAGCCGAAATCGGCTTTGAATGAGGCCCAAACATCCTAAATCTATCCTTCCTCAATTTTATTCTGAATATTTGTTGCTTCTTTTGTGTTGTCTTTTTTTTTTTTTTTTTTGTATTTTGTTTTGTGTTTCTTGCCTTAAAAAATATATTTGAAATGAAAAGGATAACATATAGAAAATATATAGAAAAGGATGTTGTTTGCATGCTTTCCCAACAGTGAATTATATTTGTTATCATTTGTTGTTTGCATGCTTTCCCAGAATAAAAATATATTTTTTCCTTTGAAATATATAGAAAATATAAATAAAAATATTTTTAATAATTTTTTAATCACCGCACCTGCTCCTTATTTTTTCAAAAATTGTCAAGTCCCGCACCCGCACACGAATCCGGAAACGCACCCATGCTTCATAGCATTTTGTTATATAGTATCTATGATGTTTCTCATAATATTGTTGAATGTTTTGAAACTTAATGTTTTAAATTTATATTTTATGATTTTTCCTTATCTTAGAAGTAGTATTTGACTATTAAGTGAGTTTTCTTTACTAATCTATATATATGAGATTGGAACTGCATAGTTATTACTTATTAGACATTTCTAAGGGTCTATACCATATTATAAATCTAATGTTTAAACTAATAAAATAACATCTAGATAAAATGTAGACTTTATTTCTAAACTGAATACTTCTTCAACCACTTCATTCTCACCACTAAATCCCAAGACCCCAAACTCAAACACTTTGTTCGTAATCTAAATTAAAATATATATATATATATATATATATATATATATTTGTGTAGCAACATAAAGAGAATGTAATCAAACAAAGAAAAATGAACTTAATATTTTACCATTTATCAATATTTAATTGCCTCTAATAGAGCATTTTTATCCTTTAAAAAATTATATATGAGAATGCTAAGATTCAAGAAAAGTATAAGCTAAAATTGGAAGAACTGATATTGTATTATTAATTTTACATGTGAGCTTTGTCTTTATATAGAGAAGTAGCTAGAGCACACTGATTAACTTATAATCATATATCAAAACTGTAATTAACAACAAATTAAATAATTTGAAACTAATCCTAACTAACCGCAACAACTATAATTAACAACACTAACAACTAAGTAATCACAAAGATATAGGTGGATAAGTACTAGATGTGAAAGATATATGAGAAAGAATATAAAAATTATGTGAAGAACTACTTAATTATAGCTTTGGTAGAGAAAACTAACAATATGATTGTAGTTTGTACACCGTTTGCACACTATTCTTGAATAGCTACAACTAAACTTGAGGTTGCAATTAAAGCTGAGATAATCTTTATACACAACAAAGAAAACTCCAAAATAATCATCATTTTTTACTTTTATGGTCGAGGCCCATACCAATACTTTACAAAATAATAGTAAAAAAAAAAATTTTTAAAAAAAACCAATAAATTATGAGGGCTAAAACAAAATAAAAAAGCACCTAACCTATGACATGAAGATGAAAGGCTATGGATAGGTGTATATAAAGTAGGAGAAGTGCAAGAGGTGAAAATGGTAAATAGAAGAAACACAAAATGTTTTGTGCTCTGTGAGAGAGAAGAAAGCCTTGAAAATAATGAACAAAGAATTTTTATCTTTTAAATTTTAATTAGTCCTTATCTCTAATTTAGCACTTAAGGAATGTCATGATACAATGAATCTAAGCAAACAAAGAGTTCTTATCTTTTGAATTTTAATTAATCCTTATCTCTTATGTGACACTTAAGTAAAGAATTTATGTGAAAAAATTCTTTGTCGAAAGCAATCCTCATACTTCCCCCCCCCCCCCTCCCCCCCACACACACATATATATATACACATATAAGATGGTTTCAAGTTACACCAGGTATAACTTCACAAGAGTTACACATTTTTCTAACCTTAGATTGCCTTTAGATCTAACGGTTAAAAAATTGTACATGCCTTACCATTAATATTCTAAATATGCATTAATAAGTTACCAAAAACCTTCATTTTATCTCTCACAAAAAAAAAAAAAACAAAAAAAAACAAAACAAAACAAAACAAAAAAAAAAAAAAAACCTTCCTTTTATTTATCCCTTTTTCTTGAAAAATTAAATGCCTTCTCTCTCTAATCACAAAGTACACACCTACTTTCTCTAAACTCATCTCCTTCTTCCATGGCTTCACGCCTTCACCCTTTCCACAGCAGACACGTGATATCTCATATGTTCATCTACGAACAGTTGTTATAGGCTTTCTTAAAAATTAAGTAGTTTATTCAATTATAAGAAATCAAATGTTAAGGCAGTACTTTGCAGTTTGCACAGTATGTTTAGGAGTTTTGCACTCCAGTCATTGGGATGACATAGAAATTCCGGTAAAAAGAAAAAGAAAAAAAAAAGTGCTAATAATATGGCTATTGCAATTTCTGAGTTTGTAAGCCATCAAATTGACAACTTTTCTCTTAAATGTTCTTACCTCCAAATCCTTTAAAATAAACACTTAATTTGATAAGAATTGTTGATATCCAAAAGTTGCGGTGGAACTATGGAAGTTTTCATTAAAATCTCATAGCATTTGTTAGTAGTCGCACCAAACTACCAATCAAGTTCCAATTCAAATATTGAGGTTTTAGTAATCGTTTGGGATGGGCTGAAATTTTCGGCTTATTTGCAATTTTAGTTTATTTTTGCTATTATTCGTGAGTCCCACCACATTTTTTGATATTATTCATGGGTCTCATTGTACTATTTAGCTTATTTTTCAACTTTTTTTTTTTTTTTTTTTTTACATTTTCAGTAAAAAAAATTTAATTTCAACTAAATAAACTATTGCTGAACGAACACTTAATGTCATAAGTGGTGGCAGATTAAGATTTCATATTTAGGCCTGATTGAAATTTGCTAGATCCATAGTCATAGGGGCCCAAGCAAAAAAAAGGGAGAGAGAGAGAGTGGTTTGTCCTTTAAATACAATCCAAACGGAGTGATTTGGCTCTTGCTTAATTTCTTTTCTTTATTATCAGTGATAAATTTATGAGATATCATGTGTCTTGTGGTGGAAAGGGTGAAGCCATGGAGAAGGAGATGAGATTAGAGAGAGAAGGCGTTTAATTAATAAAATAAAAGGGAGGTTTTTGGTAATTCAATAATGCAATATTTAGAATATTAATGACAAGACATAGAATGTTATTCACCATTAGATCTAATGCTAATCTATGGTAAAAAAAATGATGTAACTCTTATGAAGTTACATCAGGTGTAACTTGAACCCACCTCTATCTATCTTCATATATATATATAGATTTATTGTAAGTAGATATGAGAAAGAAGCGATTTCATACTCTTCACATTCAAATTGAGTCATTCATGAC
Organism: Quercus tomentella; assembly: GCA_028535165.1. Taxonomy (NCBI): domain Eukaryota; kingdom Viridiplantae; phylum Streptophyta; class Magnoliopsida; order Fagales; family Fagaceae; genus Quercus; species Quercus tomentella. Next base: position 7,040,416 of record JAPQVY010000133.1, read on the forward strand.
TAACTAGTAACTACGTAGCCTCTTATGACTAGTGGTGAAGCTAGTTTGGAAATTTCCAAGCCTCAATCCAAATTGTGTTCAAAATAATTCTCAAAATTGTTGTAATTAATGTTAGAGCGATGCCAAACCAACATATCAGTTGGTTCCGTGGTAAGGAGTTTGTAGCCCTGCTTGTCAGGCTTGGGGTTTGAATCACCTCCATAGCCGATTGTTGGTGGGCATCCACACCTGTGCGCCCTGCCCCGGGGGATTGCATAGCCTAGCTACCCCTTTTTTTTTACCAAAAAAAAAAAAAAACTGTTAACACAAATTGAAAAATCCTCACGTCTAAACTCGTTGAAAAAGATCTTCATATGGTACTGAGAAAATATTTATTCTTTTATCCCTTTTCTTGAACTTAGAACCAAATAATCAGAATACATTGAATTGAGGAACTTTGTACATAATCAAGCACACAATTGACCCCTGTGCAGATAGTATATAATCAAAGCGATCCTTGCATTTGCTCCACAAATCCCATCTATCTGCTAGCACCTAAAGCATTAGCTTCATATCAATTGACTTCTATTATGCCTCGTTTGACCCTTGTGCAGATGGTATATAACATTCTAAGGGATCCTTGCAGTTGCTCCACAAATCCCATCTATCTGCTGGCTCCAAAAGCAGTAGCTTCATAACAATTTATCTCTGCTATGCCTCATTTTGCTTCTAGCGAGTCCCTGTTGAATGTTTGGATGCAACAAATGGTTGTCTCATTCTCTATAGCTCTGTCAAGCTCTCAGTAGCTTCTGTTTATACACTTCCCTTAATCAACACTCTAAAAGAAAGCACCATTGTATTGACAAGTTGGCAGAATGTATCACAAGGAAAGGATCCAAATTGTTGTTGATTTGGCTGTATAGAGGGAAAAGAATTGCAATTTGAGATCAGCTTCAATCCATCACAAAGCAATCTTCATGCCTACCAATAGTCTTTGCAAGAACAGATTCCATCTTTAAAATGGTGAAACCTAATCCTGTCCCTGACAATAATCTCTCTATCATAAACCTTGGATATGAACTTTGTTGCTTGGTGGCAATCTCCACAAACTCTTAAGTTCTTTACAATGCGAATTGGGGTTCCAGGTGCTGTGTTCATCAACCCAAAAGCAATAGCTAACTTCTCACTATGCTTTGACAGAGCTGTCTCTTTATCTTCCTCGTCAACAATATCAAGTAAAACTTCTCCAAATTCTGGAACATATCCTGCAATCTTCAATTTAACCGTCATCTCTTCCAGGAATGAATACAGTTGCTTAGTTTGAGGATGGGATCTATCTCCCACAAGGAATTGATGGAACACACCATTCAATTCAATGGAGCTGCATCCAGGGGTTTTCTTTCTGCCACTTACTTCAATCTTCTTTCTTACAATATTTGCTTCATTCCATCTCCCAGATGCAGAATAAATGTTAGACAATAGAATATGACAACCAATATGGTTGGAATGCAAATCTTTTAAAACTTTTCCTACTCGCTCTCCCCTTTTCATATCTTTATGAATTCTACAAGCACCAAGTAATGCCCCCCAAATGGCAGCATCTGGAGCCATTGGCATACTAGATATGACCTCTTCAGATTCCTTCAAGAGTCCAGTGCGGCCTAGTAGATCTACCATACATCCATAGTGCTCTATCTCTGGCTCAATTCCATAAGAACTTGCCATTGATTCAAAATAACCCCTTCCTTCATGAACCATATTTCCATGGCTGCAAGCATTTAATAAGGCAATAAATGTGACCTTGTTAGGAGAAACTCTTTCGATCTTCATTTGCTCAAAAGTATCAATTGCTTCCTTGGATTTGCCATGCATTGCAAATCCACCAATCATGGCATTCCAAGGCCAAACCTTCCGCTTCAGACCACGTTCATAGTGGAATATCTTTGATGCAAATTCTATCTCTCCACACTTTGAGTACATGTCAATTAGGCTAGCTAGAACTTGCTCGTTCATCTTGATCTCACCCTTGTCAAGATAAACATGGATCCACCTTCCTTGATCCAATGCCACTAGATTTGCACAGGCTGCAAGAGCACTTACCAGTGTAAACTCATTTGGTTTAGGACCCGTTTGCAGCATCTTGTGGAAGAGATCCAAAGCCTCCATGAAACAACCCACCTGGACGTAACCAGCTATGATAGTACTCCATGATACAACATCACGTTCACACATTTCACCAAACAAATCCATAGCTCGAACCATATCACCTGTCCCCACATATCCACCAAGCATAATATTCCATGAATACAAATCCTGATTCACACTCCAATCAAACACCCTTCTAGCCTCCTCAACCAAACCCCAATTTGCATACATCCCAATCAACGCATTCGTAACAAACACATTGTTCTCCAACCCAACCTTTATTGCATGAACCCGAATTTGCTCGCCCTCCAAAACTCCCAACCCGTTGCCGCAAGCTTTAAACACAAACACAAAAGTGTACTGGTTAGGCAAAAGCCCCGAACCCCGGATCATTGATCGAAATAAAATAAGAGAATTATGAGAAGAAGTGGGTGAGAGTGAATGGGCATTGATCATGGTATTGTAGAGGAAGCAATCAGGAAAGGGAATTTGATCAAACACTTGGTGGGCATAAGAGATAGAAGCAGAATTTGAAAGATTGAGCGTTTTGAGGAGTTTATTTGCTGGGATAGGGTGTAGGATAAGGCCAGTGGTGATCAGCTGGGCGTGGGCTTGTTTGGTTTGTTGGATTGATTTGCAGGAATCAAGAAGAGAGATGGGTGTGTGATTTGAATTTGACTGTCTTTTGAAAGTGGAGTAACAACGTCTCATTTTAACGGTCGAATTTTCAAAAACTGTGTGACTGGCTTTTCATTTTATTTTTTCTTGAAAGATCAATTCTTTTGCCATGAAAAATCACTACTTTGAAAGCCCTGACAGAGTCACCGGCTCTCCATCTTTCTTCTTTACTCTGCATTGGTATGTGATTGGAAGAGACCAAAAAGGCACACAATGAGAGAGGAGAGGAACCCTTATTTTAACCGGAAATCAAAGAGAGAGAGAGAGCAATATCTATGTTGTTCATCCGTGTTCATCTTTCTTCTTCGCCTTGTTTTTGTACCAATAAAAGAAGCAAACTCAGATTTTCTGTGTTTGTTGATGGGTTGGTTGCTATGAAAGTGAGAGAAAAGAAAAGGCAAAACTACATAAGTTTACCCTACGAGTCTTTGTGAGTTCGATTGGTTCCTTAAGTTTAAAAAAATAACAATATTAGTCATTTTGTTAATTACCGTTAGTGTTAATGCCTATGTGACTAACAGAATATTAATATGTCTTCTTTTTAATTGATGTGGTATTTTTTATATATTAAACTGCTAAAACTATGAGAGATGCTACATCAACAACATTTTTACAATATTTTCACAACAAATTATAGGTGGTTAGTTGTTATTGGTTTAAATTTGAACTTAATACAAAGATTACTTTTTTGCCCCAATAATTACAACTAGTAACAACCTGCCACTAAGGATTTGTTGTGAAAATATTGTGGACATATCATTTCTCTAAAAGTATTTCAAGATTTACACTTTTACTGCAAGATCTTTACAAACGTGTAACTATGACACATAAGCTATTTTGAAGAAAAACTTACAAATCAATTTTAAGTTAATAATCTATTCATATTTAAAATAAGGCAAAAATACAAAACTGACCCTCTAACTTTCACATTTTTTCATTTCAGTCCTCTAACTTTCAGTTTTGTCAATTCAGTCTTCTAACTTTCAATTTTTGTCAATGTAGGGCTTCGTTACATTTCTGTTAGTGGCTGCCGTTAAACCCACTTAAACGTTGCTGTTTTGCATTTTATTTGTTTATTTTTTAATTCGGAATTAAAAGAAAATAAGAAAAATTTGAAGAAGAAAAAAAAAAAAAAAACCAATCGTAGTTGTTGAGGATGACGGAGTTCTCGGAGAGGATTTTGGCAATGGTGGACTGAATGCTGAGGGTGTTGCGGCAGAGAGAGTCAAGGTCGAGGTCGAGACGCTCGAGAGACTTGCCGGAGGGGTCGTTGACGCGAGCGGTGGCGTTGCCGATGAGTTTCAAGAGTTGGTGGCTGAAGCGATGGACCTAGGAGAGGACGATAAGGCCGAGGAGGTTGTCGAGGTGGAAAGATTGAGCGGTGGGGTCGAAATCGCAATAAACTTTGAGGCCGGAGGAGGAGGAAACAACGACGGTAGTGTCGTGGAGGTCAGGGCTGGTTAGGGATTCGATGAGGCGGCGTTGTCGGAGGATTTCGATGTTGTTGTTGTTGTTGTTGAGGCAAGGAGGAGAGGATTGGGATTGTGTGGAGGAGTGGTAGCAGCAATAGGTGTAGGATTCTGAATCGATGATGGGTTAGGAATTTGGGCCTTCTGAACGAAATGTTTTTTTTTTTAATTAAAAAAAATAAAATAAAAAAATAAAATGCAAAACCGCGTCGTTTCAGTAGGTCTAATGGTATTCACTAACAGAAATGTAACGGAGCCCTACATTGACAAAAATTGAAAGTTAGAGGACTGAATTGACAAAACTGAAAATTAGAGGACTGAAATGAAAAAATGTGAAAGTTAGAGGGTCAGTTTTGCATTTTTGCCTTAAAATAAAAAAGTAAAACACCAAACATTTTGAAAAAAAAAAAAAAAAACCAATTTTCACTGTCTGTGTCTCTTCAGTGACCACCCACCCAGGCAAGCTGGACTGTCCATCTCAGGCGACGTTCTACCAAAAACTCAAAAACTCCCCAGATCTTACTTTCTTTCTTTTGGATGTTTTTATGGTTTTTTGAAGCATGAAATTCTTTTATTTTATTATTAAGATTTGGATCTTTTGGGGGTGATAGATTGTGAGCAAAGGACGAGCACAAATTAAAAAAAAAAGGAACAAAGTTTTTTGTAGCCTGGTGTGCAGGTGAAGGCCAATTTTTTTATGGACAAAAGGAGAAATTCTTTGTAATTCGTAATGGCCACTATTCATTGGCTTCAAAGAAACCCATTACTTCTTCATTATCGTCATAATCTCCTTTTTCTCTTTGGTGCTAGTCTAAGTGCAGGTGACCGAAGATTAGAGCTTGAAGCGATACTGGTGATGAGAAAAAGGAATTAACACTAACACTAAACAAAAAGACTAATATTAAAAAAAAAAATGCCACATCAATCAAAAAGATGCCATGTCAATGTACTGTTAGCCATATAGGCATTAACACTAACATCAGTTAACAAAAATACTAACATTGCTCATTTTTTAAACTTAAGGGACCAATAACACTTACTTGAAATTTAAGGGACTAATTGTGCTCATAGGGTAAACTTCAGGAACTAATATTGTAGTTTCGCCAAAAAGAAAATAAGCGTTTTTATTTTTTATTTCATATTATTTTGTTTATGTTATTAGGATTTTTTTTTTTTTAATTTTCTGATAAATTAAGGATTTTTTTTTATTTAATTGTTGATGACAGATTTTTTAATGTTTTTATTTTAAAAATCTATTAATATTATTATGTTAATGGCTCTAGCATACACACCGGTACCACATAAGTATTTTTCGTTAATAAGTTAACAGTAGGGGCCAAATGACTACAAGATAAAAATAACAATGACAAAATTGACCGCTACCAAAATGTAGGATAAAATTGATTGTAACTCCAAAATATAAGGATCAAAATGATATTTTTCTCCTTTAACAAAATGTGTACGTTAAATATACAGAAGTTATATACATTATTTGAAAATTTGTGTTTTTTGAATATACAAAATTGTGTATATTGTTTATAAAAAAAAAAAATTGTGTATATTGATTGTACAAAATTATATACATTCTTTAAAAAATTGTGTAATTTAAATATATAATTGTGTACATTAGATATATAATTGTGTACATGTTTAAATATTTTGCACTTTGAATATACAAAATTGTGTACATTATTTAAAAAATTATATACCTTAAATATACAAAATTGTGTACTTTCTTTGAAAAATTGTCTACGTTGAATAAGCATAATTGTGTATGTGGCGGGCAAAAATAAGTCAACCTTGTTTTTTTCCTTACACAATTAATTTATAGAGGTGGGATGTTAATCAACCTTTAATACCCTTGTTTAGGTGTACTGGATAAACTAGAAATGAAAAGATTAATGTTAAGCATAAGTGTATGACATGAGAGTTGGTTAAAAAGAGCCTCGGGTGGCTTATATTATGCTCCTCGGGTTTGGTCCAAGGTACCAATTACACTTGTTGGATTATAAATTGACTCTTATATCTCTCCCTATCCTAAAAAAATGTTTCCTTCTCCTTTACAGAGATCTTTCTGCCTTATATAGCCTCCCAGGTTACATCTTAGTCTTCCACTTGGAGGGTTTAGGTTTATTTCCCATGATACTTGTCCCATCAAGATTTCATTGGAAGGCTTTTACTCCAAGTTATGAGCTGTGACGACACTATTTAAGGGTCATTTCCTCATTAATGCGGCCAGCTAAATGGGTTCAGAGCATTGAATGCGGAGGTGATGGATGCTTTATCTGCCCTCTTCCCTTCTTTGCTTGCTGACAAATCTTCTTGCTCTTCCTCGATTTATGCCTAATGGACTTCAAAGTTGATCCTCAACCCTTCCAAGGACACGAAAGTATCCTCGGGGTCCTTGGGCATTGCAATCTCCTTATGCTTGCGATGAGTTGTTTATATCAATCTTGAGGGCTTGCTATCAGTGCCTTCCGAGGTCTGCTTTTCTGATGTTGGACTTCTTTCGTCTAAACTTGTCCTCTGGTTCTCGTCCTCCCACAATGTACATTCTTAATAATTTTGTAAGTTAAATGTACAAAATTGGGTATATTGTTCAAAAAATTGTATATAGTGAATATACAAAATCATTTACATATTTTGAAAATTGTGTATAGAATTGTGTATATTTTTTGAAAAATTATGTAAAATATACAAAATTTATATATTTTTGATCAATTGTGTTCATTGAATATACATAATTGTGTACATATTTTGAAGGTTTGAATATTGAATGTATAAACTTTAATCTCTTAGTAATTTGAAATGGAAAATATCCACACATCAAAAAATTGTGTTAGTTGAACATACAAAATTATGCTCCTTATATTCCAATCACAACATGCCAAAACGTGCAATTTCTTTTTTTGTCACTAAGGCTTATTGTTTATCTAGGTACTAGGGTACTAGCCTAGGGCAGAGAATGCTGTTGCAATTTTCAAAAAGGCTTAACCTATGACCTTGTCCCTTAGCACTCAAACAATTTAATGCAGGCTTCATTTTATTAAGGAATTTTCCACATTGACATTAATATTGTCCATCAGTCAGAAGCCAGCTCGGCTCCAAACTTAAACTAGCAGAGGAAAAATTTAGTACTAAAACATCTCAGAATTCATAAATCAAAATCTGCTTTTGCTTAACATGGAAAGAATACAAATATTTTCTGAATTTGTGATACGGAGTACATTCAGCTCTGAAAATTCAATTTTTATTCGTTCTTTCCTTCATTTGCTTACTTGATACAAGGAAATCCAGTAATGATAGTGACTAATGAAAACAAATTTGAATTTTCTTTGCTATGCTTTCAGCCACAAAGCATTGGTCCCAACATTTTGGGATCCAATGTGGATACTCAAGAAACTTTGGGGTTGGTCTCAAACTCTTCTTTGCTATTCTATTCTATCCAAAACCAGACTAGTCTTATAGAATTTTTTTTATTTTTTTTTTAACAAACTAAAAGAATATCTAAAAAAATTACTATTGGAAGAGTCTGAAAACAAAGATGGGGCTACGTAAATCAATGAACTTAGGTTCAGTTTCCAGTGACTGTATATATATGGCTTCTTTGGGTTCTTCACTCGCTCCACCGTGTGTAGCATACTCCAATGCCATCTCATAGTCCACCTGCAAATATAGGTGAAAAGGTCACCATATGTATTGGAAACAACCTCCCCCCCCCCCCCCCCCCCCTCTCTCTCTCTCTCTCTCTTATTTTCCCCATTTTCTTCTAAGAAATCATTACTGGGTATCAATTACCTTCCCTATATGCCAAAGATCTTACCAAAAAATAGAAGCTAAGGGAACTAGGAAGCATTCAAGAACCAGTTTGGCCAACAATTCATCATGGTCATGAAACCCAAGTATTCGAATTGATAATTTCAATGAGGTTGAAACTTGCTGGTCAAATTTGCAGCTTCCCAAAATATTAATTTATCTTAAAAGACACAATCACTTCATTGTAAGGAGCCAGATATATTCTGGAGTGGTCAAACAATTTCATTGCACATCTATTAGCATGTGGTTTGATCCATAAAACAAGAACGTTCTGTTCCCTCCCTAAGATTTGGCATGATGATGCACGTGCCAAGTGGTCTATCTATATCAGTTTCAAGCAAAAGTAATCCGCACTTACACTGAAGGGATGCTTCATGTATCAAATGTAAAATTTTAAAGTTCATTTTGGATTTCTTCTTAGGCAGTACCCAACGCATCCACCCAGAAAACATTGGATAGGTGTCCAAAAAGCCATTTTTTATTGTTGAACATCTTCATAAGAAAATTCAGGCACCATACAAGTTGAGTGCTTACCTTTTCAACATGCTCAGCCAGCTTTTGCCTCAGTGTTTCTTTTGTAATCAACTTAGCAGATACTTTTTTTAATATTTCTGCATCCTCATTCTCATAACGTTTCTTCTTAGATGCATGTAACTGTGCCATTTCTTTCAAAACATCATATACAGCATTCGTAGCATCAGGTATATACCTGCCAAGAGATTATAATCTGATTTCAGTTCATGCAAGCAGGAAGAATAACGTCATTTATGCCTGTTCAGTCTTGTTCCCAATTCAACAATTAAAAAGTCCAAACTAACTGAAGGTATAACTCATTTCTTTTTTCAGTTTTTGGAAAATGGACTGTTTGAAAAAGCTGTATCTAGAAAAAGTGACATTTAGAAAAGCTGTACTTTGAAAAAAACACGGTTTCAAAATGGGTAGTTTACTCATTTGTGGAGGAAAAAAAGTATTGGACTCACTTGCTTAAATTTCTTTTTCTCTCCTGCTGCTCACGTGCCTGTATCTTCTTCACTATTTTGGATTTTAGCTGGATGCAACATTGCTGGACAGCAGACTGGAGAAACAATGCTGTTAGTTTATTTAATTATTTTGTAATGGAGATAAATCAAAATTCAAAACTCCCCACCTTAACAGCAGTAGCTATCTCACTTATATCATCTCCAATATACTCTTTCCCGGTACCTTTGAAGGGGATTTTTGTGCTTACTATGCTCACAAAAACACCAATCTTATCTTGTGTCTGGTTGATCTTGTAATTATTCCAGCTGAAAAAGATGTTTCGGGGAGATTCTGTTAAAAAATTCTGTAGCTTCCCCCCCCCCCCCCCAACAAAGGAGGGAAAGAGAGAGAGAGAGAGAGAAGGAAACCAAAGAAATTATTCAACTGCTGCCTACATCTTACTTGATTCTCTTAAGGGCAGTCCTGGTGACAACATCAGCACCTTGCTCAAAAAGAAGTGGAATCCGGTTTGCAAATCGGAAGATGTTCAAACCCTGCCAATTAAAACAGATTTTATATGCTTCATAAATGTTGAGTGACTGAAAAATGATTATAAAGTAATCATTATGACCATTTGACTAACTTCTCACTGTACCCATTAATTTAAAGCAATATAGCATGCTCTCAAGAAATTAGCAAGAGTTAAAAAACAATCCCAATTTTCAGTTAGTCACATCCTTAAGTTATACTCAATATGTGCATGTGTATGTGAGTAAATGGTTCTACTTTTTATGGCTACTCCTGCCACTTATATTGTCCAACTGCTAACAGTAAATTATCTTAAAATAATAATACAGTTCATAAGAAGCTTGCCCGGACTTCCAAAAAAAAGAGATAAAAAAAAAATTATGAAAGAAGAAGCTTGCCAGGTGAACAACATTCCATGTAATTTTCTTACTTAGATAAATAGATATTCTCAAATTGTTAATTCTCATATAGGAAAATAATAAAGGATGGGTGTGAACAAGAAACCCAACTGAATTAGTATAATAAGCACCCGCCCTACTTGCTAACTATTGCAATATCAAATTAAAATAAGAGCATAGATGTTGTGGATTTTCATCCAAACTAGTTTGAAGGAATATTCCTTCAATCCACTATGAAAGAGATCAAATGATCATCCACATGTACTTTTAATCATATGACTCATTTAATAGTCATGTGACTTGTTTAAATCACTTAATGAGTCATGTGATTAAAATATGAGTGGATGGTCATCAAATCGCCACATAATGGGTTAGAAGATATTTCTCCAAAATGATTTGGAAGAATCTTTTTCCATTCTGTTATGTCTAATGGAGAGAGGAATAATTGAACCTTTAAATGAGTAGACCTCTCAGTGATTTCCGTACATTATTCCTGAGAACTTCGTATGATTTGATGAAAATATTAGCCACCATTGACTTTAGTAGAATTTGGTTATCTCCTAAATTTTAGATTGTAAAATTTTTAGGAGCTGCTCTAGTATACTCCCTGTGTACTGGAGTAATCTTCTCATATCAATAAATTAATCTTTTATTTATTAAAAAAAAAAAAGATGCACAAAGTAATATTGTAGAGTATTCTCACAGATGTTTAAGCTCAGATTACATTCCACACTAACAATTGAACCAACCTTCTTGTCAAAGAGAAGCCAAAACTTCTACATCTATACACAATAAGTCCTTCATTGAAAAAGAAACACTTAAGGAATTATTATAGTCACAAGAAAGAGAACAATGCCTCCTTTTCCTCTTTATTTATAAATTAATTTTTATAATAAATAACTTATTTCATCTAGTTAAAAAACCAATTCCGATGAAGAATATATATATATATATATATATATATTTTGATAAGAAAATAATTTTATTAGAAAAAATAAAATTAGCCCTTTTTAAAGAATGATATCTTTATCTAACAACCTATTTGTGTAGCATTCACAATTTATTTATTTAATTAGTTCATAAGCCTAGAGTGTATCTCACGCACTTGCTTGACATCTTTTCCTCCCACACTGACACCAGCTTCCACAATGAATGGGTGGCCTTCAAAAACTTGAGCACTGCATGTCATGGTAAAAGAGAAATGTCACATTCACAGGGAACAAAAAAACATCAATTAGCAGAAGAAAAATCTAACTCTAAAAACATACAATCTAGTTCACATACAAAAAATTATATTAACATACTACATACGAGTCTATTAAGTCTTTTACACTAATTAAAAAAAAAAAAAAAAACCCATACTACATATGAGTCAGTTTCATAGAAGAAGCAGATTTAGCATACTGAGGTTCAAATACAACCTGCCTGAATAAGTTGCAACCATGTCTGGATGCAGTTCCTTTATAATTCCAAGACGAAGATTGTATTCACCTGCAGGACTAAGACACTGAAAACAGGTTCTAAGCAATGTGCCAAACTAGAAAATAATAGCAAAGAATTATGAAGAAAGAGAGAGGCAAAAGGCAGATCAAGCTATTTGAAAAGAGATTAAATTCAATAAGGATGCATCATGCAGTGTAAAAGGAAATGAGCAGACAAAAAGATTATGCAAGTATCAAAATTCAGTAAGCACATCAACCTGCTCTCTATTCTTGTATTTAAAAAAATCTGACATGGCATTATTTGATTGAAAGGTGTAAATATAGGTTTTTACACTGCATTCTTATTGAATTTAATCTCATTTGAAAAACAATAGAATACTTAGGACCACAGATCAAGAACTTACATCACCACTAGGGTCATCAAACTTAGCTTGACGAAATAGCTGGTTGATGCGAACTATTTGTTGAGATGTTAAAGACTTGACTGACATTTTTGGGCTAAAATCTGGGCCCATTTCTCCTACAAAAAGTCAACAGAGCATCACTACACCATGAATCAACTTCAGAATCTAAGGAGGACAAAAATAACAGAGGCCAGAAATGGTAAAAATTTATTTAGAATTTTATGGAATGAACTGTTCAGACTTGAGCAACATTTCAAGTGTTTATACCATAAAATGTAGCGGTAGCTGCAGTATTAAAAGGCCAGAATCCCCATCTACTAATCATATGGCTCTCATTTTTTTGGGGGGAGGGGGTGAGGGAGGTTGAACTGAGAGGTGAATACTGGTTCAAAATAATGTAAAATGAACTAATAATACATATGACACAAAAGTTTAAAGTTGTGTAGACATAAAACAACTATGTGCTCAACTTATCAATAAAGAAGTAAATAACACCACTATGTACTTAAAATGATATTCACTTCCATCAACAATTTTAGGGAAATATCCCACACATTCTTCCTTCGTTTGTTTATTTTTTTTTCACCTTATTTTTGTGAAATCTAGTAGGAAAGTAATGGAGTTTGCAAAATACTCTTCCAAAATCAAACTAGGTGAAGTTTTGCTTGGTAATTTCCACATAACAGTTTGTGACAGCTGGCTATGTGGTTCCTTTTTATCTAGAAGCCTCCCTTCTTAAGGGTCTATAAGGTCATTTCTTTGAACTGTTTGGAACGAATAACAACTTAAACTGGTAGGGAAACAAAGCAGCTTATCAGCTAGGTTTAGGATTTAAAGACTAGATTATTGTTGTCTTGTACAAAAAAGAAGCACTATATTGAATTTTATCTCAGTTTAGATAACCCCCAAAACAGAAAAATGTCAGTAACTATCATAGAGTATTGAATGCAGCATGGAAGATTTAGAAAAGCTATTCACATTCTTGTCACCCTAAATGGATAGAAGGTCATCAACATATTTCCTTCCCCATAAAGAACCATAAAAACAGTTCTTTGGGATAAAGATATTCCTGAGTTATATGCTTATCCAATTTTCATGTCAATATAAGAGCTGGCATTGATGCACTCAGAGTCTAATATTGAGCCACCGTAATTATTATCAATCATGTTTAGCTGAGAGGGTTGATCTTTATGCTACCCCTTAATACTATCTCTTTTCTATTTGTTTTCCCAGCAAATCACCCAATCATTTATAATTTGTATAATCAGAGGCATCATCTGTTCATTTCACCATTCATGAAGTATAAGATGAGTTTTATTTCTTTCTTCTCCCCCCAATCTAACATGTCTTCTTCCTCCCCCCAAATTGGGGATTCTTTTTTTTTCATGCCAGGGTAGATAAACTCTCGATTGAGGTGTTATTATTCTATAACTTCTGCAATGTGCAGGAAACAGCATAGTATACAGTACGAGTATGGGTCAACAATTATTTTTTCCCTTCTAGCATGATATCGTTGCATTAACTACAACTTCATGTTCCCCTGCCACTGAGCTAACTTTCCATTTCACTAGTTAAAAAATACAGAATATGCTCCTCTCCACATTTATCATCAAAGTTGGACATGATTAAGCTCTTTTATAAATGCTTTTTAGCAATATAAGGGAATCTTTCATAACTTGATTGTGCATTATCTAATTCAAATCACTATCGTAACATAAACTGAGAAATTATATGCAAACTTGTTTAATGAAATCACTGATGATATTTAGTTTCAAATTCTTACCAATTAATCGTTCAGCATAGGATTTTCCTATATTCACAAATTCATGCTGCAGAAACTGCAAAAGGTTCTGTTTTGAAGTTTCTGTGATCAGACGTTTGATTAGTAGCAAATCAACAGATGAGGGATGATGCTTTGTCTCAAGAGGAACTGGAGGCATTACATCCGTTCTCCTAGCAAATTTTATGGTGACATTCTTCCTACCAAAAAAAAAAAAAAGGTAAGAAGCAGAACAGAGAGATGAAGATTATGTAGGTTTGTGATGGTTCTACACACACACACAGAGAAAGAGAGTGACATACTCAGGTGCATCGGAGATGAATTTAAAGAGGAATTGGGCATAAGGGGTGATAACTGCCATTTGTCGCATGTAATGCAAGATCTTGGACTGCACATGCCCATAGAAAACTTTTTAGTTAGTGAAAACATTCATGGCTTTGTTCTCAATCATCTTTTTGAAACATGATGAAAATGCATTGCACAACTTAAGAGTGCTCAGCATTTCAGGAGCTGCAATGATATAATATGACACAGGCCAATTACATACACGGTAAGTTGTCCAATTTCCCTCAATGACTATTTGAATTTCAGCTCCGCACCACTGATCTTTGTTTTCCCTTTTTTCATGTACATGAATGTGGGGCATATTCCTGAAAATTTAAATGAAGCATCTTCATGATTATGAACAAGAGTTAAATATGAGAGCACATTTTTTTAATGTTTTAAACCTTATAATAATTTCCAGAAACCATACACACACACACACGCTTAAATACACGTGAAATTAATATATATTAATTGTTAAAGATTTCTGCCTTTTATGATATTCAAGTCATACCGATGAATATCTATATCCAGCCTGCAGAATGACATATAATCTTGGTCCCTCATTGATGATGAGATCTCTATAGGAAGTCCTGTACTCATCTTAGACCAAATTAAAGCCTGCATAAGTGAATATGAATCAAGTTACTAAGTGTTTTGTATCTTAATTATCATATAGAGAAACACAGCAGCTGAATTATACAGTTTAGCTTTTCCTTCAGCAGCATTGTAAGCTAGAAGGCTTCCTTTGCATTGCATTCTGTATGGTTGCATTTGGATGTCCCATAAATATTGAACGACCCCTAATATCATTTTACCTATCACTTTGTGAAGAAATTTCATATTTTCATCTTTAATGTGACATTAAAGAACTGCCAGCCACCAATATAACTGATAGTAGAAATAATAAAAGGTGGAGTTTTTATGTTAGACTAGAACCTGCAGCATCATTTTGGGTGTGATGAGACCTTTTTTATTCAAGGTCTCGTTCAAGTTGATTGATTCAGAACTTGAAGTTCTATGAGAAATGGAGTGCAGACATTTAATTTCCATGGTACAACTTAATGCACCCTAAGTTATTCACAAGTGCAAAAAGGAAAGTTGAGACGACTAATTAGAGAGAAAAGCAGGCAAGTAGAACATTTAAAATACTTATAGTGTGTGTATTAACAATTCCAGCTAGAAAAGATACAAAATCATGCATTGTGGACAAGATAATGTCAAAATATTACCATCTTTGCACCAAGACCAAACTTTCCACGTGTCTGCTTCAAACCATATTTTGTCCCCGACAGAACTGCATGAATAAATACAGTTGCAACTAGCTTCTGTAAGAATAAAGGAGTGTCATATGCTCATCTATTCTAATAAAATATTCAAATAGGCAAATCTGTATCAGATGTAAACTTGAGCTAGAATGTAGTAGTGAAACCTCGTCCAAACATATTTGGGATGTCATCATGTGGCATTCCTCTTCCATTATCCTACATTTAAAATCAATAAAAGACATGATTATACAACTTCAGAGAAAAGCTTGTAATTAGTACATAGATCAGACCAATATAACCAGAAAGCCGGACAACGCAATGCAAGAAGAAGTTCAATATGGAATGTAGGTCAAACCTTGCATGTCACCCTGTAAAACGAAGCCTCACCTCGACCCTTCATACCCTTTGAAGCCGTAGTCTCTTTAACTTTCTTCCCTAGGGCCGCATTCTTAGCTTGTATTTCTTGAGCTTTTGCTTCCTTCGCTAATCGTCTCTACACGCCACAAAACAAAAAAGACAACACAACAAATTTCATAAAATTTTCAAAACCAAAAAAAGCCACTAACACATTTAACAAAAACGAAGATAAAAACAAATTCACATTAGAAGCATAACACACCTCTCGAGCCTTAGCTGTCTCGTGGTCATCATATAATGCCTCATCAACACGTTCGCGATCAACAAGACCAATCATAGAATTAAACTTGCTTTTCCCTATCTCTTCGCTGCAACACAACATTACATAGATTCATCACCAACCAATTATTGAAACTAACACTCGTTATAATTTATTCATAAATAAACAAAAAAAAAAAGGAGGGTTTACATTGTAACTTCTACAACTGGAAGCTCGGAAATGGACTCTGCAGAATCAAGTGAGTTCTCAACAAGTTCTCTAACTGTCGTGTAAAGGCATTTCCCAGGCTGAAATCCACAAAATTTACAACCAAAAATGATTGCTTCAGATTACATGGTTTTCAATTAGGAATTTAATTGCAAAAATTATTCACTACTCACATCCAATTTGCCCAAATTTCTGAATACTTACATTATCAAATCCAGCAATATTCTTGTTCTCCGCAAAGAACTCTGCTGGAGATTCTGCAAACAAAAAACCATATAAATTATTGATAAAAATACATACAAAAATCGCTTATATATATATATATATGCGCAAGAGCGAGAGAGGGAGAGAGAGAGAGAGACTGACTCTGCTTGAGAACGCTATCCTTAGCCTTAGGTTTTCTGGGGGTTTTCGATTTGCCTTTCTTTGGCTCCGGCGAGCCTTCGCTGCTACTTCCGGTTTCCATTACAACTTTTCAGCTGTGTGAGAGAGAGAGAGAAAGAGAGAAAGCTAGGGTTTTCGAATTTCGATCTTAGAAACCACGAAATGAGTTTTTTTTTTTTTTTTCTAGATAAATAATTATATATAACGGCGGAGATTCGACGAAAACAAAGAATCGCCGATCGAAGTCGAATCTGTGATTTCAAGATCTTGAGGCGAAAGAAAGAAGATTGTAGCAACGGAAAGTTTCACTAGGGCGCTCTCGTCCGCATAGCCGTTGATGTTTGTTGTTGTTTGATTTTAGCTCCTTATCTGTATCGAACGGTAAGGATTGTTCAGATGTTGATGGGTCGATGTGATTCACGGTGTTTGATTCATGATAGATTGTTGTGATTTGTAGGTCACAGTCAAACATTCTGTTTCTAAACTAAAATCATTGGCCAATTTTCCCGCCAGTTTCTGACTTTCTGTGCCACTTTTTTTTTTTTTTTTTTGAAATTTTTTTTTCTTAACTAATTTAAATTTGCGGAAAATAATTAGGAGGTGTATTGGGCCGGATTGGGTTTTGGGTTTTTTTCAATACAACCTAACCCACGAAGATTAGAAATCAAGGTTTTGAAAAAATGACAATCTCCTCTAAGATTTTGTGATAAATATAAGAAATATAATAATAATGACAACTATTTTACCCTTGAGTTACCATATTTTTATGAACTAACTTACTTTTGGTAAAAAAAAAAAAAAAAAAAACTTTTCTCTCCTTGACTCACTGTAGTCTTGGAAAGTAAAAGAAACAAACTTACGTTCTTCACATAAGATTTAAACCTCTTCGGTTTAGCTCCGCTGATTGTAGTAGAGGACTTCTTTCTATCTTTCTTACTCACAGATATCTTATTTCGCCTTGTTGCGGTATTTTTTACATATATTATTTTATTAGACCTACAAAGGTTTTGTATTATGGATGCGGCTATGGAGGAGCTATGGAGGAAGTTCTATCTTTAGAAAGAAGAAAAAGGGTTTTGGCAGTGAGTTCTCAAGAGATGGATCTTTTTAAAGATCATGCTTAGTTTAGCATCTTGTTCAAACTCCAATCAACTAAGGATTTTAACAAGGAGGCCTTTAAATCTACCATCCAAAAACTTTGGCATGGTCTGCAGGCAGTTACTATTAAAGAAGTGGGAAGTGATCTTTTTCTAGCTATCTTTGTAAGAGAGGAAAATATGATTGAGGTTCTTGATAAAAGCCCTTAGTCCTTGATAGGAAGCTAATTCTTTTGAAAGGTTTCCATGAGGACCTTAGCTCAGGTAAAGTGTCTTTCCAATATTCCCCTTTTTGGATTTGGGTTTTCAACATCCCTATTAAAAGTATGAGTAAGGCTATTGGCACTCATATTGCGAAGGAGATTGGTGTTCCACTTTTGGTTGATGCTCCGAAGAGTGGCCTTGCTTGGGGTCCTTTTCTTTGAATTTAGGTCGATATTGGCATTACAAAACCTCTTATGAGGGGAAAAATGATTTATATTGAAGATATGGAAGAAGGTTGGGTCTTTTTAAATATGAGAGGTTGCCAACCTTCTGCTATCGGTGTGGTATACTTGGTCATCAAGATCGTGAATGTCAGCGGATAAATAAAAGATGCCTCCACACAGATGAGGATGAGTTTCAATATGGTCCATGGATGCACGCTATAGCTCCAAAAATCAATCAAAAAAAAGGAAGTCCCGGCCAACCAAGGTCTAATGATGATGAAGAAGAGGCCAGCCTAGCCATTGAGGGGGAAGAGAATATTGATGGACCTTTTAAACTCCATCAACAGAAACTTCATATTCTAATGGCCCGTGAATCTATTGTGAAGATATGCAGACAACAGCTCGATGACTCAGGACATTCAGAGCATAAAATTTCAAATTTTTTCTGATCTTGTTGAAGTTTCAAATTTTGAACATGATAGAGTTGCATCCGAGTCCACATCTTCAAAAAACCATATACCCACGTTAGTTCAAGTTTCAATATCTCAAGAAAATCTATCAGTTAGTAGTTTGGTGGATTGCAATGACTCTGGGCAACAACTTGATAAGCCTAATCCTATTTCTAAGAAGTGTATTTTAAATAGGACTCTTCCAGTAGCTGATAAGTCAGATAGGTACCAATTTCTAAATATTAATCAACAACTGGTACGTGGGAAGGATAAGGCAGTGGATAACATAAATTTAAATGGGGGATATTCGAAGGGGAATATGGAGATGGAGATAATTCCCAACGACAGTGAGGATTTGCCGGGCCAAACAAAATCATCTCTTTGATCATGGAAATGCATCTTATGGAGCTCTAGTAATCACGCTTCGCCTGATGACTCATCTTGTCTTCAACATTTGGCTAAACGTACGTCTTCAGAGCATTTTTCTCTAGAATCTCAAGTTCATAAGAAACATATTCTTAGTACTAATAGTCTGAGTGTATCTCAATCTTTTGTTGGGGGTACTTTTCCACTCCCTCCTCCTCCTCCATGAAGATTTTAAGTCTTAATTGCCAAGGGCTTGGGATCCCAGAGGTGGTACAGGAATCTCATTGTTTGGCGAGTGAAAAAGATCCTAAAGCTTTGTCTTCTAAAACCCAGCTAGACATAACTGGCTTTGCTGGATTAAAGACTCTTCCCCTTATCATATTGATGCTTTGGTAAATCAAGAGGTTGTGATTTGAAGCTTTACTAGTTTTTATGTGCATCATCTATCGAATTCAATACACAAGTGAAGAAGAATTTGAACCCACTTTGTACTGCAGCTTCAGTGATGAGGATAACCTTGCAATTTGAAATTTTCTGAACTCAATTGATTTTCTAAATAATGATAGAAATTGCTCTCTTGAGGTTGCTTGGATCCTTGAAGACATTAGTGATATATATATATATATATATTTTTTTTATCAGCATTCCTTTACGATGTAATCATGTAGCTCTAGCCTTGGCTAGTGTCGCAAAAGAGAAAGAAGAGGTCATTGTTTGATTAGAAGAATGCCGCTCTTTTCTCTTCCCCATTGTACAACATAATTTCTATATAAATAATAAAGTCTACTATCGTTTCCGCTCAAAAAAAAAAAAAAAAAAAAAAACTTACTTTTGGTTAAACAATAGCATTACTAATTTTCCTAGATTTATCGTTGAAAATCCTTACTTTGACCATTGAGTTTTATTTTATTTTAAAGAAGAGTGTTGTGGCTTTTATTAAGATAATTCAGCCAAATGCTAAAAGTACAATACTAAGGTATGGAAGAACATTCTCCATCCATACTGATAAACCACTAACATGTCTAATAATATTATGAGCAATATAATTACCTTGTCTCCTAACATAGGAAAATTTACTTGAACAAAGGTATTTGCTAGAAGTTTGTCTTCATCTACAAGATGACCATATGAAGCAAACGAGATCTCCTCACTTAACGTTAATTTGATGACTACTTCAAAATCAGCCTCAAGAAAGATAGAAGAGAGGCCGAGTTCTTGGGCAAAGAGTAAGCTCTCGCTGCTGCCAATTTACCAAAAATTATGAATGCTTAATTGGGTAACTCAATGGAAAAAATATGTATTTCAGTGTATTTATTATGTTTATTACAAACCTAATGGTAGAGATTATCATTTTTGTAAAACTTTTGGTCACTATCATTTCCTCATGTCTCAAGGTAGCTTGGTGTAATTTTTCCTTAAATTTTTAATTGAACATTACAATTTACTGCCTTGTAATTTTGTCATATTACAAATTAATTCACAAGCTTTAAATTGCTACATTTGACCATCAAGGTTTGGACTAAAATGAAATCATTAGACTTTCGACAATAATAGTAGTTACAACATTGGTAGATAATACAGTTTTGAAGATAACATTGCAGTGCTGAAGACAATAATGATTGTGATATTTATAGGTGATGACAGTGGTGATTGTGAGTTGTGACTTTTGTAGGCTTACAAGATAAATAAAGGGAGAGTTAAAGTGAAAACAAATAACAACAGCTTGTATTGCGATGCCTCTATGTTCTTATCATAAGAAAATTTTATAAAACCCCTTTACATATTTTGCTTGTTGGCTGATGCAACTTCGCAAATAATCTGCCATTGCACAATTATTCATTGCAGTGAATATATATATAGTTTAGAGTTCATGCTAAGTTTCTTAAGGCTTCTTGACTACACAATATGTCAATTCTTTAAGCAAAGTCCTTTTTTTCATCAAACAGTTTCTAGGAGATAGATACGCACAATTTGCAGGCATTAAGCCATTAGCACTTAGCAATCAGCAGGATAACAAGAGATTTGGCTAAGCCCCGACAGATTAACAGGATGAATTGGGCGAGTCATGAATATCAAAACATGGAAACGGTTTGAATACAGTGTATTCTTGTGTACTAGGACCCAAACCTTGCCCTCGAAACTCATGCATCCATGTATGCAACATTATTATTAATGGGTTCACATATATATAGTTTTATAAAAAATTAGGCATTATTAATTAGTTAGTCCTTTGACAAAATTATATGCCTCAAGATTTTCTAAATAATCCCTTTACTAGTCATCTATGAAAAGTGTTAGTCTTTCAAACCTCATTCTCACAAGGGGTTGAATTTTGAATTTTAGAGTAAAGGATTATGCTTCACGTTATGAATTTCAGAATTGATAGTGATAATCGTTTAATTTTCACCATGAAAGGGAGAATTCATGAATGAGAATGAATGCCACAAGGATTACTAGTCAGTTTCCACTCTTCTTAAATCTTAACCATGTATTCTCTATCTTCTTAGCCATACTAACGAAACAATACAATGATGATATTATACCGAATCAGTATAGCTATCCTTCTTCTGACACAGCAACGCAATTTATACGTACCCACGTGTTTGATGTTTACACAATTTTTGTTTGCCGTAGAACAATCGCTATAGTCCTAAACGTTTCAGTCAATACTCAATAGACAACTGCCTTTGCCACTACATGCTAAATGAGGCCACTCCAAAATCTCAATGCCCTCTGATTGATCTATTGGGTCAACATGCTAGTTATATTATTGTTATAACATATAAATCAAGATCAATACCTTAATATTCTTGTCTCTATCAAAAACTTCCAAAGAGAGAAAAGAAAAGGAAAAAAAGAAGAAGTTAATGATGCAAAATTTTGCGTAATTCTTTTTTTTTTCTTTTCTTAATATCTATTAATGATGTTATGCACACGTATATTTTTCCAGTATATCATATACTCTTTTTAAATAAAAAATAAAAAATTCTTCCCATATGTTGCATGAATTTTTTACTTTAATTTTCTTTTTGGTTAACATATATAGGAGAATATATACATTTTTTATTGATATTAAAACATCATCGCTCACCTTGATTCTTTGTTACCTCACTCGCCACACCCCTTGCCGGTGTCACACATCTTTAGATTTGGCCTCATCAACATTGCTCACCACTTTGGTGCAAAAACGAGCCAAATTTGGGCCAGACTCAAAGAGGATTCGCGATCTTCCTCTTTCGATTGACAACCAACTCACAACATAGTGAAATTGAGTGATTCAACAACGAAGATGAATAGGATTCTTTGTTGTTAATTTGACCTATTTTGGTTGGCGGTAAACTAGTGCTATTTGATCTATATAAAAAAATTGTTATTTTAGTGTTTATGAGAGGTTTAATGGGCATTTTAATATGAATGGTGTACAATCTTTTTTTGAAAAATATATCCATTAAAAAAATCAAATTTAACGGAATTTTGTAGCCACAAGAAATAACTTGTTAATTTTCAATATTTCAAAGAGATTATTTCTCGGTTTCAAAGTTTAGAGGGGAGTACCCTGCAGTTAAGAGGGGAAAGTGCCATTAACCCCTAAATCTTCTAATGAAATTTGGACGATGTTTGTAAGAATTCATGAATGGTTAGGATTGGTTGCATGTGGAAAATAAAATATGACAGCACGTGGAAACTATGAGTTTTTTTCTTTTTTGTCGTTCTAAATGTACGTGGCCAATGTATATTGGTGCAATCCTTGTGATATAGACTTCAAGAAAATTACAAAATCTTTTAGTTGTTTGACATGTCTAAAAAGCTGCAAGTAGAAACAAAACAAAACTCCAATATTGGACCATTCATGTCGATCAGGTTCATTACCCCTTGTCATTTCTAGTTGCATCAATATAATATACGTACATAATTCATCGACCACCCAGAATTGTTATTTTCTTTCAACTTCAGAGAGTGTGCATATAAAATAGGCATCCAACTTTCGAACAAAGTTTATTGTTCTTTTCCTCCCCGACTAAAATATATCAATCTTCACAGCTGCATGTGTTATTCAGAAGACAAACACAGCACACAGGACGGAGTCAGAACTTTGAGTTAGGGGAGGGTTTTACTGTTAGCTGTGTACGACAGTTTCAATCTTTGATTCTGCTACATAATTGCTAAGATTTTTCTTTTTTTGGTAAAAACAAAATTATTTTTGTTTAGAATTTTTTAAAGGACAGGGTTATTTATTTTGGATAAAATTAGTTAATTGAGCTTAATTTTTTTTTTTTTTTAACTTTACTGGTAATTTTTGTTGTTGAGGTTGGTTTTTTTATTTTTTATTTTTTTGGCTTGTATATTTTGTTTTAGATTTTAGATCTATAAATTTTTTTATGGCCACTAAAATGAGGAAAATGTTAGAGCTACAAGTTTTTTATAACTTACTAATGTGATAAGTGTTTTTTGTTTTTGTTTTTGTTTTTTTGTTTTTTTGTTTTTTTTTTTTTGTTGTTGATGGAAATGTGATAAGTGGTTACTGGAAAGTAAAAAAATGATGTGAGTGGTATGCCGCGCCCAAATGCGAGCCAATAAGAATTTGCTACCAAAATAGTTTGTAAAAATATTATAAAAAAGTTTGTGAATATAGCATTGCTCTTAAAAGAATCAATGATATTGTTAAAAGAAAACAAAATGTAATTTTATAAAATAAAATTGCTAAAATTAATACATATATATATAAAAATAATATATTTTTAAAAAAATCTAGGGGAGAAGATTGTCCCCTAGTCCAAGAGTGGTTGATAACACTAGTCCAAGAGTGGTTCCGTCCCTGATAACACGTATTTATTTATTTTTGTTTGTGTGATGGGCATGCGACAAACACAATACGTTAAGACAAACGTATCATAGATTGATTCTTGCAATATAAATGTATATAAGCTGACTACCAATGTTTCCAAGTTGTTCACGTCTTCACAAAGCTTAGAGTTTATCAGTACGTAAGTGCTACTTTGACGTAATCTAGTGCAATACTGCAATCTCTACCGACCATATTTATTTTCAATACTTATTTGAAAAATGCACGGCATCGTATGTAACTTTCCTGTACTCATATTACATGTCTTGTCAAGTCATATTTGGTATTTTGATTTAATTTTCTTTTCAGGTATGCACTAGGGCCTTGTAGAAAAGATTATATATATATATATATATATATATAGTTATCCTTCAAAAAACGAAATTTAGACAAGTGATCTAGGAGTACAAATGTTTATATGACCTAAAAAAAGAAATGAAAAGAAAAGAAGAAATAGCTACAAAATATGGACGACTGAAATTACAAAGTTGGATTAAAATCCATATCATGAACCTATTAAAGGCAATCAAAGCCTGATATAGTGTGGTCCTTGTGGATTGGGAACGGTTCTTATAAACCTCCCCAAAATAGAAAGGACCATAAAACAATAATGGCGTTTTTTGTAGTGAAGGTAAATGCCAAAATAGTCCCATTTTACATAATTTATTTTTCTCCATATTCATTCTCTCATGAATATGGAGAAACGTCTTTTGAATTTGTTTCCTACCCCAATCATCAAGATAATGCACTCTCGAGTTCCTACTAAATGAGAACAAATTTGGTTCTCATAGTCAAACTAGTTAACAATAGCGTGTTATCATCGCCATGAGATTTTTCGACGTCCCATTTCTTCCTATATATATAAGTCCTTAGCCCTTCCCAATTCTTGTGCAACAATAGTGTACTTTCCTTCACCACTACTCAAATAGAGAAATACTCACACACATAAAGTTCCTAAGCAAAAATGTTCATAACACAACTACACCAGTCACATTCCACTCAAAATCCATTCCTATTGCACTCGCATAAGGCATTCATTAATTGCAATAGCAATGGGAAAGGGAATGGGAATGCTTCACGTACAATCTCAGTGCACCACTCATTTCACCAAAAGGCCAAATATGTTGGAGTTCGATCCATGGCTAGTAACATAAAAGCTGTAGCAAGCACTACTGATGATGAAAAGGCTAGTTCTGTGAAAGCCATTGTTACTGTGAAACCTACTATTGGTGGGTTACTTTCAAACCTTGGGATAGACCGAGGGCTAGATGATATAAAAGACTTGCTTGGTGAAACACTTGTCTTGGAGCTTGTTAGTACAGCGTTTGATCCTAGTAAGTACTGATTCATCGATAGTATAGAAAGAACTTGTCATTCTTCCCACATAGTTCTCTCTATTTCTTTCTTGTAAAAAAATTATCTCATGAAATGGTTTTATGGAGCATCTATCTCATATGTGGGTTTAAAAGGTACGTGGAGCTCGTTAAATATGAGAAATGTGCTACATGAAAGATAAAACCATCTTATGAGATACTTTTTCTTTTGATGAAGAATATCGTCAATCAATTTTAATTCAAATGATATTTCCTTTTTCAATAAGAATAAGTACAAGGTAAAGTGATAGTGAATTTAAATTTTATTGAATGAGTCATATGAGTGCATATTACTAATTAAAAAAGATAATTTTTTTGTTTAAAAAATAAATTCCCACATATAATAATCATATTCAAATATATAGTCCAAATAATTAAGCTTCATCTTTAATTGGTCAAAAACACGAAAGAGGACACTTATAGTCAAAAGCTTGTATATCACATCATTCAAAACAGCTTGAAGTAGCTTGTCCCTACTTAATTGATCTGATTCTGCAATTATAAATTCTTGCATTTCTATCATGGCGACCAAAGTAATGTTTAGAACCAAATGCTTCAACTACTCTTTACTTTTGAAATTAGAATTTGCTAATTTCGCTCAACATTCCAATCATGATTTGGTCTTCTCTAATTACATATATTTGTTGAGAAGAACATTTTACAAACATAGTGATTAATGCAGTCAAAATGTATATGGCAACTTTTCTCCAATCTGCTTTAACAGAATCCACATAACATATTTCTACCATATCCTAACTTTCAAGTTCATCTTTTAAGTATTAAACCAACAAATAAAACATTTTAGTTTTCACCAAATGTTCATCACAAATTAGAACTAACTCTACACAAACTTGACACTCTCACAAAGCTAAACCCCCAATACAGCCTGTCTTTCTTGCTTCAAATAATAGACAAACTCTCAATTCACAAACGTAGGTATCTTTTAACCCCAAAAGAACTACTGAAATAAAAACTTGAGGCAATTTTTGACTTAAACACAGAGTACACTTAGAGTTTGTTTGGGATCAAAAGAAAAGTTTAGCTTATTTGAGTTTTTAGTTTCTTTTTGGTATTATTCATGGGTTCTATTGTACTATTCAGCTAGCTTTTAACTTTTTTTTTTCTCACACTTTCAGCAAAATTTTTTCAGTTTTGACTAAATAAGCTATTCCAAACAGACTCATAGTGCAACTTTTGTTGATTTTAAACCTCTTAATATATATTTTTTTATAAACATTTTGAAACTCTTATTGTCATACCATGATTAAAGTTACACATTTTATTTATTCTAGAAATGCACACCAAATTGTATATAAAATATAAATAGAATGTTATTTATTATATATAATAATATGTAAATTGA
Source organism: Quercus tomentella (assembly GCA_028535165.1). Classification (NCBI taxonomy): domain Eukaryota; kingdom Viridiplantae; phylum Streptophyta; class Magnoliopsida; order Fagales; family Fagaceae; genus Quercus; species Quercus tomentella. The sequence continues at coordinate 7,066,754 of JAPQVY010000133.1, forward strand.
TAGTTTATGTATAATTTTAAAATAAAACAACTTGAAAATTAAATTTTTTATATATAATATAAATATTGATCATTGATCAACAACTTGAAAATTAGGCATTAAATATTTTGCAAACGTGGCTTATGAATAGTATAAGAAGATAAGGTAATTAATCCAACAATGAATTTATAAAAAAGGCTTACTATAAAATTATTAGAGGATCATGTAATATTAGAAAGATGAGTTGTAACTTAAACCTAACACACACTCGTATTGTGATATTTATGTAACTCATCATTTGCATAATGGTATAATATGAATTTAGTGATATTTTCGAAAACTATATGTAATATATTTAACTGTTTTGAAGATACAGGATTTGAGAAGGATACAATTAAAGGATATGCACACAGGACTAGCCAAGAGGAGGCAGAGGTGAAATATGAGTCCAATTTTGAAGTTCCGATAGATTTTGGGCCGATTGGGGCTGTTTTTGTAGAGAATGAGCACCACAAGGAGATGTATCTTCAGGATATTATCCTCAATGGTTGCCCTAATGGTCCCGTTCGTGTGAACTGTAATTCATGGGTTCATTCAAAATATGACAATCCTCAAAAAAGGGTCTTCTTTGCAAACAAGGTCCACCTCTCTCTCTCTCTCTCTCATAAGCATATTTTATATGTACATATATACAAACATATAAATAGGATATAAACTCGAACCAAGCGTCATATTTACAAATTTATTCACAAATATATTATTATATTTGAATTTGGTTTGTTTAATAATTGAGTCTCTCTCTCTCTCTCATAAGCATATTTTATACATACATATATACAAACATATAAAATTGAAAATAAACTCGAACAAGACATCATATTTACAATTTTATTCACAAATACACTATTATATTTGAATTTGGTTTGTTTAATAATTGAGTTTAAATTTTAGGTTGACATTGGTTTGTTGATTAAATAAATGAGAATAAATAATTTTATTTATAGTATTTTTATTACATTGAATACGAATGGGTTATGAATAGCCCTTTATATATATAATTTGTTTTCTAAATATAATATTTAATAATAATGGTAATTATTAATAGGTATTATTATAGTTGTATTAGTATATCAACCTATCTTTTATTATTATTTAATGAAATTTTGACAGGACTATTCTAGTAAAGGTTTTAAATATATATAAAATAATTTTTTTGATATATATAATTGAATTTAAAATTTGTTAAAAAAGAATATATATATTTGAATAATTAATGATAGTGTAACCCTATAATAAAGTTTATAGGTAACCCTATAACAAAGTTTGTGGATAATCAATTTTCCATATACTAGATTCTGAAAAAAAAAAATTCATACACTATTTAAGTGCAAGTGGTGCTTTTATTTCACACATTTTTTATATGTAAAAAAGTGGTCCTTTTTTTTTTTTGAGAAGCAAAAAAAAAAAAAGTGGTCCTTATATTTACACAATTGTTTTTTTTTTTTTTTTAAATGTGGTCCATTTCTTTTCTTTGCCATCATTAATATTGAATGGTCCGTTTCGAAATTTGTCTTCATGGTTGTACTATTTTCTGAATTCAATTTTTAAAATTAACCAAGTCATAGAATAATAAAAAGCCAATTAAACAACCACAATTGTTATTTTTTTCCTTAAATTTTGCATTCCCTATCTTTCTTATTTGTGTAATAAAGAAAAACATCACATCCAAATGTGTGTGCTTTTTCCGGGGATATGTGAGTTATAAGTATAGAGGACAAAATTTAAGATTTCCCATATCTCTTATCCAGCTAATAAGTCTAACACTCACAAATTCATGATCCGACTTTTCAGCGCATCATCTTCAAAAATATCCACGCACTTGAAAGTTGAAACACCATGATTGAATATCATGCATAGGATCAACCAAAGAAAGAAAGATGAATGCCAAGCATCGTTCTAATCATAACCATTTGCATATTCTAGCGAGATGTGGTCCAGCATAGAGTTTGATCCGAGGCTTTTTGAGGAAAAGTAAAATAAAATTTCATAGATGTCATAGCCTCATAGGTCCGTTTGGTTAGGTGTTTTGGGAGTTTAAAAGAGCGTTTTTAAAACTTAAAATTTTGTTTTACAACCACAACTCCTCATAACTTTTTTTTATAAGCGTTCATTTTAAACTCAAATTAAACACAGTTTTTAAACAATTTATACAAACACACCCATAACGTAACAGCAATGGTAATCTAACATATATATATATATATATATATATATATATATATATATTCATTGTGTTCTTATATTAATACTTTCCTATTGATTTTTCTTTTGGATTGTGGCTTGTATATGTTTGGTTGTGAAGCAGTCATACTTGCCATCACAAACTCCAAAAGGACTGAGGAAACTAAGGGAAGAAGAGCTTTGGATTTTACAAGGAAGTGGCCAGGGAGAGCACAGGAGTTTTGAGAGGGTGTATGATTATGATACATACAATGATCTTGGAGATCCTGATACTAGTGTGGATCTTAAAAGACCAGTACTTGGTGGCAAAGAGCACCCTTATCCTAGACGTTGTAGGACTGGGCGCCCTCGGTGTGACACAGGTACCAAATTACTATATATACATTCAATTTTTACTTCTTTTGGAGGACTAATGGCCATTGAATAAGAGCTAGGGAAAACAGAAACCCTAGAAGCAAAATAATTATATACTATGGTAAATATGTTGGACAGAAGTGTTGAGATATGGCACTTAGACATTGTCAATGTCAACTCCAATCCATGAAAAATGATTAAGATCATTATCTTCTATGTTTCTTTTCAATCAATGACTTCACAAAGTATGCATGTGACATATATAGTAGGTAACCTATCATGTATTATGTTCCTCTCTGCCTCTGGCAACATATTTCTAACAAGAGTCATAAAGACAAAAATAATGAAGGCCAGTCTTCTTTGTTGCCTTGGTGGCCCCCACGTTTGAAAAACATTATAAAATGAGATATAAGTAGGATTTTGGATATTATCATATCCTAGGGTTTCAGAACATTATATAAAAATAGCAAGATAGAATGAAATAGAATATTGTTACCTTATAAATTTAACCATTTTCACTTTTTTTGGTCAAAACTTAGCGAAGTAATTGACTGTAAATGATAAACAATCACTTTTATATAAACTCAACACTTACAGTAATCTACTTTAACAAATTGTGCTAAAATTTATGTAATAGACACACTCTTTATTTTTTGAAAGTCTCTATGAGATGTTTATATGATTTTTCATTTGTTTAGGGTTCATGAAACAGAAATTAAATATAACAAAACAAAATAAATTAGCATAAAAATGTAAATTTAGCCCTTTCATTCATATACTTGATCCTAACCTATATATGAACAATTGCATTATATATACATAGATCCATTGTCCGAGAAAAGGGGGAGCAACATTTACATTCCTAGGGATGAAGCCTTCTCGGAAGCAAAGCAAGTAGCATTCTCAGCGAAGACTGTACGCTCAGCATTGCATATAGTAGTACCAACCCTAGAGACTGTAATCATCGACGGAGACCTCGGATTCCCTAACTTCACAGCTGTGGATTCACTTTTCAATGAAGGAGTTAAGTTGCCTAGTCTCAAAAATGAAAATAAAGGGTTTCTCAAAACCCTTTTACCTCGACTAGTCAAGGCTATAACTAATACAACAGATGATGTGTTGCGTTTTGAGGCCCCAGAAACAATGGACAGTGAGAAAACAAACTCATATATATGTGCTATCTTTGACATTGCTATTTATTTTTCTGTTACTCTTTCTCTAATTATATCGTTTTTGTGCATGTAGGAGACAAATTCTTTTGGTTTAAGGACGAGGAATTTGCTAGGCAGACTCTTGCTGGTGTCAACCCACATAGCATAAAGTTGGTCACGGTATGATAAATTGACATTTACTTCCAAAGCATTGTGCATAAGCGTCCATAATCCTATGGTATGGTATGCATATATAAACATTTTTTTCACAATACAACCAAAACAAAAAATCAAAGTGTCACGTTACATTGTTAAAATGATACTTTGTGATCAATAAATAATAAAAATGGTGTTAGTGATACGTCTATATGAAAGTGATGTTTATTTTAATAATAACTTGTTACCTTAACAAATTGCATGTGAAAAAGTTGTCTTTAACATTGCTCATAAGGAAAAAAAAAAAAAAAAAAAAAAATTAAAGTCAAATGCCCCTAAAGAATAATATATATAAAAACAAAAATATATATGAGTCTTTGGAAGATATAATCATGAGAGTGCGCGAGCGCGCGCACACACACACACACACACATATATATATATATATATATAAAGTTTAAAATTACAATTGAAAGTAGGTAAAAAAAAAATATTATAATGAAGTGTTTCATGCTAGAATGATGATCAAACATATGTAAAGCAACACATGAATATCATGTAGGAATGGCCATTGAAGAGTAAACTTGATCCTAAGATCTATGGACTGCAAGATTCAGCAATCACTACAGAATTAGTTGAACGAGAAATGAGAGGCTTAATGACCGTCAAGGAGGTAGCATATATAACTCATAAACACTATGACCGTTTATATATTGATTTCTTTCTCACATAAATTTGTATACATGCTAGGCCATAAGTCAGAAGAAGTTGTTCATTATAGATTACCATGATCTATTTTTACCATATGTGAGTAAAGTAAGACAAATTGAAGGCACAACTCTGTACGGGTCACGGACACTACTCTTCCTAACCCCAGATGACACATTATGGCCCCTAGCCATTGAATTGACTCGGCCACCAATGGATGGAAAGCCACAATGGAAACAAGTTTTCACACCTTGTTGGGATTCTACAAGTGTATGGCTTTGGAGACTTGCCAAAGCTCATGTCCTTGCTCATGAGTCTAGTTATCACCAACTTGTTAGTCACTGGTATGTTCCACTTCGAAATTTTGTTTACCATTTGTCATAACTTTTTACTTTTTCTTTATTTTTTATTATGATTTTATTTGAGATAGAATTCTACTTTAACCTAATATAAGTGTATATGTGTGCGAAGCTTATTCTTGGAAACTTGAACTCGGGCCCTTGCCCTCCACACTCCATACACGAGCACTTATACTTGTGGGGTAACCATTGCACTAAGAAAGCGTTGTGGTTCATTATTGTTAATATGGTCTATCATGATTGGAGCAACATTATATTAACTTGAATTCACCGCTGAACCACTTTTATAATGCATCAACCACAAAAACCATTTCAATATCTAATCTTATCTTCAAATGGAGATAATCATTTACCCAAAATTTAATTAGGACTTTGGCATCATCAGTCTTCATATTATCATGCCATCTATACTGAAAGGACTAGAAATTATTTTGCAGGCTAAGAACTCATTGTGCTACAGAACCTTATATCATAGCCACAAATAGGCAACTCAGTGAGATGCACCCAATCTATAGACTGTTGCACCCACATTTCCGGTACACTATGGATATTAATGCTCTTGCTCGAGAAATACTTATCAATGGAGGGGGGATATTCGAGAAGTCATTCACCCCTGGCAAGTACTCCATGGAGTTTAGCTCCTTCGCCTATGACCAAGAGTGGCAGTTCAACCTACAGGCACTACCAGCTGACTTAATTAGCAGGTACTTTGATAACTAACTTTTCATAAACAAGCAACAATTTAAGTGATGATTTCTTATGATGTTGTCCATCTAAGGTTTCTTGTACAATTCCTAAGTCCTAACACTACCAAATTGTGAACACAAAATAATTCTTCTATTTGATTGTCTAGGACTAGTATGGCTTAATCATTTTCAACTCATTTGACTAAATTAAACACAAATTTTAAAATTTCACTTTTTTCTAAATATAATTGTACTTTATCCTTTTTTTTTTATTTGGTAATATGTACGTACTCTCTCCTCCTCTCACATTAGGAGCGGGTCCTATAGTGGGACCCACATGTGGAGCCCAATTCTCACGTGAAAAGAGTGAGCATTGCTCCCTAATTATATAATTATTTTCTTTTTTTCATTGCTTGAATGCAGGGGAATGGCTGTTGAGGATCCAACATCTCCACATGGCCTGAAGCTCACAATTGAGGACTACCCTTATGCCAATGATGGCCTCCTCCTTTGGGACTCCATGAAAGAGTGGGTGAGTGACTATGTCAATCACTATTACCCTAACTCAAGTCTCATAGAATCCGATCAAGAGCTCCAAGCATGGTGGATAGAGATTAGAACAGTTGGCCATGGTGACAAAAAGGATGAACCATGGTGGCCAGTCCTCAAAACCCCAAAAGACCTCATAGAGATCATCACAACAATAGTTTGGGTGACATCAGGACACCATGCAGCAGTGAACTTTGGACAATACACTTACACAGGCTATTTCCCTAACCGACCTACTATTGCTAGAACTAACATGCCCACTGAAGACCCTTCAAAAGAAACTTGGAAAACCTTCTTGAAAAAACCTGAAGGTGCACTTTTACAATGCTTCCCTTCACAAATGCAAGCCACAAAAATTATGGCTGTTATGGACATACTATCAAGTCATTCATCGGAGGAGGAGTATATAGGGGAGAAAATAGAGCCAACATGGGCTGAGAACCCGGTTATAAAGGCGGCTTTTGAACGGTTTAATGGGAGGTTGATGGAGCTTGAGGGGACTATTGATGAGAGGAATGCAAACAAGGATTTGAAGAACAGAAATGGAGCTGGGGTTGTGCCATATGAGCTCTTGAAGCCATTCTCACCACCTGGAGTGACTGGAAAGGGAGTTCCATATAGCATTTCTGTTTGAAGTTGAAATATTGTATTGTCATAGATTACCTCAAATTCCAACACATTTCATATTGAAAATTATAAGAATAACAGGGCCAAATAATTTTTTGTGTAACTACATTAATTTCACATATGTAGGTGACAAACTAGAGCTTTACATCATAGTTACATTGGTGCTGTTAGAGAATTAAGGGTTTGCCCCAAGTGAGGGTCTTCTTTCAATACGAGAAGTCTAGTGAGTCATGACATATTTCATAACAAATTTTACAAGTGTAGATGCAACAACTTATTAATACTGAATAATAAAGTGTTGTCGATGGTAAGCTTATATAGGAATAAAATTTTCAACTCAACAAATGTGAGATTTGTTGTGAAAAACAATGTACATGTATTGAATTATACAAAAACATATTTTTGGTTCCTATATTTTAAGGCTATTTCCATTTTGGTCCTTATGTTTTTAGAACTTTCAATTTGATCCTAGAGTTTTTGAAAAATTTTGGAATCACTATCATTTTTTCAAATCTCAAGAGAGTTTGGTGTAATTTTTCCTTAATTTTTTTTTTTAATGGAACATTACAATTTACCGCCTGGTAATTTTGTCATACTACAATTTAACTCACAAGCTTTAAATTGCTACATTTGACCCTTAAGGTTTGGACTAAAATGAAATCATTAGACTTTCAATAATGGTGTTACAATACCGATAGGTAATTCAGTGGTGAAGAGAACACTGGGGTGCTGAACAAGATGGTGATTCTGACATTTATAGGTGATTGTGAGATGTGACTTTTGTAACCTTACAAGATAAATAAAGGGAGTCAAAGTGAAAACAAATAACAACAGCTTGTATTGCCATGCCTCTATGTTCTTATGATCTTGTCATATATATATATATTTTTTTTTATAAAACCCCCTTACATAAATTGCTTGTTGGCAGATGCAACTTCCCAAATAATCTGTAATTGCACAGTTATTATTATTATTATTTTTTGAGATAGTTTAAACCTATGGCATCCGCTCCTGATGATAGTTATTTATGATAAGACCAAGACACTAATCGGTTTTTAGTGTAGGCGGGGATTGAACCCCAGATCTTTGAATCAATCATCAAAGACTTTACTAGTTGAGTTAACTGGAACCCACTAATTGCACAATTAATCATTGCAGTGAATACATATACAGTTTAGAGTTCATGCTAAGTTTCTTAAGGCTTCTTGACTTCTATATGTCAATTCTTTCAGCAAAGTCCTTTTTTCCTCCAAAAACAATTTCTAGGAGATAGATACGCACAATTAACAAGCATTAATTAAGCAATTAGCACTTAGCACACAGCAGGATAACAAGAGATTTGGCTAAGCCCCATCATATTAACACGATGAATTGGGCGAGTCATGATGAAGATCAAAACAGGGAATCGGTTTGAGCCTAGTATTTCTATGCACTGAACCCAAAACTTTCCCTCAAAACTCATGCATCAACGAATGCAACATTATATAGTTTTATAAATAAAAAAAAATAGTCATTAGTTAGTCTTTTGACAAAATTAAATGCCTCAAGATTTTCTATATAATCCATTTACTAAGTCATCTATTAAAAGTGTTAGTTTTCCAAACCTCACTCTCACAGGGGATTGAAATTTAGAGTAAAGGATTATGCTTCACGTTATGAATTTCAAAACTGATAGTGACAATCGATTAATTTTCATCATGAAAGGAAGAATTCACGGATGAGAATGCATGCCACAAGAATTTATAGTCAGTTTCCACTCTATCTTCTTAGCCATACCAAACAATACAATAATATTAATACCCACGTGTTTGATGTTTACACAATTTTTGTTTGTCGCGGAATTGCTAAAGTCCTAAACGTTTCAGTCAATACTCAATATTCAACTGCCTATTTCCACTACATGCTAATTGAGGCCACTCCGAAATCTCAATGCCCTCTGATTGATCTATTGGGTCAACATGCTAGTTATATTATTGTTATAACATATAAATTAAGATCAATACTCTAATATTCTTGTCTCTATCAAAAAAGCTTCAAAAGAGAGAAAAGAAAAAGTTATTGATGCAAAATTTTGCATACTTCTTTTTGTTTTCTTAATATCTATTAATGATGTTATGCACACGTATATTTTTCCAGACTATCATATACTTTTTTAAAATAAAAAATAAAAAATTCTACTTGTATGCTGCATGAGATTTTTACTTTATTATTATTATTATTTTTGGTTAACATAGGAGAACAGATACATCTTTTATTGATATTAAAACATCATCACTCACCTTGTTTCTTTCTTACCTCACTCACCACACCCCTTGCCGGCGTCACACATCTTTAGATTTGGCCTCATCAACATTGCTCACCACTTCGGTGCAGAAACGAGCCAAATTTGGGCCAGACTCAAAGAGAATTCTCGATCTCCCTCCTTCAATTGGCAACCAACCCACAGCATAGTGAAATTAAGCTATTCAACAATGAATATGGATAGCTAGGATTCTTCGTCTTTAATTTGACCTATTTCGGTTGGTGGCAAACTAGTGCTATTTGATCTATATAGAAAAATTAGTATTTTAGTGTTTATGAGAGGTTTAATGGGCATTTTACTATGAATAGTGTACAATGTTTTTTTTGAAAAATATATCCATTAAAAAAAATCAAATTTGACGGAATTTTGTAGCTAGCCACAAGAAATAAATTGTTAATTTTCAATATTTCAAAGAGATTAATTATTTCTTGGTTTCAAAGTTTAAGGGGGGTAACCTACAATTAAGAGGGGAAAGTGCCATTAACCCCTGAATCTTATAATAAAATTTGGACGATATTTGTAAGAATTCATGAATGGTTAGGATTGGTTGCATGTGGACAATAAGATATGACAACACTTAGAAACTATGATTTTCTTTTTTCTTTTTGTTGTTCTAAACGTACGTGGTCGATGTTTATTGGTGCTATCCTTGTGATATAGACTTCAAGAAAATTACAAAATCTTTTAGTTGTTTCACATGTCTAAAAAGCTGCAAGTAGAAACAAAACAAAACAAAACTCCAATATTGGACCATTCATGTCGATCGGCGGGTTCATTACCCCTTGTCATTTCTAGTTGCATCAATATAATATACGTACATAATTCATCGACCACCCAAAATTGATATTTTCTTTCAACTTCAGAGAGTGTGCATCTAAAATAGGCACCCAACTTTCGAACAAAGTTTATTGTTTTTTACCTCCCCGACTAAAATATATCGATCTTCACAGCTGCATGTGTTATTCCAGAAGACAAACACAACACGTAGGACAGAGTTAGAACTTTGAGTTAGAGGGGGCGGTTTTATAGTTGGTTGTGTGCGGTGGTTTTAATCTCCGATTTTGCTACTTAGCTGTTGAGATTTTTTTTTTATATTTTTTTTGTGTGGATAAGAAAAAAATTATTTTTGTTTAGATTTTTTTAAAGGGCAAAGTTATTTATTTTGGATAAAATTAGTTAATTGAGCTTAATTTTGTTTTTAGCTTTACTAGTAATTTTTGTTGTTGAGCTTTTTATTTATTTATTTTTTTGGGGCTTGTATATTTTGTTTTAGATTTTAGATCTTTAAATTTTTTTATGGTCACTAAAATAAGAAAAATGCTAGAGTTATAAGTTTTTTATAAATTACTGTTGTGATAAGTGGTTTTTTTTTTTTTTTTTTGGATGGAAATGTGATAAGTGGTTACTAGTAAATAAAAAAATGACGTAAGTGGTGTACCCATATGCGAACCAATAAGAATTTGCTATCAAAATAGTTAGTAAAAATGTTATAAAAAAGTTTGTGAATATAACATTACTCTTAAAAGAATCAATGATATTGTTAAAGAGAAACAAAATATAATTTTATAAAACAAAATTCCTAAAATTAGTACACATATATAATAATATATTTTTTTAAAATCTAGGGGGGGCCATTGCCTCTAGTCCAAGAGTGGTTCCGTCAATGACAACATGTATTTATTATTATTTTTGTTTGTGTGATGGGGATGCGACAAACACCATACGTTAAGACAAACGTATTATATATTGATTCTTGCAATATAAATGTATATAAGTTGACTACCAATGTTTCCAAGTCGTTCACGTCTTCACAAAGCTTAGAGTTTATCAGTATCATACAAAACACACAGGTCTATAGTCGCGTTTACAAAAACGCGGCACAAAGTGTCAGTCAATAGGCGCATGTTTAAAACGCGGCCATAGAATACGTCTATAGCTGCGTTTTTTGTGTTTATAGTCGCATTTATGGGTTAGGAGCTATTGTCGCGTTTTAAACGCGTGGCTATAGGACCTTCCTATTTCATTTTTTTATTTATTTTTTAATCTGAACTATGGCTGCGTTAAAAAATGCAGCTCTAGCTTGCCTATAGCCATGTTTTTAGACGCGGTTATAAATTTAGTCTGTAGCTGTGTGTTTAAAATGTGGCTATAGGCAAAGATGAAGCTGCGTTTTAAAAATGCGGCTTTAGCTTTGCCTATAGCCGTGGTTTAAAAACATGGCTTTAGGCAAAGTATAAATAAAACCCTTAAAACCTAATCAGACCCTTTGTTCCCTTAAACACCTCACTCTCCAATCGCAAATCCCGCTGAACACATAATCTCTCTTTCCCTCTATCACTCTCACTCTCACTCTCACTTTCAATCTCAATCTCTCTTAGTTTGATCTTCAACTTTCGATTCCTTTTAATCTCAGTGGTCCATTTATAGTTCTTCTCAACCCCTCCTCTCTTCACCACCACTTCCTCCTCCTTCTTCTTCTTTCCATCCTTGATCTCCGCCGTCCACTTGTACTTCTGTTCCGAGTCGTCCTTGATCTCCACCATCCACGTGTACTTCCTGTCGACGCCCTTGACCAGCCGATCGAATCGCGACTCCAGCTGGCTTACTCTGTCGCTGAGGCTCTGCAAGTAGAGAGACTTGGCTCCGTGCCTTTCCACCTTCTGGATTCTCCTCTATGACGAAAACGACGGCGTTTCGTCAATTCGGACAAGATCGGTCACCACGTTGAAGAACTCGAACGGACTCGGGCTCAGAAAATCGAGATCAAGATCCTCCTCTAGAAACGAAGGTAGAGCGAGGGTTTTGGCGAGAAAATCGAGGTTTCTCAGATTAAGAGCGAAGGAGGAGAGTAGTAGCACGGCTCGATGAGCTCGAATCACCGGAATTGGGTCATAGTTTCGCTGAGTTGAAAAATTGGTGTGAAAATGAAACTCAGTGAGTCAGATTGAGAAATGAACGAGTCAGAGTTTCACGAGTTTTTGCTTAGTCAGTGACTCATCGGTGATTGATGTTGATCTAAAGGTAATTCTGCATGTTGATTTTTGTTGCGATTTTTGTTGGATTTGATGGTTTTAGTTTTTACTTTGAGCTCTATTCGCAATGTGGTTCAAATTTTTGTTGAGTTGTTTTGAATGTGCGTATTGTACGAGTTTTTTATGGATTTTTTGTGCCCAAAGAGGAAGTCAAAAGGCCTGATGTTAGGCCCATTTAGATTTCTGGTTTGGAAATTAAGTCTAGTTTTGTTTTGTTATGGTTAATAATGGCTTCGCTTGTTTTCGTTAGTTTCATGTTATGTATGTGTCGTTTTTATGAAAATCAGTGTTTGGTTTGCGATGTAGAAGAAGAACTCTGTTATATATGAATGGAATCATGGATATTATTACTTATTTACTTTGTTTCTAATTCTAATTATTGAATTCTAGTATGTGAGTAAGAATAATTATTCTGTTTTCTATTGCATAGCATTGTTGGATGTTTGGGGATACAACTAAAAGTGTTCAATTGGGTGAAAAATATTAGCAATAATTCAAGGAGATTTGATTTAATGTAAAAATTGATCCATAATTTGTGGTTTCTCTATGAGTTTCATTGGTTCAGTGTGGTAGAGTTACTAATTTGATCGGTTATGAAGTTAGGGTTTTGGATTTTTTTTTCTTTTTTTGGTGGATTTGAATTTTTATTTGTATTGATTTGATAGTAGTGGCGCAAGCGGAGCCAGCAAGTATGGTGGAGAATCAGCAAGTTAAGGATCCACCGTCTATGAAATTCACGTGGACAATTGATAATTTCACTAGGTTGAATACCAAGAAGCACTATTCGGAGGTTTTTGTCATTGGCAGTTATAAATGGTATTTGAATTTGAATTTTGTTTTAATAAAGTTATGTAAACATTGGTAGCATGCTTTTTAATTCAAGTGTTATGATTGGTATTGGACGTGTTATTGTTGTGTTTTTATCAGGAGGATACTTGTTTTTCCGAAAGGGAACAATGTGGATCATTTGTCAATGTATTTGGATGTCGTTGATTCGTCCACATTGCCTTATGGCTGGAGTAGATACACTCAATTCAGCTTGGCTATGGTTAATCAGGTTCACAGCAAGTACTCAATACGAAAGGGTGTGTTCTTTACTGTTGTTATTGTCCTTTCCTTCTATTTAGGCTTGTGTGTTTTGTCATTTAAGGCAAAGGGTTTTTTGTCTAATGGAACTTGTGATTTCTCCTATCAGTGTCATGTTGCATTGTCAAATAATTATCAATCATTATGAATGTATTTAATGTACAATTTCTTGTTCTATAATTGTGTTAGTATGCCATGTTGTTGATATGAATAGTTCCTGCAATTTATTGTTGGAACATATAACAGTAAAAATTTTGCTGTTTTTCTTTCAGCTTAAGCTTTTAGAGAAACTAGCAAAAATATTAATATGGTATTAAAACTAACCATATTGGGTTCAAGACCCATGTTTTTGAAAATCTAGAAATACATCCATATGTGTGATCTATGAAATGAGCAGCTATATATGTGTGCACTCACATGGATGGCTCATGCTACAAGAGCTGCACATGATTTATTTATTTATTTAGGGAGGGGGTGTTATAGGAACATATAAATAAATAAATGATATTGCTCTCTATCAGCTTAAGCTTTTAGCTAGTTAATACATTTGTGTCCTTTTCTTTTTCTGTGCACTTTTTCATTTTTCAAGCTTAAGTGAATTAGTGTAACCAAGAAAAGCTCTTCCTCAAAATTAGTCCAATTGTTTGGTAGATTGAATACTAAGGTTTTTATTTTTTTATTTTTATAATATATAAAACATGGCCATAATTTAGACCTTCATACCTATAAAAAAAAAATGGCCATAATTTTAGACCTTCATGTTTGTTTTTTGCAGACACACAACATCAGTTCAATGCAAGAGATAGTGATTGGGGTTTCACATCATTCATGCCTCTCAGTGATCTTTATGACCCTGCTAGAGGGTACCTTGTCAATGACGCATGCATCATTGAAGCTGAGGTTGCTGTTCGCAAGGTTTTGGATTACTGGTCTTATGACTCGAAAAAGGAGACTGGTTATGTTGGACTTAAGAACCAAGGAGCAACATGTTACATGAACTCTCTTCTTCAGACTCTCTACCATATTCCTTACTTTAGAAAGGTCAAAATGTGTTTCTTAAGTCAATGCTGGTAGCTAAAATTTCTCAAGTCGATAATTTCTTATAATTCTGTGCATCTGGAATTACTCAGTTAAATCCATGAAATTTTGTTGGCTATTAGCATTTGTAAGTTGCAATGAAGTGAGAACTTATCATAATTGAATCTTAGGTATGTTGAAAGCAATCCGCAATATGTAGAATCTAGTGTTTACTTGCTCAAGTTCCGACAACTTCAGGTACACAAGTGACTTTGATGTTAACCTTTTATTTAGTGAATGATTGGGTGAAAATTAGTAATTTTATCCTCTACTATTGAGTTTGCTTCTGCGAGTATGGTTTGTTTTGAGTTTTGACTTCAAATAATCTAGAAATTTACTTGTTGACAGTCGCGAGCTCTGGGCATGATCCGTTCTCATGTACTTTATGTGCTCAAAAGTGCTTCTTCTCAGGTGAAGTGTGCATATTCATTTGAATAGTTGTCTCACACACACACACACATAGGTAAATAGATAGGCACATGGGTAGACAGCAGAGGGCTCAGACCTTAGTGATGTACTTGTTCGTTCTGTCAGGTCCAGGCAACAATCCGATCTAGTGGGAACAGCAAAGCAACTATTTCTGAAGGTGTAGAGGCATTTGTTATACATGTTCGTTTCAAAGCAATAGCGAATGAGGTAGCCATTTTGTGTTTGGTTTAAAATAAAGATGTTATATGATTACCACTATGGCAGTGACTGGAGCCAGGGCATAAAAAAATATATAAATCCTTTAAAACTCTTATTTGGATCTATCTGATGTGAGAATGGGAAGTGTACTGTAAATTTATTTTTTCTTGTGTAGAGGCAACTAAAGATGGTTAGTTTTTGCAGCTTAAGCCAGTGTTGGAGGAAATTGAAAGCAGATCATTAAGGAAAGAATATGTTCAACTTCTTGCAGAATGCCACAAATTATATTGTGAATAGCGTCTTTCCTTGGTGAGTTGATGATTAATTTTTTTGAAAATAGATTTTAGGAAAAGCTACATTTTAAACCCTATAATTTAGGGGTGCAACAAATTAATCCCTGTAGTTTCAAAAATAATAAATTAAACACTGAAAAAATATAAATTTAAAACCTATAGTTTTGAAAGTAACATATTAAACCCTCAACCTATTTTAAACCCCAAACACAAGTTGTTCCACTTAAATCTTTGATTTGTGCACTGGAGACCCTTTTAGGTTTTATTTTTTACTTATGAAATTATAGGATTTACTTTGTTACTATTTAAAACCTTGTAGTTTAATTTGTTACTTCTGAAATCGTAGGGCTTAATTTGTTACACCTTCTAAACTTTAGGGTTTAAAATGTAATTATTTTCTAATTTGCATACTTTAGGGAGTAAGAGCTATGCGAGGTTACGTGAGGAGGAGGTAACTTATATTTTTGTAAATTTTTATTGCCTCTGTGTGGTCCATATTTTTTTACATTCATCCATAATGTACTCTAACTTGTTCTCTATGTGAGGGCAGATGGAGAAGAGGCCAAATGGGGAGGAGCCAACTAGGGATGAGGTTTATATATTAACCCACACACATAGAGATGGGAAACCTGTTAATGAGGAAGCAGCAGCCAAAATTGTATGTTTTTTTAACTTTTTCAAGTAACTTGCATTTTACCAATCTAAGTTTTGGCATGAGTTTTCCTTTTTCTATCTCTGAGTGTTATTCTGCCTTCTTGTGCTTCATTATGTTTGCCTTCTGGCAAGGGGAAAAAAAAAAAAAAACTATAGCCACGTTTTAAAAATGCGGCTATAGCCAAATTCAAAAAAAAAAAAAAACAAAATTGTATGTTTGCCTTCTGTCCTTTATAACCGCTTTTTATAAACACGGCTAGAGTATGTCCTATAGTCGCGTTTCTAAAAACGCGGCCATTGGTCCTGTCCTATAGCCGCGTTTGTAAATATGTGGCTATAGACCCCTCAGGTTTATAGTTACGGGTTTTAGGCCACGGCTGAAAACGCGGTTAAAAAAAAAAGGTGCTATAGGCCAAATCGTCCTATAGCCACGTTTTAAAAACACGGCTATAGGACGATTTTTTTGTAGTGTATGTAAGTGCTACTTTGACATAATCTAGTGCAATACTGCAATCTCTACCGACCATATTTATTTTCAATACTTATTTGAAAAATGCACGACATCGTATATAACTTTCATGTACTCATATTACATGTCTTGTCAAGCCATATTTGGTATTTTGATTTAATTTTCTTTTTAGGTATGCACTAGGGCCTTGTAGAAATTAAAGATTATGTGTTATACCATTAGTAATAAAGTCTCTAAAAGGGATTAAAGACATATATAGTTATCCTTCAAAAAACGAAATTTAGACAAGTGATCTAGGAGTACAAATGTGTATATGACCTAAAAAAAAGAAATGAAAAGAAAAGAAGAAATAGCTACAAAATATGGACGACTGAAATTACAAAGTTGCATTAAAATCCATATCATGAACCTATTAAAGGCAATCAAAGCCTGATATAGTATTGGGAACTGTTCTTGTAAACCTCCCCAAAATAGAAAGGACCATAAAACAATAGTGGCATTTTTAGGACTTCTAATAGCGTTTATAACTACGACTATGGTACAATAGTGACGTTCATAATCGCCACTATAGAAAACACCACTATAACCGAAAGGGACTTTTAGTGGCGTTTTTAGGACTTATAGTTGCGTTTCATGAACGCCACTATAGACCCAGTTTTTTATAGTGAAGGAAAATGCCAAAATAGTTCTATTTTACATGCTTTATTTGTCACCATATTCATTCTCTCTTGAATATGGAGAAACAGTCTTTTGAATTTGTTTCCTACCCCAATCAAGATAATGCACTCTGGAGTTCCTACTAAATGAGAACAAATTTGGTTCTCATAGTCAAACTAGTTAACAATAGCGGGTTATCATGGCCATGAGATATTTCAACGTCCCATTTCTCTCTCTCTCTCTCTCTCTCTTTATATATATATATATATATATATAAATATAAAAGTCCCTAGCCCTTCCCAATTCTTGTGCAACAATAGTGTACTTTCCTTCACCACTACTCAAATAGACAATTACTCACACACACACACACAAAGTTCCTTAGTAAAAATGTTCATAACACAACTTCACTAGTCACATTCCACTCAAAATCCATTCCTATTGCACTCGCACAAGGCATTCATTGATGGCAATAGTAATGGGAAAGGGAATGGGAATGCTTCATGTACAATCTCAGTGCACCACTCATTTCACAAAAAGGCCAAATATGTTGGACTTCGATCCATGGCTAGTAACATAAAAGTTGTAGCAAGCACCATTGATGAAGAAAAGGCCAGTTCTGTGAAAGCCATTGTTACTGTGAAACCTACTATTGGTGGGTTACTTTCAAACCTTGGGATAGATCGAGGGCTAGATGATATAAAAGACTTGCTTGGTGAAACACTCGTCTTGGAGCTTGTTAGTACAGAGCTTGATCCTAGTAAGTGCTGATTTGTTGATAGTATAGAAAGAATTTGTCGTTCTTCCCACATAGTTCTCTCTCTTTCTTTTTTGTCAAAAATTATCTCATGAGATGGTTCTTCCCACATAGTTCTCTCTCTTTCTTTCTTGTTAAAAATTATCTCATGAGATGGTTTTATGGAGCATCTATCTCATATCACTACAAGAAATCTTGGTTTAGGCAGTGTTTTTTTTAGCGACGTTTTTAAATCTACTGCTATAAGTAGTATATTGCGACGTTTCTGACAAGTGCCGCTAAAGCATGTGTCTTTTGCGACGTATCTAATGTTTTTTATTAAAACGTCACAAAAAGATAAAACTATCTTATGAGATACTTTTTCTTTTGATGAAGAATGTCATCAATCAACTTTAATTCAAATGATATTTCCTTCTTCAATAAGAATAAGTAGAAGGTAAGGTGACAGTGGGTTTAAATTTTATTGAATAAGTCATAAGAGTGTAACATGTATATTACTAATTAAAAAAGATAATTTTTATGTAAAAAAAAAAAAAAATTCCCACATATAATAATCATATTCATATAGTCCAAATAAGCTTCATCTTTAATTGGTCAAAAACACGAAAGAGGACACTTAAAGTCAAAAGCTTGTATATCACATCATTCAAAACAGCTTGAAGTAGCTAGTCCCTACTTAATTGATGTGATCTGCAATATAAATTCTTGTATTTTTTTTTTTTGGAAGCAAAATTCTTGCATTTCTATCCCAACAAATATGTGTGGTATATCATGGCAACCAAAGTAATGTTTAGAACCAAATGCTTCAACTACTCTTTACTTTTGAAATTGGAATTTGCTATTTTCGCTCAACATTCCAATCATGATTTGGTCTTCTAATTACATATATTTGTTGAGAAGAACATTTTACAATCACATAGTGATTAATGCAGTCAAAATGTGTATGGCAACTTTTCTCCAATCTGCTTTTACAGAATCCACATAACATATTTCTATCATATCATAACTGTCAAGTTCATCTTTTAAGTATTAAACCAAACTGTACGTCTCGTAGACTGGCTTGTTGGGCCAAACCAATATTTGGACTCACAATTTATTTATCTGGTGGGTCTGGGTATCCTACCTTGGGTTGTTCTAGACTGAAGGACCCAATGAGATCACTTTTCTCTCTTCTCTCTGTGTTTCTCTCTCTCACGCTATCTTACTTACTCTTTTCTTTCCTCAGAATTGCATCCCCTGTTATCCATTCATTTCTCCTATTTATAGCCTTTGTTAATGGGGTGATCATCATTATTTTCTCCCTTAGTGCAAAGAAAGGTCCAATGTCAAGGGGCTTAAGTGGATTTTTAGGTACGAGTGGCTTTGGAAATGGTTCCCACTTCAGTTAGTGTGTTCAGCAGGGGAGTTTCCTAAGGTTCCATCAGGCACTTACACGGTAATGTGTCCGGGTAATGTGACCGAGCATGTGCATAGTGCCTGGAAATGGTTCCCCGAGCATCCTGTGTGCAGGGTGTACGCAATCCGCCTTCTAAGTGTCCGGACAACACTTAGTTCACATTGGAAGCTATTCGTGGGTTTGGGCCGGGGCTCTTGTTGATGTGAAGGTTGGATCTTTGGCCTATATCATTGATTCATGGTACAAGGCCCAATATGAACTTGGGCGTTAGGTGCCGTACACAAACAAATAAAACATTTTAGTTTTCACCAAATGTTCATCACAAATTAGAACTAACTCTACACAAACTTGACACTCTCACAAAGCTAATCCCCCAATACAGCCAGTCTTTCTTGCTTCAAATTTTAGACAAACTCTCCATTCACAAACGTAGGTATTATTTAACCCCAAAAGAACTATTGAAATAAAACTTGAGGCAATTTTCGACATAAACACATAGTACACTAAAGTTTGTTTGGGATTAGATGAAAAGTTCAGCTTATTTGAGTTTTAAGCTTATTTTTTATACTATTCATGGATTCCATTGTACTATTTAACTAGCTTTTAACCTTTTTTTTTTTTTAAATACTTTCAGCACAAAATTTTCAGTTTTAGCTAAATAAGTTGTTCCAAACAGACTCTTAGTGCTACTTTTGTAGATGTTAAACCACTTAATATTTTTTTTATAAACATTTTGAAACTCTTATAGTCATACCATGATTAAAGTTACAAATTTTATTTATTCTAGAAATGCATACAAAATTTTATATAAATAGAATGTTATTTATTATATATAATAATATGTAAATTGATATTTTATGTATAATTTAAAATAAAACAACTTGAAAATTAAAAATTTTATATATAATATAAATATTGATCATTGATCAACAACTTGAAAATTAGACATTAAATATTTTGCAAGTGTGGCTTATGAAGAGTATAAAGAAGATAAGGTAATTAATCCAACAATGAATTTATAAAAAAAAGCTTACTATAAAATTATTAAAGGATCATGTAATATTAGAAATATGTGTTGTAACTAAAACCTAACACACACTTGTATTGTGATATTTATGTAACTCATTCTTTGCATAATTTAGTGATATTTTTGTAAACTATATGTAATATATTTAATTGTTTTGAAGATACGGGATTAGAGAAGGATACAATTAAAGGATATGCACACAGGACTAGCCAAGAGGAGACAGAGGTGAAATATGAGTCCAGTTTTGAAGTTCCGATAGATTTCGGGTTGATTGGGGCTATTTTTGTAGAGAATGAGCACCACAAGGAGATGTATCTTCAGGATATTATCCTCAATGGCTTCCCTAATGGTCCCATTCGTGTGAAATGTAATTCATGGGTTCATTCAAAATATGACAATCCTCAAAAAAGGGTCTTCTTTGCGAACAAGGTCCACCTCTCTCTCTCTCTCTCTCTCTCTCTCTCTCTCATAAGCATATTTTATATGTACATATATACAAACATATAAATAGGATATAAACTCGAACCAAACATCATATTTACAAATTTATTCACAAATATATTATTATATTTGAATTTGTATTTGACTCTCTCTCTCTCTCTCTCTCTCTCTCTCTCTCTCTCTCTCTCTCTCTCTCTCTCTCTCTCTCTCTCTCTCTCTCTCTCTCTCTCTCTCTCTCTCTCTCTCTCTCTCTCTCTCTCTCTCTCTCTCTCTCATAAGCATATTTTATACGTACATATATACAAACATATAAATAGGATATAAACTCAAACAAGGCATCATATTTACAATTTTATTCACAAATACACTATTATATTTGAATTTGATTCGTTTAATAATTGAGTTTAAATTTTAGTTTGACATTGGTTTGTTGATTAAATAAATGAAAATAAATAATTTTATTTATAGAATTTTTATTACATTGAATACGAATGGGTTATGATTAGCCCTTTATATATATATATATATATATATATATTATTTGTTTTCTAAATATAATATTTAATAATAATAGTAATTATTAATAGGTGTTATTATAGTTGTATTAGTATATCAACCTATCTATTTTTATTATTTGAAGAAATTTTGACTTGACTATTCTAGTAAAGGTTTTAAATATATATAAAATAATTTTTTTGATATATATATTATAGAATTTAAAATTAAAAAAAAAGAATATATATATATATATATATATATATATATATATATATATTAGAATAATTAATGATAATGTAACCCTATAACAATGTTTATAGGTAACCCTATAACAAAGTTTGTGGACTATCAATTTTCCATATACTAGATTCTAAAAAAATAAAAATAAAAATTCATACACTATGTAAGTGCAAGTGGTCCTTTTATTTTTCATCAAAAGTGGTCCTTTTATTTTACACATTTTTTATATGTAAAAAAGTGGTCCTTATATTTACACAAGTGTTTTTTTTTTTTTTTTTTTTTTTTTTTTTAAGTGGTCCATTTCGAAATTTGTCTTCATGGTTGTACTATTTTCTGAATTCAGTTTTTAAAATTAAACAAGTCATAGAATAATAAAAAGCCAATTAAACAACCACAATTGTTATTTTTTTCCTTAAATTTTGCATTCTATATCTTTCTTAATTTTGTAATAAAGAAAAACATCACATCCAAATGCGTGTGTTTTTTCTTGGGATATGTGAGTCATAAGTAAAGAGTACAAAATTTAAGATTTCCCATATCTCTTATCCAGCTAATAGTCACAAATTCATGATCTGACTTTTCAGCGTATCATCGTCAAAAATATCCACGCACTTGAGAAACACCATGATTGAATATCATGCATAGGATCAACCAAAGAAAAAAAAGATGAATGCCAAGCATAGTTCTAATTATAACCATTTGCATTATTCTAGCGAGATGTGGTCCAGCATAGAGTTTGAACCGAGTCTTTTTGATGAAAAGTAAGATAAAATTTCATGCGCCTGTTTGGTTTGGCGTTTTGAAAATTTAAAAGAGTGTTTTTAAAACTCAAAACTCTATTTTACAACCACAACTTTGCATAACTTTTTTACAAACATTCATTTTAAACTCAAATTAAACACAATTTTTTAAACAATTTATACAAACACACCCATAACATAACAGCAATGGTAACCTAACATATATATATATATATATATATATATATATATATATATATTGTGTTCTTATATTAAGACTTTCCTATTGATTTTTCTTTTGGATTGTGGCTTGCATACGTTTGGTTGTGAAGCAGTCATACTTGCCATCACAAACACCAAGAGGACTGAGGAAGCTAAGAGAAGAAGAGCTTGAGATTTTACAAGGTAATGGCCAAGGAGAGCGCAAGAGTTTTGAGAGGGTGTATGATTATGATACGTACAATGATCTTGGAGATCCTGATACTAGTGTAGATCTTAAAAGACCAGTACTTGGTGGCAAAGAGCACCCTTATCCTAGACGTTGTAGGACTGGGCACCCTTGGTGTGACACAGGTACCAAATTTCTATATATACATTCAATTTTTAGTTCTTTTGCAGGATTAATGGCCATTGAATAAGAGCTAGGGAAAACAGAAACCCTAAAAGCAAAATAATTATACTTTGGTAAATATGTTGGACAGAAGTGTTGGAAATATGACACTTGGATATTGTCAATGTCACCTCCAATCAATGAAAAAATTATTAAGATCATTATCTTCTATGTTTCTTTTCAATCAATGACTTCTCAAAGTATGCATCTGACATATAGTAGGTAACCGTCATGTAATATGTTCCTCTCTGCCTCTGGCAACATATTTCTAACAAAAGTAATAAAGACAAAAATAATGAAGCCCCGTCTTCTTTGTTGCCTTGGTGGCCCCAACGTTTGAAAATCATTATAAAATGAGATATAAGTAGGATTTTGGATATTATCGTATCCTAGGGTTTCAAAACATTATATATATATATATATATATATATATATATATATATATATATATAAAAGCAAGATAGAATGAAATAGAATATTGTTACCTTATAAATTTAATCAATTTTCTCTTTTCTAGTTCATAACATACTGAAGTAGTTGACTATGAATGATAGACAATCACTTTTATATAAACTCAACACTTATAGTAATGTACTTTAACAAATTGTGCTAAAATTTATGTAATAGACTCACTCTTTATTTTTTGAAAGTCTCTATGAAATGCTTATATGATTTTTCATTTTTTAGGGTTCAATAAACAAAAATTAAATATAACAAAACAAAATAAATTAGCATAAAAGTGTAAATTTAGCCCTTTCATTCATATACTTGATTCTAACCTATATATGAACAGTTGCTTTATATATACATAGATCCATTGTCTGAGAAAAGGGGGAGCAACATTTACATTCCAAGGGATGAAGCTTTCTCGGAAGCAAAGCAAGTAGCATTCTTAACGAAAACTTTACGCTCAGCGTTGCATATAGTAATACCAACCCTAGAGACTGTAATCATCGACGAAGACCTTGGATTCCCCAACTTCACAACTGTGGATTCACTTTTCAATGAAGGAGTTAAGTTGCCTAGTCTCAAAAACGAAAACAAAGGGTTTCTCAAAACCCTTTTGCCTCGACTAGTCAAGGCAATAACTAATACAACAGATAATGTATTGCGCTTTGAGGCCCCAGAAACAATGGACAGTGAGAAAATAAACTCATATATATATATATTTATATATATATATATGCTATCTTTGACATTGCTATTTATATTTCTGTTACTCTTTCTCTAATTATATGGTTTTTGTGCATGTAGGAGACAAATTCTTTTGGTTTAAGGATGAGGAATTTTCTAGGCAAACTCTTGCTGGTGTCAACCCACATAGCATAGAGTTGGTCAAGGTATGATAAATTGACATTTACTTCCAAAGCATTGTGCATAAGCGTCCATAATCCTATGGTATGGTATGCACATATAAACATTTTTTTAACAATACAACCAAAACAAAAAATCAAAGTATCACGTTACATTGTTAAAATGATATTTTGTGATCAATAAATAGTAAAAATGGTATTAGTGACTTTTAGGTTCTAAGACTTTAGGTTTAAATGTATTAGAACTTCATTATGTAATGTTGGCAAACCATAATCAAAACGTTTAGTCTTGTTTTAAACTTGCTCAAAGTGTTTTTTTGTGTAAAATTTGAATCGAGTGTACTGCAGGATTTATTGTGTAAATCTGCAAGGTTCGATCAATCGAAACTCGTGCAGATTGTTTTTCTGCAAAATTTCCAACTCAGCCCAAGCCTGTGTGACGTGTAGGGTTTTATGTTTTGCCTTAAGTATAAAAGGAAAAACCCTAGCCACGTTTTATGGTTGTTGTTTATGCTGTGTGTATGAATCTCTTGTGAGATCTAGAGGTGTTTGCCTTCATACATACTTAGGGTTATCAAGAATCAAGAAAGAAGTAGTCCATGGACTCGAAGCTGTCACGTGGTCGTGGTAGTAAGTTTCCTACTTGAGGTAGCAATAAGATGTTAGTGGTCTAAGTCACTATTGTGTAAATTTCAATTCTTTCACAGTGGATCTGTTTTACCTTGAGGATAGCTAGGTTAAATCCTCCCCAGGTTTTTTACCGATTTGGTTTTCCTAGGTTATCATATCGTTGTGTTCTTTATTTTATGCACTATTTCAATGATATGCTTTATCTGTGTTAATCTAAATCTGCATAATTTACCTAAGTTAATCACTTGGCTAAATAACTAGGTTAATCTGTTTGCGTTTAAGGGGTCTAAAAACGTACAGTGACACGTCCAAATGAAAGAGATGTTTTCTCTAATAATAAATATTTTTTGTAAACCCGGACCAGACTGACTGGTCCGACCGGGTTAACTAGGAATTGGTCCTTGGACCGGTTCTATAAGAATCTAGTTCAGCCATGTCATTATTTTGATAATAATTTCTATAAGAACCTAGTTCATCCATGTCATTATTTTGGTAATAATTGATGAAAAAATGCTACTGGCAGGACTTGAACCTACTTTCGGCAAATGAAATAACATCTCCAGCATGAAAACCATTGGGTCACGCACATTTTGTTGGTCAGGAATGAAAAATTAATAAATATAAACCAATTTAATTATCAAATATATTAAAAACTTAAATGACACATCATGGTTTGGTCTCAGTTGAACCTTAGTCCGACCTCAAAAATCTTGAACCTCTCCCTTTCCTAGTTCATTAAATGGTCCGAGTTTCAAAACCATGATAATAACTTGTTACCTTAACAAATTGCATGTGAAAAAATTGTCTTTAACATTGCTTGTAAAGAAAAAAAATCACTAAGAAAAAAAAAATCAAAGTCAATTGCCCCTAAAGGATAATATATATATATATAAACAAAAACAGATATGAGTCTTTGGAAGATATAATCATGAGAGTGCGCGCGCACACACACACACACACATATATATATGGGAAATGCTAACAAATGCCCTTAGGGTATTGGTTAATAATTCATTTAAAGAAAGTTTTTGTGGGAAAAGAAAAAAAGCAATTAATATTTTGACAGTTTTTTTCATTTCCCATAAAAGTGGTGTCAAAACTTTCCTAAAATAAATTGTTAACCAATGCCCTAAGAGCACTCGTTAGCATGATATATATATATATATATATATATATATATATATATATAAAGTTTAAAATTACAATTGAAAGTAGGTAAAAACATATATATTATAATGAAGTGTTTTATGCTAGAATGATGATCAAACATATATAAAGCAAGTAAGCAACACATGAATATCATGCAGGAATGGCCATTGAAGAGTAAACTTGATCCTAAGATCTATGGACCACAAGATTCAGCAATCACAACAGAATTAGTTGAATGAGAAATGAAAGGCTTAATGACCATTGAGGAGGTAGCATATATAACTGATAAACACTATGACCATTTATATATTGATTTCTTTCTCACATAAATTTGTATACATGCTAGGCCATAAGTCAGAAAAAGTTGTTCATTATAGATTACCATGATCTTTTTTTTTTTTGGTTAAAAGGTCATTCATTCAAAAACTAACTAGCCAACATAGGCAGAGTATTGGCGCATCGCCTTAAGTACAAACCATTCACATCATCATTTACAAAAGCAACCATATTTGGGGTGGGGGGTACATTAAAGCTTTCAAACTGCATTAACATAGTGCATCCCCTTTTCGCGAGCCAGTCTGCACATCTGTTTACTTCTCTAAAAGTATGGTTGATTGTGACTTGCCGAAACTTGCTTAAGAGGTACCTGCAGTCATTTAAGAGGGGTGAATATGCTGCAATGTGATTTGAGTTAGAAAGTAAAAGCTGAACAACAGTTTTGGAATCCAACTCTACTTCTAAACAGTTAATTCCCAACTGTAGTGCCATTTGCAGCCCATCTCTCAAGGCCCAAAATTCAGCTAATAAGCTGGTAGCGTGGCCTATTTTTCGAGCAAATCCTTTGATCCACATCCCTCTGTGATCCATGATAACTCCTCCATCACCTGCCCTTCTTGGGTTGCCCAAGGATGCACCATCAGTATTTAATTTAGCCCATCCCTCCCTTGGCTTTTTCCACCTGACTTAAGCTACCGTATAATACTTTTCTTTTGAGGCTTCCCCAACACAGTAAAAATATTCAATAGATTGATTAATGCAATAGGTATGAAGGCTCATATTCAGGGTAGTATTTTCGAACACCACCCTATTCCTATGCTTCCATAAATACCAGACAGCAAACGGAAATTGGATTCTCCATGGACATCCATTCACCATAATATTTGGATCACATAGACAGTTGCTTTGTAGCCAATCTAGCAGCTCCACTTGAAAGGAAGCTTGAAGTGTCATTGGAGTTTTTATATTCCTCCAAAACTCCAAAGCAAAAGGACATTCTCTCAAGGCATGACTAAGTGATTCTTTTGCATTTTTACAAATTGGGCAGATTGTATCACAATCCACTCCTCTAGCAGCAATGGTCTCCCTCAACGGCACACTTCTATGATGGCATAACCATAGAAAATGCCGTATTTTAGGTGTAGTATCAAGCTTCCAAATCCATCCACCAGAGAACTCAGGAGTTTGGTCTTTATCAGGCTTTGCTAATTTATAGGCTGAGGCCATACTGAACTTTCCATTGGGGGTATATTTCCAGCTGATAAAGTCTTTGCTTTCCCTAAATAAAGGGATGGGGATTGCATTGATTTTTTCCTTAATAGTGCTTGGGACCACAAAAGACAGCATTTCCCAATTCCAGCAGCCATCTTTGAACATCTCCTCAATGGTGAGTTTATCCTCATTATATTGCAGCAGGCCTTCAATGAATTCCCTCATTATGTCTCCTTTAACCCAAGGGTCCACTCAGAAATTGAGCTTCGAGCTCTTGCCTGCATTCCAATAGATTCCCTTTGCAAAAACTGGAAACCCTTGTTTGATGGCTTTCCATGTGATAGAGCATGGAAGTTTATCTGGATCCTTAGAATTGCTTCTTGTTTGGGAGCAATATTTGTTTAGGATCACTTTAGCCCTAAGTGCATCTTTCTCCATATAAAGCCTCCAATTCAATTTCGCTAGCAAAGCTAGATTTCTTGCCCTGGTTGCATGGATTCCGAGCCCTCCTTCCTCCTTGGCTCTAGTAATTTTACTCCATCCCACTAAATGCATTCTTTTCCTCTCTTATGTGGTGCCCCAAAGAAAGTCCCTATTTATTTTGTCCAATTTATCACATAGATGCGTGGGGAGGGCCGCTCCTTGCATGACATACGTTGGAGTTGCAGCCAACACTGATTTAACTAGCACTGTTCTTCCTGCAAAGGATAGAAAGTTAGCCTTCCATCCTACCAACTTACTTATGGCCCTATCGGCCACATAGTTGAATTGATTCCGATCTGAGCCTTTGTACTTCAAGGGGAACCCGAGGTACTTACCCAGGTTACTTGTGGCTTGTATACTCAGAGTATCACATATGCTTCTCTTTATACTATCTTCCACATTCTGTGAGAAATATACTCTTGATTTGTCAACACTAATTTTCTGGCCCGATTCACTGCAAAAACAGTCCAGCACTTCTTTAATAGCTTCACAGCCTTTTTCACTAGCTTTAGCAAAAAGGATCAAGTTGTCAGCGAAAAACAGGTGTGAAACCCCAATATTGTTTCTGGATGCCTTGATTGGAACCCAATCTCCCTCTAAACATTCTCTTTCAATGAGGGCTCCCAAGTATTCCATACAGAGAATGAACAAATATGGGGATAATGGGTCCCCCTGTCGAATACCCCTGGAAGGGTAGAAAGACTCCAATGAACTCCCATTAAAGAGAATAAAGTTGCTAGTGGTTGAAACACAACTCATGATGAGTTTTATTAATTGCTTTAGAAAGTGATAAGCAATAAGGACTTTGTGTATAAAATTCCACTCCAGCCTATCGTAGGCTTTCTCCAAGTCCACTTTAATTGCCATATAACCTTCTTTCCTTTTCTTATTATCTATTGAATACACCAATTCTTGGGCAAGCAAAATGTTGTCCAATCCTTTCTTGCCTGGGACAAAGGCTGTTTGTATTGGAGAAATCAGTTTATCCAAGTAAGGTCTGATGCGGCTAATGATGGTTTTGGTGATTAACTTATACACCGTAGTGCATAGACTAATGGGTCTATAACTACCAAGCATCTCAGGGTTCGGGCATTTTGGAATCAAAGCTATTAGGGTCTTGTTTAGATACTCAGGTATAACCCCAGATTGGAAGGCCTTTTTTACTTCCATACAGACTGTGTTTCTCACATCAAGCCAAAAACGTTGGTAGAAGCCAGCGTGAAAACCATTAGCCCCAGGAACTTTAAAAGGCTTAAGGGCCTAAAGACTTGTTTTAATCTCCACATCAGTCACCTCTGTACATAGCTTGGTTTTTTTTCCTCTTTTGATAAGAAACTATGAGAAAAGCAAGACACATTTGAAGAATTGGTAGAAAACTCAAGTTCAGTTGTGAAGAGTCTGCTAAACCCATCCAGGATATGATTCTTAACTTCCTCCATATCAGTTATCCATTCTCCTGCAGAATTCTTGATACTCCTGATCTTGTTTCTTTGCCTTTTAATTATGGTAGTGACATGAAAAAATGCGGTATTCTTATCTCCATGCATAGTCCAATTCAACCGAGATTTTAATGCCCAATATTCTTCCTCTTGTCTTCTAATAAGGGCATATTCTTCAATGAGATCTTTTTCCAGTTGCACTAGAAAATTGTTAGGATGATTGGCTAATGCTTTTTGGGCACCATTAATCCTTGCAATGACTCTCTTCTTTCTATTGAAAATATTTCCAAAAACATCAACATTCCACTTTTTGGTTTTCCTGGTGAAGTTGGTTATAGCTTCAAAAAGAGCTTGGTCCTGATCCAGTTATCTTTAATGAACCTAGGAAATTCTGGGTGCATAAGCCACATCGTTTGAAATCTAAAGGGCTTGTTTGAGCATATTGGAGGGGGTTTGTCAAGCTCAAGAAGGACCAGACAGTGATTAGTGAAGACTCAAGGTAGATGAGTCACCGAAGCCTCAGGAAAGGCAATCCTCTAAGATGGGTTTCCAAAACAGTGATCAATTCTCTCCAGAATTAAATCAGTAACTTGCCTAAGATTTGACCATGTGAATTTCGGACCTGAAAAACCCAAGTCCAGTAGATTGCACGCATCTAGGCATTCTTTAAATTCAAGGGCCCTATTAATATTCACCTGCCTTCCCCCATACTTATCTTCTCCACACAAGACTTCATTAAAATCCCCTAGAACTAACCAAGGCAGATTATGTAACTAAGCCACTTTCATTAAATTAGACCATAGAATTTTTCTTTCAGTTAAGCGAGGACTTGCATACACAGGTGAAATAATCCAGGTAAAATTAGATTAGCGTACCTTTGCAGTGGCGTGAATTTCTTGTTCAATGGATGAAAGAACTGAGATTTCTGCTTCTTCCCTCTTCCATAATAACCAAAGGCCACCAGCATAGCCTACTGTGTTAGTGGTATAGAAACCATCAAAAGGCAATTCTGCGATTATCCTTTCTGCCCGGTCTCCTCCAACCCTGGTCTCTGTGATCACCATAATTGAAGGTTGATGATTCACCATCATTTTCAGCACTCTATGCTTGAAATCAGCATTCAGAGCTCCTCAGCAATTCCATAATAGAATATTCATATTGAAATAATTTCCACATGGCACTTCCACTTGATTAGGCCTCATTGCAGCCTCCTCCATCATGCTTCATCCCAACTTCTTTAGAAACTCCTTGGATGCCATCCAATTCGGCTGCAACACGATCATATATTTCAGAATCCCAACTATTTCCTCCTTGCAGCAGATGAGGAGGTTGCAGTTCTTCACTGGGGTTAGGACTTGAAATAGCTTCATCGTTGGGAAATTGCCCATATGCCTCGAGGCCGTCCCTCTGAAATCTATTACCTTTTTCTCCTGCACCAGCCACCCCCATACGTCCAAGTGTGGTGATTACCATGATCTATTTTTACCATATGTGAGTAAAGTAAGACAAATTGAAGGCACAACTCTGTATGGGTCATGGACACTGCTCTTCCTAACCCCAGGTGGCACATTATGGCCCCTAGCCATTGAATTGACTCGGCCACCCATGGATGGGAAGCCACAATGGAAACAAGTTTTCACACCTTGTTGGGATTCTACAAGTGTATGGCTTTGGAGACTTGCCAAAGCTCATGTCCTTGCTCATGAGTCTAGTTATCACCAACAAGTTAGTCACTGGTATGTTTGATGAGAATGCAAAATGTCATATTTTTCTCCCTTAATGTTTAGTCTTTTATATTTATTTGGTGCCTAAATGTACTCATTATTCTTATATTTTGATTTAGGATGCAAATGGAGGCATTAAGTGCAAAACGTAGCTAATTGGGCGATTTTGGACAGCTTTGACATTGCTTCGTAATCTGGGCATAACTCTCTCATCCGAGCTCTGATTGAGATGATTCAAGATGCTATGGAACTCTAAGACAAAGCTCTACAACTTTCATGTTTTGAGTTTTGAGAGATACATGATGCATCAAGGTTGAAATCGGGCATGAAGTTGCTGCACCTACACTGTTGACGTTCTGGAATGTTCCTTTGCCTGCAATTCTAATTCGCAAATTTGATGTGGTTTATTTTTGGAAGCTTCCAGATCTGATGCACGAAAATTCCAGCTGAAAAACACCACTTTCCTAGTTATATTAGGACTTTGTTTTATTTTTAATATTTTTCTTTAATTAGTCAGATTTGAATATTATTATTGAGAATATTTTTAGGAGATTTTGTAGGCTTGAGAAAGGGGGAATTAATGTGTAAAAAGGGGAGGAGAAATCAGAATTGGACACACACGCCTCTCTCTCCCCTCTTCTCTGATTTTCTCCTTTGAGTTTTCATCATGACCTTGCGTGGCTAAACTTTTATATTTGGTCGAAGAAAACTGAAGCCTCGGAATCAATAAAACTATGAGATCTAATTTGTTTTTATTGTTCAATTTATGCTTTGAATATTGGATGTTCTTCTGTGCCTATTTTCATGATTGTCTCGTTCAAATACTAGGAGGCCTACTAGTTTATTATTCGTTGCAATCTACTGTTAGGTTAGATATCAAATCCGTAATTGTTTGATCTCTCTAACTTATGAAGCAACCAAGATTTAATGATTTGCTGTGTCAGTATATATATCATATACTCTTTTTAAATAAAAATTAAAAAAAAATAATTCTTCTTGTATGTTGCATGATTTTTTTTTTGGTTAACATAGGAAAACATATCAACATATACATCTTTTATTGATATTAAAACATCATCGCTCACCTTGTTTCTTTGTTACCTCACTCGCCACACCCCTTGCCAGTGTCACACATCTTTAGATTTGGCCTTATCAACATTGCTCACCACTTTGGTGCAAAAACGAGCCAAATTTGGGCCAGACTCAAAGAGGATTCTCGATCTCCCTCCTTCGATCGGCAACCAACCCAGAGCATAGTAAAATTGAGCGATTCAACAACGAATAAGAATAGGATTCTTTGTCGTTAATTTGACCTATTTCGGTTGGCGGCAAACTAGTGCTATTTGCTCTATATAAAAAAATTGTTATTTTAGTGTTTATGAGAGGTTTAATAGGCATTTTAATATGAATAGTGTACAATCTTTTTTTGAAAAATACATCCATTAAAAAAGAGTTAAATTTAACGGAATTTTGTAGCGACAAGAAATAACTTGTTAATTTTCAATATTTCAAAGAGATTAATTATTTCTCGGTTTCAAAGTTTAGAGGGGAGTACCCTACAGTTAAGAGGGGAAAGTGCCATTAATTCCTAAATCTTATAATGAAATTTGGACGATATTTGTAAGAATTTATGAATGGTTAGGATTGGTTGCATGTGGACAATAAGGTATGACAGTGATAGGCCAAAAACGAATTGACCCCTTGTGATAAATTAATTAATAAATTAATCAAGTTTATTAATTAATCAAATTAACATTCAAAGCACGTGGTAGCACAAACAAATCACCAAACAACTAAATATGCAGCGGAAAATAAATGACACGGTGATTTGTTTACGAATAGGGAAAATCTACACGGCAAAAACACCACCGGGTGATTTTCCGGTCACCACTCCCGAAACTCCACTATTATCACAATAAGCGATTACAAGTAAAGGAATCCCAAGTACCTTACCAACCTACAGTTGAATCCTTACCCCAATACCCAATTGGACTTATTCTATAGTGACAGTTCCCCTTTCGATGCACAGCTCCCAAGTACGTGACTAACCAATTGCGCGGATCCCAGTAGCGACTTCAATCATCAACTAAGAAGGTTGTTGGCTGCAAAGTTTTTTAGTTCATCCACACGATGAAGATCAAGAAGATGCTTGGTCACAAAACCCTACGGTGCACATACACAGCAACTTCTTCAAGAGAAAGAGATGAACTAGGGCAAGAACTTCGTCTCCGGTCACAATTTGCTTGAACAGAGTTTGCTCAATGCTTATGCAACTTGTGAATTGTTTGACGGTCCTTAAAACAATCTTTTTATATGTCTAGGGTTAGGAGAAAAGAAAGCCCAAAGACACATTCACGGATCCCAAGAAAATCATATCAGAATTCTGAAATTCTTAAACCTCGACAAATAGGAGGTGTCGAGTAGCTGTCGAGAACGTGTCGAGCACACGGGCTGAACAGCTTCCTTAAACCTCGACACATGCTAGCTGTCGAGTTTTAGTAATTCTGCACTTTCAGCTTGTTTTCTTGGACAGACTTGAAGGCTTCAACACTTGATCTTGAAACATGATTTCTTGAAGTACTTAAACACATCCTAAATCTACCCAATTACAAGTAAAGTGCGTTTTGTCAAAGGATTAGCCAATTACAT
The DNA here is from genome assembly GCA_028535165.1 of Quercus tomentella. Lineage (NCBI taxonomy): Eukaryota > Viridiplantae > Streptophyta > Magnoliopsida > Fagales > Fagaceae > Quercus > Quercus tomentella. The sequence continues at coordinate 7,100,345 of JAPQVY010000133.1, forward strand.
AAAATCATGACATATGTTCTTAATATGTGAAACACATATGTCCTAACAATCTCCCAATTTGGCAATCCGTGACAAAACCACAACAAACAAATGAACATATGAGAGAAGTCATAAATCACTCAACTCATATTCACTTGTTGAATACAATAAAATCTATCCTAACACAAACTCTTGAAAAATTTTGCAAGAAGAGAGTTTATGGCAAGTAGACTTTGACAACATGTATTTCTGAAACACTTTTAAACAAAACTCATCAAAGCATCTTTGTGTGAAACAGAAATAATAGATTGCATACAAGCAATAAGAAGCATGTGCATAAAGAGAGAAAAGAAACAACACATGTAAGAGTAGGTGAAAGAAACATACATCACATATATAAAGAAGATAAGTACAATGTATGTGTAAAAATAAATGGTCACAAGACCAAATGTACAAGAACAATGTATCTATAAAAGAAAGAAAAGAAAAGATACATAATAGCCTCACTACATCCCTCAAAACATATTAACACTTCCCTTAACAAAACGGTTCTATATTAACTCTCCTCCTAAGATAGACTACTTTCATATCCAAAACTACTTCCCCTTTTTGTCACGAGTGACAAAAGGTAAGAGTGTCAAGTAGACATCTCATTGGTAGAGCTAGCATCTCCATCATCATCATCCTCAGAAGCATCATCATCATCACCATCAAAAGAGGGTGGTGAAGGAGTAGCCTCGGGAGCAAATCCGCCCATGGTCGCCTGTCGTCGTGCAATACGGCCAACACGGACGTTCATCTGATACATCTCTATAGAGAGTGTATCTAGACGAGCATCCATGCGCTGAAGCTGTGCCATGATGTCTCCTAGAGTCACATCGCCTGAAGAAGAGGAGGGAGCAGATGTGGATGGAGCAAAATGGGATGGAGCTAAACGGGAGGGAGGAGCTGCTGAATTTGACTACCTCGACCGAAACTTCGCCTCGCTACGTTTAACGATAGCGTAGTCTATGGCACACATGACAGAAAAGTGGTCGGAAGTGGGAAAAGGAACAGAAAAATGGCGTAAGATCCTCGTGATAGTGGAAGGAAAGATGAGCTTATCACGGGACGTCGAATCTAGATGAACATCTATAATAGAAAGAATGAAATGAGAAGAGAAGTCTATAGTAAGATGCTCAAGAAGAGACAACAAAAACCGAGCACGAGGCTCTGTGATGGAGTTGTAATGAGAGAGTGGATGGAGTACAAAAGTCATCACTATGTTAATGAATCTAGGACCTTTAGCAAAAGGCCTACATGGTGTAAACTGACGATCACCCTAATCAGAAGGGCGCTCATAGAAAGCAACCATGAGCTCATCTTTGGACACAATCCGAAGACGCTCACAACTAGGATAGTTAGGAAACTCTATCCTAGGAACCCGAAGCACATCCGTAACACGCTGCGATGTGACAGGAATGCGTGTACCTCGAACGCGAGTGAAGAAAAGAGGTACTGAACGATCAATCTCGTGCATGTTGGAGTAAAACTCCTAGATAAGAATGAGAGGACAAGTGACCAGGACGTCACACAGTGACTCCCATTCCCGACTGTGAATGACAGTGGGAAGGTCAGTGTCGGCGAAGTCCGACAGAATGACTTGGCGTTCTGAATGAACACCTCGTCTAGAAAAGTTCTCCGAGAATGCCTTGTGGGCATCATCATCACGGAACCGAAGAGAGAGAGGAGTAGAATCAGAAGATGAAGAAGCTCCGAAATGAAGAGGGTTTCGAGCCGGAGTAGATTTACGCTTAGGTGCCATAGACACGACTAACGCAAATAGAGAGAGAGGGAGAGAAAGAAAGACAATCAGAAAAGTCCCAAGCAATTCAAATATAACAAGTATATTGAAAAGAGAGTACGTATTCATGGGAAATGCATGAACATATGAGATGTAAAAGAAATTGCATCATGGGCTCAGCCCAATCTAAACCTATCAGCACACAAACAGTTTGCACACATCTAAATGCATAACAATACTATTATAATGCTAATGTGATGCAATGTATGAGATTTTAAACTCATTTAAGTGAAAACCCAACCCAAATTTTCAACAATGACTCATCAATTTTGAAAAACCCCAAAATTTTTCAAAAAGCCCCAAACCTAGGTTTCAAAACATGAAATGCATGAATATGGAAGAGATTAGAAGCTTACCAAGTGAAGAAAATCTTGAAAAAGCTTGAAAAAACCTTAAGAATCAAGATTGGAGTGAGATGAGATTGTTTGGGAGAGAAAAAGAGAGAGCTATTGAGAGAGAGATCGAACGAAATGGGGTTCAGATCATACGAGGAGATTTAAATAGTGCCTCAGTAAATCTCAACAGATGAAGATGTCAAGAGGTGTCGAGCCATCTATCAAGGAAGGTGTCGAGAAAATGGTCTTCGACAAATACAAGTATCGAGGAGGTGTCGAGGAATAAATCAACAGATACAAGAACAGAAGCTCGATCGATCCACCAGGTGTCAAGAAGCTATCGAGGAGGCAAGAACTTTTTCGATCGATCCACCAGGTGTCGAGAAGCTGTCGAGATTGCGATAAGAAAAAGCTGAAAAAGCTCGACAGGCAGCAAGGTATTGAGGAGGTGTCGAGCTAGCTTTTAAAAGCAGTTTTTCGAGAAGTAAAAAACACAGACATGAATGCAATCCAACATGCAACTCAACCAATGATCCAATCAACATATTAAGCTCTCAAAATCATCTCTCAATAAAACTTTTAAGCATATGGATCTTCAAAAAACACACACGCACACTAAACAAGTCTAACCGATTTTATTTTTCAAAAAATAAGTCAAGACAATTTAGTGAGCATACATTAACACATGTAAAACCTTGTGATGGCCAAATCACATTGTACTTGCACATGTATCAAAAGTAACAAAGAATATCATGTGTTGTGTATGAAAAAACATCGCAAGATTGCATAAGTGTATACATGTTATGACGATTTAAGATATGAGAAAATCACTTTAACTCACACACAATCATAACTGCTTGATAGAGACTATCACCTTTGAGGTACTACCTATAACTCCCACATCTCCTAAAATACATGCTTGCAATCGTATTTAAAGCATTTTGATCTTTTTGCTTTTTATTTTTCTTTTAAGCAAATCATGCATGGACATATAAGAGATAGAAAAGAAATACCTAACGATGGTAAGCATTTGACATTCCAATTTTGCTATGCCGAGGCACACAATTGTTATTGTCATTGACACTGCACTTTTGCTATGTCGAAGCATACAAGTGTCATATTATGATTGATGGGCAACAGTGATGAGATGGTTATTTATGCCTTTCTCTTAGGATTTTTTTAGTCCTACCCATCAAAAAGAGTGATACGAGTGTTAAGTACAAGAGATAACTTAATCTTACTCATCACAAACAAGAGCCACAAAGCTCACTTGCTTAGTTGTGCATAGAGATGCTCATCTAAACTACAAAAGATACAAAGTTTAGAAAACTTTGTTTCAATGGCCATCCAAGGTACACAAGTACCAATGTACACAAAACACACACTGTTTTTGTATTTTTTTGTATTTTTTTTCAATTTTTTATATTATTTTTATATGAAAAACAAAACAAAGCAAAACTGAAAAATAATCAAACAAAAACATGTTAAACAAAGCAAAGCATAAAAACTAGACAGACTCAAAACTAGAAAGCAAAACACACAAGTAATGCACACACAAAAACAAGAAGAGAGAAAGAGAAAAGTGATAGAATCACTTGGAGCTCTTTTCCTTCCACACCTTGGAAGAACCTTTCCGTCTAGCAAACCCTTGAACTGGCGGTGAGAGGGAAGAATTAAAACCGTTCAAGTTCGAAAGGAACATGAGGGCTTTGAGAATATCTCCAAGAGGAGCAAGAGAGGATTGAAGCTGATTCTAGCTTCCAGATGCTATCATGTCGTTGCTCTGTTGAGTGGCTAACTGCTTATAGTAATTTGGTCGAGTATGACCGGCAACTCCATAATGATGACAGAGATGCTACTTCTTCCGTTTAGACTTTTAAGAGTTAGCCTTTTTAGCCCTAGGGGTTTTTACATCTTTCTTCTCAAGCTTAGGGGGTGCTCCTAAGATAGATTTACCCTTGTCTAAGTTCTCACTAGCTAATTCAGTTTTAATCTCATTGTTCTCAATTTTAACATTATTAGCAAGAGGAACAAAAACAGTAGTACTAGTAAAAGCAATATAGAGGAAGAGAGATCATACCGTAAACCTGTTTGATTTGAAGTAGATTTCTGAATGCTGAGCATCTCGTCAAGTTTCGCACTTGAAGTCCTCTCCAATTGAGCTCTGACTTGAAACAGCTCCGCTTCAAGTTTCTTGGTCTTTTCAGCCAAGAAATTGTTCTCTAACCTCAGTACTTCAATAGTCTGATTAGCCTCATCAAACTTTGTGGAAAGCTCCTCACGGTCAAGTTCCACATTACTGAGCTTCTTAGTGGTTAGCCTATACAGTTTCTCATGCTTCTCAAAAAGCTTGTACAGTTTCTCATAGGCTGTATGGATGTCATCTTGATCATCCATCTTTTCAAACTTGGATTCCACCAATTCCTCTTCTTCGACCACATCTTCAACAATCCCATCAGTAGGATTAACAGTGGCAGTGAAGGCATTCAAGATTCCGTCATCCTCATTGTCAAAATCATCCTCAGGCTCGGTGTTGCTCAAGGTAGCAGCAAGTGTCTTGCTCTTCCCAATACTCTTGAGATAAGTAGGACACTCATGTTTCATGTGACCGAAGCCTTGACACCCAAAGCACTTAAGTCCTGCCGAAACAGTGTACTGACCGTCATCCCTTGCATCCTTCTTCCCTTTATCTTGGCTCTTATATTGAGAAGAACTGGATTGCCTACGGTCCTTGTCAAAGCCCTTCCCATTGGCATTCTTCATGAATTTCTTGAACTGCCTGGTGATGTAGGACTTCATCTTGGAATCTTCATCGTCGGAAGACTCATCTGTGTCACTGCTCTTGGCCTTCAAAGCCATGCTCTTGCCTTTACCCAACTTGCTTATTCTTGTTAACCCTAGCTCGTAGGTCTGCAAGTTTCCAACCAGCTCAGTCAAAGGTATCTTGTCAATATCCTTTGATTCCTCTATCGCCGTGATCTTGGCATGGAATCTCTCGAGTAAAGATTTGAGCACCTTCCTTACAATCTTGGGTTCAGGAATGGTTTCCCTAAGATTGAAGGCTAAGTTCACTATGTCCTTTAGCTTGGCATAGAACTCATCGAATGACTCATCCTCCTCCATCTTTATCTCTTCAAAGCTTGTAGTGAGCCTCTGAAGCTTTGAATCCTTGACAGCCTTTGTACCCTCATAGGTTGTCTGGAGGATAGTCCATGCTTCCTTAGCAGTTTCAGTAGAGGATATCTTCTTGAACTCCTCATTGGTGACCACACTGAATAAAGCATTCAATGCCCTGCTGTTGAAGTTTGCCGCCTTGATCTTGGCTTCATCCCAATCAGTCGGCGCTTCCTTTGGCTTAGTCCAGCCAATCTCGACAACTTGCCATACCTTTTCATCTAAAGACTGCAAGAAAGCTCTCATGAGTACTTTCCAGTATGCATAGTTAGTGCCATCAAATAAAGGAGGTATAATTAATGACTGTCCTCTATCCATGACAAATAGGGGTCAATGGATCAACACAGCAAAGATTAAACCTAATCAGAGTGTGCCTGCTCTGATACCACTTGATAGGCCAAAAATGAATTGACCCCTTGTGATAAATTAATTAATTAATTAATCAAGTTTATTAACTAATCAAATTAACATTCAAAGCGCGTGGTAGCACAAATAAATCACCAAACAACTAAATATGCAGCGAAAAATAAATGACACGGTGATTTGTTTACGAATGGGGAAAACCTACACGGTAAAAACAACACCGGGTGATTTTCAGGTCACCACTCCCGAAACTCCACTATTATCACAACAAGCAGTTACAAGTAAAGAAATCCCAAGTACCTTACCAACCTACAGTTGAACCCTTACCCCAATACTCAATTGGACTTGTTCTGTAGTGACAGTTCCCCTTTGGATGCACGGCTCCCAAGTACGTGACTAACCAATTGCGTGGATCCCAGTACGCGACTTCAATCACCAACTAAGAAGGTTGTTGGCTGCAAAATTCTTCAATCCATCCACATGATGAAGATCAAGAAGATGCTTGGTCACAAAACCCTACGGTGCACATACACAGCAACTTCTTCAAGAGAAAGAGATGAACTAGAGCAAGAACTTCGTCTCTGGTCACAATTTGTTTGAACAGATTTTGCTCAATGCTTATGCAACTTGTGAACTGTTTGACGGTCCTTAAAACAATCATTTTATATGTCTAGGGTTAGGAGAAAAGAAAGCCTAAAGACACATTCACGGATCCCAAGAAAATCAGATCAGAATTATGAAATTCTTAAACCTCGACAGATAGGAGGTGTCGAGCAGCTGTCGAGAAGGTGTCAAGCACACGGGCTGAACAGCTTCCTTAAACCTCGACACATGATAGCTGTGGAGCTAGTTGTCGAGCTTTAGTAATTCTGCACTTTCAGCTTGTTTTCTTGGATAGACTTGAAGACTTCAACACTTGATCTTGAAATATGGTTTCTTGAAGTATTTAAACACATCCTAAATCTACCCAATTACAAGTAAAGTGTGTTTTGTCAAAGGATTAGCCAATTACATAAAATCATGACATATGTTCTTAATATGTGAAACACATATGTCCTAACAGACAGCACGGGGAAACTATTGAGTTTTTCTTTTTCTTTTTCTTTTTGTCATTCTAAACGTACGTGGTCGGTGTTTATTGGTGCAATCCTTGTGATATAGACTTCAAGAAAATTAGAAAATCTTCTAGTTGTTTGACATGTCTAAAACGCTGCAAGTAGAAACAAAACAAACAAAACTCCAATATTGTACCATTCATGTCGACCGGGTTGATTACCCCTTGCCATTTCTAGTTGCATCAATATAATATACATATATAATTCATCGACCACCCAGAATTTTTAATTTCTTTCAACTTCAGAGAGTTTGCGTCTAAAATAGGCATCCAACACGTTAATAGGCCCACTAAAATATATCGACCTTCACAGTTGCATGTGTTACTCCATAAGACAATCACAACACGTTTTTTCTTTTTGTGTGATGGGCATGGGACAAACACATGACGTTAAGACAACGTATTCTATATTGATTCTTGCAATATAAATGTATATAAGTTGGTTATGAGTTATGACTCTAATGCATGTTTATCGTGAAGTACTTCTAATAATTGAAATCGGTTACTGGTTATGATGGATAAGTAGATTTGACTTATTTAAAGGTTCATATTGCTAACCAAATGAAAGACCTAATAAAGAATTTTTGCACTAATCGCGATTCACTTGTTTAGTGGGAATGTTATATTGGATTTGATCTTCACATTAGCATTCTAAAACTAAAGAAGAACAACATCAACATCGACGCTAGACATTGCATTGATGTTTCCTGAATAAGCTATATGGTGCATGAGTGTGATATTCTCCGGATCATTTGAATTGGATTAAGATTGTATAAGTGTGTAGTGCAAGCGTGTGTTGGAACTTTGATTATAATTTAACTAGTCATTTTGAGATATAATGCTCATATCTTAGGTGGTGACAATCTGGTATCAAAGTTTAGGTTTTAATCTTTAAGGAGTACTCTCAAGCTAGCTCTTTAATTTTGTAAGGCTGGTTCTAAATATGCCTATAGCATCCTGTTGCTTATATGCATAATTTTACTTTTTTTTTAGCCAAATATGAGTAATATCTATAAACTTATAAGTGTGCTTTGCCAAGGTCTTTATTTTTTTTTTATAGGTGCTTTGCCAAAGTCTTAGCTTTTTTTTTTTTTCTCCAAGAAAAAAAAAAAAAAAAATTGTAGCTAAGACTTTGACTTGGATCGATTCTGTATTATCTCGAATCATTCTTTGACATCCTGCCTAAAAATCAATGCTCGATAGACTACCAATATATGTTTCCAAGTCGTTCACGTCATCACAAAGCTTATATAGAGTTTATCAGTACGTAAGTGCTACTTTGACATAATCTAGTGCAGTACTGCAATCTCTACCGACCAATTCGAATTTTCAATACTTATTTGAAAAATGCACGGCATCATACAACTTTCTTGTACTCATATTACATGTCTTGTCAATTAAACCATATTTGGTATTTTGATTTGATTTTCCTTTTATACGCACTAGGGTCATGTAGGAAAAATTAAGTGGATGGTGTGCTATACCATTATGCTTTGATCTTTGTTTGGTGGCAAATTGGCAATGCGTCACGCTAAGATAATAGTTGATATTATACTGTTTTTTTTTTTCATGCATTTTCACACCCTTAATTATTATTAGAGCTGCGAATTAAGTAATAAAGTCTCTATAAGGGATTAAAGATATATATATATATATATATAGTTATCCTTCAAAAAATGAAATTTAGGCATGTAATCTAGGACTAAAAATGTGTATGACCCAAAGAAAATAAGAAACAGCTACAAAATGTGGACAACTGAAAGTTCAAAGTTGCATTAAAATCCAATCAACGTCTGATTGTGTGGTCCTTATTGTGGATTGGGAACTCCCAAAAATAGAAAGGAGTAAAGGACCATAATATTCCCATTTTTTCATACTTTATGTCTCAAAACTCTCTTGAATATGGATAAACGTCTTTTGAATTTGCTTTCTACCCCAATCAAGATAATGCACTCTCAGAGTTCATACTAAATGAGAACAAATTTGGTTCTCATAGGCAAACTAGTTAACAATAGCGTGTTATCATGGCCATGAGATTTTTCAACGTCCCATTTCTCTATATATATAAGTCCTTAGCCCTTCCCAATTCTTGTGCAACAATTGTGTACTTTCCTTCACCATCATATAGACAAATACTCACACACACAAAGTTCCTTAGTAAAAATGTTCATAACACAACTTCACCAGTCACATTCCTCTCAAAATCCATTCCTATTGCACTTGCACAAGACATTCATTGAGGGCAATTGCAATGGGAAAGGGAATGGGAATGCTTCACGTATAATCTCAGTGCACCACTCATTTCACAAAAAGGCCAAATATGTTGGAGTTCGCTCCATGGCTAGTAACATAAAAGCTATAGCAAGCACTGCTAGAGAAGAGGCTAGTTCTGTGAAAGCCATTGTTATTGTGAAACCTACTATTGGTGGATTACTTTCAAACCTTGGGATAGACAGAGGGCTAGATGATATAAAAGATTTGCTTGGTGAAACACTCGTCTTGGAGCTTGTTAGTACAGAGCTCGATCCTAGTAAGTGCTGATTCAACGATAGTATAGAAAGAATCTGTCGTTATTCCTGCATAGTTCTCTCTCTCTTTCTTTTTGAAAAAATATTAGCTCATGAGATTGTTTATGAAATATCTATATTTAAAAGGTATTTGGAAGCCCATGGCTCCTTCAAATATAAGACAAGTGCTACATGAAAGATGAAACCATCTTATGAGATACTTTTTCTTTTGATGAAGACCATAACTTTAATTCAAATGATATTTCTTTTTTCAATAAGAATAAGTAGAAGGTAAGGTGATTGTGAGTTCAAATTTTATTGAATGAGTCATGAGTGTGTCTTACTAATAAAAAAGTCCATCTTTTTGTCCAAAAAAAAAAAAATTCCCACATATAACAATCATATTCAAATATATAGTCCAAATAAGCTTCATCTTTAATTGGTCAAAAACCCGAAAAAGGACACTAAAAGTCAAAAGCTTGTATATCACATCATTCAAAACAGCTTGAAGTGGCTAGTCCCTACTTAATTGATCTGATTCCGCAATTATAAATTCTTGCATTTCTACCCCACCAAATATATGGTATACCATGGCAGCCAAAATAAGGTTTAGAACCGAATGCTTCAACTACTCTTTACTTTTGAAATTGGAATTTGCTAATTTAGCTCAATATTCCAATCATGATTTGGTCTTCTAATTACATATATTTGTTGAGAAGAACATTTTACAATCACATAGTGATTGATGCAGTCAAAATGTATATGGCAACTTTTCTCCATTCTGCTTTTACAGAATCCACATAACATATTTCTACCATATCCTAACTTTCAAGTTCATCTTTTAAGTATTGAGCCAACAAATAAACATGTTTACGCACAACTTTGGAAAACCATATTAGTTTCACTAAATGTTCACCACATACTAAAACTAACTATGTACAAACTCCGACATTCTCACAAACCTAAAACCCCAATACAGCCGGTCTTTCTTGCTCAGATAATAGACAAACTCTCAATTCACAAACGTAGGTATTATTTAACCTCAAAAGAACTATTAAAATAAAAACTTGAGCCAATTTTCGACATAAACACAAAGTATACTTAGAGTTTGTTTGAGATCAAATGAAAAGTTCAGCTTATTTGATTTTTTATCTTCTTTTTGGTACTAGTCATGAGGCTCATTGCACTTTTTGGTATTATTCATAGGTCTCATTGTACTATTCAGCTAGTTTTCAATTTCAACTAAAATATGTTATTCTCAGACAGACTCTTAGTGCAACTTTTGTTGACGTTAAACCACTTAATATATATTTTATTTTATAAACATTTTGAAACTCTTATAGTCAACCATGATTAAAGTTACACATTTTATTTATTCTAGACATGCACACCAAATTGTATATAAATAGAATGTTATTTATTATATATAATAATATGTAAATTGATATTTATGTATAATTTTAAAATAAAACAACTTGAAAATTAAAAAATTTATATATAATATAAGTATTGATCATTGATCAACAACTTGAAAATTAGACATTAAATATTTTGCAAACTTGGCTTATGAAGAGTATAAGAAGATAAGGTAATTAATCCAACAATGAATTCATAAAAAAGCTTACTATAAAATTATTAAAGGATCATGTAAAATTAGAAAGACATGTTGTAACTTAAACCAAACACACACTAATATTGTGATATTTATGTAACTCATTCTTTGCATAATGATATAATATGGATTTAGTGATATTTCCGTAAACTATATGTAATTTATTTGACTGTTTTGAAGATACTGGATTAGAGAAGGATACAATTAAAGGATATGCACACAGGACTAGCCAAGAGGAGGCAGAGGTGAAATATGAGTCCAGTTTTGAAGTTCCGATAGATTTCGGGCCGATTGGGGCTGTTTTTGTAGAGAATGAGCACCACAAGGAGATGTATCTTCAGGATATTATCCTCAATGGCTTCCCTAATGGTCCCGTTTGCGTGAATTGTAATTCATGGGTTCATTCAAAATATGACAATCCTCAAAAAAGGGTCTTCTTTGCAAACAAGGTCCACCTCTCTCTCTCTCTCTCTCTCTCTCTCTCTCTCTCTCTCTCTCTCTCTCTCTCTCTCTCTCTCATAAGCATATTTTATACATACATATATACAAACATATAAATAGGATATAAACTCGAACTAAGCATCATATTTACAATTTTATTCACAAATATATTATTATATTTGAATTTGGTTCATTTAATAATTGAGTTTAAATTTTAGTTTGACATTGATTTGTTGATTAAATAAATGAGAATAAATAATTTTATTTTTATTATTTTTATTACATTAAATACGAATGGGTTATAAATAGGCCTTTATATATATTATTTGTTTCCTAAATTTAATATTTAATAATAATGGTAATTATTAATAGGAATTTTTATGGTTGTATTAGTATATCGACCTAACTATTTTTATTATTTAAAGAAATTTTGACATGACTATTCTAGTAAAGGTTTTAAATATAAAATAATTATTTTGAGATATATATATATATATAATAGAATTTAAAATTTATATATATATATATGTACATATATTATATAAATTATAGATTATAAGTAACCCTACAGCAGGTAACCCTATAACAAAGTTAATTTATGGATTATCAATTTCCCATATACTAGATTCTATTAAAAAAAAAAATCCATACACTATGTAAGTGCAAGTGGTCCTTTCATTTCACACAATTTTTTTTTTTTTTTAATAAAAAAGGTGGTCCTTTTATTTCACAGAATTTTGTTTTAAAAAAAAAGTGGTCCATTTCTTTTCTTTGCCCTCATTAATATTGAATGGTCCATTTCGAAATATGTCTTCATGATTGGACTATTTTCTGAATTCAGTTTTTAAAATTAACCAAGTCATAGAATAATAAAAAGCCAATTAAACAACCACAATTGTTATTTTTTTTCCCTTAAATTTTGCATTCCATATCTTTCTTATTTTTGTAATAAAGACAAAACATCACAGCCAAATGTGTGTGTCTTTTCCTGGGATATGTGAGTCATAAGGATAGAGTACAAAATTTAAGATTTCCCATATCTCTTTTCCAGCTAATAGTCACAAATTTATGATCCGACTTTTCAGTGTATTATCTTCAAAAATATCCACGCACTTGAAACACCATGATTGAATATCATGCATAGGATCAACCAAAGAAAAAAACATGAATGCCAAGCATAATTCTAATTATAACCATTTGCATTATTCTAGCGAGATGTGGTCCAGCATAGACTTTGATCCAAGACTTTTAGAGGAAAAGTAAAATAAAATTTCATGCATGTCAATGGTAACTTAACATATATGGGCACATTTGTATAAATTATTGGAAAAATGTGTTCTAAGTTTAAAATATTTTCCTCGCTAATATTCATCACCAAAATAGATTTTGTTGTAGTGAATGAGCGTTTGTAAAAAAAACTATAAAAGGTTGTGGTTGCAAAATAGAATTTTGAACTTTAAAAATGCTATTTTAATCTACCAAAATGCCTAACTAAACAAACCCTATATTGTGTTCTTATATTAAGACTTTCCTATTGATTTTTCTTTTGGATTGTGGCATCGAATATGTTTGGTTGTGGAGTAGTCATACTTGCCATCACAAACACCAAGAGGACTGAGGAATCTAAGAGAAGAAGAGCTTGGGATTTTACAAGGTAATGGCCAAGGAGAGCGCAAGAGTTTTGAGAGGGTGTATGATTATGATACGTACAATGATCTTGGAGATCCTGATACTAGTGTAGATCTTAAAAGACCAGTACTTGGTGGCAAAGAGCACCCTTATCCTAGACGTTGTAGGACTGGGCGCCCTCGGTGTGATACAGGTACCAAATTACTATATATACATTCAATTTTTACTTCTTTTGCAGGATTAATGGCCATTGAATAAGAGCTAGGGAAAACAAAAACCCTAAAAGCAAAATAATTTATACTTTGGTAAATATGTTGGACAGAAGTGTTGGAAATATGACACTTGGATATTGTCAATGTCACCTCCAATCAATGAAAAAATTATTAAGATCATTATCTTCTATGTTTCTTTTCAATCAATGACTCCTCAAAGTATGCATCTGACATATAGTTGGTAACCTGTCATGTATTATGTTCCTCTCTGTCTCTGGCAACATATTTCTAAAAAGATTCATTAAAACAAAAATAATGAAGGCCAGCCTTCTTTGTTGCCTGGGTGGCGCCACGTTTGAAAAACATTATAAATTTATAATGGGTTCGACTAAGGGCACACATTAATTATTTATTTTGAAAATTTTTTTATGGAGAATTGAAAAAATTGTCAAAATAATTAATTACTTTTTCTTTTTTCATAAAAAGTTTCTTAAAATGATTTACTAATATATGCCTTAAGGATACACGTTAGTAAATTCCATTTATAATAATGAGATATAAGTAGGATTTTGGATTTTCTTATATCCAAGGGTTTTAGAACATTATAAATTTAAGAAAAAAACAAATGGAATGAAATAAAATATTGTTACCCTATAAATTTAACCATTTTCCAGTTAACTTATCAAAGTAATTGACTGGATGGTAGACAATTACTTTTATATAGAGTCAACACTCACAATAAACTCTTTACTTTAACAAGTTGTGCTAAAATTTATGTAATAGACTAACTCTTTATTTTCTAAAAGTCTCTTTGAGATGTTTATAGGGTTTTTTCATTTTTTTTTTTAGGGTTCAAGAAACAAAAATTAAATATAATAAAAGAAAATAAATTAGCATAAGTGTAAATTTAGCCCTTTCATTCATATATTTGATCCTAACCTATGAACAATTGTGTTATACATACATAGATCCATTGTTTGAGAAAAGGGGGAGCAATATTTACATTCCTAGAGATGAAGCATTCTCAGAAGCAAAGCAAATAGCATTCTCAGCAAAGACTGTACGCTCAGCGTTGCATATAGTAATACCAACCCTAGAGGCTGCAATCATTGACGAAGACCTCGGATTCCCCAACTTCGCGGCTGTGGATTCACTTTTCAACGAAGGAGTTAAGTTGCCTAGTCTCAAAAACGATAACAAAGGGTTTCTCAAAACTCTTTTGCCCCGACTAGTCAAGGCTATAACTAATACAGCAGACGATGTGTTGCGCTTTGAGGCCCCAGAAACAATGGACAGTGAGAAAACAAACTCATATGCTATCTTTGGCATTGCAATTTATATTTCTGTTACTCTTTCTCTAATTAATTAAATGCTTTTTGAGCATGTAGGAGACAAATTCTTTTGGTTTAAGGATGAGGAATTTGCTAGGCAAACTCTTGCTGGTGTCAACCCACATAGCATAAAGTTGGTCACGGTATGATAAATTGACATTTACTTCCAAAGCATTGAGCATAAGTGTCCATACTCCTATGGTATGGTGGGCACATATAAACTTTTTTTTTAACAATATATACAACCAAAACAAAAGATCGAAGTGTCCCATTACACTGTTAAAATGATATTTTGTGATTAATACATAATAAAATGGTGTTAGTAATGCGTTCATATAAAATTGATGTTTACTCTAACGATAACTTGTTACCTTAACAAATTGGATGTGAGAAAAATTGTCTTAAACATTGCTTGTAAAGAAAAAAAAATCAAAGTCAATTGCCCCTAAATGAAAAAAAAAAAATATATATATATATATATATAATCATGAGAGCACATATATTTGCATAAAATTTTAAATTACAATTGAGATTAGGAAAAAAAACTATTATTATAATGAAGTATTTTTATGCTAGGATGATGATCATACATATGTAAAGCAACACATGAATATCATGCAGGAATGGCCATTGAAGAGTAAACTTGATCCTAAGATCTATGGACCGCAAGATTCAGCAATCACTACAGAATTAGTTGAACGAGAAATGAGGGGCTTAATGACCGTCAAGGAGGTAGCATATATACTGATACACACTATGACCATTTATATATTGATTTTTTCTCACATAAATTTGCATACATGCTAGGCCATAAGTCAGAAGAAGTTGTTCATTATAGATTACCATGATCTATTTTTACCATATGTGAGTAAAGTAAGACAAATTGAAGGCACAACTCTGTATGGGTCACGGACACTGCTCTTCCTAACCCCGGATGGCACATTATGGCCCCTAGCCATTGAGTTGACTCGGCCACCAATGGATGGGAAGCCACAATGGAAACAAGTTTTCACACCTTGTTGGGATTCTACAAGTGTATGGCTTTGGAGACTTGCCAAAGCTCATGTCCTTGCTCATGAGTCTAGTTATCACCAACTAGTTAGTCACTGGTATGTTCCACTTCTAAATTTTGTTTACTATTTGTTATAGACACAATATTTTTTACTTTTTCATCATTGTTTTTATTATTATTTTATTTTTATACAAGATAGAAATTCTACTTTAGCCTAATTTAAGTGTATATGTGTGTGAAGCTCCCTTCTAGAGACTTGAACTCCGGCATTTTTGCTCTCCCCCTCACACCACATAAACACTTATTCTTGTGGAATGACTACCACACCAAGAAAGTGTGGTGGTTCATTATTGTTAATATGGTCTATCATGATTGGAGCAACATTACATTCACTTGAATTCACCATTGAATAATTTTTATAACATCACAAAAAACTGAAAGTTCAAAAACGTGTAAAAACACCTTTGAACGTTTAGACCCCCAACTTACAACTTAACCAATTCAAGTAATATGTCAAACAACAAGTGTGCGGAAACTTAACATATGCTATAATATGAAATAGGTTAAAAACTATCTAAGCCATAACAAAATAAAATCCACAGCAGATAATAAAAAGGCAAAGATAGAGAGGAAGGAAGATGCAAACACAAAGACAACACGCAATGTGTTATCGAAGAGGAAACCGAAGCCCTCGGCGTAAAACCTCTCCGCCGCCCTCCAAGCGGTCAATAATCCACTAGAAAATGTAGTTGGGATACAAGGACAGCAATAGACCCTCCAAGCCTAATCTACCCAGTGCACCTAAGCCCTCCAAGCTTCTTGCTCCAACGAGGTTGCGCCGAACCTTTTTCTTTTCTAGCTTCCCGGATTCCGCTACTAGACCATAGCATCAACCAATGAAGATTGGTTCCTTCCTAACTGCTTCCTAGAAATCCAAACAACTGTCTCACAATGATGATGATGGTGAGAACCAGGTCTGGTATAATGCCTCTCAAGGATTTGACAATGGAGAGGAAGAGAGTTGGGGAATTTGGAGAGACTCTAAGGTATAGATTGTGGGTGAATCAATCTTGTTTTTCTTTAGGGTTTCTCTCTCAAAATTCTCTCTGGAAGCTCTCTCTCAATCGTGGGTAAAAGGGGTATTTATACTAGAGTGGGAGAGGAATGTGAAACGTCAGGTTTTACAAAACAGGGGTGGCTCGCGGCTTGACCTCGCGGCTTGACCAAGTCGCGAGATCCAGTCGCGAGATAACCGTATGGCCAGTTGTCCTGTTTTGTCCTGTAGTGCTCTAGCTGGCATGACTGTTCACCTTCCAGCATGCTTGGCACGTGTGCTGCTTCTGGCGGCTTGCAGCCGCGAGTCACCCGCGAGTCCCAGCCGCGAGTCTCTGTTTTCTTGCACACTCTTGAGCAAACTTCACTCTATCTCACTCACTACCCTTACATCAAACCCACCTAAATACAGGGTTACTAAATGCTGAATTACAAGCAAATTTGGCACGGAATAAAGCCAATTAGGTGGTTGAATAAATTCAATCTTACAATCTCCCCCTTTGGCTATTCCGTGACAAAACCCTAAAACAGACTCTAGACTTAACATGTGAGTTGGGAACAGTTGAACAAAACTCACTCACACCTAACTCTAGAAACTGTGAGGCACTTGAATCATATGAACATAATACTCCTGAAACACAACAATACACCATGATCATTGTAAGCAGAAAAATTATAAAATGCATATGAAACAGGCAATATGTGATCAAGCAAAGATGGAGTTAAGAAACAAGCCATGGCTTGATCAACCAAGTGAGCACCACAAGGTAGTGATCACAGTGCTCATTCACACTTGGAATGAACACAAGGACATACAAGTTAACAAGCACAAGGCAAGACACTTGTATGTTCAACACTCAACCAATGCATAACACACAAGGTATATGCATCTAGGAACAATCCTACAAGGGCACAAGAGTGACAGTACAAATATCAAAATGCAGAACATTTAGATCAGAGTACTGATTTCAATCATAGCATAAAGGCTGCAATTAGCAAGGTACAAACCATAAAGCCTACAAACTATGCATAAAACATAAACCCTAAAAGCTTACAGAAGCACATGGGTACAGATAACAAAACATCCTGAATAACATCATCAAAATATGTTAAAGTTTAAACCAAGAGTATAGATAAGAGTTAGAAACAACTATACACCAAAACACAGTGTATCAAACCCATAAAAGACTAAGAGTACTCAAAACATAAACATATATAAACAAAGTCTTTGTAATTGACAACTCCCCCTTAACACATTACTCCCCCTTAAGATCTGCTTTTCTGCTTCTCAATCAACAATGTCATCATCACCAGAAACATCTCCCCCTTTTTGACAGGAATGGCCAAAGGGTCACTGTGCAGGCTGAGTGGTGAAGCTGTCAAGTTTTGCAGACAAAACATCAATCTGGTCCTGCATGGCTCTCATCCTCTCAGAGTGCTCAGTCTGGATTTCTCTGATCCCATCAAGTCTTTCCAGAATGATTTGGAAAGCATCTGGAGGAGTATCTGAAGCAGTTGATACTCTGGGTCTTTTGCCACTTCTCCTGGGTGTTGAGGTTGATGCATGCCCTGCTGCCTCTGCTTCAGTATCCATTGGAACACCTTCTCCTTCATCACCTTCATCTTCTTCTCCTGGAAGCCTAACACTTATTCTTTTGCAAGTAAGCTTGTTAATTGCAGAAGGTGTGGACATGGGACTGATGTCTTGAGGGATTGGAACACCCTTACTTCTAAAAATCCTCATCAGCAAGCTGGGAAAGATCAATTTTGGCCTAGAGGTTGTTCTTGTCTCATCCACAATAGTGTCATATATGTGGGAACTTATGTCTATGAAATTCTTTTCTTTGAGGTCCATCAGAAAGATTGCTCTAGCACAATTGATTGTAGTCAACTTCTTAATGGGATAGAGGTTAAACATCATGATGATTGTTAGGCACCTCATGTCTACTGGAAAGGCAGTGGTATTCAAACATTTCCCTTCTCTCTGCCCACCTATCTTTTGTTGAACTTTTTCAATAGAAACACTCCTATCCTTGTAGTTGATAAATTCCTCATCTTCTAATCCTTCAAGACCTAATGCATCATCTATGACATGTGCATCCAAAATGAATTCCTTGCCTCTAACCCAACAACTTAACTCATTCTCCCTTATCACAGCATTTGAGTAAAATTCCCTAATCAGGGGTTCACACACTACAGGGAAATCACACAGAAGCTTTTCCCATCCTCTTCCTTCAAAACAACCGGGGATAAAGGTTTGTCTCAAGTCCTCCAAATCTACAAATCTTTCTTGAATAATTCCTGCTTTCAAGAAGTTATCCTTGTATCTCTCAAAGTGATGAACTGACCTAAACAGTTTAGGATCCATTTTCAATCTTTTGTCAGCCTTCTTTGCAGGAGTTTTCTTCTTAGGAGGAGAAGGAGCCATCTGTGAACAAGCAGAAGAGGCCACAACAGCATAGAGGAATATATGTGCAGAACAAGTCAGTACCATGTAGTTTAACAAAGAGATCTCAGACAAACAAATTAACTTTGAACACTTAAATCATAAGCTTCTTAGAAAAATCACATGGATAAACAAGCCTAAGATAGGAAATATACAAAATCATCAGATATAGATATCATCCTAGAGGCAGATAATGGGAAATGATAAGGCTCATAACCAGCATTGTTAAACTAACAGATGCACCCAACAGATTAACACAACAGAACATGCACAACATCAAACGGAGCATTTTGGGAACAACACACAGCTCAATATCAGATAAAATAAAAGACACACTTAGCTAAGCACAGGATGAAGACAACTAGGAACAAAACAAACTTTAGCAAGATCATGAGCAAGCTAAGCATGAACACAGAATAATAGTCGAAACACAAACCCATTTCTAAATCACAGACATAAGAAAAAAATCAAGGGGAAAAACACAAAATTAAGTAGAAATGAGTTCGAAATTGAAAACCCATACCTGTGACATGAAGAATTTGAGCAGAAAATGTGCAACAATGGAGATTGAAAATGGGAGCACGGAGTGTTTGGGAAGGAGATGTTTTAGAGAGAAAATGAACAGTTATTAAAGTTCGAGGGAAAACTGAAAAAGATTTAAAAACTGCTCCTTTTTCTGCCAAACACGCGATTTTCGCGACTTGATTAAGTCGCCACAAAGTCGCCAGATCAAGCCGCCAAAGCACTTAAGGATAAAAATTTGAAAAAATTTTTCTAAGTGTTTTTCGCGACTGGAAGGTATACCCGCGAAAGAGTCGCGAGATGAGCCGCGAAAATCTCTGAATAACCTCGCGACTGGACCTTTCACTCGCGAACAAGTCACCAAAAATGACCAGCGAAGATGCGACTGAGGCTCGCGACTTGAAATACCCGCGACTGAGCCGCCAAAACAGGGCAAAACTAGAGTTTTGAAATTTTCAGATTTTTCAACCAAAATACTTTCCAAAAACACTTAAAACACTCAAAAAATCTTTTTGTGCTTGATTTAACAAAGATTGAGCATGTGAAAACACATTTTATCAAGTACAATCACACAAATGAATATGGCATTTATTGAACATAAACTTGTGTGTTATGTGTGGATATCAACAATGAGATAGTCCTTAGTCTAATGTGAAGCTTCAATGATTAATTCAATCAAGACATACACAATTAGCACTAGATTTTGTGACCCATCTCAATTATAGAAGAATGTATATATGACCTCCCACAAAAACTTGATAAAATAACTTGGAGCTTTACATTTGACTCCACAATTAATCAACATTTGATCTTTTTGATCTTTTGAGGCAATCACCTCTCATTGTGAGAGTGATAGTTGACATTTCCTTTTGATGAACAAGCCTTTGGCTTTTTGAATAAAACATTTCTCTTTAATTTTTGGTCGCTTTCCCTTTTTCCTAGTCGAATACTAGTATGTGCGACAGGCTTTTGCAGCTCAATATCTCTTTTCATTTGGAGATTTACATTTGGTGAGCTCTTTTTAGCAAAAACAAAAATAAAGAGTGGGAAGATATATAGACACAAGTCTATGCAAGTCTCAAGATCAACAAAACCATTCACTAATCATTCATGACAAGTTTGAAGATCTATTTACAACAATCACAAAGATTTCAAAATTTCTCCCACATAGATATGAGTGCATGAAGACAAGCAATGCTCGAAAATGCACAAAGCCATTAGCACAAAGGTACACGGCAAAACAAGTTTTGAGACAAAAACTCAACAAAGTCAATCAAGCTTTTTGATTTTCTAATTTTTTATGTGATTTTTGGATTTTTGACACACGAAGCAAAAAGATTGATAAGACAAAAGAAATATACACAAGATGACAAGCAAACAACCAATAGCAAAAACAGCAAGAAAAACAAACAAACATTGTCACAAAGCATAGGAAGTATTAATGCATGGACATGTTCTAATGCTTATGCATGAGTACCCTTTTTCACCCACACGTCACTTGCGTTTGGGGTGATTTCCTTATAGGATTGGGTACGGGAGTTAGGGCTTTCAAACCTTCGTGAGAAGCTTTCCAAGCAGTTGGTGAATGCACCAATCATCTTCATCACGTTCATCATTCCGGGATCACCATTCTGATCTCTAGATTGATCACCTGCCCAAACTCTTCTATCATTTCTAGGTCCTCCTGACCTTTGAGGAGTTGCACTGTTCTTTGCTCTCAGCTTTTGGCAATTTGGTCGAGTATGCCCTTGAAGTCCGCAATAATGACACACATAAGTCACTCTAGGACCTCTTTGTGGTCGTGGACGTGACTTGGCACGAGATTCGGATCTGCCCACAGATTGACTACGGGAATTCAGCATCCGTTGGTTCACCACATTCTTCTTCTCCTCCATTTTGAGTTTCTCATCAGTAAGGTCAGCTACAACTGGATCTTTAGCCTTAACAAACTTCACTTCTTTAGTGACATTTCCAGATGAGCTACTTCCTCCGGTATATCCCAATCCGGATTTGTCTGAAAAGCACTTTTGAGATGAGATAACATCATCAAGCTTCTTGGTGGTGACCCTCTCTACTTTAGCATTTGCTTGCACAACCTCATTCTCAAGAAATCTTACTTTTGTGTAAGCTTCGGACAACTCACCATTCAAAGTTTCTATCTCGCATTTGGCCTCTCTATATCGGATTAGGAGACTTTTGTAGTCCTCCTCTGCCTTCTTCATTTTTCTCACAGCAGCCTTGGCC
The DNA here is from genome assembly GCA_028535165.1 of Quercus tomentella. NCBI lineage: Eukaryota > Viridiplantae > Streptophyta > Magnoliopsida > Fagales > Fagaceae > Quercus > Quercus tomentella. Next base: position 7,122,162 of record JAPQVY010000133.1, read on the forward strand.
ACCCTTGTGTACTCACCCGACTTTTCCAAGAGTGAGTTATAATTCTCTTGAAGATTTGCTGTGCTTTCATCTTGTTCAGCATCTGATTCTTCAACAATTCCTAGTGATTCATCATCACTATGTTCTCCAAGGTCTTGTACAAGCAGATTCAACTCCTCTGAAGACTCAACGTGAGCAATGGTCATAAAAGCTGAATAGTTCCCCTCTCCATCACAGCTCTCTTCAGATTCTGAGTCAGACGAATCAGAGTCACTCAATGTCGTGGCATACACTTTACCTTTCGATTTTAAATAATTCGGACATTCCTTCTTAAAGTGTCCATGCCCGTTACATTCGAAGCAAGTGACACCTTGTGTAGGTTGGGATTCTTTACCATCTCTCTTTTTGAATTCCCTTTTCTCCCTTCCAGAACTTTGGAATTTTCCTTTATCACCAAATTTTCCATTATTCTTAAACTTCAAGAACTTTCGGAAATTTTTTACAAGGTATGCAACATCTTTATCAACCACATCGTCTTCCGATGAGTCATGGACTTCTACCTTCTCATTAATGGTCTTAAGAGCAAGGGATTTACTCTTCCGTTGATTGGGCAGCGACATTTCATAAGTCTGAAGAGAACCGACCAGCTCTTGGACTTTGATGTCATCTAGGTCCTTGCTCTCTTCAATCGCTGTCACTTTAGCACGAAAACTTTCCGGCAATGATCGAAGGATCTTCCTTACGATTTTAGAATCCTCCATTTTCTCCCCCAAGTTGAACTTACTGACAACCACCTCATTTAGCTTCCCATAGAAAGAGTCAAAAGACTCATCCTCACTCATCTTGAGCTCCTCAAACCGGGTGGTCAGCATTTGTAACTTGGTGTCCTTCACTTTCTTCGTGCCTTCATAGGTAGTTTCCAATATCTCCCATGCTTCTTTGGCAACGGTGATGTGAGAAATCCTGTGAAATTCATCTGGAGACACACCACAGAAAATAGCATTTAAAGCTTTAATGTTAGCATTAGATGCAGCGAGTGCTGCCTTATCCCATGTGGATTTGGCTGCCTCAGGTCTAGTCCAACCACTCTCAACTGCATCCCAAACAGATTCATCAATGGAGCATAGAAATGCTCTCATGCGAACCTTCCAAAAGGCATAATTACTACCATCAAAATATGGAGGTGCATTTAGGGATTGAGACCTATCCATTTCAAAAGGGAGTCAAGGATCACACAATGGTAATGAAACCAATAACAGTGTACCCGCTCTGATACCAATTGAAAGTTCAAAAACGTGTAAAAACACCTTTGAACGTTTAGACCCCCAACTTACAACTTAACCAATTCAAGCAATATGTCAAACAACAAGTGTGCGGAAACTTAACATATGCTATAATATGAAATAGGTTAAAAACTATCTAAGCCATAACAAAATAAAATCCACAGCAGATAATAAAAAGGCAAAGATAGAGAGGAAGGAAGATGCAAACACAAAGACAACACGCAATGTGTTATCGAAGAGGAAACCGAAGCCCTCGGCGTAAAACCTCTCCGCCGCCCTCCAAGCGGTCAATAATCCACTAGAAAATGTAGTTGGGATACAAGGACAGCAATAGACCCTCCAAGCCTAATCTACCCAGTGCACCTAAGCCCTCCAAGCTTCTTGCTCCAACGAGGTTGCGCCGAACCTTTTTCTTTTCTAGCTTCCCGGATTCCGCTACTAGACCATAGCATCAACCAATGAAGATTGGTTCCTTCCTAACTGCTTCCCAGAAATCCAAACAACTGTCTCACAATGATGATGATGGTGAGAACCAGGTCTGGTATAATGCCTCTCAAGGATTTGACAATGGAGAGGAAGAGAGTTGGGGAATTTGGAGAGACTCTAAGGTATAGATTGTGGGTGAATCAATCTTGTTTTTCTTTAGGGTTTCTCTCTCAAAATTCTCTCTGGAAGCTCTCTCTCAATCGTGGGTAAAAGGGGTATTTATACTAGAGTGGGAGAGGAATGTGAAACGTCAGGTTTTACAAAACAGGGGTGGCTCGCGGCTTGACCTCGCGGCTTGACCAAGTCGCGAGATCCAGTCGCGAGATAACCGTATGGCCAGTTGTCCTGTTTTGTCCTGTAGTGCTCCAGCTGGCATGACTGTTCACCTTCCAGCATGCTTGGCACGTGTGCTGCTTCTGGCGGCTTGCAGCCGCGAGTCACCCGCGAGTCCCAGCCGCGAGTCTCTGTTTTCTTGCACACTCTTGAGCAAACTTCACTCTATCTCACTCACTACCCTTACATCAAACCCACCTAAATACAGGGTTACTAAATGCTGAATTACAAGCAAATTTGGCACGGAATAAAGCCAATTAGGTGGTTGAATAAATTCAATCTTACAAAAACCATTTCAGCATCTAATCTAATCTTCAAATAGAAAGAATCTTTTTCCCTAAATTTAGGACTTTGGCGTCTCCTTTCTTCATATTATCATACCATCTATACTGAAAGGACTAGAAATTCTTTTGCAGGCTAAGAACTCATTGTGCTACAGAACCATATATCATAGCCACGAATAGGCAACTCAGTGAGATGCACCCAATCTATAGATTGTTGCACCCACATTTCCGATACACTATGGATATCAATGCTCTCGCCCGAGAAATACTTATCAATGGAGGAGGGATCTTTGAGAAGTCATTCACCCCTAGAAAATACTCCATGGAGCTTAGCTCCTTGGTCTATGACCAAGAGTGGCAGTTCAACCTACAGGCACTACCAGCTGACTTAATTAGCAGGTACTTTGATAACTAACCTTTCATAAACAAGCAACAATTTAAGTCATGATTTCTTATGATGTTGTCCATCTAAGGTTTATTGTACAATTCCTAAGTCCTAACACTACCAAATTGTCAACACATAATAATTCTTCTCTTTGATTGTTTAGCACTAGTATGACTTAATCATTTTCAACTCATTTGACTAAATTAAACACAAATTTTAAAATTTCACTTTTTTCTAAATATAATTGTACTTTATCATTTTCTTTTTTTTTGGTAATACATACATATATACTCCCTCCTCCTTTCACATTAGGAGCATGTTTTATGGTGGGACCCACATGTGGAGCTCACTTCTCATGTGCAAAGAGCGAGCATTGCTCCCGAATTAACTAATAATTTTCCTTTTTTCATTGCTTGAATGCAGGGGAATGGCTGTTGAAGATCCAACAGCTCCACATGGCCTAAAGCTCACAATTGAGGACTACCCTTATGCCAATGATGGCCTCCTCCTTTGGGACTCCATGAAAGAGTGGGTGAGTGACTATATCAATCACTATTACCCTAACCCAAGTCTTATAGAATCAGATCAAGAGCTCCAAGCATGGTGGACAGAGATTAGAATAGTAGGCCACGGTGACAAAAAGGATGAACCATGGTGGCTAGTCCTCAAAACCCCAAAAGACCTCATAGAGATCATCACAACAATAGTATGGGTGACATCAGGACACCATGCAGCCGTGAACTTTGGACAATATACTTACACAGGCTATTTCCCTAACAGACCTACTATTGCTAGAACTAACATGCCCACTGAAGACCCTTCAAAAGAGGCTTGGAAAACCTTCTTGAAAAAACCCGAAGGTGCACTTTTACAATGCTTCCCTTCACAAATGCAAGCAACAAGAATGATGGCTGTTATGGACATACTATCAAGTCATTCACCAGAGGAGGAGTATATAGGGGAGAATATAGAGCTAACATGGGCTGAGAACCCAGTTATAAAGGCGGCTTTTGAACGGTTTAGAGGGAGGTTGATGGAGCTTGAGGGGACTATTGATGAGAGGAATGCAAACAAGGATTTGAAGAACAGAAATGGAGCTGGGGTTGTGCCATATGAGCTCTTGAAGCCATTCTCACCTCCTGGAGTGACTGGAAAGGGAGTTCCATATAGCATTTCCGTTTGAAGTTGAAATATTGTATTGTCATAGATTACCTCAAATTCCAACACATTTCAAACTGAAAATTATAAGAATAAGAGGGCCAAATAATTTTTTGTGTAACTACAATAATTTCACATATGTTGGTGACAAACTAGAGCATTACATCATAGATACATTGGTACTGTTAGAGAATAAAAGGCTTTGCTCCTAATAAGGGGCTTCTTTCAGCACGATGTTTTTTTTTTTTTTTTTTAATTTTATACAAGAAGTCTAGTGAGTAATAACATATTTCACAACAAATTTTACCAGTGTTGATATAACAACTTATTAATACTAGATAATAAAGTGTTGTCGATGATAAGCTTATATAAGAATAAAATTTCCAACTCAACAAATGTGAGATTTGTTGTAAAAAACATTGTATATGTAATTAACTATACAAAAACATATTTTTGGTTCCTATATTTTGGGGCTCTTTATATTTTGATCCTAGAGTTTTTGAGCTTATTATCACTTTTGTCATTACCGTCATCTAGTAACAAAAAAAACTTATATCATTGACAGATTGCATTGTTGACACAAATAAAGATGATATAACTAATAAAATGATAATAATAATAATCATAAAAAATGTGTTCTACAAACATATGCTCTTAGGGCATACCTTACTAAATCAATTTAGGAAAATTTTTATAGAAAAATGAAAAAATGACTAATTTTTTTGACAACATTTTAAATTTTCCATAAAATATTTTAAAAAATTGATGATTAATGTATACCCTACCAAACTCATAAAAATTTAATTAGCATTAAAAAAAAGTCAAATGTCAGCAAATAAATAAATAAACAAAATCCACATAAGATATAATTGCTCTTAGTGCCTATTTGATTCCATATATAATAGAACATACTGTTTTTCAGAATCCTATATTTTTATCAACATTTTTTTTAAACTATTTTTATTAACATTATTTTTCAAACAAAATAAAATTAAAATAAGGTACACCAAAACCTACACATAGGATCTGTTTGGGATCCGCTTATTTTGAAGAAACTGAAAATTTTTTGCTAAAAGTACTGTAAATAAAGATAAAAGTTAGTTGAAATAGCACTGTAGAACTCATGAATAGTACCAAAAAGTGCAGTAGAGCCCATAAATAGTAACAAAAATAAGCCGAATAGTAAAATAAGCTGGTTTTTTAAGCTGAAGCCAAACGCACACATAATCACATAAACTTTTAATTATTGTTCTAAAAAAATAAAAATAAAATCTTCTAGGTACACCGACACCAATTGACAGTTGATATGGTGTTCTAGCTCTACACTCTATACTCTACACATGCTGATCGTGCGGTTGTACTAACCGTGTTGGTGACTTGGTGTCTAGTTTAATCGTGCGAATCAAATCGTTACATTATTATTGTGTTCAAAATTCAAATTGGTGTTCAAGTGACACGGTTCTTAATTAATTTGACATGCCTTACTTTAATTTAAAAAGTATAAATTTTACTTTAAAATATTCGAATCGTCACTCACAGAGTAATTCTTAAAGATAAAACTTAAATACAGTACCTTATGTACTGTTCTTTAAGTTTTTCTTTTAAGATTCAATCATGTAGCTATTTAACTAAAAAATACACTTTTATCACATAAGGAAGAATTCACATGGTAGAATCTTAAAAAGGTTACCTAAAAAACAGCAACTAAGTACTGTATCTAAGTCTTACCCAATTCTTAAATACTTCCGGAGTATGGAGAATGATGCTCATTCTTCTCACATTTATGGTAGGGTTTACTCATTAAATTCATGATGAGGTTGTAGAGAGGGAAAATTCCCGACCTATCACAAGCTGACACGTCACATTATCAAATCCATAAAATACAGCCAATCACAAAGCGACACGTATTGCTGCTAGGTTTTGCTATCACTACTCAGAAACCAACAGAAATTTGCCAAGTGTCATGCAAAAACCAATCACACATCAGCGCACGTGTAAGCGATGACATAAGCAGCTTCGCACGTGTAAGCGATGACTCAAGCAACCTCGCACGTGTAAGCGATGACTTAAGCGGACCAATCAGGCTGTGACATGTGTCACCAATCAAACTCCGCCACGTGTCACTCACCCACCTCTAAACTCCTATAAATAGAAGCCTTCCTAAGGCATTAGGAGGCAGGGGATCAAGCCATCTGAAGCACAAGCAGCATCAGAGAGGACGAGGATTCAGAAGTGAAAAAAGCTCTGCTGGAATCAAGCCCTGAAGCCTCCAGGAACTTCAAGAACTTCAACCCCAAAATCGGAGAACATTCGAAGCAGAATCATCCAAACCATCTGCCTAGATCCAAAAGTTTGCGGGAATCAAGCTCAAAGGTCCGAAAACATCAACAAATCATAAATCAGTGAAGTTCTACGGATTCAAGCCTCCAAAGCCCCGAAGAACTTCCACCACAAATCTTCAAATACAAAGAACATTCGAAGCAGAATCATCCAAACTATCTGCCTAGATCTCAAAGTTCACTGGAATCAAGCTCAAAAGCCTCCAGAAACCTCAAACAACCACAAATCAGTGAAGCTCCACGGATTCAAGCCTCTAAAGCCCCGGAGAACTTCCACAACAAACTTTCGAAGACGACGAACACACAAAGAACACAAAGAACACACGAAGAACACGAAGAACGTGAAGAACAAAGGATTTCCAACAAGCTCATAGCTAGAGATTCATTGTAATTCTGTTCCAGAGATCTTCGATCCATTCTTCAGCCAAATTGAAGTATATCGGGTGTTCGAATCAAAATCACATTACCACAAATCCAATCAGTAAGTCTTTTAAGGAGATCGAATCAGAGGATAACTATTTTGTAATTCCAGAGAATTGTACCACACAATCATCAATACAAATTCGCATTTGCGAAACTATTTCACTTGTTTGACTTATTTCGAACTAGAAATTTAGTCGCTTACAAATTCTGGCACGCCCGGTGGGACATCTTTGCCTCTCATCTCATTCTCCTTCAAAGAAAGAAATCAACATCATCTTGCTACCAGTTCAATGGCCTCTAGCAAGAACATTCAAGCTTCAACAATAGCTACTTCAACTAAACTTGGTACGGCTACCACCAACAACTGCTTTGGTGCAATCAATTGTAGCCAACCCAAAGCAAACAATCAACTTCAATCAACCAAGGAAGCCAAGGTCCAAACAATCATCTCCTTAGACCCTCTTACAAGAAATAAGGTCATCAATAAGGACATCTCCACCTTGGAACACCTCAAGTATGGGGGCAAATCCCCTTCTTCCTTCACAAGAAGTTGGTCGCACGATTTCTCTCCCACCGAAGGGAACCCAAAAGATGAGATTTCACGTGCTCACTTCAAATCACTTCCTTCTCCATCATCTTGGGAAGTTGTGTCAGTCATGATGACTAACACCTTTACCATGGAAGAAAAGATGGCTGAAATGGAACAAATGGTCGTCCTTCTCACAAAAGCACTTGAAGATAAGGACCTCTAAATCACAACTTTAATGAACAAACTCGAAGTACAAGATCTTGGTGAATCAAGCCACGGTCTTAAATTCACATCTGCGAAGGATGACGAAGGGAGAGAAATTGAAAACACTCCCCAACAAGAACAATCTACTTCGGTTGCTTTGTTGTCAGTCCAACAATTACAAGACATGATAACAAATACCATCCGAGCACAATATGGAGGCTCTTCTACAAGTTCTCTCACATATTCAAAACCCTACACAAAGCGCATCGACAACATGAGAATGCCAAATGGGTATCAACCCCCCAAGTTCTTGCAGTTTGATGGCAATGGAAATCCTAAGCAACACATTGCTCACTTTGTAGAAACTTGTGAGAACGCAGGGACTCAAGGAGGCCTCTTTGTAAAGCAGTTTGTCCGATCACTAAAGGGGAATGCCTTTGATTGGTATACAGACTTAGAACCTGAGTCAATCGACAGTTGGGAACAACTTGAAAGGGAGTTTCTCAACCGATTCTACAGCACACGGCGCACAGTAGGCATGATGGAGCTTACCAATACTAAACAGTGGAAGGATGAGCCCGTCGTTGATTATATCAATCGGTGGCGTTCTTTGAGTCTAGATTGTAAGGATAGACTTTCTGAAATATCTGCTGTAGAAATGTGCATCCAAGGCATGCATTGGGGACTTCTTTACATCCTTCAAGGAATAAAGCCCCGAACATTTGAAGAGTTAGCAACTCGTGCGCATGACATGGAGCTGAGCATTGCTAGCCGCGAATGTACAAACCCTCCCATACTTGAAAGCAAAAATGAAGTAAGGAGGAATGACAGGAATGCAAAAGTCAGCCTCAAAGACCCAATGGTTGTTAACACTGCCGAAGTCAAGGTTCCAAGAAGAGGAGCAAATGCAAAAGAAAAACAGCTTGAAGGATGGCAAAAGAACGAAGTGCGCCGCCTGACTTTTAAGGAACGTGAGCAAAAAGTATATTCGTTCCCCGATGAAGATGTGCCAAACATCTTAGAACAACTATTGCAATTGAAACTGATTGAATTGCCAGAATGCAAGCGGCCAGAAGACATGGGGAAAGTTGATGACCCTAACTACTGCAAATATCATCGCATCATTGGCCACCCAATCCAAAAATGCTTTGTCTTCAAAGAACAAATCATGAGGCTTGCCAAAGAAAACAAGATTGATCTAGACTTCAATGAAGTTGCCGGGTCAAACAATGTGACTGTTGCTTGTGATGTACTTCCAACTCTCAAACAGGGGGCAAACACCAACCAAACTCATAAATTGATTGACAATAATGATGCAAGGATCGGCCGAATGTACAAACCCTCCCATACTTGAAAGCAAAAATGAAGTAAGGAGGAATGACAGGAATGCAAAAGTCAGCCTCAAAGACCCAATGGTTGTTAACACTGCCGAAGTCAAGGTTCCAAGAAGAGGAGCAAATGCAAAAGAAAAACAGCTTGAAGGATGGCAAAAGAACGAAGTGCGCCGCCTGACTTTTAAGGAACGTGAGCAAAAAGTATATTCGTTCCCCGATGAAGATGTGCCAAACATCTTAGAACAACTATTGCAATTGAAACTGATTGAATTGCCAGAATGCAAGCGGCCAGAAGACATGGGGAAAGTTGATGACCCTAACTACTGCAAATATCACCGCATCATTGGCCACCCAATCCAAAAATGCTTTGTCTTCAAAGAACAAATCATGAGGCTTGCCAAAGAAAACAAGATTGATCTAGACTTCAATGAAGTTGCCGGGTCAAACAATGTGACCGTTGCTTGTGATGTACTTCCAACTCTCAAACAGGGGGCAAACACCAACCAAACTCATAAATTGATTGACAATAATGATGCAAGGATCGGCCCCATCAATGGGAAGTTCCTTAAACACTTCTACACTTGAAAATCGAGGATTGCTCCTCGGTAAGAGCTTAAACTGCCCACTGTAGCGCTGCAAGAGTACATGATGTCTTCCCATTATCCTTGAAAGCGTACCAATAAGGAGAAATTAATCCCTCTCCATGTCACCAATCGTGAGTGTAACGTAGTGGTTGGATGCCTATGTCACCCTTGAGGAGGTCTCGGGTTCGATCAGTGGTGTACCCACTATTATACACTGCGCCCCCCTTTTTTGTAAAAACACATAAGAAAAAAATTATTATAAAAAAAAAAAAAAAAAAAAAAAAAACAACAACAACAACAAAACAAAAAAAAAAAAAAAAAAATCTTTTGAACTACGTGATGACTTGATCCCTCTCCGAGGTACGTAGGCAGCTTAGTACTTGTCACTAAGTTCAGTCACATGAAAAGAAGAAGGATTGCCTGTCTAGCTTGAAGAGTTTCTCCATAGGCCATCAACGTGCTTTCAAGAACCCTTTGATTGGCAAGGCGTCGCTTAAGATCAGTCAATTGCTCACTACATGATGCTCAAAGATCATTATGGTAGAAAATAACAGCTGCAAAGAATTGGTGTTACTTAGCTTTCCTTGAACTAATGATAAACATAAGTTGGTTCTTGGTTGTGGAGTAAAATAAAATCTTCAACCTCTTTTGCAAGGAATGAAGTCTACATGGCATTGCTCATCTTCTGTGGACATCCTCCCACATCTTTGAAGTATGCTTTGCATCACTTATCTCCTGGGAGAATCTTCTTGTACCTTGCAAGTTTAAGCTACACCGTTTCTCTTCTAGGTTGTGCCACTTCATAACTCTGAAATTAGAACCACATCATCTCCCTTCTGAGTGGTGTCGTTTCACATCATGTCTCTAAAATCTGAATGACGTCAACTTCCTCCAGAATGATGATAGATTATATATCCGAAGTCGGTGTTGCATCATCTCTCTTCTATGGGCATGTTCGTGCAATGTCAAAATTCTTGGTGGCATGTTTCGACATCTTTAAAGTCTTTGCAGCATACTCCGGCGTCTTCAAAGTATTAGCGTCATTTTTCCTTGCATCTTCAAAGTCTTGGTAGAGACTCCTTGCATCTTCAACATCTTGTTGGCATTTTTGAAATCTTGATGTCTGAGCTATGTTGCCTCTAAAAATTGGTGCAACTTCAATGCAAATGCAAGAGTTGGCACAGCTTCACTTCGACGCAAAGAAAGGTATGGATGCAACCTCAATGCAAATGCAAACTTTGCGCGGCTTCATGATAAGAAAAATTGGCATGGGTGCACTGCAAAGATAAGTGTGGAACACCTTCATGTAAAAACAAGTGCTAGCATAGTTCCATTGCAACAACCAGTGCTAGTATTGCTTAATTGCCAAGACAAATGAAAAAAAATGTGACGACATAAAGGCATATGTCACTACAAGAAATTGCTATGCAAAACCACCAAATGAAGGCAAACACTTCTATGAGAACGTCAACGTAAAGTTTGATGTCAAAACCCAAAGCTCAAGGAAACTGTGCTGCAAAACAAAAACAAGCAACAACAAAAATTTTGTCAGGGAAAAGATCTCATAGCACGTATATAAAAAAAAAAGGAAAAAAAATCATTTACAAAAAAAGAAAAAAAAAATCTTGAAAGCAAGAGAAGAAAGTTGAAGGTTGAGCATGTGTCTCAGCAACGAAGGAAGGCAATAGCATGCCTTTATATAAGAAATTTCTGAGATAACAGACAAGAAAAATGAAGAAAGTCAGCAAACCATTAAATGATTCCACCAACCGAATAGTGAAAAAAATGGTGTTCACTTGAAAATAGCAGGAGCTCAAAGTCAGCTTTTGCAAACAGAAATGCACTCAAAGTCAGGGAAGTCTGCACCAAATTTTGAAATGAAAGAAGATATTCAGTCATGGAGACAGAAGACAATGGCTCATTACCTACCTCGCAAGTCTGAATCCTGGCACCATGTCAGGGCGGCCACCACAAAATTAGACCAAAAGCCATAAGTCCAACAAAGACCAGCGGCTTTCTCATCCAAATTTGTGAAAATCCAGACATCATTCCACAAAACTGACCCCACAGGGACCTTAAACGGACTTCGATCTACAAAACCCAGAAAGATCATCCTCAAAGGAGCTATCACGCGCCACCACGCGCGGCCATGAACTCGCGATGAACAACTGTCTCCTCTTTCGAATCTGTACAAATATGTTCCGAATTTCAGAAAACAGACCATACCAGGAGATTATATGGCTTTCGATCTACAAAACCTGAAATTTTCAGGTCCAAAACATGAGCCACGCGCCGCCACGCGCATCCAGAAGGTCCGGCAATCTCTGCCTCAACGAACACGCGCTCTCACGCGCCTCCATCTTCGCTCACGCACTTACACGCGCCGGCATTTCTCTCGCACGCGTAAACGTGCCACACGCGCCATACGTGTAAGCGCCAGCGCAGCGTGACGTCACCAATGACGTCATCCTCCACTGTTCTGACCCGTTTGTCCAGATCCGAACCGGACCGACCCGCAAATTTGACCCGGATCCGAACCGCCTGAAAAAAAAAAAAAAAAAAAAAAAAAAAAAAAAAAAAACCTTGACCAAAAAATCAAAAATTTCAAAACGGACCTGTCCCACTCAATTTTTCGAGTACATTCCGATTTTGGGACTCATTTCTTCATTCGAAACTCGAAAATTGTGCAAACGTCCAATTTCCAAAAAGTTGACTTTTGTGCAAATGTTGACCAAACGTCAAAATTTTTAAGATGGACCTATCTTGCTCAATTTTTCGTGTACATTCCAATTTTGGAGTCCGTTTCATCATTTGAGACTCGAAAATTGCACAAATGGCTCAAATTCCAAGACAGTTGACTTTCATGTTGAGATCAACCTAAAGTCAAAATTTTCAAGCCACACTTGCCTTGCTCAATTTTTCGTGTACATTCCAAATTTGGGGTCTATTTCTTCATTTGAGGATCCAAAATTGCTCAAATAGTGTGATTCTACAACTGTTAGCTTTAAAGTGAACTTTGACCAAGAATCAAGACATTCGAGCAAAACTTGTCCTGTTCGGACTTTCTCAAAGATTCTGATTTTGAAATCCACTTATTTGTTTTGGATTTGATGATCACCAATCAAACCCACATCTTTGAAGTATTGACGATGTCCAAAACTTAAACTCCTGAGATCAAAATTTGAGATTCATCCATTTAATTGGGATCTCCTCAGGGTTATTCTCCAGACTTCATCAAGACTTCTCTCTCCAAGTACAAATGAACTCTCACAAGTGTGTCGGAACTTGAAGTTACACTGGGTCATTAATTCAACCTACCATTCTCATTCGGTGCCTACCGTTCCCACCTACCATTTCCACCTACCATTCCCATCTACCATTCTCACCAAAAATTCTCAACTACCATTCTTAACTACCTACCTACCATTCTTCATCTCTCTACTATAAATAGAAGGGCCGGGTTTATCAAAAACTCATCCGAAAAAAAAAAAGAGAAAAAAAAATAATACACTGAATCATGAAATGAAGAGTTGCTTCTTTCAGATTTTCAAATCCTCCTTTTGACAACCATTTCTCACTATGGCCTCATCATTCTCAACACCTAGCAACCGATTTTGCTTCATAATCGGTTTGAGATCAACCCTCCCATGGTTCGGTCGAAACCTTCTTTACAACATCATTGTAGTTTTGAGATCCAAACAAACTTTGTTTCTCCACTTAACGACTACATTTGCCCATAAAATTTCTCATAACATAACCTGTATCATTGTTCCTTGTAGTCTCAGATCTACCTAATCAGGAGATCTAAGGCCAACTGAATCTCTCGTACCCTAGCTCAAGGAGCTTCCTAACTGCTTTGGGAACTCCATAGTCCTTTTCAAGTTGTTTGGTCTTACAGCAAAGGTAGAGGTTCGGAACAAACAGCAACTTGTTTGGTTTCCAGACCAGAATCACAAGTTTGCTCCATCTTTCATTTTTCTGTGCTTTTCCAACAAGTGGCAGTAGATAAAGATGGTAAAAAAGTGTTGGGGTATCCTACAAATTGTTTTCCATCAACACTTAAAACAACCTCCAAGGCGCCAGCTCATCAGAATTCAGCCTTTGGTGCCGGTAAATGGTCATCAAAACCTTATTCCATGTCCCCACTATTATGGGACCCAAAGGTCATTGTTGCTGGTACCTCAAAACTCATTTTCTGGAATTACTCCAACTTAAAATCAGCTTGAAGAATTTCAGAAGGTACTCTTCTGAAATTACTTCAACTTAACGTCCGTCGGCATGGTCCCATTACACAAGCACATTCAATGACTTGCCGCCGGACCTTAGTCAGCATGCAGTTAGTCTCGATCTTAAGGTGTACTTCCTAGAGACATCTACACAAAATGGTCCCCAACATACAGGGCCAACGCCATGGTGGGTATGTTTCATCCATTCACTTTGCTTCATTTCCATCTTCTTCAAACCACTACTAGCATACCCAAAATCCATAAACTTCTGGAATTACTTCAACTTAACCTAAGTAATACAATGACATATGCACACTCAACCACTTTCCCACATGTCCTCTCTGAAATCCGAAGTATACTCTTCTGAGATAACTTCACCAGAAGTTCTTAAAAACACGAGGCTAGCTCCATGACCCTGCATGCTGTATCCAGCCACCATTCTCTCATCTTCCCCATCTTCAACATCTTGTGATCGCCGCCAACGATCCAAAATACTCTTCTGAAACTACCTCAACTTAACCTGAGTGATGCGATAACACACGCACATTCAACCACATTCCCACATAGCCTCTCTGAAATCCGGAGTATACTCTTCCGAGATAACTTCACCAGAAGTTCTTAAAAACACGACGCTAGCCCCATGACTCTACATGCTGTATCCAGCCACCATTCTCTCATCTTCCCCATCTTCTACACCCTGTGATCGCCGCCAACGATCCAAAATACTCTCCAGAAATTACTTCAACTTAACCTCTACTGAGAAGGCTCCATCACGCAAGTATGTTCAAATACTTGCAGACCCCTTTTTAGTCTCATCAAAGCCTTTCATATGGGTCGGTCTACTCTTCGAAAATTATCTCATCCTTTTGAAAGCTCCACCACCTTCAACTACTTCACTTAAAGAGTCAAGTACAAAAATCCATTTTCGAAACTCATTCCCACACCACACTCCAAAACTGTGTGCGTGAACGAGTCTCGAGGGGGCATTTGTAGAGAGGGAAAATTCCCGACCTATCACAAGCTGACACGTCACATTATCAAATCCATAAAATACAGCCAATCACAAAGCGACACGTATTGCTGCTAGGTTTTGCTATCACTACTTAGAAACCAACAGAAATTTGCCAAGTGTCATGCAAAAACCAATCACACATCAGCGCACGTGTAAGCGATGACATAAGCAGCTTCGCACGTGTAAGCGATGACTCAAGCAACCTCGCACGTGTAAGCGATGACTTAAGCGGACCAATCAGGCTGTGACATGTGTCACCAATCAAACTCCGCCACGTGTCACTCACCCACCTCTAAACTCCTATAAATAGAAGCCTTCCTAAGGCATTAGGAGGCAGGGGATCAAGCCATCTGAAGCACAAGCAGCATCAGAGAGGACGAGGATTCAGAAGTGAAAAAAGCTCTGCTGGAATCAAGCCCTGAAGCCTCCAGGAACTTCAAGAACTTCAACCCCAAAATCGGAGAACATTCGAAGCAGAATCATCCAAACCATCTGCCTAGATCCAAAAGTTTGCGGGAATCAAGCTCAAAGGTCCGAAAACATCAACAAATCATAAATCAGTGAAGTTCTACGGATTCAAGCCTCCAAAGCCCCGAAGAACTTCCACCACAAATCTTCAAATACAAAGAACATTCGAAGCAGAATCATCCAAACTATCTGCCTAGATCTCAAAGTTCACTGGAATCAAGCTCAAAAGCCTCCAGAAACCTCAAACAACCACAAATCAGTGAAGCTCCACGGATTCAAGCCTCTAAAGCCCCGGAGAACTTCCACAACAAACCTTCGAAGACGACGAACACACAAAGAACACAAAGAACACACGAAGAACACGAAGAACGTGAAGAACAAAGGATTTCCAACAAGCTCATAGCTAGAGATTCATTGTAATTCTGTTCCAGAGATCTTCGATCCATTCTTCAGCCAAATTGAAGTATATCGGGTGTTCGAATCAAAATCACATTACCACAAATCCAATCAGTAAGTCTTTTAAGGAGATCGAATCAGAGGATAACTATTTTGTAATTCCAGAGAATTGTACCACACAATCATCAATACAAATTCGCATTTGTGAAACTATTTCACTTGTTTGACTTATTTCGAACTAGAAATTTAGTCGCTTACAGAGGTCTACCATAAATGTAAGAGGAAGTAGCACAATTTTAACATTTTTTTGTGTTCTGGGAATACCTAAGAATTTCCCCACCTCAAGAAGCCCACTATGAGAGGGATTAAGATCCAGATGCTAGTGCACCGTGCAATTAAGTGAAAAATGAAAAATCAAATGTAAAAGTGAAATTGTAAAAAGTTGAGGTTTAAAAAAAAATTTATTTAAGGGTTGAGATTAAAAGTGACTTTTGCAACTTTTAATCTCAGCCATTGATTACATATTGTATGGTGCAATAGCTTATCCCTATGAGAGACAGAGAAAGAGGTAGGGTTTGTTTGAGATTTACTTATTTTGCTAAAGCTGAAAACTTTTTGTTAAAAATACTGTAAATAAAGGTAAAAGTTAGCTGAAATAGTACAGTAAAATCCATGAATAATATCATTAAGTGCAGTAGACCAAATGAATAGTAGCAAAAATAAGCTGAATAGTAAAATAAGCTGGAAAAAAATAAGCTATCCAAACAGACATGTAGTATGTGAAAATTTCGTACCTTTTTTAGTAGAGGTAGACTTTATAATCCTGTTAGACATATATTAAAAATCTATTTTAGAAAAAATTTTATGGAAAATTGAAAAAATTATCAAAAAAGTTAATCACTTTTTCACTTTCCCATAAAATTTTTTCTTAAAATAGTTTACTATATATGCTATGGGCATACATTAGTAAAACTCCTATAAATTTTATAGTTTAGTTTGATGAGACAAGAGCAACAATTCCTTGCCGTTTCAGAGACCGATTCCTCACGAGGTAACTTTATTATGGTGAGATTCAATTGCTCATGACTTTCACGTAAATTCATTATTTGTTTTTACCACTTACAATTAGTCAATTAAAACAATTGTGGCAAAGGATGTATAAATGTGTGGGTCCTAAAATTATTCAATACAAATAGGGTCTTCCATTAATCAACTTATTGTTCCTCAAGAGTGCTTTTCTATTATTCCTATGACTAGCTACATATTCTTGGGCATTGCTAATCAGTTGATCAACTGATTTAATTTCTATAACTTAGCAAAAAGAAACTTTAAATCTCAACCATTAAATAAAAAAAATAGTAAAAATAGTAAAAAATTGTTATGAGTGGG
Organism: Quercus tomentella; assembly: GCA_028535165.1. Lineage (NCBI taxonomy): Eukaryota > Viridiplantae > Streptophyta > Magnoliopsida > Fagales > Fagaceae > Quercus > Quercus tomentella. The sequence continues at coordinate 7,138,974 of JAPQVY010000133.1, forward strand.
AGGGGGGGGTTTAATTGCATAGTGCAATTGCACCGGATCTCAATCCCTTTTGTGGATTCTCATTTTTTTTTTTTTGATATATTTTACAACATAACTAATCATTTTTAATTTCTTCTATGTGCCAAACTAATTCAATTCAATATCCAATATATGTGTCAAAATTAATTAAATAAAAAAATGTCTTTCCAACTTTGTCAATGTCTATAGTTCAAAATGTTCTTGTAGAAAAAAAAAGTTCACAATATGTAAAAGGAAAGCATAGGTAAAAAATGAATGATGAAGAAAATAAAGAAGCTTAGGAAAAAATAGTTCTTAATTAAAAAATGCTAAAAAAATTCTTTAGGAAATAATTTATTCTTCATTAAAATTTATGTATAAATAATTAAATTTAACATACTAATTAATTTATATGTTTTTAAAGGGCTGTTATTATATTGTATATTTTTATATGTGTGTGTGAGAGTATGCATGCAGAGCAAATCGAATTCAACAAGGCTCTGGGCTTCAATGAAAAGTTCTCCAACTTTATCTTTCAATGCATCTTCACAGTCCAATTCTCTCTTTTACTGAATGGTGGAATTTGTCAAAACTTTAATTCTAGCCGTGGCCTAAGGCAAGGAGATCCACTATCACCATATCTTTTCATTCTTGGAAGTGAGATTCTTATGAGACTTAGTTGATCAGAAAAATATCTCAGCAATTAAAGTGGCCAGCACAGCTCCCCCCATTTTGAAACTTTGTTATGTTGATGATGTGATTATTTTCTGCAAAGCAAAGCACTCTGAACTAGTTAGCCTAAAAAAATGTTTGGAAAAGTATTGCACTTGGTCTAGCCAGCTTATAAGCATAGAAAAATCTGGTGTTTTCCCATCAACAGGAGTTAGTATTAAGTTTCTGTGCCAAGTAAAATGCTGCAGGGGTCTTAATTCCCTTCCTCAAAGTACCACTTATCTCAAAGTTTCCCTGTTTTTATCCAAGGACGGGTCCTATGATCTCAAGTTGGTGAAAGAAAGACTGGAGAGCAAGCTAAGTAGCTAGAAAGGTAGGAATCTGTCATGGGCAAGGAGAGCAAATCTAATTAAATCTGTGGTGCATTCTATTTCGACATACACTACGGTCGCCTTGCAATTCCCCGAGAATTTATACGATCAACTGGAGTCAATGGTTTGCAAGTTCTGGTGGAACCCTATAACGGAGTCAGGCCATTTTTGGACTCCTATTGCTTGGTCTACTTTATGTAGATCTTAGAAGGAAGGTGGTTTGGGTTTTATGAACTTTGGGATTTCAATCAAGCCATTCTTTCCAAACTAGCTTGGTGGATTTTGTCAAGTAAGAATTGTTTGTGTGTCAATATTCTAAAGGCAAAATATAAGTAAGACACAATTAGTCAATTAAAACAATTGATCATGATTGCACTGGATCTTAATCCCTTTTGTGAAATTACGAGTCTTCTTTTATGGTTTTGATAAAAAATGAAGAACAAAGAAAACAAAGAAGCTTAGGAAAAAATTGTTCTTAATTAAAAAATGCTAAAAAAATTCTTTAGGAAATAATTTATTCTTCATTAAAATTTATCTATAAATAATTAAATTTAACATACTAATTAATTTATATGTTTTTTAGGACTGTTATTATATTGTATATTTTTATATGTGTGTGTAAGAGTATGCATGTAGAGCAAATCGAATTCAACAACTTAGTAAATGAATTAAGAATTTGAGTATAGTTTGAAATCAAGATAAAACAGAATGTGAATTGACTTATAGGAGACCAATATAATAATAAAATGGAAGCAGTCATACATCTAAGTTAAAACATGCTATTTCTCAAAAAAAAAAAAAAAAAAAGGTTGAAACATGCTAAAACTCACCTATCATAAATTAATTAATTTGTTTAACGTAACTCAATATCAAACAAACTCTGACTTGTATTGTTAACTTATTAATTAAGATAATCTCAACATAATTCTAGCTCTGATAGAAGTGTTTTTTTTTTTTTTTTTTTTTTTTAATTTTAAATATATTAACATTGATTAGTTTGATGTTTATCAAATATAAATATTTTGCGCAATAATTTCTATGCATTACACAAGTAAACTGCCAATAGTATAATAGTAAAATGGAAATATTCGACAAATTTTGACTCTAATGCTGCCATGTGGCCCATGTCAGCTTTTGAAAACTTGTATTTTCCTATATATACACATATATGTCTGAAAACTTTGTTAACAAGAAATGATAGCTTGAATCACTTAACCATTATAACACCAGACCTGATTATAATCATAAAAGGCAAACCAACTGGTCCTATAGCAACAGTTCAACAGCAACGTTAAAATTCGGCGGTACGGACCAGATGGATTTATAGCGGCGTTTTTAGGATCTACAACGACGTTTTGCAAGGGCCGCTATAATTCTCGTATTTTGTAGTGTTTAAATTCATCCTCTCTAATCAGCTTGAATTTTTAGGTAATGTGATGTGATAATTTCACTTACAATGCATATAGATTGTCAACTACTTTAGGAAATTGCAGTAACAGTAGCCTTCTCTCTCTGCAACCCTGTGGGCCTCTTGTTTTTGAAAAAGAAAGATAATATTTGATTCGTGTACTGTTGTTCTGATGAGCTTGCATGATGAACATAGCAATTTCCTCCTTAATAATTGTGGACATGCATGTGATATGACTCAGCTCCGAAAGTCATCTTTAAGGGACCACACAAGTTTGATCCAAATCTTTATATAGATTTGGGACCACACCTTAGTGGAGGCACGTTTATTTACTTGCAGAATGATGAACAGTGAAACTTACCTAATTTTTTTTTTTAATGAAAAGACCAGTAATTTTATATTTTCATTTCATGTCTTCATTTAACACATGCGATAATGATATGTGCCCCTGCGGAAAGTGCACATTAGTGGGTGTACTATAATTTATATCTTTAAAAGAAAATTAATTTTCATTTAGAAGAAGTAAACTAAGTTAGTTAATAATTATGATTTTTTTGTCTATATAGTTTTACTTTTTATCATATGGCAAAGAAAATGAAGTCCCGTAAAGAAGTTGTACCAAATTGAGCATTAAAAGTTCAATATTAGTTCATACGAGTCAAGCTCAAGTTCATACATAACTAGTCTATGTGTTCAAATTTAGTTCATTTTCTTATAAAATAAATTCGTGCTTAAACAATTTGATTAATTTTCTATTTCCTCATATATGTAGTATATACTACAACTAAAATTTTGACCTCTTCACAAATTAATTTTGATAATTAACGATTAAATTATAGCTAAAATTATTATTTTTGAGTTAATTAAATAGAATAATTTTCATTGATAAATATATAAAAATATATATTCACCAACCTTGTATTATTAGAAATTATATATAATCTTTTACTAAAAACTAAACTATTTATATTATCAATATTATTTGCTAAATAAACATAAACAAATTTTTTCTCCAATTGAATCCGAACCATTAATAATCGATTTAGCTCATTTACAACGTTGGGAAGACATCATAGATGTGTATAGAACTCAATCATTTTCCATTTTCTAATTTTTTTTCTCCTAGTTTATTTTTCTTTTAAAATTATTTTCAATATTTTTCAACCGTTAAACCCTTCAAGCAGACGTTTTGTGCTTTTTGATTCCAATGGGAGTTAAAATGCAAGTTATATAAAATTTTACTTTATAAAGTGTGAATTTGACACTCTCAAAACAGATGATAATATTTCATTTTTGGATTGTCTCAAAACATGTGAATGAAAACATAAAGGTGCGCAGTGTGTCATTTCATGCATGTTTATTGGTGTAGAATTAAAGCAGACCTAGATCTACAGAAGGTGGTCCACAAATTAATCCGTACTGATGAAGTTAATTATTGGTGCAGATTCTGCCAAGTGCCTCCCATATATTGGACCATTCTTGTTCGGTGCCTGACACCTTGCATGATTAATTAGGATTTTCTTTTTTATTTTCTGAATATATATGTCCACCAATCTCATGGAGCACTCGTTTGGGAATTGTTACTTTAAGAGGAAGTGTCTTAAACTGTGTTTGTCATATGTAAAATGTTTTTCGTATGTAAAATATTTTCAGTTGACAAAGAAGAATATCCAAATCTGGATCGATAAAAGTTATATTGCTTCTAAAAATTTCAAGTCTCACAACTGGAGCTATCAGAAGGTACTTTATTTTTTTAGGGAAATTCAGAAAGTAAATTTTTTTTTTTTTTTTTTTTTTTTTTTTTGTGTGTGTGTGTGTGTGGAGAAATTTAGAAAGTACTTGAAACACAAGAAGTAAAATTTCATCTTGATTTTTGCACCATTCTCCTAGGTTGGCTTCCATTATATAATTTTACAATTATGTTAATACTAAACATTTTTACGCACATTCTGTCACAATTGTTTTATGTAATTTATTGTAATTGATTGTATGCCATTATTACATGGACTAACTATTATTTCTCTACTAACAATCTATCACGTAAAAAAATTATAGAAAATGTGTATAATAATGTGTAATACTAGATTGTTGATAATTTTATTGTCAAAATTGGGACCTCTCTCTCTCTCTCTCTCTATATATATATATAACCAATAACCAATAACCAATTTACTTGATTGGACTAGATATCACTCATGTCTATCAATTTTGAAACAAAAAGTCGAGTACAGCACGAAAACGATCATTGATACCATTTTATAGTTGGACTTAGGGTGAGTTTGGTTCAGCTTTTTGAAAAAGTGTTTTTTTGAAAAAGTGAAGTTTCTAAAAAGTGCATAATGAAAAAGTGTTTTTTCAAAAAACTGAGTATTTAGTAAAAGTTGTTAAAAAGTACTTTTTAAAAAAGCTGAGTGTTTGACTAGCACTTATAAAAGTAGCAGTTTGAAGGATAAATTACCAAAAATGACAATGTATATATAAGGGAGCTTATTTCATACTTAAATCAGTATTGTGAAATTATTTTTTTCTCACCAATATTAGCTAATAATACCCTACTACTTAAGATTTATTGTGATAATTTATACTGATTTTAATTTGAACGTACTATTACAATTATTTTTTTCTTTTTCTAAACAAATTATTTTTTTTCACCAATATTAACTAATAATAACCTACCACTTAAGATTTATTGTGAAAGTATTGTCATAATTTATACTGATTTTAATTTGAACGTACTATTACAATTATTTTTTTTTCTTTCTAAACAAATTATTTTTTTCTCACCAATATTAACTAATAATAACCTACCACTTAAGATTTATTGTGACAGTATTTCTCAATTTTAATTTCTTGTTCTTTATTTTATGTTTCCCTTATTTTATTTTATTTTTTTATCTATATTTCCTTCTTCTTTTTTCCCCTCTTTTTTTCTCCTCCACACACGTACCCTTAATTTTTTTTCTTTATTTCCTTCTTTCCTCTTTTTCCCTACCACTTCCTCCACACACATGCCCTTACTTTTTTTCATTTTTTCCTTCTTTCGTCTTTTTCCCTACCACTTCACCCTCCAGAACATTCCACACAATCTCCGCCCCTCTCTCATCCCTCAAAGTCTCTGCATCTCTTTTTTTTTTTTTTTTTTTGGACAGTTCGAAAGCTACAAGGAAGAGAGAAGATGATGATGATGATGATGATGAAGAAGATGAAGGATTGAAACATAAGGAAATCCCTCATCTCTCTCCTTAATTCTCAGATCCCTTAAGTCTCTGCCATTGGGTTTGTATTTAATTTTGATTTTGGGTTTGGGTTATGGGTTTTCAGTTAATGGTTTAATTTTGAGTTGATTTTTTGTGGATTTTGGGTTTGATTTTGAGTTGATTTTGAGTTGGGTTTGGGATGGGTTTTCCAATGGGGTTTGAGTTGATTTTAAGTTGTTTTGTGTTGATTTTGAGTTATTTTTGGTTTGATTTTGTTGATTTTGTGTTTGGATTATCAAGTGTTGAAATGGGTTGTGGTGGTAGACCGGTGATAGTTGGGTGGTGCTGTGTTTGTAGTAGCACGGAGAGGGCAGAGCAGAGAGAAGAGATGAGAGGCGTGAGTGAGCTTCAGGGCAAAGGGCAGAGTAGAGAGATGAGATGAGAGGAATGAGGGACAGGCGTGAGAACTGAGGAAATTAACATGATTTATTGAAGGGTAATTTGGTAATTGCCTGAAGAGTCCAACGGATAACTGAGAACGCGCATGGACTTTTTCTAAAATGGACCTCCAAAGCTCCATAATGGCTTGCGCGTTCTCAGCCTTGGCCCAAAACGCAACTTTTTCCAAAAAGTTGCGTTTTATGCTGAACCAAACGGGCTTTCCACTTCAGCTTTCTTCAAAACGGGCTTTTTGGGTTGAAAATGTTGAAACAAACAGGCACTTAATTGATCTGAGAATTTGGGTATACGGAAAATAAGGAAACATTTAAAAAAAAAAAAAAACTGTACAGAGGAAAACCCTAATCAATGACATTATTTTTTTGACTTACACATCACACCGGTAGCACATATATATTTACTAGCTTTTTTTTTATTTTTGATAGGGGACCAGGGGTTCATTTGATCAATTAATCATCTAATTAATTGTTTCATCAAATTGAAGATGCAGTGCAGTCTCCATTGAAAATACTATAAAAACGTAACAGTACAATAGCAGTAGAGACATTAATTCCCAAAAATTGTGATAGGGCTACTCCAAATTACTAATTAATGTTCTTCCAACATGTAGTTCACCGATAAAAATGAAATTAGTCCCATTGCACACCCTTAGCGTAATAGTCATTTTACAAATACAAAATTTTTGTAGGGTAGAGGAGGTAAGAGCTGGGTTCAAGTTTACAAGAGAGAGCTTCGCACATATATACACTTAAATTATTCTAGAGTAGAATTTCTATCTTATATAAAAAATAAAAAATGAAATTAGTGCATTCAAAAGCCAGCACTCAATTTTTCACCTTAGAGGATGTGTTAGTCTTAATTTTGGCTTATTCAAAAGCATTCAATTGTTGCCACACACCATAAAACTTTTTTTTTCTTTTTTTAATAAATATTTTTGGATGCAAGTTGAAATCCATTTTCAAATTAACCTTATTTGAAACACTATAAGTTTTTAAGATCTATTTTGCTGCTAACTTCTATTTATTTTATAATTAGAGCGATATTTTTAGATTATTTATAATGATGTCTTCTATGAACCCATAAAGTATATTGAGATTGGTTGTGTGTGAACCAAGAATAACAAGCCCATTTACCGAACTATGTTGGGCCCATGTTTGCTAGGATGACCTCAGCCCAACATGGGCCCACATGCCCTAGCAGTTTGGGAAATGCTTGGAGTTCGCCTAGAATAAGAGATAATGCCTTAGGAGAGTCTGCTTGCCAAGAATAAGAGCACTTTAGGAAAGTCTGCCTACCAAGCAATAGAACTTGGTGTCAGGTACAAGTTACAAGGGATTCACCTCGATGGTAGACCAGATGCACAGGAACAGTGGCTTAGACTGAAGAAACCATTCACACTCCATAAGCGAAGGCACCCACCTATGTGTCAGAGATTCCCTCATCATGACCACCCCACTCAAAGAAGGGTATAAATAGGGAATGATGGGAATGAAAAAGGGGTTGGAACAAAAAAATTGGGGGAAAGATACATGAGAGAAAAGTAAGAGAACTCTGTTCAAGGGTGAAGGAAGTCCTACACGGACTTCAGAAAGGGAGCTCGACTATTTGAGAATCTCCATGGCCGAGCTGAATCTAAGGCAATCCAGTACTGAAGCATCACCGTAGAATCACTAGTGATACCATCCGTTGTTCTTTGGATCTCCCATTGTGGGATAAGCCCAACCCAAGATACAAATAAATTGGGAGGTTTGGATCCAATCAAGAACATACCGCCACAGGTTGTTACTTCATTTGTTATCATCTCCTTCATGGTCTTTTTTTTTTAACTATAACTATCTTTTATGATGAATAGTTTGCCAACATTTTTACCAAGCCCTTTGTTCCTTGTCTCTCCCTCATACTTCTCTCCTAACTTAAGCTAGTGTCAAATTTACCATTTTGAGTTTTAAGAAGATGTTATTTTATATCCTTTTAGGATCCAAGCTTATTGTAAAGTCCAACATATGCCTGCACTTATTGCTCAAGAAACCTAATGCTACTAGAATTATAATAGGGATAGGTTAAGATTTTACAATGTCCAGTTTTTTTACATTATCAATGATTCAAGGGTATTTGGTATTTCTCCACGTGCAATGCAAATCACATTTAAATAACATTTTTCCCATGACATAAAAAAAAAAAAAAAATTGAATCACATATAATTTTATTTATATATATATATATATATATGTGTGTGTGTGGGGGGGGGGGGGGGGGGAGGGGGGGGTGAAAGGCCAGGGAGCCCATATTTATATATATGTTGGGCCAAAGGCCCAATCCGAGGAAGAACCCCTCCTCGGCTAGGCAAGGCCGAGGACAAAGGGAATGGTCTGCCATTAAGAGCGACACTCTGGACCATTCCATGGAAGAGAATAAGTATTAAGAAAGAAAAGGACAAAGGAAGGCATGGAAATATCTAAGAGAAAGCTGCTACTATCGTATTAAATACTCTGCAAACTAACTAAACTGTGCTTTTCAGCCTTTACAACCATTCCCAAAGACTTTAGAAAGGGGCTAATGGGACAAGTATCAGCATTATCAACCTAAATCTACACGTGGACGGTGGAAATGAAGGGAAGATAGTATAAAATAGAGGAAAAGGGAAAAAAGAGAGGGGCTGGGTGTCAGACTTGTAAAAAAAAGTCTAAAGAGCAATATATAAGAATCAATCTCCTCAGATAAAATCCGAGAACGTCTTTCCCTAGTATACTTTTGTTATCTTTCTTTCTTTATCATTAAAACCTATTGGTCGATCGTCTAATTTGCAAAAGTCCAGGTTTTCAACCCATTCTCTACAAATTTATTGTTTGGAACTTTTTTGGGCGTAAGTCCGTATCCCTGTTATGCTAGAAGCTCAAAATTATGACCTTACAATATATATATATATCTAATTGCATACTAGTGCGGTAGTTATTTAGAAAATTTACGAGGATAATATGCTAACGCATTTTCCTTTGTCTCTTCCACCATTTGACATTATTATATTTTTGGAAGCCACCATTTGGTATTTTTAAAATCACGTTTTCACACATTTTGACCCTTATTTTTCTTTTTAATTTCATAAAAGGTCGTTAAAAAATTTAAACACAAGTTACGTAGGGGCCAGGACCACATATTTGGTTGAAAGATCCAAATCCTTCTGGCCTATTCAAGCCAATCAACGGATGATGTTGTCGATTGGGAATGTGATTTATTCTTGGATGGAGATTGGGAATGGGATTTTAGTTCTTTTTTTGGAAAAACCCAAAATTTGGAGGAAAAAAAGAAATAATAAAGGCATAAATTTTTTTCCAATAATTTATGTGTCAAGTTGAGATTAGAACAATATTATTTTTAGCAAATTAAAGGTTTTGTAATTCAATTAGTTCGCACATTTGATTCTCATAAAAAAAAAAAACAAAACTGATTCTCACATTTTGGTGTTTTTAGTGTAGATATTTAGAGTTCAAATCCTTCCATTTTTCCCATTGCAATTATTGAATTATATATATGAAAAAAATATTATATAATTCTACCACTATATTAATTTTATTAACATAGAAATGAATGAGAAAAAAGAAAATTCAAAATAACCTCATTTTAATTGCTTATACCTAACTATACTATTGAAAATGTTTTTTTAAATTTTCTTCCTACCTCGATCCGGATAATGTAGACTGGCAATCAATCAATCTCACTGAACAAGGACAGATAATGGTTTGACAATTCTAACCTTAAATATTTCACGTGGAAATGAAAAACAATAGCGCGTATGAATCTCGTGGTTGTATTTCTAACGGGCTATATATCTAATATGTCTATATAAATGAGTGCTTAGGTACCAAACTCTTACACAAATTAAAGTTTAACCATAGATTCTCTAACTACCAAAAATGCTGAAACCACAGCTTCACCTCTCAAATTCCACCAAAGTTCCCTTCCTGTTACACAAGCCATTCATCCATGGCAATTTGAATGCTTCACTTCCCATTTCAATGCACTCATTCTGCAGAAAAAACAAACATATTGTTCGAGTTGGGTTCAATCCTAACAACATAAAGGCTCAGGCTGTGGCAAGTTCTACAGAGAAGAGTGTTTCTGTGAAAGCCATTGTAACTGTGAAACCTACTGTTGGTGGGTTCCTCACAAACCTTGGGATAGACCGAGGCCTAGATGATGTACAGGACTTACTTGCTAAAACCCTTCTCTTGGAGCTCGTTCAAGCAGAGCTTGATCCTAGTAAGTATTGGTTCAAGAAATTAAAATAAGCATATATATGGCAATATTTTAGCTATTATATATAGAACGTAAATTTGAAGGAAGAGTTTGTGGTTTTTCTTCTCCATTTTGATTTATATATAAAAAAAATTGACTCTTAGTTTTGGTTTGATTCTTTAATTTCCTCGTTCTGTTTGCAGTGAATTTCTTCCTCTCCTTCTCCTTCTTCTTTGCAATGAATTTCTTTGTTTTCTTCCTCTACTTATTTTACAAATTCTACATATTATGTGTGAAGACTAGACTTAAGTGGGTACCAATTCGATGCCCTCATTTTAAGAATATATGCTGCAAGTAGAAAGATATCTATAACTTTTGAGCTCTAAATATTTCCATGGATCAAACTAAAAGGGGTCCTTTTTTTTTTTTTGATAGGGAAAAGGGGTCCTTTTAAACTAAAAGGAAAAACTTTTGCTGAAGTTTCGGGAATCATTTTTTAATTTTCTTCATTTTAATAACATAAAAAAATAAATAAATAAAGTTCAAGAGTTTGTACAGCACAAGAACAAAGATTCTCTATCTTACAATCAAAAAAAAAAAAAAAAAAAGATTCTCTATCTTACAGTGAATGTTCTATTTTACATTCCACAGTATGTTATGATTTTTTTTAATAATTAAAAATAATAATAAATATGTGATAAGTTTTATTTGATGGACCATAGATAGAGCACCCATGTTGAGGGTTTTTATTCACAACAAACAATTTATAAATCCGCTAAAGGTTGAAGATTTTTGTTCAAAATATGATATTCACCACCAAATAGATAGATTATTCTTCCAATATCTTTACTCTCAGAAAATTCAATATGTGTGTGTGTTTAAGTTATTGGTGCTTGTTTATATATGTAGGAGAGAGATAGCGATTAGCGAGAGAGAGAGAGAGAGATAGAAATAATCAACTTGTGAATTTTCAAGAGCATTATGACTTTGCCATTAAAAAGAAAAAAAGAAAAAAGAATCTAGTTGTCCTTAACAAATGGTCCCATATTGTCCCAATAAACTGAGATATAGAAGACGCAAAGCTGAAAACGACTATATAATTACGGTCCCAAATAAAAAAGGAAAAAACGTACGAAATACAGAAATTAGGTTGGGTTTTTTTTTTTTGAAGAGAAATTAGGTTGGGTTTTAGTGTCAATGAAAGAGGACATAAAATAAATGTACAATTAATTTATGTATGTATTTGAGTATGCTTTCAAGGCTACATCCACTGAACTGTATGTTGATGTGACTATTTATGTAAACTATCTAATACGTTTTATTCTTGAAGAGACGGGATTAGAGAAGGACACAATCAAGGGTTACGCACATAGGACGAAGGGCGAAGAAAACGGTGTGGTGAAGTATGAGTCAAGTTTTGAAGTTCCAGTAGATTTTGGAGAGATTGGGGCTGTTTATGTGGAGAATGAGCACCACAAGGAGATGTATCTTCAGGATATTATCCTTGATGGCTTCTCTAATGGCCCTTTTTATGTGAACTGTAATTCATGGGTTCATTCAAAATATGACAATCCTCAGAAGAGGGTCTTCTTTTCAAACAAGGTCAGCCTCTTTTAAGCATTTACTAATTTTAAATTTTTCCTAAAATAGATGATTAACATATGGCCTGCGAGTTTACATTAACCAGACCCTATATATATATATATATATATATATACTCCATACTCTCAAACAAATATAAATGAATTGCTTACACAAGTACATATAGACATGATATTTATGCAGAAAAAACATTACTATGCTTATACATCACCTTCAAACAAATATATATGCATTGCATACACAAGTACATATAATTATATAAACGTGCTTGCTAACTTGCAGAAAAAAAAAATTACCTTGCTTGTAGTTGTACATCAAATGTAGTAGAATATTGATATTTTAAATTAAGGATTTGATTCATATAATTATCATTTATGAGTCAACAAATTATTAGGAATAAGAATCCAATGCTGGAGGTAAAAGACAAACACCTTTTTATACCAATGGCTATTTAGACTGGAACTTTTTTTTTTTTTTTTTTTTTTTTTGAGAATGAAACTGGATACTCCATTTAGACTGGAACTTAACCCGTTATAAACTATGATCATTAATTCAACTAATAGATCATTGGTTAAGTTGTAAGCTCAATTAAAATACAATAAAAAATTAAGAATATGTTACAAAAATCTAAAATAAATTAACAATCAATAACCAGTTTTTGAAAAATTACAAAAAAAAAAAAAATTATATAAAATATTCACCAATAAAATAGATAAGCATTTAGTGGCATACTTAAAACAATACTAATTATTGAGCACTCTTTGTATAAGATAAACATAATGTGCTCAACAATTTTTTTTTTTTAAGGATCAAACCCTTAAATTACATTTTATAAATAGATAGAGTCAATATTCAAACAAATATCTCGATGATAAATTAAAAATATATATATTAAGTTTAACTTATCAAAATATATAATCAAAAGATAATAGGTCAAAACAAGTAATAGTAAAAATAATTCGGTTAAAGAAAAATATTATTAAAAGAAATGAAAAGAATTTAAGCTATTTTGAAATTTTATAATTTCTTCATAATAACTTTATATAAATGAAGAGATACAATTATGGAAATAATTGCAAATAAGGAATACATTATATTCATTGATTTCTTTCCTTAACATAGTAAATTTTTTTTGTATTCAGAAAAAAAAAAAGAAAAAAAAAAAAGAGAGTAACAAGAACAGCTTTAGTCAATCACCTACAGTGTGCATTTTGTTTGTTTCTCAAGGGAGAAGCAAATGTACTCTTATTTTTGACATGAGAGATAAACAGAGGTCTCTTGGTTTCAAGAACAATAAATATTATGCCAAATTAGACTCCACTTTCTTTGGTTGCAACTGAGAGAAGAGAAAGGAAAAGAAATAAAAGTGAAAGGAAAAGTAAGAGAGGAGAAAAGGAAAAGAAAACACTTCCTTTTATATGTTTGGAAATGGGGAGAAAAGGAGAAAAGAAAGAATAAGTAATCCTTTGTTTGACTTGCAAAGGAAAAAGAAAAGAAAAATAAAATTTTATTATTTTTGCCCACATAAATTAGGGAGAGAAATATGGGGAGAGAGATATAAAAGATAAGGATAATAGTGGAAATTCAAGCCATAAGAAGTCAAAAATGTGGACTCCACTTTTTTATTTGGGTTTTTCTGCTTCCTTTTCCGCCCAAATTGGCCGGATTGCAAAATGTGGACCCGGAGAATTTGTTTTCTATACATTTCTTTTCTCCTCTATAATCCAGCACAATTCTCATTAAATTTTTGGTCATAATTTTCATCAAATAAGAAATGGCACAAGCAAACCCAATAATACTCGGATCAAAACAATCTCTCAAAAAATCAAAAAATCAACATGGGCCCACAAACATATGCAATTATTGTTTATTGAATAGAACTCTTTTACAGTTTAGGGGGCCAACTCTCTATTCTCTAAGTCCTTTCTGACTTGCATATTTTTTTTATAAAAAAAAAAAAAATTGATAGAATTTAAATTTATAATGTTAATTTTAAAATAATTGTTTTTTATTAAGTTAATATACCAATTAATTTTTGATATAAAATAAGATTTGAATCCCAATTTTTTTATTCTACAATGGAAAACTTTACATTGATTAGTTAATTCCTCTTGCTCGGAGCAACCGAATTCTCCATAAAAGGAAAAAAAGAAAATGGAATTTCATTATAAGTTCATAACTCTAACATCATCAGAAAGTCATAACCCTAAAATTAACGCATTTAAATGGCCACTTAATTAACGTAAAAATGTACGATTTTGTAAACCCCAGGACCAGAAAATGTTTCTGACAGCCACTTAACGGCGACATCCCGTTGGTATTCAAGTTCATTGGCTATACATGGCTTGTCAATTTCATACTCCCTTTATTCGTAACAAAAGTCATTAAATGAAATCCAGTTCATGAATAGTGTTCACATCTTTTGAGATTTATATAGTACTACCAGTACTCTGTTAAAGTTTTTTTTTTTTTTTTTGGGGGTAAGTACCCTGTTAAAGTTTTTTTTTTTGGGTAAAATACTCTGTTTTTTTTTTTTTTTGGTAGAAAAAAAAAAAAAAAAACAGAGTATTTTACCCAAAAAAAAAATACTCTGTTAAAGCTTATTTGCTTATGTTTTGTTGCCTACGTTAAACTCATCCTCATACATCTGATTATTTGTGAAGTTGGTCCTCAGGCATGTGTTAGTAAAATTTTGGAATCGGGTAATGTTTGGCTTTAAGAATATATATTAATAAACTATTTTAGAAAATTTTTATGAAAAAATTAATTAACTGTTTTAGTAATTTTTTTAATTCTCCATAATTTTTTTTCCAAAATAGATAATTGATGTGTGCTTTTAGGACATTCATTAACATTTCTCATAATTAAAAGCTAATTAAATTGCTATGCATGGTTTATTTTTGTCATAAACCTTAGATTCAAAACCTAGTTGTTTTAAAGGAGAAAAAGTAATATTCGGAATACCATTTTTCTAACATTTTTTTCACAACTATTTATATTACATGTCATAATTGAAGTAACACTATTTTTAATTGAGTTTAGTGCTGGCATCATTTTTTTATCATATATCAATTATAATAAACTATGTTTAACAATTGTTAAAAGATATTACATTCTTAGGGAATAAAAATCAATTGGACCACAAGTTTTTTTCAAAATTATGAACCAGAATTATGATTAGATTTTTCAATGCATCACCCATCAAAATCACTGAGGTTATTGGACCACTGGGATGGCTGGAAGAAATATGAAATCTCATCTCCATCCTATCAATTAGGATAGAAAAATCAAATATCAAGGACAATCCTGATGACAGGTGCCATAATTATAGTGATAATCAGGGGTCCACCATTTGTGTTTGATTTAAGGTGTGCCATAATTATAGTGATAATCAGGGGTCCACCATTTGTGTTTGATCTAAGGTATGTAACTTTTCAGCTACGTCCCACATTTTTCAGTAGATTTCGTGCACTATTTATGGAACTTGCAAGTATTTTTTCTCAGCAAAAACAATTTCAAAATTAGGTCTCACGGTACTATTTACACATTTAAAAATTATTTTACTACAGTGTTTTTAGTTTTTAGTTTTTAGCAATAAGCAGTATCCAAATACACCCTTAGTATCTGTTTGGATACAGCGTTTTGGGATGTTCAGCATTTTTAGCGTGTGGGACCCACGGCTACAGTACTTGGAACTAAAACACCCAAAACGCGTAGTTGATTTTTTCTCAATGCACTGTTTCAATAATTCTTCAGTCTGTGTATTGGTATGTGTGTACTGTTCCTTTTTTTTTTTCATTATTTTTTTTGGAAGTACTTGTTCTTCGTGTTCTTCCCAGCAAACCGAGAAATCTGAAACCCAGCAAACCCAGCAAAATAGTGAAACCAAAACCGTTTTGGAAGAACATGACTATTCATGTTCTTGAAACCCAGCAAACCCATCACAACATAAGATCAAAATAGTGAAACCAAAACCAAGATAGAAGCCACCAATTTGAGATTAAACCGATCAAACCCATATGAAAAAAAAAACAAAACCGATCAACCCATCGAACCCATATGAAATCAAAACCAAATCAAACCCATCAAATCCATATGAAACCAAAACCAAATCAAACCCATCAAACGGATTGACCAATCAAACGCAAATCAAACCCATCACTAATCTCAACCTCACCCAGCACCACCGAGTTCCCATATCAAACCCATTGCCGATCAACCTATCAAACCCACCGCCGATCAACCCATCCACCACCATCGAGTTCCCAATCAAGAAACTAAAACATTAGATCTTCATAAGACCAAAACCCCAGCCAAAACTCAATCTAATAAAACCCACAAAACCAAATCAAACAAAACCCACTTCGCCATTGTAACCACTAAACAAAAACAAAACGAAGTGAACCAAGAAAGGTGTTAGGGTGGGAGAGGAGTGAAATTGGAAGAGGGTGAAATGGGTTTATGGAAGGAAGAGTACACCAGAGGGAACCCAATCTTCGCTGGCGTCGGACTGGGTTGTCTTCCTCGTGGATTTCTCTAGTGGGCGTGGACTTCTCTTCTTGAAGACAGGTGTTAGGGTGGGAGAGGAGTGAATAAAAGGAAAAAAAAAAAAAAGCAAAGGCGTGTAGCTTAAACACTTTCAGTTGAGCTACAATAGTCGGCCCCAAAAATAATCAGTTGGCGTTTAAAATTATTTACTACAATGTTTTCAGTTTTCAGCAAAATCAGCAGTTTCCAAACGGACTCTTACTTATTGTACTGTGTTTATGACCCATCTTTTTTATGATTTATTTTCTTATAAATTTTTTATGATTTATTTCATTAAAGCGAATTTTTTTAATCAGATTAAAAAAAAAAAGATTAAAAAAAGAAATAACGGTAAAATACTGGCATAAAAATAAAAGGATAAAAAAAATTGATCCCTAGCTAATGTTTGGACTAATGTGAGACATTATCCAAAATTTCATAAATATCCAATTTAACCCTAAGTTCAATAATTCTAAACATCGTTTCAAAGTTCTTTAGTTCCTTGAAACATTCTTCTACTTCCTTCTTCATTTTTGGTTGATGCCCATCTCCGTGGGATTGTACTATTACAATTAACTTAACCATAAATTAGCTTTATGAAAAATGAACATAAATAATACTAAGTGCAGTTTGTGTTTAGGGGACGAATTGGATATTTTTGAAAATTTTGAGTAGTACGTACTTGACATTAGCCTAAACATTAAGGATAATTTTTGTATTTTAATTACCCAAATAAAAGGAGTAAAATATCACTTATTTATGTTTTTATTATTATACATAATTCAATTGATACTCTCTTTTTAAATTAATTTAATCACAGCCATAAGATATCTAATTATTTAAATAAATTATTTTTAACCACTTCTGTTACATCATTAATGAAAGATAGTCATATGAGAATTAGTCAAATAAATTACTTTCCATTATATAAAACCATTGATGAAAGTTAGTCATATATTTGAGAATAAGCAAGTATGATCAGATATAGAGATATGGATGAGTGAGTGCATATATTTAAATCTCATGTTACTGATTTCCCTAATAATTTTTAACAGAGGGTGGACAGAAGCAGTCTATTAAAACAATGGGATGATGCCATAATGGATACCACATGAGGCTTGATTATGAATATATAAAACCTAAGGGATGTCAATATAATTCCATACAAATCATTTGAGTTTTTGATACCAAATATAATAAATATTTCATGCATATTTCATAATGTAACAAAGCAATTAATGTAAATGTTGTCTCTTTTTAACACTTCTTGTTGATATATATTTTTTTGGATTGTGACACTCACACATATATCTTCAATGTGGAACAGTCATACTTGCCATCACAGACACCAAGTGGGCTGTGCAGGTTAAGAGAAACAGAACTTGAGATTTTGCGAGGCAATGGCCAAGGAGAACGTAAGAGCTTTGAGAGAATATACGACTACGATGTGTACAATGATATTGGAAATCCTGATAGTAGTGTGGATCTTAAAAGACCTGTACTCGGTGGCAAAGAGCACCCCTATCCTAGACGTTGCAGGACTGGGCGGCCTAGGTGTAAAACAGGTGCCAAATTACTATGCATTTTTTTTTCTTTCAAAAATTCTTTCCCTTTTATGATAAAATTATTGCCCTCCTTTTACAGTGGTGGAGTCCTTTTTTCTTCAATGACTGAATTCTAACTAAATAAAAATTTTAAATAATTCCTATATTATTGTAATTCATATTCTAATTAATTCTATATTCTATTTGATAAAAATTCCCATCTTAATCAATAATTCATTACAGTGTTGTGTGTGATTGTCTCATTGATTGTCGATGATATCAAGAGTATCTCTCAATACATGTCATCTCTCATTCAATTATACTATCTTATAAGTTGTAAGTGGATCTAATTTTTGTTAAAAAAATACTATTAATCCCACAAAAATTATATAATTGGTGCAATTACAAAAAGAATTATCCCAATTGACAATTCAAGGTTATCACACTGCTTACAATAA
The DNA here is from genome assembly GCA_028535165.1 of Quercus tomentella. Lineage (NCBI taxonomy): Eukaryota > Viridiplantae > Streptophyta > Magnoliopsida > Fagales > Fagaceae > Quercus > Quercus tomentella. The sequence goes on from JAPQVY010000133.1 coordinate 7,157,442, forward strand.
TTCTATCTAACAGGACATTTTTCTTTTTCAAATGGTAAAGAGTTCTAAAGTCTGTGAGAAAATTGTTGGTCAATGTGTATTCCAAGAACTAACAGACTTCCAATGGACCAGAAAAAGATTTTTCCTTGACTGAGCTTTGAAACTTTGAAACTGAAGCTAAAAGAGATTCTTGAAATACAGATTTACCGAACAAAAAAAAAATGGGAAAAAAAAAATCTAACATGGGAGGGTTGAACAGGGGTCAATGGCCCCTCAGGTTTTGAAAATCAGTGAGATGCATCTAGGGTTTTCCAATATGCTAGGGCTTTAGGAGAAGAAAGAATAAATAGAGCAAAATAAAATATCATGATCATGTAAATTTAACCCATCATTCATATGTTTTAAAAAATAGGCTTTTGTTAGGGTTTCCTATTTTGCTAGGGTTTCAAGAAAATATAAAATAAAATATCGATCGGTACGAGTAAATGTAGCCCTCTATTTATTTTACACTTTGTATCCTAACAACAATTACTTTGTATGTAGATCCATTGTCGGAGGAAAGGAGCAGCAGTGTATATGTTCCCAGAGATGAATGCTTCGCAGAAGTAAAACAACTAACATTCTCAGCAAAGGCGGTGTACTCAGTGATCCATGCATTGGTGCCATCTTTAGAGACTGCTATCATTGATGCTGAACTTGGATTCCCCTACTTCACGGCCATTGATTCACTTTTCAATGAAGGGATTAATTTGCCACCTCTTAAAAACCAAAAAAAAGGATTTTTCAGTACCCTCTTGCCTAGGCTTATCAAGGCTATCAATGATACTGAAGATGGTTTGTTGCGGTTTGAGACACCAGAAACAATGGAGAGTGAGAAAACATACAAATAAAACTTATCTTTGAATAGTCTTTCCTCTCTATACACTTTCTCTAAATAGTGGTTTTTACACATGCAGGAGACAAATTCTTTTGGTTTAGGGATGAGGAGTTCGCTAGGCAGACTCTTGCTGGTCTCAACCCATATAGCATAAAGTTGGTCACGGTATGATTTGTGGACATATACCATGATAGCATGGAGCATAATTAAGCATCAAAGAAATTGGATGGAATATAAGTGATAATTGGAACATATAATCATAGGCAACATATGTGGTTTAGCTTTAATTAGAGGTTAACAAACACATTGAGTAGCCAAAAACCTTGTGTCTTGGTATTTTGTTGGTTTCGAATCTCCTTCTTCTACTTGTTGTAACAATTAAATTATAGTGGAAAAAAAAACTAACACAAATGCAAAAACTAAGATTGAGTATTTCCTTGCAAGGAACTGTTGGCGATTTTTGGGAGATTTTAATTGAAAGGTTAACATAATATATAAGAACACTTTATCTAAAAACTTTAGTTAATTAGTTTGACTTAATTATGTTATATTAACCATTTAATTAATTTGGACACAACTTGTATATTCCAATAGGAATGGCCATTGAAAAGTCAACTTGACCCAAAGATCTATGGCCCAGCAGAATCAGCCATCACTACAGAATTGATTGAACAAGAGATCAAAGGTTTCATGACAGTGAATGAGGTAGCACAACATCATTTTTAGAATATTAATTATATGCGTCATTAATATATATGTAATTGGTTCTATCTCAGACACAAATTTTTTTATAAATTGAATTCATGTAGGCCATAAAAAATAAGAAGTTGTTTATTCTAGATTACCATGATCTATTATTGCCATATGTGAGCAAAGTAAGAGAAATTAAAGGCACAACTCTGTATGGATCACGGACGCTCTTCTTCCTAACCCCAAATGGCACATTAAGGCCACTGGCCATTGAGTTGACTCGGCCACCAATGGATGGGAAGCCACAATGGAAAGATGTCTACCTTCCTACTTGGGATGCTACTGGTGTCTGGCTTTGGAGGCTAGCCAAAGCTCATGTGCTTGCCCACGATGCTGGTTATCACCAACTTGTTAGTCACTGGTATGTTCCACTTGTAAATTTTGATTTTGCATTTGTTCATCTTTATGTGAAAGAACCTGTATTAGTTAGTTAAAATAATTTCTAGCATCTATACCTCAAATCTAATCTTAACTGCCTTCAGAAAAGTTTGGGGGCCATGCACATTTCTCTCTCTGAAAGTGTGACGTGAGCCTTACCATTCTACCTATGAATTTAATCATGAAATATGAATTCTCTTCATTTCAAGTTTAGACTTTAGAGAAGATTCTATTCCAAATAACCTCATGGGACTTGACCCTAATTTTGGGGTGAGATTTTATTCAACAAGAAGTGTAGTTAAAAAAGAGAAATATGTACACCTACAAACAAGTCCATGCATGTATTAAAATTATATATATATATATATATATATATATATTTATATAAATATCTATTGAGTGGCCTTGAGAAATAATCTATTAAGAAGGGATTTTCTTCGTCTCTTTTGCAGGCTAAGGACTCATTGTGCTACAGAACCTTATATAATTGCAACAAATAGGCAACTTAGTGTGATGCACCCAATTTATAGACTGTTGCACCCTCATTTTCGGTACACTATGGAGATTAATGCCCTTGCTCGAGAAGCACTTATCAATGCCGGAGGGATCATTGAGAGCTCATTCTCACCTGGCAAATACTCCTTGGAGTTTAGCTCGGTTGCCTATGACAAACAATGGCAGTTCAATTTGCAGGCATTACCAGCTGACTTAATTAGCAGGTAAATTTGAAAACAAACATTTCTTAAACAAGTAATAATTCATTGAGTCAAACCTTATGTCATTGTCTATGACACCAAGTGAATTTACGCTTATTATACATTTCCTACCACAACTTGTTAGTTATGAATTTTCAACATACTATTCAAAGTAGACTACATGTATTGATTGCTTTCAAAAATTTATTACAAAATGATTACAAACCGACATGGCAATAATTATGATAGGTACTAATTCCACATATATTAAATATTTGAATAACTATTTTGTGATACATGCACATTTTTTTTTAAACTTTTATTTAGTAAAATTTGTAATATCCATAATAACATTTTAAAAATTTTCATTTTTGTGAGTTTCCCTTTCAAGTTCTTGGCAATCAAAGGGAGCAATATTAGCAATTTTAATTGTATTACAATTGACACCCCATTTCATAGCTTACTCTCCATTAGAGGACTAACTGATATACTAACATTTTTACTTTACAGGGGAATGGCTGTTGAGGATCCAACTGCTCCACATGGTCTAAAGCTCTCAATTGAGGACTACCCTTTTGCCAATGATGGCCTTCTCCTTTGGGATGCTATCAAAGAGTGGGTTAGTGAATATGTCAACCACTACTACCCTAACCCTAGCCTTATAACATCTGATCAAGAGCTCCAAGCATGGTGGAATGAGATTCGAACTGAAGGTCATGCTGACAAGAAGGACGAACCATGGTGGCCAGTCCTCAAAACCCCGAAAGACCTCATCGAAATCATCACAACAATCGTGTGGGTGGCATCCGGTCACCATGCAGCCGTGAACTTTGGACAGTATGCTTATGGTGCATATTTCCCTAACCGACCTACCATTGCTAGAACCAATATGCCCACTGAAGAGCCTTCTAAAGAGTTTTGGGACAACTTCTTGAAAAAGCCTGAAGGTGCACTCTTACAATGCTTCCCTTCACAAATTCAAGCAACAAGAATTATGGCTATTTTGGATGTACTATCAAACCATTCACCTGATGAGGAGTATCTAGGTGAGAAAATAGAGCCAGCATGGTCTGAGGACAAGTTTATAAAGGGAGCCTTTGAAAAGTTTAGTGGGAGGTTGAAGGAGCTTGAGGGGACTATTGATGAGAGGAATGCAAATAGGGAATTGAAGAACAGAAGTGGAGCTGGGGTTGTGCCATATGAGCTCTTGAAGCCATTCTCACCTCCTGGAGTGACTGGAAAAGGAGTTCCTTATAGCATTTCTATTTGAAGTTAGCAATGTGTATTTTGCGAATGTAGATTGTTGGTTGAGAACTTTTGTGTCAGATGGCAGATTTGGACAAAAAATAAGTTGGATTTCCTCATCTTCAATGGCATGAACCGGATTAATCTTCAATGGCACGAACTAGATTATTTCATTTTCAATATATAGCAATGATCAAATCACAAAAAGTTTTAAACAAAAACAACCACCACCACCTACATTGAACAAATACAGACATGATCATTGGTCACAAATTAAAAAAGAAAAGGTTGAATAGAAAAAGAAATGAAAAGGAGAGAAACCTTTTTTAGATTTTGTTGCATTAAATTCATTTTGTTGAATGAATACATATATAAAGTGTGGGAGCCAAGATTTTAGTTTTAGAGGACAAGATTAAAAAAAATGAAAGCAAAGTTAATTTCAAATTGTTAACTAATTAAAATAAGTAACAATACATATATATATATATATATATATATATATATATATATATATAAGCAATTAAACAAAATTTCATATAAATATGATGTCCATATAAAATGTAATGTGATGGAAGCTAAAACAAATAAAAAAAAACACTTCTTAAGCATGGATATATTCTGGAGGAGATTTGAAAAATATCACTTGATAAAAATTTATTTAAGATTTGTTTGAGACTAAATATAGTAGATATAATTATATATCTCCAAATTATCATTTATGCAAAAAAAAGTTTGAGAGTTTGTTTAGAGTCCTTAAACTAATTGTTTAACCTAATATATTAGTCAAGTGATTACTTAGAGTATATTTCAGATCTAGGTTAAACACAAATAATCATATCATGCAAAGTTGTGGAAAAGTAAATAACACTACGATATGATTACTTAGGAAAACCAATGAAACTAACTCGTTTCAAGGTAAAAACTTGAGGAGAATTTGACCTATCTATTCTCAAGGTAAACCAAATCCACTATAAGAGAATTGAAGTTTTTACAAAAGATTTAACCCCAAATCTAATGCTACCTCATGTAATAATTTACTAACATGACCACATATAAATTCTGAATCTACGGACTCCTTTTCTTCTTGGATTAACAGCAACACAAACACATCCTTACTTGTGACTTTGAGACTTTACTCAAAGGTTTCAGATCACCATCAGTAGTTGATCTTGAATGCAACAACTAGTTTTACCAATCCTTGATTGTAGTTTAAGCTCTGGTAGAATCTTGTATAGTTAGAAGGTACAGAACCTCTTAAATCTCACAAAGAGTAATACACAAGTCTTTAAAAAGTCTCCAAAAAGTAGCTAGGGTTTTTTTTTTTTTTTTTTTTTTTTTTTTTTTTTAATTTTTTATGTGGAGAAGTTTAAGTGAAACCCTAAACATTTTTGTTGTGATTGGACTGAAATAACCTTCTGCAGAAAACCCTATTTGTGATTTTCGATCGGTCAAGTCTATTTTCGATCGGTCAAGAAAGGCAGATCTTGATTTCTCTTTTCTGCTATCAGCAAGACTTTGAAATCTTGAAACACACTTATTTAAGCACACTAACATTTAAACTAGACATGTTTTGCTCTCGGTTTGCCAACACATTACAACTATGATTCTAAACATTTAATCTAAATCTTTAAAACCTAACAAAGTTATTTTCATCCTTAATGTTTTTATAAAGTTTTTTTTTTTGTTCCTAAATTTTTTTTTTTAAAAAAAATCCTAAATTATTAAAAGCGTTACTCTTATTTCTTGGAAATATAGTCTTAGTTGAAATAATTTTTGTGTTAAATAATTTTAAAATTCAGAGTGTTTGGCAAAATACAGTGATTAAGTTTTTGAAGTTGTTACCTTTGTTTGGTAACCAAATGATGGAAAACGAAATAATAAAGGCGTAAATGCATTTTTAGTCCCTACATTTTGCATATTTTCCATTTTGGTCCCTACATTTTCATTTAACTACTTTTAGTCCTTAAATCAATTAACGCGTTCCATTTTAGTCCTTACCATTATTCACTTAACAAAAATTGCTGATGTGGCAAACGGAGTGCACTATTGGCACATTAAATGTTGACGTGGCCAATAAAATAATATTAAAAAATGTCACATTAGCATAAAATAATGATTAAAAAAGACACATAAGCATCCACATCAACTTTTGATTTTGAAAATTAATTTATCTATTTTAACAAAATAAAAAATGAAAAAAACAAAATTAGAACCTAAAATACACATGAATTCATATCTGGTCTCATCTTAAACATGAACAAGAAAGAACACAAAAACAAAATATTCAATCACATGAACACAAACCCAGAAAAAATAAATTTACCGACAAAAACATAAATTTCCCATCTCAAATCTATAACTGGTTGCCTTATCTTGTTTCCCTAGATCTCTCTAGCAATGCTCTCGTTGAACCGAACCTGCCGGAGATGACCCCAACATGAATTCAGATCTAATTACATCTTAAACATGAACACAATCCAGAAATTTTAATCTTAAGAATACAAACTCAAAACACAACTGGAATACAAGATCACAAATACAATAACCTCCATAACATAAGAACACACACAAACCTGAAACCTCCAGCAGATCAAATCTATAAATCCAACAAGGAAACACATAGAACATGTAAACCCAAACACACATATCCACACACATCAAAGCCTACATATTTACAATTCAAAATTCAAAACACAAACACTTCAACAGTACACACATTCATCCGAATTTACACCCATTTTGAAAGCAATCCAAATTTACACACATTCATTAGCTTCTTGCAACCAAACCTAATCAACAAACCAAACCAAAAAAAAAAAAAAAAAGTCTCGGCCATACCCAAAACAAAAAAGACAAATGAAATTAAAATAAATAGAGAAATAGAAAAGAAAACAAAAGAGGAAGGGAGAGTGATAACGATGGCCACCATTGGTGGTGGTGCTGGTGTGTGCCGCCCTGTTGTTGATGGTTGGGTTCGTGGGTCTCGGTCATTTCGAGTTGAGTGAAAGAGAGAGATTGAACCTGCACTTCGCCTCTATTCCCAGATCTGTGTCTACGGAGAAGAAAACCAGCACTTTCCCGCTCATAGCCACCATTCGGCGATGACTTCTCTTCGAACCGACTTGGTCTTTCCCCATCTCTCCACACCTTTTTCTCTCTAACCCCTAGCTGTAGTTCAACTATTCGTTAATAATTTAACAAGAGTAGTGTAGTAACATGCTTAGTCAATTTATCAGAGTTAAAACTTAGAGAGAAGAAAAAAATCTAGTCAAAACTTCCAATTCAATCGAGTTCAGCAATACATTATTGAGATTGATAATGAGAGCTATTGTTTTTTTCCTTTATATTACATATTTTGCATGTGTCTAGTCATGGAGATGTGCATATGCCAAGAAACTGTGTTCTTCATGTTTCAGGTGGCAAATAAGAATGTGATACTCTAGAGTAGTCACTATATCATAGACCTTTGAAATGCGTCTTGAATCAACTTATATTACAACAATAAAATTGCATTATGAGATTTTATAACATATTTACCAGCAGAAAGTTTTCTTTCCTATTGTACTGACTATTGAGGTTCATAGTTTATCCATCATAACATGGTATGTATATATGTAGGCTACTGTTTTTAGAGAAATTTTGTTTTACCTCAGGCTTCACAGTTTCATTCCCATCATTCCCATCAAGCATTGCCACCCTAAAATATATTAAGGACATCGTATTAATATCACATAACAATGCATTGCAAAAAGTAGTGTTTCGCTAAATATCATTTATTTGCTACCTGAGAAGGATTTGAATCACGCATAAGTGGGCTAAGTTGGTTAAACATGTCTCTCATCGACGTCATCACTTCGGTCATTTGTGCTTGGTGCCTTGCTTCAGATTGAGCTAGTTCCTCCCTATGCCTCGCCTCAGATTGAGCTAGTTCCTCCCTATGCTTCGCTAGTTCCTCCCTAGATTGAGCTAGTTGCTCCCTAAGCTCTTCATGACTCATCTCCAACTCTGACATCCTTTAGGTCGTTCTGCTTGACGACAATGGAGTCGAGGTAAACTGTGAAAGGTTTGTGGCCCTATGATACAAATCTGAATGTATATAATTAAAAGAAAAAAACAATAAAAAAAAGACTTACAAAGATGCAAGTATGCATCAAATTAAGAAAGATAGTAAACACAACAAAGGAGAGGCGTGGGAATTGGGGTACCAAGAAAAAATGATAGAAAATGAAGGTGAATAGCTTTTGAGAGGTGTTTGGATTTTCTTGCACAATGACCGGAAGTTTTAGTGAACTTCGTGCTTCTGCCTGCAATTTCAAATCTTTGAGAACAACATCACCTATGAAAGATATGTAAGGGACATGTTAAATGGATACAAAATTCTTTTACTTCATAGAAAGAATTAATCATCACTGATCTTTTTTTAAGTAAAAAAATTATATTCAAAATAAATAAATAATAATACAGATAGCACCTTGAATACACAACAGGTGTACCCCTTAACTGTGTTTTGAGTCTCCTTTAAATATTATATACGTCAACCTAAGCTGCATAGTCTTTTGAACTGAAATGTTTTTTTAAAGTCATTGGGTTATGTATAAGTTTTTGCACCCTGGTGACAAGTTTGATTGAAGAAAATTATCAGATTGAGCTAGTTTCATTGTATAACAATGTGCATGAGAAGATTAACTTCGTTCATGTTCATTATTTAACTGCATTTGTGGCCCAATCATACAATGAGAAGATTAACTTCATTCATTCGTAATTATTAAAAACACAACATTCAAGGTTAACTTAGAGACAATCTATTGCCCTCAAAAGGTCCATTATTTAGTACTCTTAGGTCTTGTCTTTTTAATTGGGTCAAGAGAGCTTGTAATATAGTTGCTTACGTCACTGCAAAGCTCTTCATTAATATTATTCAGTCCTTTTGTTTCAATAAACACAGCCTACCAATTGTCCTCATTAATAGTGTTCTTTCTTCTTGATTATATAACATTGACGTTTATAAAAAAAAGGTCAATTATTTAAAGGCATATGTCGGCCTAATCATATGCACATAAGATTAACTTCTTTCATACGTAATTATATATGTATAAATTGTGAATTTGACTTTGTCTGACTCAACAAACTTTGGATGTTGTGGTTGTTTTTTAATTGAATACATGCATAGAAGATTAACTTCTTTCATACATAATTATATATATAGAAATTGTGGATCTAATTAACTTTGTATGAATCACCAAACATTAGATGATGTGGTTGTTTTTTAATTGAATACGATATTGTTAAAGCATTTGAAATAGTGACAGTGTATACGAGCACTTAATAATGTCTGTTAAATATTAATCATCCTAAGGTTTCTATTTCGTTATCTTATCATCATTTTGTTTCCCTTTTTGTTTGGAAGGAAGCTGGCAGCAGGGCTTACTTAACCGGTTATAAAGAATTGGGGTCTCTCCAGCTTGTATTGTGGACGCTAAAATCTTAGCATGTCTCAAATGATGGATCTCTAAATTCAAGAAGGTGTATAATGGATTTAAAGAAGAATGTTAATTGTGATAATTTTATGTATATCTAGGATAAGTGTATGTGAAGATTGTGTTAAAAAAAAAAAGAAAAAAGAAAAAAAAAAAGAAGAAGCCTTCTTGTGTTACTAAAAAGATGATATTATGCACCTCAGATGATGGAATCTCTAATTCTACATGCCTTGATTTTTGTTTGAACTAATATTTGACTTAATTAATCATGTAATGCAAATATTGTGCAATGTTGTTTTTTAGTGTATACCAATAAAAAGGAGAAAGAAAATTGTTTTTAATCAACGAATAAAAGTGGCTAACTAGGATTTCTGCCATAACACACCAAAAGCTTTTTGTAAAGACACAGGCACATACAAATCTTAAGGGTGCAAAGTTACTGTATCAATTAGAATTTTCCACACATGATTAATGTTACACTTGGACATGTTTTGAAACTTAAAATATATTACAATTAGCTAGCCTATTATAAATAGAGTCTGTGTTTATATCAATGGTTGGAAATTTGACAGCATGAAGTTTAAAATTGAAAGCCCAGTGGAAGAGCAACTGTGCACACTTTCACAATCACAAGTCAACTTCCTCATTATGTTTCAAAAAAAGAAAAAAAAATAGAAACCCTTAAATTCATTAATGTTCAATGTGCAAGGTATGGTAGTAAGAAGCAACCATGTGTAACCCAAAAGCAAGGTGTCCCGGGACACCTTACTTTTGGGTTACACATGGTTGCTTCTTACTAAGAGAACCAATAATGCAATAATGCAATAAAAAAGAGAAAAGGGGATTTATCAGAATTTTACCAACTAAAAATTGGGTAGATACAAAAGACATACAAAAGAATAATGAGCATTATCATTTCTGTACTAATGCTACCATGTTTTGCTTCTGTTATCTGTCAAATTTTCCCACAGATACTTGAGAAACATAGATGTTTTGATGCCATATTACTATGTGGGATGGCCAGAAAATGAAGATGCCATTATGTTTGGTGAATAAGAAAACTGAGTGTCTTAAATTCCCATATGCGTGAGAAGACCTTCCCCTACCTAATATTTCAATAAGCTACTCTTACAATTAAAATTTAAATTAAGAAATTAATAAAAAATAATAATAATAAAATAAAAAAATAAAAAAACTAAACTAAACTAAACTTTTTTAAGTTTTAAGACTTTTAGCTCATCTTATGGTCACATCATGAATTACTTCAATAAGGATAGGATATCCTACTCTGTCTAATTGAATATGCTAAGTCCAGCAGATCTGATGTAACTTAGTCTTTGTTCATAAATTATATAGAAATAGATAGGAGCTTGATGTTAGTCAGGTTTGTGAAATGTTAGAAATAGATAAAACCTGCCAACAACCTTGTAGCTCATGAAATGGCACTTTCTAATGTTTCCCCACCACTAACCCTTTTTTACTTCCAATTCATCCTAGAAAATTAAACTGCGGTTAATGGACATTTTCTTATAACCAAAAAAAAAATCTATGCATTCAGTATGGGAGCTTCAAGATTTTTGACAGCAATGTTACAGATTAAATGTGATAGGAAAAAACAATAGGGGTAGAGTTTGGACTTTACACTTAGTACCATCCAACTCTTGGATATAGTCACAGATGGACAACATGACAACCAAGAATTGTTGCTTTCCCATATAACTTAGATATTAACAGATGAAGATAGAAAGCCAATGATACAAATTATGATTGCCCTAGTAAAAACTGGGAAATCATGACTGCAAAAGCCAACAAAAAAGGACCACCACCACCCCTCTCTTCTCTCTTGCAATAATATGACAACAAGACATGTTATCCAAAATGACATAAAAGAAACATTGAATTAGAATGAAAAATATAAAAGATAGAAGGCATGCTATCAACTTAACAATTGGACCAGCCAAGTGTCAGCACTGATGACATAGTGAGGATTATAGACCCTTTCTTCTTAACTTAATTAAAGTTTTTAAATTGGAAGTCAAAATATAAATTACTTGCTAAGCATGCCAAATTAGCTGTCAAGTCTATGTATAAGTGTTAAGAAAATGTTACAAAACCTTTCTTTTAAGGAAACTATATGAAATTTGACAATAAGACCTTAGCAAGAGGATGAAACAAGCTAAAAAACATGCTTGCACGCATATACGTGCCAAATGTCATGGTACATGTGAACTTTTTTCTAGATGCACAGATTACTAAGTTAACCAGATAGAGAAAATTTGTGGAAAAAACAAATTGAACCCTTTTTATATCATGAAATTATAGCTGCAAGAAGATTACAAAAAAAAAAAAAAAAAAAATGCAATGTTCTGCGGTAGGTGAACAAGTTAGACATGCATGAACAAATCAAAGAAGTAATTTTCATGACCCTATTCTCATGTAGAAAGCATCACTAAAAGACATAATTGATGAGAGTTGCACTTAAATGGCCAGTTGATCCTCAAACATGTTCCCATGGTTGAGATCACTGAAGCCTTGGATCTAAGAGCTCTTGTCACTAAGCAGTAACATGGGGCCAAGGCATTGAATATTTTGGCAAAATAACAACTGAGTTAAGAAGTAATAACCTCATCATCAATGGGACGAAAATGAAACACTAAAAGAACCTCAACCAAAGAAGATCACAAAAGAATCAATAAAACCAAAACTCCCCATGAGCATCAAAAAAAGATCAAAGAGCCATATGGTCAATGAGAAGAAGACATCTCCTACATAGGAAATAATTAGCATTATTCACCCTGGAACAGATCAATCAAACTAACGTTCAGGGGAAAAGAAAACCAATGAAAAGGGGGCATCAGCAGCCTAAATAAGAGTTACTGGAACATAAGTGTAATAATAGATAGATGATACATTTTATTCATAGCCATTTTTAGATTACCATAATAAGCCTAATGTATTCCCATATATACCATATTTTAACATACAATTCAATATAACAAAGACGTAACCATAAAAGTCAAGGGTGATGTGAGTGCTTGCTTCCTATTGGTTCATACTGTAGTCAAAACACGGCAAAACAATGACTTTTAAGTAACAAGTTTTGAAATAAGAAGGCTGATTATAAAGAACTCATTAAAGGTCCAAGATGCAATCGTACACATCATTTGGAACATAACGAAACTTAAAACATTGACAAGACACAATCATAGATTTTGTGACTGAATAGTATTAATAATTTTCAAATGTAGATCAGAAATAAAAACAAAGAAAGTCAGATTTCATTAAGCTCAACAACACCCCCCCCCCCCCCCAAAGAAAAAAGAAAGAAAGAGAAAACGAACAAAAAGAGAGCATGCATGCATTCATTGCACAGATCAATACATCCCTTTTGATCTAATTACATTTATTCTCATTTTAATAGACAATATTCTATCACATACTGCATTCCCTCTAGTTTAATTACCATATATTCATCTATAAGAGAGGTCATTCACATTTCCACTCTCTCAACTTTACATGTGAATAAGCACAGATGCATGTTTGTTGGTTTTGTTAGATATGAGAATTTTCATACAAACAATACCATCTAGCATACAAGGATTTACATAAGAACTAAATATAATCACTATTCACTACTTTTCAACACTGATAAATTTTTTATAATAACTACCACCACCTTGGAACCCAATTAATAAGAATTTAAGAATGGTTGGCCTTGCATTTTGATGCTTCATGCTAAAATACATATATGAAATTATTGGAATCAGATGAACCTGGAACTGAGGTAGTTCAATTAATCAAATGACCAAGCAAAATTTGTATTCATGTGCAAAGCATATTATGTGTATATAACTTACTATTCAACACTACAACTATTATTTTGGTAGTTTCAGAAACATTCATAATCTTTGAAACATTAGAGAAGCCATGATTAAATGACAGGTATCACCACATAGTTTGCAACCCAAATCCCAGGAATAGGCAGTAATTCAGGGCATGAAAAAGAGGATTGGCACAAACAAGCTTATTTATAAATTGATTTCAGTACATAAGGGTGCATTCTTTTATCAAATCTCTATGGTCCCACTCCACAATCTTCTCTATCCATCTTCACTAAAATTTGAAAAATGATGCACGAGACTGATCGATTAGGAACATGCTATGGCCATTGAAACAGAAAGCAACAAGCATAGCAGAGTAAAATCGGTCTCAATTAAAGAAGAGAGAACATACCAGTAATGTTCTTATCCCTTGGAACATCAACTAACAGTGCAGGACCTATCAAAACAAACATAAATAATCATCAATGTCACATAAATTAATCAATTTATTGTAAGCAGGAGATGAGTTCCAATTTAAAGGGAAAATAGAACCAACAACAAGTACAGAGAGAAGGAAGATGTTATAAATAGTAGAATTTTTTCAGATGCCAAAAAAGAAAAACCTTTTAAAATTTCTTGAACTAGAATTTTGCAATGTACAAGGATCTTAATATGATTTCTTCAAGCTTCAAAGCAGGAAATTGCCTTGGTTAAGTTGAATTATGCACTTCTCATGTCCCCAAATTTACTCTAGCCAACTATAATTATAAGCAAGGAGTATGAGATTCATCTAGCAAAATGGATCAGATAACCCATGCCAAAGCTTTTTTCAAACATCCCCACTCCACTAATAAGCTTTGGATTAATGTTTATGCATCAAAAGATTTTGTGCAAATCTAAGGGATGTTAAATAACTAGAGCAAATTTCTCTATAGAGTAGACCTTGCAAATCCCATCCACCATGTCTACATTCCACATCACTCTCCATCTTTTTAATATTTTAGTTAAATTGAGGTGAGAATTTGCAGTTTTTTAAATTTAAACCATGGGTGACAATTACCAAAAAAAAAAAAAAATTTGAAAATAATAAAATCAATTACTTGTCTTTCATCACAATGTAAATATAAAAAATAATAAAAATTGAAAAACAAAAACTTTGAAAACGTAATTATTAAAATAAATTACCTATCTTTCATGCTCTCAAGCTCGTTCCAAATACTCTTCCCAATCAAAATTCCTTCTAAATGTATTATCAACCCCAACAACCTACACCAGCAATCCCAAACAAAAATTAATCGAGCTAGTTAAGTTATTTCATTTCAAAGATGAAATTTGAAAAATTTCGTAATTTTTAAAAACTTACCGTTGGGGAGATTGAGAGAGGTCCGAGTGAGATTGAGAGAGAGGTTGTTTTGTTCCTGCAAGAAAACAACAAAATATCAAAATCCCATGAAGCAAATCCCTCAAAAAGTCCATTTAAACCCAATAACCGAAACGCTAAATTGAAAATCGAAACCCTAAACCAAAAATGAGAACCCTAAAACAAAAATAAAAACAAACAATTTAAAAAACTTACTGTTAGTCGGCCTTGTGAGAGTGTCTTGAGTGAGATTGAGAGTTCATGAGAGAGAGGGAGAGACCCAAGGCAACGCTGGTGATGGAGGACTGGGCTTTGTCAGTGCTGATTCTTCTCTATTGACAAATGCCTGCAAACCCATATCAAAATCAGTGAATCAAACCCATTGTCTATTATTGCATACAGAGATAGTGCAGAGTGTGTGTGTGTGAGAGAGAGAGAGAGAGAGAGAGAGAGAGAGAGAGAGAGAGAGAGAGAGAGAGAGAGTGTGTGTGTGTGTGTGTGTGTGTGTGTGTGTGTGTGTGTGTGTGTGTGTGTGTGTGTTACCAGTTCCAAATTCTGACCTTGAAAGGGTCAGACTTTTTGTAAGAACAAGACCCGAAGTTCTTGATTTTGGAAGAGAATCAATCGATGAGAAGGGAATGGGGAGGAGGGAAGAGCGGAGGGAGGAAGGGGATTCAGAGAGGGTGGAAGTGAGGGAAGGAGGGGAGCATGTTGGATTGAGAGGTAGCTTGAGAGTTGAGAGTGGTCTGAGAGTTTTTTGTAATTAAGGATTTTTTTGAATTGTGTTTTCGTTGAGGGATTTTTTTTAAAATATATTTATACTAAATGTTTAAGCCACGTTTAACCAAACGCAGCTCCAGACATGTAGAAGCTGCGTTTAATCAAACGCAGCTCTATAAATGTTTAAGCTGCGTTTATTAAACACAGCTCCAGACATATTTAAGCTGCGTTTAATCAAACGCAGCTTTAAGCATCTTTCAAGCTGCGTTTATTAAACAAAGCTCCAGCCATATTGAAAAAAAAAAAAAAAAAAAAAAAAAAAAAACCCAGATGGGTTTGTAGCCATGTTTTAAAAAACGCGGCTTAAGTCCTGCCCAGCTAAACACAGCCTCAACATCACAAAACGCGACTTCAAAGCTGGTCTACAGCCGCGTTTTGTAAACGCAGCTATATGTCCAGGGGTGGAGCCGCGCTTTTCATAAACGCGGTTCAAAGTTTCACCTACAGCCGTGTTTTTTTAAAAAGCGGCTTAAAAACACGTTTTTTGTAGTGTGTAGGGACTATAAATGCATTTATGCCAATAATAAAAGCGTCTTGTATTTCATAATTGAACCTAATTAATTCAATTATATATTGACAAAACTTTATATTATCATCATCATTTTATTAGTATTAGTTCCCACTCTCTCTTAAAAATGGGTTGGCTTTCATTAGAGAAGAAAAAGGGTTGGCATTAAGTTTTATTTTGACAAATAAGAATTGAATTTCATATCAACTCATTATGTGTATTAAGAGTTAGAAATTTAGAATAGTGCACGAGTTTTGATGCTAAGGTTTGAAATTTCAGCTTAAAGAGGGTCCTTATTCTTAAAGCTATCTAACAAAACTGTAGAACATGTGAGAACTTCTTAAGACAAACTCTACTTCACACGTAAGTGATTAAGCGATGAAATTATTAGGTCTATGAAATTTGTCATAAGTTCGAGTTAGGAACATATGTCAATATAGAATTGGCTAATCCTTTGACAAAACGTACTTTACTTGTAATTGGGTAGATCTAGGATGTGTTTAATACTTCAAGGAACAAAGTTTTAAGTCCAGGTGTTAAAGTCATGCAAATCTATCCAAGACAGCTAGCTCGACAGATAGCATCTATCGAGGTTTAGAAGACAGCTTTTTCCCGATGCTCGATAGTTGCTCGATAGATATCCTATCTATCGAGATTTATGAAAATCAGATTTTTAGTTCTGATTTTCATTCAATTTGTGTATACATGTTTGGGCTTTCTTTTCTCACAACCTTAATCATATATAAGGATTTTTTTAAGGGCCGTCACAGATGATGCAAGTGAGTACAACTTGATGCAAAGGTTTTACACAAGCATATTGTGACCAGAGACATATGCCCTAGTTCATCTTTCTCTTCAAGAAGCTGCTGCGTTTGTACGCCGTAGGGTTTTGTAACCAAGGAGTTTCGTGATCTTCATTGTGTAGATGAACTGAAGAACTTTGTAGCCAACATCCTTCTCAAGTTGGTATGTAAGCCTCGTACTGGGATCCGCGCATCGATTAGTTAGTCATGTACTGGGAGCCGTGCGTTAAAAGGAGAAATTGTCACTACAAAACAAGTCCAATCAGGTATTGGGGTACGAGTTCAACTGTAGGTTGGTATTAGGTACTGGGATTCCTTTACTTGTAACCACTTGTTGTGAAATGGATTCTCCGAAGTGGTGACTTTAAAATCACCCGGTGGGGTTTTTGCCTTTGAGGTTTTCCCTATTCATAAACAAATCACCGTGTCAGTTTATTTTTTGTTGCATATTAACTTAGTTGGTGATTTGTTTGTGCTATCACGCGTATTACATGTTAGATAACTTAATTAATTCACTTGGCTAATTAATTGGTTAATTCATCACAATAGGTCAATACATTCATGGCCTATTAAGTGGTATCAGAGCAGGCACACTCTGATTAGATTTTAATCTTTGCTGTGTGATCCATTGACCCCTATTTGTCATGGATAGAGGACAATCTCTTATTATACCTCCTTTATTTGATGGCACTAACTATGCACATTGGAAAGTACGCATGAGAGCTTTCTTGCAGTCATTAGATGAGAAAGTATGGCAAGCTGTGGAGATAGGCTAGACCAAGCCTAAGGAAGTGCCGGCTGATTGGGATGATGCTAAGATCAAGGCAGCTAACTTCAACAGCAAGGCATTAAATACGTTATTCAGTGCAGTCACGAATGAGAAGTTTAAGAAGATATCCTCTATTGAAACTACAAAGGAGGCATGAATCATCCTCTAGACAACCTATGAAGGAACTAAGGCTGTCAAGGATTCAAAACTTCAGAGGCTTACTGCGAGCTTTGAAGAGATTAAGATGGAGGAGGATGAGTCATTCGATGAATTCTATGCCAAGCTTAAGGACATAGTGAATTCAGCCTTTAATCTTGGGGAAACCATTCCCGAACCCAAGATTGCTAGAAAGGTGCTCGGATCTCTACCCAAGAGATTTCATGCCAAGATCACCACGATTGAGGAATCAAAGGATATTGACAAAATTCCTTTGACAAAGCGGGTTGGCAATCTGCAGACCTATGAGTTGGGTTTGATTAGGATTGGGAAATCTAGTAAGGGCAAGAGCATGGCATTGAAGGCTAAGAGTAGTGACACTGATGAGTCTTCAGACAATGAAGATTCTAAGATGAAATCCTATATCACAAGGCAATTCAAAAAGTTTATGAAGAATGCCAATGCCAAAGGATTTGACAAAGACTGCAAGTAGTCCAGTTCATCTTAGTTTAAGAACCAAGACAAAGGAAAGAAAGATGCTAGGGATGGCGGTCAGTACACTGTTCCCTCAAGACCAAAGTGCTTTGGGTGTCAAGGTTTCGGTCACATGAAACAAGAGTGCCCTACGTATCTCAAGACCATTGGGAAGAGCAAGACACTTGCTGCTACTTTGAGCGACACCGAGCCTGAGGACGATTCTGATAATGAGGATGATGGAATCCTAAATGCTTTCACTGCCACTGTAAATTCTACTGAGAGGATTGTTGAAGATGTGGATGATGAAGAGGACTTGGTGGATTCTAAGTTTAAGAAAATGGACGATCAAGATGGTATCCATTCAGTCTATGAAAAGTTGTATAAAGTTTCTAAGAAGCATGAGAAACTATTTAGGCTGGCCACCAAGAAGCTGAGTGATGTGGAACTTAATCGAAAAGAACTTTCCACGAAGTTTGATGAAGCCAATCAGACTATTGGAGCAATGCGATTTGAGAATAATTTCTTGGCTGAGAAGACCAAGAAACTTGAGGCAGAATTGTTCCAAGTCAGGGCTCAGTTGGAAAGGACTTCAAGTGCAAAGCTTGACAAGATGCTTAGCCTTCAGAAATCTGCATCTGATCGAACCAGTTTAGGGTATGATTTCTCTTCTCCTAGTATTGCTTTTACTAGTACTACTGTGTTTGTTTCTCCCACTAATAATGTTGAGAACAATGATGTCAAAATTGTTTTAACTAGTGAGAACATAGACAAGGATAAATCTATCTTAAGAGCACCCCCTAAGCTTGATAAGAAAGAGACTAAAAACCTTAAGGCTAAGAAGAGCAACACCTAAAAGCCCAAACAGAAAAAACAGCATCTCTGTTATCACTGTGGAACAACTGGACATACTCGACCAAATTGCTATAAGTGGTTGGCCACTGAACAAAGCAACAGTATGATCTCATCAGGAAACAAGAATCAGTTTCCATCTTCTTTTGCTTCTCTTGGCGATCTTCTCAAAGCCCTCATGTTCTTTTCGAACTTGAACGGTTTCAATTCTTCCCCCTCACTGCCGGATCAATGGTTTACAAAACGGAAAGGTTCTTCCAAGGTGTGGAAGGAAAAAGGCTACAAGTGATTTAGTCATTTTTTTCTCTCTCTCCCCTTTCTTGTTTTTGAGTATGCATTACTTGTGTGTTTTGCTTTCTTGTTTTTGAATCAGTCTAGTTTTATGCATTGTTTTATTTAATATGTTTTTGTTTGTTTATTTTCAGTTGTGTTTCATAAAAAAAAAAAAATTGAAAAGTCAGAAAAATACAAAAACAGTGTGTTTTGTGTACATTGATACTTGTGTACCTTGGATGACCATTGAAACAAAATTTTCTAAATTTGAAAATTTTGTTTCTTTTGTAGATTAGATGAGCATCTCTATGCACAACTAAGCAAGTGAGCTTTGTGGCTCGTGTTTATGATGAGTAAGATTAATTAATCTCTTGTGCTTAACACTCGTATCACTCTTTTTGACAGGAAGCACTAAACAATCCTAAGAGAAAGGCATAAATAACCATCTCACCACTGTTGCCCGTCAATTATGAAATGACATATGTATACTTCGGCATAGCAAAAGTGCAATATCAAAAGCTTAACATAATTTGGTATTTCTTTTCTCTCTCTTATATACCCATGCATGATATGCTCAAAAAGAAAATATGCAAAGAAAAATAAAAACAAAAAGAATCAAAATGCTTTATATATGATTGCAAGCGTATCTTCTAGGAGATGTGGGAGTTATAGGATGTACCTCAAAGGTGATAATCCCCATCAAGTAGTTATGGTTGTGTGAAGGATGTACCTCGAAGGTGATAGATTCCCTCATCATGACCACCCCACTCAAAGAACGGTATAAATAGGGAATGATGGGAACGAAAAGGGGTTGGAACAAAAAATTGGGGGAGAGATACATGAGAGAAAAGTAAGAGAACTCTATTCAGGGGTGAAGGAAGTCCTGCTCGGCTGTTTGAGAACCTCCATGGCCAAGCTGAATCTAAGGCAGTCCAATACTAAAGCATCACCGTAGAATCACTAGTGATACCATCCGTTATTCTTTGGACCTCCCATTGTGGGATAAGCCCAACCCAAGATACAAATAAATTGGGTGGTTTGGACCCAATCAAGAACATACCACCACAGATTGTTACTTCATTTGTTATCATCTCCTTCATGGTCTTTTTTTTAACTATAACTATCTTTTATAATGAATAGTTTGCCAACATTTTTACCAAGCCCCTTGTTCCTTGTCTCTCCCTCATACTTCTCTCCAAACTTAAGCTAGTGTCAAATTTACCATTTTGAGTTTGAAGAAGATGTTATTTTATATCCTTTTAGGATCCAAGCTTATTGTAAAGTCCAACATATGCCTGCACTTATTGCTCAAGAAACCTAATCCTACTAGAATTATAATAGGGTTAGGCTAAGATTTTACTATGTCCAGTTTTATTGCATGAATAGCAATTCAGTTTAATCTCTCTTCACAGAGGGTTTTTTTTTTTTTTTTTGGGTTATTATGATTTTCCTTCCTCTTCTTCAATTTCAAACTTTTTACATTATCAAGGATCCAAGGGTATTTGGTATTTCTCCATGTGCAATGCAAATCACATTTAAATAACATTTTTCAAATGACATTAAAAAAAAAATATTTGAATCACATATAATTTTACTTTTATATATATCTGGTTGCATACTAGTGCCGTAGTTATTTACGAGGATAATATGCTAACGCATCTTCCTTTGTCTTTTCCACCATTTGACATCATTATTATTTTTGAAGCCACCGCTTGGTATTTTTAAAATCACGTTTTCACACATTTTGACGCTTATTTTTCTTTTTAATTTCATAAAAGGTCGTTAAATAATTTAAACACAAGTGACGTAGGGGCTAGGACCACTTATTTGGTTGAATGATCCAAATCCTTCTGGCCTATTCAAGCCAATCAACGGATGATGTTGTGGATTGGGAATGTGATTTATTTTTGAATGGAGATTGGGAATGGGATTTTAGTTGATTAGTTCTTTTTTGGAAAAACCCAAAATTTAGAGGAATAAAAAGAAATAATAAAGACACAAAATTTTTTCCAATAATTTATGTGTCAAGTTGAGATTAGAATAATATTATTTTTAGCAAATTAAGAGTCTTGTAATTCAACTCGTTTGCACATTTGATTCTCCAAAAAAAAAAAAAAAAAAATTAGTTCGCATATTTTAGTGTTTTTAACGTAGATATCTAGAGATCAAATCCGTCAATCTTTTCCATTGTTTTTTTGAGAATATCTTTTCCATTGTAATTATTGAATTATATATAAGAAAAAAATTTATATAGTTCAACCACTATATTAATTTTATTAACATCGAATGAATGAGAAAAAAAGAAAATTCAAAATAACCTCATTTTCATTGCTTATACCTAACTATTCTATTGAAAATGTCTTTTTATTAATTTTCTTCCTACCTCTGTCCAGATAATGTAGACTGAGTCTGTGGCAATCTCATTGAACAAGGACAGATATTGGTTTGACAATTCTAACCTTATTTTTGCACGTGGAAATGAAAAAATAAATAAGTGCTTAGGTACCAAACTCTTACACAAATTAAAGTTTAACCATAGATTCTCTAACTACCAAAAATGCTGAAACCACAGCTTCACCTCTCAAATTCCACCAAAGTTCCCTTCCTGTTACACAAGCCATTCATCCATGGCAATTTTAATGCTTCACTTCCCATTTCAATGCACTCATTCTGCAGAAAAAACAAACATATTGTTCGAGTTGGGTTCAATCCTAACAACATAAAGGTTCAGGCTGTGGCAAGTTCTACAGAGAAGAGTGTCTCTATGAAAGCCATTGTAACTGTGAAACCTACTGTTGGTGGGTTCCTCACAAACCTTGGGATAGACCGAGGCCTAGATGATGTACAGGACTTACTTGGTAAAACCCTTCTCTTGGAGCTCGTTCAAGCAGAGCTTGATCCTAGTAAGTATTGGTCCAAGAAATTAAAATAAGCATATATATATATATATATGGCAATATTTTAACTATTATATATAGAACGTAAATTTGAAGGAAGAGTTTGTGGTTTTTCTTCTTTATTTTGATTTATAAAAAAAAAATTGACTCTTAGTTTTGGTTTGATTCTTTAATTTCCTCGTTATTTATTTACTTTTTGTTCTGTTTGCAGTGAATTTCTTCCTCTCCTTCTCTTTCTTCTTTGCAATGAATTTCTTTGTTTTCTTCCTCTACTTATTTTACAAATTCTACATATTATGTGTGAAGACTAGAGTTAAGTGGGTACGAATTCCATGCCCTCATTTTAAGAATATATACTGCAATCAGAAAGATATCTATAACTTTTGAGCTCTAAATATTTCCGTGGATCAAACTAAAAGGAAAAACTTTTTGCTGAAGTTTCGGGTATCATTTTTTAATTTTCTTCATTTTAATAACATATAAAAAAAATAAAGTTCAAGAGTTTGTACAGCACAAGAACAAAGATTCTCTATCTTACAATAAAAAAAAAAAGATTCTCTATCTTACAGTGAATGTTCTATTTTATATTCCACAGTATGTTATGATTTTTTTAATAATTAAAAATAATAATAAATATGTGATATGTTTTATTTAATGGACCATAGATAGAGCAGCCATGTTGAGGGTTTTTATTCACAACAAACAATTTATAAATCCGCTCAAGGTTGAAGGAATTGAAATTTAATCTTTTCTCTGAACAACTTATACAAGAACTTAATAGATGCTTTCATGAAATGGCTAAAATAAATTTAATTTTTGTGAGATATATTTTTGAGTTGAGTCCTAACACAAGTATTTAGAAATGTAAAATATATTCCCACTAGCTTTGTTGATAGTTATTCCAAATCATGTTAATTAATCCCCCAAGGTTTTGTAAATGCTCCAAATTCCTCTATATTCTAGGACAAATTCTGGAAAAATATTTAGATATTTCCTCAAAAGTTCACATAATTTTGGCATCAACCCTCAAATCTTAAGTGCATAAAATTTTTATCCCTAATCTAGCCCCTTTTTAATGCTAAAATTCTGGATTTGCCTTTGCTAATTGATAGATGCATGTCCAACAATAAATACTTTTTTTGTTGTTGTTGAGAAAAGTCCAACCATGACTACTAAACGATAGAAACGTATTAAATAAATATTTTGTCATACTATATTCACGTGATAGCCTTAAAATAATGATATATTCTATAGTGCCTTATATTTATAGTTCAGATCTACGTCACCCTTCCTTCACTATATACTCATTTAAAAAAAAAATTATCCTACTTTGAATGTTTTAATTTATGCTCCATTTATGGCAACATGTCACACAACTATTTTTTTAAAAAAAAATAAAATAACCAAAGTTTGAAATAGAAAAAATTATAAACTTAATATTTTATAATTGGTGGAATATAAAATGAAAAATGTAGATTTTGCACGGCAGCAAGATTTTTCTTTAAAAAAAAAAAAGACTGAAAACTATGTTTTAAGAACTTATTCTCAAATTGTTTTATAGTCGCTACCTAAAACTTGTTTGGCAATGAGTTTTTTTTTTTTTTTTTAAGTTTTTTTTTTTTATATTTTATTATTACAAGTTTGCCACAATGTCATTTACAAAACAGAAAATTGATACTAAAAACACCAAAAACATGTTCTCTAAAAGGTCATTTGCTCAATATTTTTTGGACATGATTTTCAAGATAAAATTTCAAAAACAGTAACCAAATAAATACTTTTAATGGGTCTCTGAGAATTTTGTATTAAGTCCTGAAATCATATTTTAAAAACACCTACCAAACAATCGTTATGGACAGAAGAAGATTTTTGTTCAAAATATGATATTCACCACCAAATAGATAGATTATTCTTCTAATATCTTTACTCTCAGAAAAGTCAAAATGTGTGTGTGTGTAAGTTATTGCTGCTTGTTTATATATGTAGGAGAGAGATAGCGATTAGTGAGAGAGAGAGAGAGAGAAATAATCAACTTGTGAATTTTCAAGAGCATTATGACTTTGCCATTAAAATGAAAAAAAGAAAAAAAAAAAAAAAAAGAATCTAGTTGTCCTTAACAAATGGTCCCAATAAACTGAGATATAGAAAATGCAAAGCTGAAAATGACTATATGATTTCGGTCCCAAATAAAAAAGGAAAAAACGTATGAAATACAGAAATTAGTTTGTTTTTTTTTTAGAGAGTTTTCAACTTATGGCCTTTTAATGATAGTTCTTTATCATTAGATCAAGACACCAATCAGTTTTTTTGTATAAAATAAATGTACAATTAATTTATTTATGTTTTTAATATGCTTTCAAGGCTACATCCATTGAACTGTACGTTGATGTGACTATTTATGTAAACTACCTAATACGTTTTATTCTTGAAGAGACGGGATTAGAGAAGGACACAATCAAGGGTTACGCACACAGGACGAAGGGCGAAGAAAACGGTGTGGTGAAGTATGAGTCAAGTTTTGAAGTTCCAGTAGATTTTGGAGAGATTGGGGCTGTTTATGTGGAGAATGAGCACCACAAGGAGATGTATCTTCAGGATATTATCTTTGATGGCTTCTCTAATGGCCCTGTTTATGTGAAATGTAATTCATGGGTTCATTCAAAGTATGACAATCCTCAGAAGAGGGTCTTCTTTACAAACAAGGTCAGCCTCTTTTAAGCATTTATTGGTTTTAAAAAGTTTCCTACAATAAATGAATTGCTTACACAAACATATAGACATGATCTTTATGCAGAAAAACAGTACTATGCTCGTACATCACCTTCAAACAAATATAAATGCATTGCATACAGAAGTACATATAATTATATAAACGTGCTTGCCCACTTGCAGAAAAAAAAAAAAAAAAATTTACCTTGCTTGTAGT
Organism: Quercus tomentella; assembly: GCA_028535165.1. NCBI lineage: Eukaryota > Viridiplantae > Streptophyta > Magnoliopsida > Fagales > Fagaceae > Quercus > Quercus tomentella. The sequence continues at coordinate 7,182,462 of JAPQVY010000133.1, forward strand.
TGTACATCAATGTAGTAGAATATTGTTTTTCAGCAAATTTTACATTCTTTAGTAAAAGAAATCACTGATTTTAAATTAAGGATTTGATTCATATAATTATCATTTATGAGTCAACAAATTATTAGGAATAAGAATCCAATGCTGGAGGTAAAAGACAAACACCTTTTTATACTAATGGCTTTTTAGACCGGAACTTAACCCGTTATAAACTATGATCATTAATTCAACTAATAGATCATTGGTTAAATTGTAAGCTCAATTAAAATACAATAAAAAAAAATTAAGAATATATTAAAAAAATCTAAAATAAATTAACAATCAATAACCAGTTTTTGAAAAATTACAAAAAAATTATATAAAATATTCACCAATAAAATAGATAAGCATTTGGTGGCATACTTAAAACAATACTAATTATTGAGCACTCTTTCTACCGTTTTCGCTCAAAAAAAAAAAAAAAATTATTGAGCACTCTTTGTATAAGATAAACATAATGTGCTCAACAATTTTTTATTTTATTTTTATTTTTTTAAGGATCAAATCCTTAAATTAAATTTTATAAATAGATAGAGTCAATATTCAAACAAATATTTCGATGATAAATTAGAAAAAAAAAAATATTAAGTTTAACTTATCAAAAATATATATAATCAAAAGATAAAAGGTCAAAACAAGTAAAAGTAAAAATAATTCCGTTAAAGAAAAATATTATTAAAAGAAATGAAAAGAATTTAAGCCATTTTGATATTTTATAATTTCTTCATAATAACTTTATATAAATGAAGAGATACAATTATGGAAATAATTGCAAATAAGGAATACATTATATTCATTGATTTCTTTCCTTAACATAGTAAGTTTTTTATTTTTTATTCAGAAAAAAAGAAGACTTATTTATGACATGAGAGATAAACAGAGGTCTCTTGGTTTCAAGAACAATAAATATTATGCCAAATTAGACTCCACTTTCTTTGGTTGCAATTGAGAGAAGAGAAAGGAAAAGGAATAATAAGTGAAAGGAAAAGTAAGAGGGGAGAAAAGGAAAAGAAGACACTTCCTTTTATATGTTTGGAAATGGGGAGAAAAGGAGAAAAGAAAGAAGAAGTAATCCTTTGTTTGACTTGCAAAGAAAAAAGAAAAGAAAAAGAAAATTTATTATTTTTACTTTTATGCTCACATAAATTAGGGAAAGAAATATGGGGAGAGAGATATAAATGATAAGGACAAAAGTGGAAATTCAAGCCATAAAAAGTCAAAAAGATGGACTCCCCTTTTTTATTTGAGTTTTTCTGCTTCTTTTTCCGGCCAAATTGGCCGGATTGCAAAATATGGACACAGAGGATTTGTTTTCTATACATTTCTTTTTCTCCTCTATAATCCAGTACAAAAATTTTCATCAAATAAGAAATGGCACAAGCAAACCCAATAATACTCGATCAAAACAATCTCTCAAAAAATCAAAATATAGGAAGATAATGTCTACAGTTCTTTTATGGTCGCTTCATCACAAGCTCTTTTTCTTTCTTTTTTTTCTTTTTTTTGATGAGATGCTTTCTGAATAGTTAGCCTATATGATTTTGTTATTGTCACTTTATCGCACTTTTTTTCCCTTTCTTTTGGAACATGCGGAAACAGTTGCATAATTATTTTGTCTTCCACAAAAGATAGTGTAAACTTTTCTATTTTTATTTTTTCCCCTTCTCCTAAACAGACCTTGGCTCATTAAGTACTTAAAGTAATGGATTGGCATGAGATTAAGATAATTTTGCAAGTAGTAAAATAAAAAATAGAGTAACAATTTCTATTTTTTCTCCCTCAATAACTCTAAATTATTCAGCTAGATAAATGAACAACATATGCAATTATTGTTTATTGAATAGAACTCTTTTACAGTTTAGGAGGCCAATCCTGTTTTTTATTAAGTTAATATACCAATTAATTTTTGATGTAAAACAAGATTTGAATCCCAATTTTTTTATTCTACAATGGAAAACTTTACATTGATTAGTTAATTCCCCTTGCTCAGAGCAACCGAATTCTCTATAAAAAGAAAAAAGAAAATGAAATTTCATCATAAGTTGATAACTCTAACATGATTAGAAAGTCATAACCTTAAAATTAACACATTTAAATGGTCACTTAGGATCTTTTTGAATATCGTTTATTTTGTTGAAATTGAAAATTGATCGTTGAAAGTACTATAAATAAAAATAAAAATTAATTAAAATAGTACGATAAAACTTATACATAAAAATAAAAATAAATTAAATAATGAAATAATTTATAATTTTAATCTGCGTTCAAACGCATACTTAATTAACATAAAAGTATACGATTTTGTAAACCCCAGGACAACAAAATGTTTCTGACAGCCACTTGACGGCGACATATCGCTGATATTCAAGTTCATTGGCTATTCATGGCTTGTCAATTTCATACGCCCTTTATAGGTAACAAGAGTCATTAAATGTTTACCAAAAAAAAAAAAGTCATTAAATGAATACCAGTTATAGTGTTTGCATCTTTTGAGATTCATGTAGTACTACCAGTACTCTGTTAAAGGTATTTTTTTTTTTTAATTGAGAAAAATACTCTGTTAAAACATAAGGTTTAAATATAATAAAATTATGTATAAATGAAAAAATATTGAAAAAATATATGTTGTGTTGTTTAAATAATAAAATCTGTTTACACAACTAAATAGGTCCTTATTTGCTCATATTTTGTTGCCAAGTTAAACTCATACATGTGATTTATTTGTGAAGTTGGCCCTCCTTTTAAGCATATATTAGTAAAATCTTGAGATATGTTAATGTGTGCCTTAAGGTATATATTAATAAATTATTTTAGAAAATTTTTTATAAAAAAATAAATAATTACTTTGACAGTTTTTTTAATAAAATTTTTAAAAATGAATAGTTGATTGTGTCCTTAATACATTTATTAACAATTCCCATGGTTAAAAGCCAATTAAACTGCCATGCATGGTTTATTTTTGTCATAAACCATAGATTCAAAACCTAGTTGTTTTTAAGGAGAAAAAGTAATATTAGGAATACCATTTTTCTAACTATTTTTTTTCACAACTATTTATATTACATGTCATAATTGAAGTAACACTATTTTTAATTGAGTTTAGTGTTGTCATCATTATTTTTTTTTTTTATCATATATCAATTATAATAAACTATGTTTAACAATTGTTAAAAGACATTCTTAGGGAATAAAAATCAATTGGACCACAAGTTTTTTTCAAAATTATGAACCAGGCATTCAGACACGAGTCACAGAATTATGATTAGATTTTTCAAGGCATCACCCATCAAAATCACTGAGGTTATTGGACCACTGGGATGGCAAGAAGAAATATGAAATCTCAACTCCATCCTATCAATTAGGATAGAAAAATCAAATGTCAAGGACAATCCTCATGACAGGTGCCATGATCATAGTGATACTCAGGGGTCCACCATTTGTGTTTGATTTACTTATTGTAATGTATTTATGGCCCATCTTTTTTATGATTTATTTCATTAAAGCGAATCTTTTTAATCAGATTAAAAAAAAAAAGATTAAAAAAAGAAATAACGGTAAGATACTGACATAAAAATAAAAGGATAAAAAAATTAATCCCTAGCTAATGTTTGGACTAATGTGAGACATTATCCTAAATTTCATAAATATCCAATTTAACCCTGAGTTCAATAATTCTAAACATCGTTTCAAAGTTCTTTAGTTCCTTGAAACATTCTTCTACTTCCTTCTTCATTTTTGGTTGATGCCCATTCCCGTGGGATTGTACTGTTACAATTAACTTAACCATAAATTAGCTTTATGAAAAATGAACATAAATTACCAAGTGCAGTTTGTGTTTAGCGGACAAATTGGATATTTTTGAAGATTTTGAGTAGTACGTACGTACTTGACATTAGCCTAAACATTAATGATAATTTTTGTATTTTACCCAAATAAAAGGAGAAAAATATCACTTATTTATGTTTTTATTATTATTATACATAATTCAATTGATACTCTCTTTTTAAATTAATTTAATCACAGCCACAAGATATCTAATTATTTAAATAAATTACTTATAACCACTTCTGTAACATCATTAATGAAAGATAGTCATATGAGAATTAGTCAAATAAATTACTTTCCATTATGTAAAACCATTGATGAAAGTTAGTCATATATTTGAGAATAAGCAAGTATGATCAGATATAGAGATACGGATGAGTGAGTGCATATATGTAAATCTCATATTACTGATTTCCCTAATAATTTTTAACAGAGGGTGGACAGAAGCAGTCTATTAAAACAATGGGATGATGCCATAATGGATACCACATGAGGCTTGAATATGAATACATAAAACCTAAGGGATGCCAATATAATTCCATACAATTCATTTGAGTTTTTGATACCCAATATAATAAATATTTCATGCATATTTCATAATGTAACAAAGCAATTAATGTAAATGTTGTCTCTTTTTAACACTTCCTTCTTGATATATATTTTTTGGATTGTGACACTCACACATATATCTTCAATGTGGAACAGTCATACTTGCCATCACAGACACCAAGTGGGCTGTGCAGGTTAAGAGAAACAGAACTTGAGATTTTGCGAGGCAATGGCCAAGGCGAACGTAAGAGCTTTGAGAGAATATACGACTACGATGTGTACAACGATATTGGAAATCCTGATAGTAGTGTGGATCTTAAAAGACCTGTACTCGGTGGCAAAGAGCACCCCTACCCTAGACGTTGCAGGACTGGGCGCCCTAGGTGTAAAACAGGTGCCAAATTACTATGCATTTTTTTTTTCTTCTTTCATTTTTAAGGTGTGGTTTAAAAAGAGATGGTATTTTTTACACCCATCTTAGAGCTCAAAATATAAAATAATTTTTTCTTAAAAGAAAGATAATAATAATAAAATTCGGATAATCTTTGAGACTAGATGTGCGTTTGAATACAGCTTATTTTACTGAAAACTGAAACTAAAAACAATAAAAAAATAATTTTTTTTTTCATTTATTACTCTTTGATATTGTTTATTGGTCTAAATTCAGTGTTCATGGTCAATAAACAGTACATAACACGCTAGTTAAAAAAAAAAAAAAAACAAAACAAAACAAAACGCAATCCAAATTGATTGAAGACATGACACTTATATCACGCGGATGCTAGATTTGTCTTGTAGCTCTCTAGGTTTGTACGTTATCTGACGCAGTATCTAATAGTAAAACCAAAATATTGGATTTTTCCTTTTACAGTCTTGACTTTACCACATTTAGTAATGTAATTACATTTACATTGTTACATATATTAAAGGCAAACCATTATTATTATTTTTTTGAGAATCAAATACAAATTAATTATTCGTATGATATATATATCTAGTTTTATTGGACTAAAACAACCTAATATTAAAGCATTTTTTATTAAATTATATTTGGTATTTATCTACAAATTCTGGATATTTATTTATTAATTAAATATGTATTATTTATCAATAAGTTTAATATATGGTAAATTGAGTTTGATTTTGATTTTGATTTTGATTTCTTGATAGTAACTGAAAATATCTCTTTTTTTTTTTTTTTATAAGGAAAAATATCTCATTTTGTTTTTACTGCATTGATCCTTTTCTAATCTTGTCATTTAGAAGAGAATTTCTGTGTTTCTCTGATATTTCTTTTTCTGAAGGCCCCATCACACGAAAATGGAATGGCCAATCAATCTATCCTATCAGTCTTCAAGAGAACCAGATATTTACTTCTAGGTTAGCTATCGTATAGTTGGTCATCATTTGAACTTGATGAATGACCTGACTGGAATGAGGTGGCTTACGCTTCCTAGTCTAGCTGGGTTGCTTTCATATCATTGTCCGGACAGTGGGTAGAAAGATGAAGTAAAAAAAAAAAAGGACCATAATTTAAGGGTTTCCACAAACATTCTTCCCCTTTTATTATAAAATTATTGCCCTCCTTTTACAGTGGTGGAGTCCATTTTTCTTCAATGACTGAATTCTAACTAAAATAAAAGTTTTAAATAATTCCGATTTTATTGTAATTCATATTCTAATTAATTCAATATTCTATTTAATAAAAATTCCCATCTTAATCAATAATTCATTGTATTGTGTGTGATTGCCTCATCGATTGTCGATGATATCAAGAGTATCTCTCAATACATCCACAGCAGATGTGGCAAAAATTATGTCATTTTGCTACACTAAAGACCTACTTCATTATTTTACCACATCATTTTACAACATCTCATTTATCAGATGTTTTATCATTCAATTTTATATATTAAAATAATATTTACTATACATTAAAATAATATATTATCCTCTCCCCAATTATCATCAACAACAGCAACAACATCAACGGCACAACCACCAGCCACAAATATCCACTGCTGCAATAACACCGACAGCCACCACCGGCCATCACCCCCACAACCCACCACCACTGCCACTATCACCGCCCATAGCCCACAGCCCACCACCACCCAGATCAACTGAACCACCACCTGCCACCTACAATTTAAAAAACAAACACAAACACCCACCATCACCACCACTACAACCCACCTTTACTACAAACCAACCACCACAATTACTAACCAATATTAGATCAACCTAAATTGCAGCAAAAAAAAAAAAAAAAAAAAAAAAAAACCACAACCAGAGAGAGGCAGAGTGAAAGGCGGACAGAGAGGAGAGGGAAGAGGGTGAGATCGACGGCAGCCTTGGGGTGAGATCGGCGAGATCGAGCGTGGCTGAGCGATATTGACGGCGGCTGGGCGAGATCGGTGGTGGCGGCTTCAGAGGGTGAGAGAGATCGGCGTGCGTTTCCAAGAAGCTGTCCTCCAAGCCCTCGCTGGCGGAGCGCGCTGTCGTTGTCAGAGTTACGCCGTCGTTGCTGTCAGTGAACATCCCGGACTAGTCGAAGATCCTGAGAGACGAGTACAGAGATAATACAGGGAGAAGAGAGAGGGAACCGGTGAGAGAGAAGAGAAAAGAAAAAAATGAAAAGAGAGGAGAGAGAAAAGAGAATAAAAAACTATAAAAAATTTTGCAACATCTGTCCGTATCGTCTCATATTTGAGATGGTACTATAGCCGTGTTGCATAATTTTTGGGATTTGAAACATCTGATAAACCTCCATTTTTGTGTTTGGTGTGGCAAATGTTCCAAATATTTGGCATTTGGCACATTTACCACATCTGATGCGAATGCTCTAAGTAGATCTAATTTTTGTTATAAAATACTATTAATCCGACAAAAATTATATAATCAGTGCAATTACAAAAAGAATTATCCCAATTGACAATACATGGTTCACACTGCTTACAATAATTCTCTAACAGGACATTTTTCTTTTTTAAATGGTAAAGAGGTCTAAAGTTTGTGAGAAAATTATTGGTCAATGTGTATTCCAAGAACTAATAGGCTTCCAATGGACCAGAAAAAGATTTTTCCTTGACTAAGCTTTGAAACTTTGAAACTGAAGCTAAAAGAGATTCTTGAAATACAGATTTACCAAACAAAAAGAAAAGGGAAAAAAAAAAAATCTAACATGGGAGGGTTGAACAGGGGTCAATGGCCCCTCAGGTTTTGAAAATCAGTGAGATACATCTAGGGTTTTCCAATATGCTAGGGCTTTAGGAGAAGAAAGAATAAATAGAGCAAAATAAAATATCATGATCATGTAAATTTAACCCATCATTCATATGTTTTAAAAAATAGGCTTTTGTTAGGGTTTCCTATTTTGCTAGGGTTTCAAGAAAATATAAATAAAATATCGATCGTTACTATGTAAATGTAGCCCTCTATTTATTTTACACTTTGTATCCTAAGAACAATTACTTTGTATGTAGATCCATTGTCGGAGGAAAGGAGCAGCAGTGTATATGTTCCTAGAGATGAATGCTTCGCAGAAGTAAAACAACTAACATTCTCAGCAAAGGCGGTGTACTCAGTGATCCATGCAGTAGTGCCATCTTTAGAGACTGCTATCATTGATGTTGACCTTGGATTCCCCTACTTCACGGCCATTGATTCACTTTTCAATGAAGGGATTAATTTGCCACCACTTAAAATCCAAAAAAAAGGATTTTTTAGTAGCCTCTTGCCTAGGCTTGTCAAGGCTATCAATGATAGTGATGATTTTTTGCGGTTTGAGACACCAGAAACAATGGAGAGTGAGAAAACATACACATAAAACTTATCCTTGAATGGTCTTTCCTCTCTATTACACTTTCTCTAAATGGTGGTTTTTACACATGCAGGAGACAAATTCTTTTGGGTTAGGGATGAGGAGTTCGCTAGGCAGACTCTTGCTGGTCTCAACCCATATAGCATAAAGTTGGTCACGGTATGATTTGTGGACATATACCATGATAGCATGGAGCATAATTAAGCATCAAAGAAATTGGATGGAATATAAGTGATAATTGGAAAACATAATCATAGGCAACATATGTGGTTTAGCTTTAATTAGAGGTTAACAAACACATTGAGTAGCCAAAAGCCTTCTGTCTTAGTATTTTGTTGGTTTCGAATCTCCTTTTTCTACTTGTTGTAACAATTAAATTATAGAGGAAAAAAAAAAAACTAACACAAATTCAAAAACTAAGATTGAGTATTTCCTTGCAAGGAATTGTCAGGGATCTTAGGGAGATTATAATTGAAAGGTTAATATAATATATAAGAACTACACTTTATCCAAAAACTTTAGTTAATTAGTTTGACTTAATTATGTTATATTAACCATTTAATTAATTGGGACACAACTTGTATATTCCAATAGGAATGGCCATTGAAAAGTCAACTTGACCCAAAGATCTATGGCCCAGCAGAATCAGCCATCACTACAGAATTGATTGAACAAGAGATCAAGGGTTTCATGACAGTCAATGAGGTAACACAATATTATTTTTAGTATATTAATTACACACATCATGAACATATATAATCGATTTTGTCTCTCACACACAAATTATTATAAATTGAATTCATGTAGGCCATAAAAAAGAAGAAGTTGTTCATTCTAGATTACCATGATCTATTATTGCCATATGTGAGCAAAGTAAGAGAAATTAAAGGCACAACTCTGTATGGATCACGGACGCTCTTCTTCCTAACCCCAAATGGCACATTAAGGCCACTGGCCATTGAGTTGACTCGGCCACCAATGGATGGGAAGCCACAATGGAAAGATGTCTACCTTCCTACTTGGGATGCTACTGGTGTCTGGCTTTGGAGGCTAGCCAAAGCTCATGTGCTTGCCCACGATGCTGTTTATCACCAACTTGTTAGTCACTGGTATGTTCCACTTGTAAATTTTGATTTTGCATTTGTTCATCTTTATGTGAAAGGAGCTGTAGTAGTTAGTTAAAATAATTTCTAGCATCTAGACCTGAAATCTAATCTTAATTGCCTTCAGAAAAGTTTGGGGCCATGCACATTTCTCTCTCTGAAAGTGTGATGTGAGCCTTACCATTCTACCTATGAATTTAATCATGAAATATGAATTCCCTTTATTTCAAGTTTAGAGAAGATTCTATTCCAAACAACCTCATGGGACTTGACCCTAATTCTGGGGTGAGATTTTATTCAACAAGAAGTGTAGTTAAAAAAGAGAAATATGTACACCTACAAACAAGTCGATCCTTGCATGTATTGAAATTATATATATATATATATAAATATCTATTGAGTGGCCTTGAGAAATAATCTATTAAGAAGGGATTTTCTTCGTCTCTTTTGCAGGCTAAGGACTCATTGTGCTACCGAACCTTATATAATTGCAACAAATAGGCAACTTAGTGCGATGCACCCAATTTATAGACTGTTGCACCCTCATTTTCGGTACACTATGGAGATTAATGCCCTTGCTCGAGAAGCACTTATCAATGCCGGAGGGATCATTGAGAGCTCATTCTCACCTGGCAAATACTCCATGGAGTTTAGCTCGGTCGCCTATGACAAACAATGGCAGTTCAATCTACAGGCATTACCAGCTGACTTAATTAGCAGGTAAATTTAAAAACAAACATTTCTTAAACAAGTAATAATTCATTGAGTCCATATGTCATTGTCTATGACACCAAGTGAATTTACGCTTATTACACATTTCCTACCATAACTTGTCCCAAAAGTTTGGAGTTAGTTATGAATTTTCAACATACTATTCAAAGTAGACTACATGTATTGATTGCTTTCAAAAATTTATTACAAAATGATTACAAACCGACATGACAATAATTATGATAGGTACTAATTAATTCTGTATATATTAAATATCTTAATAACTATTTTGTGATACATGCACAAATTTTTTAAAACTTTTATATAGTAAAATTTGTAATATCCATAATAACATTTTAAAATTTTTCATTTTTGTGAATTTCCCTTTCAAGTTCTTGGCAATCAAAGGGAGCAATATTAGCAATTTTAATTGTATTACAATTGACACCCCATTTCATAGCTTACTCTCCATTAGAGGACTAACTGATATCCTAACATTTTTACTTTACAGGGGAATGGCTGTTGAGGATCCAACTGCTCCACATGGTCTAAAGCTCTCAATTGAGGACTACCCTTTTGCCAATGATGGCCTTCTCCTTTGGGATGCTATCAAAGAGTGGGTTAGTGACTATGTCAACCACTACTACCGTAACCCTAGCCTTATAACATCTGATCAAGAGCTCCAAGCATGGTGGAATGAGATTCGAACTGAAGGTCATGCTGACAAGAAGGACGAACCATGGTGGCCAGTCCTCAAAACCCCGAAAGACCTCATCGAAATCATCACAACAATCGTATGGGTGGCATCCGGTCACCATGCAGCCGTGAACTTTGGACAGTATGCTTATGGTGGATATTTCCCTAACCGACCTACCATTGCTAGAATCAATATGCCCACCGAAGAGCCTTCTAAAGAGTTTTGGGACAACTTCTTGAAAAAGCCTGAAGGTGCACTCTTACAATGCTTCCCTTCACAAATTCAAGCAACAAGAATTATGGCTATTTTGGATGTACTATCAAACCATTCACCTGATGAGGAGTATCTAGGTGAGAAAATAGAGCCAGCATGGTCTGAGGACAAGTGTATAAAGGGAGCCTTTGAAAAGTTTAGTGGGAGGTTGAAGGAGCTTGAGGGGACTATTGATGAGAGGAATGCAAATAGGGATTTGAAGAACAGAAGTGGAGCTGGGGTTGTGCCATATGAGCTCTTGAAGCCATTCTCACCTCCTGGAGTGACTGGAAAAGGAGTTCCTTATAGCATTTCTATTTGAATTTAGAAATGTGTATTTTGCGAATGTAGATTGTTGGTTGAGAACTTTTGTGTCATGCAGATTTGGACAAAAAATAAGTTGGCTTTCCTCATCTTCAATGGCATGAACCGGATTAATCTTCAATGGCATGAACTAGATTATTTCATTTTCAATATATAGCAATAATCAAATCACAAAAAGTTTTTAACAAAAACAACCACCACCACCTACATTGAACAAATACAGACATGATCATTGGTCACAAATTAAAAAAGAAAAGGTTGAGTAGAAAAAGAAATGAAAAGTAGAGAAACCTTTTTTAGATTTTGTTGCATTAAATTCATTTTGTTGAATGAATACATATATAAAGTGTGGGAGCCAAGATTTTAGTTTTAGAGAAACAGATTAAAAAATATATATGAAAGCAAAATTAATTTCAAATTGTTAATAACTAATTAAAATAAGTAACAATATATATATATATATATATATATATATAAGCAATTAAACAAAATTTCATATAAATATCATGTCCATATAAAATGTAATGTGATGGAAGCTAAAACAAATAAAACAAAACGCTTCTTAAGCAAGGATATATTCAGCAGGAGATTTGAAAAATATCACTTGATAAAAAATTATTTAAGATTTGTTTGAGACTAAATATAGTAGATATAATTTTATATCTCCAAATTATAATTTATGCAAAAAAAAGGTATTTTCATCCTTAAAGTTTTTATAAAGTTATTTATTTTTCATTCCCAAATTAAAAAAAAAAAATTATCCTAAATTATTAAAAATGTTACTCTTATTTCTCGGAAATATAGTCTTAGTTGTAATAATTTTAGCATTTAGAGTGTTTGGAAAAATACAGTGATTAGGGGGTGTTTGGTACATGTTTTCAAACAACAATTTTCAGTTTTAAACAACATTATACGTATTTTCACACTTTTTTACCCTCACGTATTTTCACACATATTTTCAAATAACAATTTTCAGTTTTTAAGTACATGTACCAATCATTCCCTAAATTTTTGAAGTTGTTACCATTGTTTGGTAACCAAATGATGGAAAACGAAATAATAAAAGCGTCTTGTTTTTCATAATTGAACCTAATTAATTCAATTATATATTGACCAAACTTTATATTATCATCATCATTTTATTAGTATTAGTTCCCACTCTCTCTTAAAAATGGGTTGGCTTTCATCAGGAAAAAAAAAAAAGGGGGTTGGCATTAAGTTTTATTTTGAAAAATAAGAGTGGAATTTCATATCAATTCATTATGTGTATTAAGAGTTAGAAATTTAGAATAGTGTACGAGTTTTGATGCTAAGGTTTGAAATTTCAGCTTAAAGAGGGTCCTTATTCTTAAAGCTATATCTAACAAAATTGCAGAACATGTGAGAACTTCTTAAGACAAACTATACTTCACACGTAAGTGATTAAGCGATGAAATTATTAGATCCATGAAATTTGTCCTAAGTTCGAGTTTGGTTTTTCAAGAAAAAAGTTCCATACTCTTTTTATATCTTTTTATTAGATTTGGATGTGAGTATTGAAATTTTAACCATTGAATTATATATTCTTATTATATACTACATGCTTGCAAAATTTTAAGAAAATCAAAGATCAATAGCTATGTTATCTATGACATGTTTCAGGGATGGTCCAAGATTTTAAGTTAGTGGGGGCCAGAGTATAAGCAAAAAGAAAAGGAAAAATTCTAAATATGCATCCATATTGTTAGGTTTTGAGTTTGTAATGTTGGCAAACCATGACAAAACATGACAAAAACTAAGTCTCATTGGTTTAGAATGGTCTACATTGAAGTCCAAGACAAATAACTCAAGTTCAAGATGAAAAAAATGAGTTACAAGCTGTTTGGTTCGATTGCTACTCAATTGGTACTCGATCAGTTGAAAATCGCATATCAGCAAAAATCAGTAAACATAAAAAGCCCATAACTTAACCGTTTGAAGCCCAAATCGCGAGCCATTTTTTCCAGTATTTAAAGGACATTATAAGCTAACCCTAGGTGGGGGGTTTTTAGAGTTTTTTAGAGAGATTAGAGTGCATCTTGTGCCTCTTTTGTAGATCTAGGGTTTTGTACCCAAAAGCTCTCTAATGTCTTCTACCAGTGTTATTCCTTGAAGAATCTCAAGATCCGGTGTTGTAGAAGTTGTTGCATACAAGATCAACGTTTAAGGAGATTCAAAACCTTTGAATGGAGTCTCAAAGTCACAAGCAGGTGAGCTTGTGTTGTTGCAAAGGTTAAAGAAAGAAGTAGTCCGTGGACTTGGAGCTATCATGGGGTCGTGATAGTAAGTTTTCTACTCGAGGTAGTAATAGGATGTTAGTGCTCTAAGTCGCTATTGTGTAAACTTCAATTCTTTCATAGTGGATTTGTTTTTTACCTTGAGAATAGTTAGGTTAAATCCTTCCTAGGTTTTTTACTGTTTTGGTTTTCCTAGGTTATCATATCATTGTGTTTTTTATATTTCCGCTGCTTTGCATGATATGATTTTTTTTGTTTTAACCTAAATTTGAATAATAAACCTAAGTATTCACTTGATTAATTAATTATGTTAAACAATCTAGTTTTACAGGGGTCTAAAAACGAATAAGTGGTATCAAAGCGGGTAGCTCTTTTGTGTTAGATCTTTTGATCTAAGAGTTGATCCTTGATCTCTGTTATCATGGATAATTTTAAGTGTGTTACTGTTTTTGATTGTGATGATTTGAATAAAAAGGACACTGTTGTTTCTGTTGATCTTATTGATGCCTGTGAAACTCTTCGTAAGAAATTATTAAAATCTATGAAAATTTCTAAGAAATTTAAGGAAGAGTTAAAATTGGCTAATCTTAAAAAAAGAGGAATTGGTTGTTAGATTAGATGAATCTAATAAAAAGAATGAATTTTTAAGAAATCAAATTTCCTCTCAAGATGAGAAGATGAAAAGTTTGGAACAAGAGTTAGTTGAATCTAAAGCTAAAATTGAAAATTTGACTAGTACCAAGCTTGTTGTTGATAACAGAAGTGTTTCTATTTCTCTTAATCCTAAAACTGAGAAAGTTTATGTCCCTCCTTTCAAGAGGAATAATAAAGAAAATGTTTGTTTTGCTAGGTTAGACAAAGGTAAAAGTTCTGATGTAGATGTTGATGTTTCTAAACCTATGTCTAAATCTATTGTTAGAGAGCATAATAAATCTGTTTTTGTGCCTGTCCGTCACCTTTGTAGTGTTGTTGGTCATATTAAACCAAATTGTTTTTTGTTGAGGCAAAAACCAAAATTTAAGACTAGATTTGTGGTTAGGAATACTGATATTCCTAAATTTGTTCCTGTTTGTTACTTTTATGGTGTCTCTGGTCACATTCGTCCTAATTGTCATAAATTGAAATTTAAGCATTCTGTGTTTCAGTTTAGGATTTGTGATGATATTTCTCCTGCCATAAGTCCATATAAATTGTTTCATATTTTTTTGAAAATTTTGAGCTTGTTAGTTTGTGAAAGGAATTTGCAGGATTTTAGTCTTTCTCAAAAGATTGGTGTAATCCCTCAAATACACTCTGCTTCTCATGGATTTTCACCTACAAAGTCGAAGACTCGTGCTATATGGATGAGAAAAGACTTGCTAAGGTGAGTATTGTTTACTTGTCCCTGATTTAATTTTTTCAATTGTTTATGGACATGTTTTGTTTTTGTTTTTTAGGTTGTTTTTTATAAAATAAAAAATAAATCCAAAAACATTGAAAAATTTTCAAAAAGACAAATATTTTATTTTGAGTCTTGTTTTATTTGTTTTAAGGATTACATGAGTTATGATATCTCTCTCTTGATTTAGAACATGCTTGACATTATGGAGAAACTTGAATAGTATGAGTTATATAAGTGCTAAGCTATTTTTGATTTTGTATGAGTATGTACTAGTTTGTACATGTACTCAAAGGTTAATTAAGAAATTGATATTTATTGTTTATGTACCCTCTACTTAGTTAAGCACTGTCATGCATTTCATTTTTAATCATTTAGCATAATGTGCGCTTTTTGTTTTAGTCATAAATTTTTTTTAAACCTAAAAGATTTTTGTGTTTTGCATTATTTTTCTTGGATTTGAAATCAAGGTTGGCCATATTATCTTTACATAACATGTTTATGTACCTTGTTTAGCTTGGATGAGCTTATTTATTACACTTTACTAGTTTAAACTTTGTAGTGCATGTTGTGTGGGAAGATGTTTATAGTTTTTGATCACTTTGTCTTGATCTTGAAGTCACATGTGTTAGGTTCTAAGGATTAGGAACTAATGTATTAAAACTCTAATTTGTATTGTTGGCAAACTATGATCAAAACAAGTTTTAGTCTTGTTTAGACTTGCTCAAAGTATATGCGCTTTAGATAAAGTTAGAATCGAGTTACTGCAGAATTTACTATGCAATTCTGTCTGGCTCGATTGATCGAGAATTGGACTCGATCGATCAAAACTTGGGCAGAATGTTTTTCTGCAGAATTCCTCCAACTCAGCTCAAGCCCGTTTGACGTGTAGGGTTTTATGTTTTGTCTTAAATATAAAAGGGAAAACCCTAGCCACGTTTTTGGTTGTCCATTATGCTGTGTGTGTGAATCTTTTGTAAGATCAAGAGGTGATTGCCTTCACACATACTTAGGATTTCCAAGATTCAACACCATGTCAAGAACTTGGTAATCAATTCAGTTGCTGCATTAAAGAGCTTAAAGAAACACAAGCGGGTGTGCTTGTATTTGCTGGAGAATCCAAGAAAGAAGGAGTCCGAGGTCTCGAAACTTGCACGTGGTTGTGTCAGTAAGTTTCTACTAATGGGTAGTAATAGGATGTTAGTGGTGTAGGTCCTATTGTAAAACTTCGATTCTTTCATAGTGGATTCAGGTTTACCTTGAGGATAGCTAGATTAAATCCTCCTCAGGTTTTTACCGGTGTGGTTTCCAAGGTCATTATATCTTTGTGTTCTTTATATTCCGCACTTTACATTGATATGATTATATGATTGTGTTAACTTAGATCTGAAATTTGGACTAAGTAATCACTTGGCTAATTTAGTAGGTTAATCCAATTGTGTTTTAACGGGTCTAAAAACATACAACATGCCTTTGATTGTTGGACTTGAACTTATTGAGAAAGGCATAAATAACCATATCACCACTGTTTACTAGCCAATCATGAACGCTTTAGTGCATATCGTAAGATTTTGTGCTCGAGAAAGTGTAGCACATACACAAAAAGAACATAAGGTGTAGACTCGGATTAAATGCTAAAATTGGTGTGTACATTATTGGACTATAAAAAAATCAATCAAATAAAATTAGTGTGTACATTATCCTGGCTATTATTAATAAGTTTCTGATCAAATAAAATTAGTGTGTATAATATGAGGCAAATCAAGAAACTTACATGATTGCAAGCTTTTATTCTAGGAGATGTGAGAGTTATATGATGTAACTCTTTAGGTGATAGTCTCTTTCAATCTTATGTGATGAATTTTGTAGAAATTGTGATTGATTACTATTTATTTATCACTTCACATGTATCTCAAGCTTTTGCTAGTTGCACACACTACACAAGTTACTCTTTACTAAACTCAGTACATGAAATTGTGTGTGAATTTGGTTTGACCATCCAAGATTATGTTTTCTATGGTATTTGATGCAAAATATGTTTAAGGGTTGGCAAAAATTGTGTTTTTGATGATTAAAAACCTTGTTTTGAAGTTCTAAGTTGAAAACTCATGTTTTTGAAAAACATTTAAACTCATTCTCATGCATTTCATTTATAAAATTGCTTTGGTTGAGTTGTTTCTACATAATCTTTTGCAGTTTTTCAAAAATTTCAAATTTTCAAAATTTCGATCGATCGAAAATCCCTTGATTTTTAATCATGACTTTCTACCTAACTTGATTGGTATTTGATCGATGCTCGATCGATCGAAACTGAAACATTTTTAGTTTTTAAGTATTTGACCAAACTTTTTTTTCATGCATAATTTATATTTAGGATTCACATGCATTGCATTGTTTTCTATATCCATTTTGTAGTTTTGCAGTCATATCTCTCATTGTTTTCACACATAATATGCATACACTTTGCTAAATTAGGTACTCAACTTGAATTAAAAATTGATTGATTAATTTTTGAGTTATGTACTTTTTAGTATATGCTATTTTTATGTGTGAACTGTAGAAAATATTTTTCTTAAGAGATATGATGGATAATCAATGTGCAAATATTTTCTCTACTTGATTTGAGTTCAAACACCATCTATTTATGGGTATAAAAACAAACAAGTGGTATCAATGTCAAGTTTGCATTTATTAAAAGAGAGAATATTTATGTTCATGTGTATCCTCAACTTAGTTTTTAAGTTTGGTTTGTGTGTCTTTATTTTCCCTGCCTCCTAAATTTTCCCCAAAACTGTTTTTCCCAAAACATGTTTTGTTTTTCCTATTTTTATAAGGGGATAAAAGTTTTTTTTTTTACCTTTGTTGTTTATAGGGGAGTTGTTGCTCTTCATAGGGGGATTTGTCTCTTTTTTTTATAGAGTTGAATTGTTTTGTGTTCCCTTAATTCTCTATTTTCTCTTATCTTTTGTTGTGTATGTTTTCTATTTACTCTTTGTTTGAGTTGTCTTTGTCAATACGTGACAAAAAGGGGGAGAAATAGATGAAATGTGGGAATCTTGTTTGTTTTGTTTAGGGGGAGTTAAAATTGGTTTTGAAAGGGGGAGAATATAAAAACTTTTTGATGTATCTAACTTAGGGGGAGAGTTAGTTTACTTTTGTTTTTATTTTGTGTTTCTTATTATTGTTTATATGTCTTTCTTTTCACACATGCGGTGATATGTTCTTTTGTTAGGTTTTAAGTTTGTAATGTTGGCAAACCATGACAAAACATGACAAAAACTAAGTCTCATTGGTTTCCATTGGTTTAGAATGGTCTACATTGAAGTCCAAGACAAAAAACTAAAGTTCAGGATGAAAAAAATGAGTTACAAGATTGGTACTCGATCAATCAAAAATCGCATATCAGCAAAAATCAGCAAACGTAAAAAGCCCATAACTTGACCGTTTGAAGCTTAAATCGTGAACCATTTTTTCTAGTTTTTAAAGGACATTATGAGCTAACCCTAGGTGGGGTTTTCAGTATTTTTTTTAGAGAGATTAGGGTGCATCTTGTGCCTCTCTTGTAGATCTAGGGTTTTGTACCCAAAAACTCTCTAATGTCTTCTACTAGTATTATTCCTTGAAGAATCTCAAGATTCGGTATTGTAGAAATTGCTACATACAAGATCAATGTTTAAGGAGATCCAAAACCTTTGAGTTGAGTCTCAAAGTCACTAGCAGGTGAGCTTGTGTTATTGTAAAGACCAAGGAAAGAAGTAGTCTGTGGACTCGGAGCTATCATGGGGTTATGATAGTAAGTTTTCTACTTGAGGTAGTAATAGGATGTTAGTGGTCTAAGTCGCTATTTTGTAAATTTCAATTATTTCATAGTGGATTTGATTTTTACCTTGAGGATAGTTAGGTTAAATCCTCACCAAGTTTTTTACCGTTTTGGTTTTTCTGGGTTATCATATCATTGTGTTCTTTATATTTTCGTTGCTTTGCATGATATGATTTTTTTGTTTTAACCTAGATTTGAATAATAAACCTAATTATTCACTTAGTTAATTAATTAGGTTAAACAATCTAGTTTTACAGGGGTCCAAAAACGAACACATATAATATTAACAAATTATAAATATACAATATCATTGTATTAAGATGCAATTATCTACCAACAAAGATAAAAAAAAAAATGTTGTATTTTAATACTAGGCTGACTAGAATTTTTATTGCTTTTGAAGTTAGAGTATTTACAGTAGTGGTGCTAAAAAATTTAACTTTTAGCACCTCAAAAAATTACTATTAGGACATATGTAATTCAATGTTAGGAACAAATGTCAACATAGAATTGGCTAATCCTTTGACGAAACGCATTTTATTTGTAATTGGGTAGATCTAAGATGTGTTTAATGCTTCAAGGAACAAGATTTCAAGTTCAAGTATTAAAACCATGCAAGTCTGTCCAAGAAATAAATGAAGAAGTGCTGGATTTTTAATCTCGATAGCTAGTATCTATCGAGGTTTAAAAGACTATTGAAACCTAATACTCGACAGCTATCTCGACAGATAAGCTATCTATCGAGGTTTATGAAAATCAGTTTTTCAGAGCTGATTTCACTTCAATCCGTGAATACGTGTTTGAGTTTTCTTTTCACACAACCCTAAACATATATAAGGATTTTTTTAAGGGCCGTCAAAGGTTGCGCAAGTGTGAAGCAAATTTATGTTCATGCAAATTGTGATTGAAGACAGAGTTTGCCCAAGTTCATCTTTCTCTTGAAGAAGCTGCTGTGTTTGTATACTGTAGGGTTTTGTAATTAAAAAGTTTCGTGACCTTCATTGTGTTGATGAACTGAAGAACTTTGCAACCAACATCTTTCTCAAGTTGGTGAGTATGTCGCATACTAGGATCCGTGCATTGAATTAGGTAGTCACGTATTGGAAGCTGTGCATTACAAGGAGAGACTGTCATAACAGAACAAGTTCAATTGGGTATTGGGGTAAGGGTTCAACTGTAAGTTGGTATAAGGTACTGAGATTCCTTTACTTGTAACCGCTTGTTGTGATAATAGTGAATTCTCAGGAGTGGTGACCTTAAAATCACCTGGTGAGATTTTTGCCGTGTAGGTTTTCCCCATTTGTAAACAAATCACCATGTCAATTTATTTTTTGCTATACTTGAACTTAGTTGGTGATTTGTTTGTGCTACCACGTTTATTGCATGCAAATTGAATTAATTAATTAACTTGGCTAATTAATTGGTTAATTCATCACAGTGGGTCAATACATTCTTGGCCTATCAATTATTTTATCCATTTTACCACTTCACTTTACAATACACTCTACATCTAATGTTCTATTTTTTTATCACTTCATTTAAAATAATATAAATAACTCATTAAAATAATAAAGGAAGAGAGAGAATTTGAGTTTTTTAATTGAAGGAAGAGAGATAATCTTAATAAAATATTGTATTTTATTTTTAACAACTTGCTACAGTCAATTGATATTTATACCAGTTTATTGTAGTTGCAAAAATTTAGTTTTAATTTCTCCAATAACACATGGTTTTTTGGTGGTAAAATAGCTTTTTTACTAAAATAAAATCACCATTGTGAATACTTTTATTGTTTTCATTAAGTTTTTGGGTTGAATAGTTGCTAGTTGTGTAAAGTTGTGACTTACAAATATGTATTATGTTGGCTTTTATTCCGTGCAAAATTTGATTGTAATTATATTCAATCTTTTGTACCCTGTATTTATTGTGGGATTTGATTGTAAGGATTGTGTGATAAAGAGAGAGAGTGTGAAGACTCAAGCAATTGAAGCTAGAAGATTTCTCGTGGGTATCTTGTGACTAAGCATTCCGCGAAGTGAAGCATGTGCCTTGCACATGACTGGAATGCGAAGAGTCAGTACAGATGGAGATAGATGTGTTTCGCAAGTAGCTCGCAAGTAAGGCCTTCCCATGAGACACCCGCGAAACATTCTATTCTACCAAACTGTACTATCTGATATACACTTTCTGTACCCACACTATATATACCCTCATTACTCACAAATGTTAAGGAGTGCTTTTGAGAGAAAACCCTAGCCAAACACCTTGAGAGTTAGAGATTACCATACCCATATATCTCTACACATAAACTTGTGAATTTTCTCAACTCCTACCTCTCCATTTCCATACCATTGAGTGGTTTATAACCTAAACACTTAATACATCATTTCAGAGTGTCAAATGAGGTTTTGGTGCTGCTGGGAAGCATTAGAAGAAGCCAAGGATGACAGATGCAACAGGGAGTTTGTTGCGGGATCCGGAGAGCTAGACAAGACATGGTTCCGAGATGTCTTATTGGAGTAGGAGCTTGGAGGGCTTAGGTAAAACAGGTAGATTAGGTTTGGAGGGTCTCTTGCTAACCCATGTATCCCAACTAATTGTCTAGTGGATCGATTATCGCTTAGAGGGTGGCGGAGAGGTTTTTCGCTGAGTTCTTCGGTTTCCTCTTCAATAAGACATCAGCGTGTTATCTGTGTTTGCATTCTTCTCTACTCTTTTGCATTTCATTTTACTGCTGTGATTATATGAATATGTGTTAAAGTAGCTTGTTTTGTTTATCCACTAGCATTTACACTATTCCGCACTTAGAATTAAGTTAGTGTAAAATCTACCGAACCGTAACTTTTATTTGGAGGTCTAAACAGCTCTTGTGTTTTTAACACATTTTCGAGCTTTCAAGTTGGATTAAGTTGGCTAGGTTGATTGGAGAGGAGGAGGGCTAAGGTTTTGGAAGGGAGAACCCAACTACAAAAATAAAAAATATAATAAGTAAAAAAAAAAAAAAAAAATTGGGTCAGAGGGGCCCGGGCCCCCACCTGGGTCCGCCCTTGACATGTTTGAATTTTAAGGTTTTTTTTTTAATTATTTATTTATTTATTAAATATGCATAAAAAATAAGTTTATTAATCGAATAGTAAATAATATCTAATTTGAACAAAATTTAACATGCATGTTAAAAACATAAAAAACATATAATTTTACAGTTAGATTTTAAAAATTCACATTTAATAAAAAGATATAAAAAGAGTTTAAAGGATTAAACTTGTTCATTTTTCTAACATTTAAAAGTTTGGATTTGGTCTCTAAATTGTGGGGTCTGTTTGATTTTTTGTCCTTTAAAACTGGGGTTTGGGTTGGATTGTCGTTTGTGGCCACTTAACTTTGGTTTAGTTTTCTAGTGCACGTAATTTCTGCAATAGTTGCAAGCGAGGTCGATATCAATGTCTTAAAAGTGTCAATGTAAAATAAGTCCCTTCTATAAACGTGGAACACAACTTTTGCACAGCAAAAATGGACTCATGCGGCACTAGTCTTCACGTCCACGTGACGCAGTCCTTTACTGAAGAATCTTTCAACAAAATTACAAACTTCAGTTTGTTGTCTGAAAATGGTTTAGGAGAAACCTATGCTTTCCAAATTACTGAGGTTATTTGCGATCATTTGGAGCTTATTGTGGTTGTGGTAGTTTACTGTATACGTGTATATTTTTTCGGACACACCATGAGTTGTGATTGTCAGAGTGTGTCAGCTGAAAGCAATATCAGAATCTTTTTTTTTTAGTTTTTTATTTTATTTTTATAGAAGATAAAAATTCTGCTCTTGCCCCTCCTACACTTCACAAGTACTTATATCTGTAGAGTAATTGTTGTGTTAAGAGTATGCAATGGTGAGCAATATCAGAATCTAAAGCAACAAGCAGTACTCTAAAAGCTCACCTTAATTAATTGCAATGAATTGTTCTCCCTAAAAAAAAAAAAAAAAATGTAATGAATAGTACTCTTATGATTGACTTCCTAATGTATTTAAATTTTGGTTCATAAATTTTATAAACCGTTTGTTTTTTGTTTTTAAACTTTAAAAACTTCTTTTTTTAATTCTTAAACTTTGTAAGCAATTTTTTTTTTTCAATAGTTTAGAAACAACAATGAGGATAAAAATTAAAGAAGATTTTTCAATGGTTTAAAAAAGTTTTTTTTTTTTAAAGTTTAAGGACAAAAAAAAAAAAAAAAAATCCAATAGTTTAGGGACAGAAGACAAACAATTGAATAGTTTAGACACGAAAAACGAACTTTTTAAAATTTAAGGATGAAAAAACAAACTTTTGATAAAATTTAGGAACCAAAATAATATTTTACCAAATTTTAAATTTTATATGAGCTCACTAATGATATTTAAATGCATTTCATGTAGACCCTTTTACACAGAGATCTAACAATATTATTAACCAGTTTCAAAAAAAAAAAAAGAGTATAAGATGATATTATCAAACTAAGACGTTGGGATCCAAGACATTATTCTTGAATGTGACTCAAAAATAGTATCAGAGGCGGTGGAGGGATTTAGTGACCCACCTGTGTCGATCAGCATCGATCATTATTGATGAGATCCGGGTTAAAATACAAGATTTTATAAGGTTTCAAGTCTCTCATGTAAAGCGTCAAGGCACCCTGCTCATCTCTTGGCTCATTATATATGCTAAGAATATTTTAGATTATATAACTTGCATAAAGGAAAATCCTATTATGATTGAATTTGCATTGATTCAAGATGTAATGTTTTTATCTTCATCTTAATAAAAACATGCATTTCTCATAAAAAAAAAAATTGACAATATTATTACATTAGAACCGGACCTATTCACCCATTCAAATGGGAGAATTAACTATCATAATAATTCTATAGAATCATAATCCAAAAATTTTCAATTGTGTGATAGTTCCACTAGTTAGTTCAGCTGGTAAAGTCTCTAATTGTTAGTTAGTGGAACTTTATAACCATCAAAATTAGTTCAACTAGTAAAACTTCTAATAGTTGAAGAAGAGATTTGGGGTTCAATCATCGCCTACACCAAAAATCGACTAGTGTTTTAGTCTAATAATAAAGGGTTATCATCAAAAGTGGACGCCATATATTAAAACTCTAAAAAAAAAGTAGCCTGTTTTGGCATAGTCATGGTCATTGAGTAGCAACATATATAAAGACACTATTCCCTCATGATTCTGAAAATTAGCTTAATTACTAGCTAATTTTACTCTCTATCCCCCCCTCTCAAATTCAAACAAGCCCTAACTTTATTATTTTTTTTCTTGTATAACCGCTAACTTTATTTTTTTGAATCATACTATTGTAATATCAAAATCATTGGAGGAATTCAGGATTCAAGCTAGTAATAATTACTTCCAAGAAAAAAGAAAGGTTAACGTATGAGGGAATCACATATACTATACATTGCGAAAGAAATGCCCAACGTTGATCATGTCTTTCTGAGCCAGTCATTCTTTATATTAACGAAAAACTATAAGGGACCAAACTACACTAATATAGCTATATAGGGTCTACGGATATATGACTCGCTAGTATTCAAAACACTCATCATATTGAATTGACGTAAGGCACTTGGACCTTTCCTTTTTCTTTTCTTTTTTGAGAATCGACCCTTCCTTTTTCTAATATTAACATTTCTTCCCCTTGCTTTTCACGTGACATAACTTAAATTAGAGCTAAATCTTGTCTCCTCTCTTTTTCTCTCTCTCACACGAGAATCGTGTAATTTCACAGAAATTATAGTTTTCCTAACAAATTTCACAATTATTTAGTTGATGGGTTATTATTAATTTTATATGGTCCCATTACTAGCACTGTTTTATCATGACGACTCTTCAGATAGCTACCAAATTAATTGTGAAATATATTTTGCTAGTAGACGTATTGACAGAGAATTACTTACTTATTAGGCACCATAATTCTCAAGTATATTATCCAAGAGCTGAAAAAGAAACCTCAAACACTCTTCTCTAGCTTACACTCAAGTATTACCATTTTCCATCAAAAACCCCCCCACCAAAATGTTGAAGCCTGGAATTCAGCAATCACAGTACAGTTCCAAAACTTGCCTCTTCCTATTACACAAGTCATTCATCCATGGCAATAATGGCAGTGCTTCACTTCCAATCTGGTCAAAACCCTCATTCATAAAAAAACACATAAACATTCACACTGGCTTTATTCCTTGCAACATAAAAGCTGTAGCTAGTACTGCCACCGAGAAGTCCATTAAAGTTAAAGCCGTGGTGACTGTAAAACCCACGGTTCGTGGATTTTTGTCAAACCTTGGGATACAACGAGGGCTGGATGATATAAAAGATTTACTTGGTAAAACACTCCTGCTGGAACTAGTTAGCGCTGAGCTTGATCCAGGTAAGTGTTCGTCTTGGGCTCTAAGCTATAAGCAACCAACCCTAATGGTTACGTTGTTCTTGGTGTTGGGGTGTGTGTGTAATTTTGAACATATTGGTTTTATTAAGTTTCGGTTCAAATATACATTCTCTTTTGCAATACAAATTAAAAAGTCTTTTTTTTTTTTTTATAATAATTTTTATACTTGTCTGAGGTACAAAATGAAACTTTGCTTTGGTAATTGGTATGATAATGAATTTCGCACCCAAAATCCCATAAAAAAATTATAAACTTCGAGCTATGAGCTGAATACAAATTTGTCTTTTTTTTTTGGCAAAGTTACAGCAACCAATTTAGGCCTAGTTTACCATTTTATTTTTCCCTGTGAAAACCAGTTATAGAAAAGTTCCTTTGGAAGGCATAAATCTTTCCCATGTCTTCTTTTCTTATTTATTTATAAAGTAACCAATTTATTTTATAAAAAAAATCAAATATATAACATATTATAATTGATAAAGCATGTTTTTAACAAGAATGATAAAGTATAAAGTAGAACCCTAAAAATGTGACATTATTTTTGTTTAATAGAAACTTTCAACTCAGTGTTTTCATATTTAATCATTGAGATAATAAAAAAGGTTAAGAAGGTTTTGCCATATGGAATTGCCAATATAAGCAATTCCATAAAAAAAGGTTTTGCCATAATGAATTTCGCACCAAAAATCCCATAAAAAAAAATGATAAACTTCGAACTATAAGCTGAATACAAATTTGTCTTTTTAAAAAATTTT
Source organism: Quercus tomentella (assembly GCA_028535165.1). Classification (NCBI taxonomy): domain Eukaryota; kingdom Viridiplantae; phylum Streptophyta; class Magnoliopsida; order Fagales; family Fagaceae; genus Quercus; species Quercus tomentella. Next base: position 7,208,422 of record JAPQVY010000133.1, read on the forward strand.
ATTTCATTTTATTTTTATTTTTAGCCAAGTTACTTACGGTAACCAGTTTAGGCCTAGTTTACCATTTTATTTTTCCCTGTGAAAACCGGCTATAGAAAAGTTCCTTTGGAAGGCATAAATCTTTCCCATGTCTTTACTTATTTATAAAGTAACCAATTTTATTTTTATTTTTTTTATTAAAAAAAATCAAACATATGATATATTATAATTGATAAAGCATGTTTCTAACAAGAATGATAAAGTATAAAGTGGAACCCTAAAAATGTTACATTATTTTTGTTTCATAGAAACTTTCAACTCAGTGTTTTTATATTTAAACATTGAGATCATAAAAAAGGTTAAGAAGGTTTTGTCATATGGAATTGCCAATATAAGCAATGTAATTCAACATTTTCCTCCCTTTCTTTTATCAGCTAATTATGTAGAAATTTACAGTCATTACTTATAACAATGAAAAGGTTGAAACATAAGATCTTTAATTGTCAGAACCACAAGCAACATGGAGACAGAATTAGAGAGCATCTAGTATTCTAGTCCATCTATAAATGGTCCCAAGAAACTGAACTTTAAAGAAAGGCACAACTGTACGTTATCAGACTATGGTCCCGACTCTAAGCCAAAAAAAATTAAATTAATTAATCCAAATTATAAAAGCTATAATAGTTAAGGATGACCATAAGAAGGACAAGTTAGGATGTGCTTTCTAGAATTACATGCCATTGGATAATTTCTACAGTAATTTATCATTGTACTCATGTGTATTCGATTTAGTTTGTGATTCGATTTGAATTTTAAATGAGATATTTTGTGAGATTTATTTCATAGAAGGGAAGCTTGGACCGATATATTTTTGGCTCATTATGGATCTATTGTTTGGGGGTATATGTTTGTTACTTCAAAATTAGGGTGGTTGTATCATTGTACTATAGTCATCTTTGTACTTTTCTCCTTGACATAGTGAAAATTACTGCAACTCCAAAAACTTAAGCATGTTATCAAACCACGTAAAACTTTGAGTTGTGTGTTTCTTTGTTTGTTTGCTAGTTTTTTTCCTCTCTATTTTCTCTATTTTCACATCTCACAGGTTCATATACGTAAGTTTAAAATCTTAATTCTACACAATAATAAACACTATGGATGTTGGATTATATTTGCAAACATGTTTTTGAAGAGACGGGATTAGAGAAGGATACAATTGAAGGTTATGCTCACAAGGTGGGGCGTGGAGATAATGGGGTTAAGTATGAGACAATTTTTGAAGTTCCAATTGATTTTGGAGAGGTTGGTGCTGTCTTGGTTGTAAATGAGCACCACAGAGAGATGTTCCTCGAAGATATAGTCATTGATGGGTTGCCTTGTGGCCCCGTAAGTGTGACATGTCGCTCTTGGGTTCACTCAAAGTTCGACAGTCCAGTGAAGAGGGTATTTTTCACCAACAAGGTCAGTCACTTTCTCATTTAAGGCATATATGTTTGTGTGTGTGCGTTTGTTTTTTTCCTTAGAAAATATGAGTAATTTTAAAGCATGAATATTAGCACGCATGCATGTTCACATAGATGATACATAAAAATACACAGCTAGAAATGCACCTTCGCATATGTAAACTTGATTAATGTGAAACTTGTACCAGGTTAGACCAAGTCTTTGAACAGTTTTCAATTGCTTTGAAAAGTTGTTTTAGGTACGAATTATTATTATATGGGTTTTACTAATGTGTGCTCATATAGCTTCTTAAGGCATATATTTTTATGAAAAAATAAAAAAAAAAAATTAATTTTTTCTAAAATGAATGATTAACCGGATCCATACTATATATCCTCACCGTAAAAAATGGTCCATTTTTCTTTTATAAGATTTCCTTTGGTATTTCAACTGGCAAGGATATATTGGCCGCTTAGATTCCTTTACAGATTGCCCTCAGATGGACCTTTAGCTGTCTCATGAAGTATACATCTCTGCTCAATTATCTTGTGGTCCTCGTGTACAGCAACATATTCACCTAAAACAATGAAATTTCATGTCATGCAGTACTGGTGATTAATGTCATCATAGATGCTCGTAAAAAAAAAACAAAAAAAATGTCATCATAGATGTCGTCACAATTAGTACCATACTATCAAACAAAATCTCATTATCTAGGTTGGAAGACTGGCACTTTGTAATTGGATTTAAGAGATGTGAAGGGCAAGTTTACATAAGGCATCACATGTTGGTCCTATTTTATTTTTTAATTTTTTTATGTATATCGTTAGAAATTTGAATACTCACGTGTAAATGATGTGATTGATTGAGTAGTTGACCAACATCTAGTAGTAGCACTGATATGTAATTATAAGTAATTAAAGGTCTATTTGAGATCCGATTATTTTGTTAAAACTGAAAACTTTTTACTAAAAGACTGACACTTTGTAGGTTGGAAAACTGGCACTTTGTAATTGGATTTAGGAGATGTGAAGGGCAAGTGTACATAAGGCATCACATGTTGGTCCTATTATTTATTTATTTATTATTTTTATGTATATTGTTAGAAATTAGAATACTCACCTATAAATGATGTGATTGATTGAGTAGTTGACCAACGTTTGGTAGTAGTACTATATATAATTATAAGTAATTAAGGACCTATTTGAGATCTACTTATTTTGTTGAAATTAAAAACTTTTTGCTGAAAGTACTTTAAATAAAGATAAAAATTAGTTGAAATAGTACAGTAAGACTTATGAATAATGGTAAAAATAAGTTGAATAGTAAAATAAGTTCGCAAAAATTATTTTTGCCAAATGGACACTAAAGTATTATTTTTCTGGGTTCAAATATATTTATTAAAGCATTTTGATTAATTAATTTTTGTCCCAACTCCCAATATATATTGGCAAACCCTAAATTGACTCTCTATTGCGTTAATATTGATGATTGAAAATCATAGTTGCCTATAGGGTTAATTATCCAAATTTTCCAATTATATTGACTAAATAAAAATTCATGAATTATATTCACTTGAAATTTTGATTTGATCATCACCTTTAGTATTATCCACACAATTGGAAAAATCTGATATTGTATAATGCTCAAGTATTGACCCAAAAATATTTATAAAAAAAAATTCAAGAATTCCAACAGGATATGGTCCAACTTGGAATTTGAGTCGTATTGATGATTCCAATATTGATTTATATTGTGTTGCTATATATGATAAGTCTAATCCATCATCATCACGATTGGGATTTCTCTTTTTCTTTTATTTCTTTCTGATGGAGGTGGGCAGAACATATTGCCAAATTGGGTAGATAATTTTATCATTTTATTCATGCATGCATGCACGTGAAAGTGATAGTGACATATCTTTGACACAGTATATATCATGGGTTTCCCTTTGACAATTCGTTGGTTTGTGTGGAGCAGCCATACTTGCCATCACAAACACCTAGTGCATTGAGGAGGCTAAGAGAAGAAGAACTAAGGAATTTGCGAGGTAATGGGGAAGGAGAGCGCAAACACTTTGAGAGGATATACGATTATGATGTGTACAATGATATTGGAGACCCTGATAAGAGCCTTGAACTTCAAAGACCAGTATTTGGTGGCGAAGAGTACCCCTATCCCAGGCGTTGCAGGACGGGGCGCCCTAGATGTGAAGCAGGTTCAACTTTCTTTGTTATGAATAAGCAATAAATCAAATGAGGATCAAAGAAAAAAAATATTCACCAAATTTTTTTTTATATTTAATATAAAAAAATATATATATTATGATTGATATATAATAAATGCTGAAATTAGCAGTGGCATCTCCAGAAATTTTTTTTAGGGGATTCAATAAAAAATTTTAATAAAAAGAGAACTTGAATATATCGAGTTATCAACAAAAAATATAACAATAATACGTGAAGTTTTACAATTTTATTCCACAAGTTTTCAAATTTTGAATGTTACATAATAGTTCATTATGAGTATCTATTGCCAATGTAGGTATAAGCCTATGACCATTTTATTTTGTTAGGTTTGTCTAACATTTTTATCTTTATAAAGTTGTTATTATCTATTTGACTTTGTTTTTATAAAAAGATTTTAGACTAAATGACTAATCTCAACTCATTGGTTTCGTATTAATTATTGACGTACACAATTACATTATTTATACATAAAATTATACACATTGTGTCTACTTAACTAATCAAATTCTTGAATAATCACTAATTTTTTAAATTTTTTCTTGAATTTTTCTAACTTTATAGCAAAAAGTTAGTATAACATGATAACAATACACACGTATGCAAAAACCTCTCTTTATTTCCTAATTATTAAATTAGATAAAGTTATAGTATATTTCTATTGTGTACACACACATCATTATTTATATAAATAACATTATAACAAAATGTAACATACACAATCAATATTTGACACTTACACACATATAATATAAAACTTATAAAAAAAAAATTTACACTTCCAATTCACAAACACTTACTCTTTACTTTTAGAGTCGAAAATACTTGTAATAAAGGTATGCAAAATTTAAGTCAGGATGTGCAAAAATATATTTATAAGAATAAATTAAAGTATTAAACTAAAAAAAAATTATATATATATATATAAATTTTTTTTTTTTTTGAAGTTAGGGGGTTCATTTGAACCTAAATAGGGTATAGTGCCGCCCCTTGAAATTATTAGTGTGGTTGTGTAAAAATAATCTTTTACTAATCACAACTTAATTATCACAATAACATAACAACGTGAACGATTTAGAATCTTTCACATGATGCAACTTATTCCAACGATTGTTGATGCAAGAATTTCGCACAATCAATCTGGCTTGAATATTTACAAAAAGGAGAGATGAGATCGAAGGAATCACTAGAGTGAGTCTCGGTGGGAGAGCTTCCGATCCCTAGCTAAGATTAATATCAATACCTGTTTGTAGTCTCACTTTCTCAATAGATGGGAATGGTAGTTATTTTCTTTAATTCTAGCCATTTCCATCATTATGGCCATGATGACCCATGATGGGGGGGGCATACCTGCCACCATCACGGGCCTGATTTTAGACTCATCACCTAATTTTGGACAGGATTCTGGGCATATAATTGTTACCCCATGTATGATGAGTTGGTGGAATTTTTTCTGATACACATCCGACAATAATATGTGACATGATACGGTGGCACATGCAAATCAGTTTCTTGTACCCAATCCTTATCTTTTTCAGATTCCCCAATAATTAATATAGAGGTTTTTTTTTTTTTTTTTTGCTGATTATTCATATAGAGGTATTGTGATTTAATAATTAAGTTTTTTAATTACTTTTTTTGTAATTCATATAGAGGTATTGTGATTTAATGAATAAGTTTTTTAATTACATTTTTTGTTTGAGCGATGTAAAGGGTAGTACAAATTTTTACTACACCAACCTTACAAAATGATAGATTAACTTTTAAAGATAATTAATTAAATAATTATTAAAAATTTTATTTATTAAAATATAATTGTGATATCATCACATTTATTTTCAAGCATATTAATTTATAAGTCTATTATAGTAAAATTGGCACTACCTTTAGTTTTTGTTGTTATATCAATCATATATATATATATATATATATATATATATATATATATATATATATATATATATATATATATATATTTTTAAAAGTTTTTGTTTAATGTTTACATGACAATTTGTAAAGTTTGTATATTAAATCTATAGTATGTAGTAAAATTTATGATACTCCTAATCATTCCTCTCATTTCAAATCCACCTATTCAACTCGAGTATGTACTCACATTTATTACTTACACAAAAAAGTAAGAGAATGAAATGAAATTGGGTTAAGAACTTAAGACGTGTATCGGGGATGCTTGGTGAATATCAATATTACAGTGATGCATAATGTAAACGAAAGCATGCACATGGACTTAATTAATGCCTGCTTTCATTTGTTTTGATTGTAATTGGAAAAACACCACTACTGCAGATGAACTGTCAGAGAAAAAGAGTAGCAGGTTTTATGTCCCTCGAGATGAATGCTTCTCAGAGATAAAGCAACTAACTTTTTCAGCGAAGACCTTGTACTCAGTGTTGAAAGTATTGGTCCCATCCTTGGGGAAAACGATAGATAAGGACCTTGGATTCCCATACTTCACAGCCATAGACTCGCTTTTCACTCAAGGAGTTGACTTGGTGTCTGAAGAAAACCAACAAGGGTTTCTCGAAGCCATCATGCCTAGACTTGTAAAATCCATTGCTGACAAAGGAGGAGCTGTGCTGCACTTTGAGACCCCAGATACAATGAGCAGTGAGAAAACTTCTCTCTCTCTGAGTGGCTTGACGCATTTGATTGCCTAATACAAAAATTAAATCAAAACATTTTATATATTTAAATATGATTTTTTAAAAATTAAATATTAATTAAACTTTATTATTTTGTTTTAAATACAAAATTACTAATTAACATAGACCATGTAGAATTTTTTTTTTTTTTTTGAAAAAGTCTATAAACACACAGAATTTGACAAAATTTTTCACAATGGTTGATGTGATAAATTGATAACAAAAAGTTAAAAATAATATTAATGGTAGACCTAGATGAGAACTTGTATAAGTTTGTCAACTTAATTGTTATTAAAAATGTTGTGAAATTTTTGTGTATTACTTTTTTTTTTTTTTTATAAGTTCTACATTCACAATATTTTCTCAATAAATTCAAGGTATTAAGTTGTTATTAGTTCTAATTTAAATCTACTATTGAAATTACCTTTTTGCCTACCAATAATAGTTAGTAATAACTTGCAATTTATGATTTGTTGTAAAAGTGTTGTGAAAAATATTGTAGGCGTAGCATTTGTCTCTCTTCTTTTTTTGTTTTTCTTTTGATAAAAAATATTATTTTATTTATTTACTAATATTTTAGCTTAATTAATATTACAATGCAAAAAAAACCCTATTGGTTCAAATTTAGGGGCCTTTTTTTTTACTTTGGGCATTACGCGACCGTCTCTCTCTCTCTCTCTCTCTCTCTCTCTCTCTCTCTCTCTCTCTCTCTCTCTCTCTCTCTCTCTCTCTCTCTCTCTCTCTCTCTCTCTCTCTCTCTCTCTCTCTCAATATATGGTTTTTTGGATTTGTAGGGGACAAATTCTTTTGGTTTAGGGATGAGGAATTCGCTCGGCAAACTCTTGCTGGTCTCAACCCATATAGCATACAGTTGGTCACGGTATGATTTGTAATCACAACTTTTATTTTTACTGAAGTACAAATTATACTTCTTAACTTTGGGGTCATTTATTTTTTTCACCTAATATATTAGAATTTGGTTTTCATTGTGACCTTATATAGCACTTTGAATCTTGTCCTTCCATCTAAACCTTTATAGCACTTGATCATTGATAGTAATAGCTGTGAGAATATCATATCATCTCAAAGACATTTGCTAAACACCTACAATTGCTAACTGAGTTGCATCCTTGTCCTTACCAAATTGACCGGATCGTAAAGATTCAAAGAATGGTTCATCTATAGAAGTAATTGAGATATGTTATATGTGTCCTTATTTTAATTATAAAATCATATAAGAATGATATAGTTTTTCATGTAGTAGATATGGACATATTTTATTGGGAATGCCTTAGCAATATGATGTAGATGCAACCTGTAAGAGTAGAAAGAATATTTATATCTTTTGGTGACAAGAAAAGAGAATTTTCATAGTCCCTCAAGACTCAAGAGTGGAAGGAGACCAACCTAAATTAAAGTATCTAAAGTGGAGTCAATTCCTTTTATTATTAGCTTTGCTGATGAGTTTATTGCAAATGCGAGGGGCTAAGTAGGCACACATGTTTTATTTATTTTTTTACATAGGGACTTGTATCATCATAAAGGATGAGCAAAGATTTTGTTTCTGCATATATAAGACAGAATGGTATTGAAATTTTTTGAAATATTTTAATTTGTATACTAAATATTTTTAGGAATATTTGATACTGTAACCTTGAATAGTTAACTACAACAACCAATTAATAAATGAGAAATGTTAACGAATGTTCTAAGAGTATTGATTTAGAAATTTTTTTTTAAATATTTTATAGGAAAATGATAAAATAATTATTTTTTTGACAGTTTTTTATATTTTTCACGTAAGTGTTGTTAAATTTCCTAATATAGGTTATTAATAATTACTCTAAGGAGACCCGTTAACATGACCATTAATAAATTTGTATACTGAATTAATTAATTGAGTAAACACATGAAGAAGTCTCTCCATCATGTGATGTAAAATGCCTTTCCTTTGGTCATATTAATGTATATATAAGAGAGATCGATACACATGAAACTGAAGAACACTGGAATAAATTTATGCTGGAACAGGAATGGCCATTGAAGAGTGTACTTGACCCAGAGATCTATGGCCCACCAGAATCAGCCATCAACACGGAAATGATTGAGGAAGAAATTGGAGGAATAATGAGTGTCGACCAGGTTAGCAACAATATCATATAAATTTCATGCAAGAATAATTCCCATCATTCAATTTAATTTCTCTCATAGAAATTTGTATAATTTCAATGCAAGCAGGCCATAAAACAAAAGAAGTTGTTCATACTAGATTACCATGACTTACTATTACAATTCGTCAGCAAAGTAAGACAGATTGAAGGCACTACACTATATGGTTCACGAGCATTGTTCTTCTTAAACAAAGATGGCACTTTGAGACCATTGGCTATTGAGCTGACTCGGCCACCTATGGATGGAAAGCCGCAGTGGAAGCAAGTTTTTAGACCTTCTTGGAATTCAACAGATGTCTGGCTTTGGAGGATTGCTAAAGCTCATGTCCTTGCTCATGATTCTGGCTATCACCAACTCGTCAGTCACTGGTATGTCCCACATTATAATGTGCTATGATTTTTATGTAATGATTTCGTGATCGATGTTGACTTAGCTTGCTAAATAATATCTAGAGATTGTAGTATATATCATTATCACACTCCAAAAACATATTTTTATTGCAATGTTCATTTTTGTTGAATTCATTTCACCAAAATTACAAGGGTTGCGTTTATTACACTTATATAGTTTTATACACATCCCATTTTTTTAATTAAAATTGTGACTTGAAGTTGTTTTTTGAACTATGTAACTTGTGTGTAACAAGTATTATCCAATAAAGAGGAGCAAAATTTCTATTTAAGCTAAATTCAAAGCCAATTTTATTATATCATCAGAAGTTTTATATTTTGAGTGGACTTTAATTTGAAGTATCTATATTTGAGAAGCGAAAATTTGTGCTGTCTTTATTTATTTTTACAGGTTAAGAACTCATTGTGTAACAGAACCTTATGTAATTGCGACAAATAGGCAACTTAGTGTGATGCATCCAATCTATGCATTATTGCACCCTCATTTTCGTTACACCATAGAGATCAACGCTCTTGCTAGAGAAGCACTTATCAATGCAGGTGGCATCATTGAATCCGCATTCACTCCAGGCAAATATTCCATGGAGATTTGCTCTGCCGCCTATGCACTCCAGTGGCGGTTTGATCAACAGTCACTCCCTGCTGACCTAATTACCAGGTAACATCATAGCCTTCCATAAATTTAAAAACACAATATTTTTCATAGAGGTTGATATAGTTTATTGTGATTGATACTTAATAAAAATTGTGTAAGAAGTAGATTCATGTTAAAGTAATATTACTCTAATCACAAATGGTCATTTATAAACAATCATGAAAAAAATTCATATCTCTATTATTAATCAATTATGTTCTCATAACTTTTTAAGATGAGGTATATTGTGATTGAGTCGGCTAATACTATATTTATTATACATCAATTACAACATTCTGTATCAACTATTGTGAAAATCTTTGTTTCACAAGACTTATCATTAATTATAACTTGTTGGTAATGGTACAAAATTTTAAATATTTCCTCCACTTTTCTTCCTTATTTTATTGCAGTTTCTTGACAACTTAACGTGACATTTTATATGTTATTAGATAAAAGAAATAAAATTTTAACCATAAAAGCAACTCTCTCCATTTCAAGTTGGATGGAGAGGATTATGTTCATGATGGTTTTTAATCGTGTTTAAAACAAACTGATTCGTCTAGCAAAATTTTTAAGCTCACCTTTAATTGATTATTATGCTATTATTTGTATGTGCAGGGGAATGGCTGTTGAGGATCCAACTGTTCCTCATGGCCTAAAACTAGCAATTGAAGACTATCCCTTTGCTAATGACGGTCTCATCCTTTGGGATGCTATCAAAACATGGGTCACTGACTATGTCAACCACTACTATCCAGACCCTAGCCTTGTAGAGTCTGATCAAGAGCTCCAAGCATGGTGGACCGAGATTCGAACTTTAGGTCACGCTGACAAGAAAGATGAACCGTGGTGGCCAGTCCTCAAAACCCCAAAAGACCTAATCAACATCCTCACAACAATGGTATGGGTGACCTCTGGTCACCATGCAGCCGTGAACTTTGGACAATATGCTTATGGAGGTTACTTCCCAAACCGACCTACGATTGCTAGAACCAATATGCCCACAGAAGACCCTTCTGATAAAGAATGGGAAACCTTTTTGAAGAAACCTGAACGTGCATTATTACAATGCTTCCCTTCACAACTTCAAGCAACAAGAATAATGGCTGTTTTAGACATATTGTCTAATCATTCACCGGATGAGGAGTATCTTGGAGAGAAGATTGAGCCTTCTTGGGCTGAAGATCCAGTCATAAAAGCTGCCTTTGAAAAGTTTCATGAGAGTTTGAAGGAGCTTGAAAGGATTATTGATGAAAGAAATTCCAACAGTAGGTTTAAGAATAGAAACGGAGCTGGGATTGTGCCCTATGAACTTTTGAAGCCATTTTCTCAGCCTGGTGTGACTGGAAAAGGAGTCCCATATAGCATCTCAATTTGAATATGAAATGTGCTTTTTATAGTTTCAAACTCAGTGGTGCTTAATGGAAAAACCTGAACAATAAAATTTGGGATACCTTGTAATATTCAAATGCCTCAATCACAATGGTTCATTAACGTGAGTTTCTAGACAAGGTTTGAAGCTTATAATCAATCCTAATTTCACCCCCCAACTTTGTTACTTCGATTTACCAACATTTAAGGAAAATTATTTAACATGAATACCTAGCATTTGTAATTTTAAACTTGACAAACAGGTAGGGTCAGATAGGTTCAGATTTTTACTGGACGACACACACTTTATAAGATTCATCACCAACTTTAGCAATATATAGGATGGTGATTTGTCTTAAAGCATTTTGCATGTGTTATTTGCATTTTGGTAGATTGTTGTGTTTCACATTCAAATTGTGAAGAAATAACTAGCAAGGTGGAAAGAGTTCAAGATGATGAGGAGTTGCATTTCTTGACTTTTCTTTATCATGCGTTCAACATTTTCAACTTGTAGGTGATACGTTTTTATTGCTTTGTCTCCCTTGTGTTTTGAAGTACAGTATATGTTGGTTTTTCTATCTAAGGCTTTCTATGGTGTGTATAAATATCCAATAAGAGTAACTTATATATATATATATAGATAAAGAATATTTAATAAGAGTAATTAATTTACATGGTAAAAAAATCACATATGTTGCCATTTCTCATGAAGTATATCTATAAGCAATTCAGTACTAAACAAGCTTTATGTGTCTACATACATAAACTAAAGTGACATTATATATTTAAGGAACATATAGATAGAGGAAATGATCTTTTGCCTTTTGATGTAAGACTGTCCACGTACTGTTATTGGATTTTTACTTCAAAATTCGAGCACCATCATGACTAGTATTTCTTAAGGAAATTCTTGAATCAGTGGGCTGAGAGTTTAGGATATCTTTTCAATCCGTCCTTGAAATTTACATAGTTGACGCCAAACCTAAGAGTGTAACCAAAAATCCATTCGAAGTCATCCAACATTGTCCAAGCAAAGTATCCCTTAACATTAAGGTTATCCCTAGACCAACAATGAAAGTCAAATTCATTTATGTTTGTACAAACAATGTGTATTTTACAGAGAAGAGGGATCTTGTTAAGCAATTAGTTATTTATTTATTTATTTATTTTAATGAGAATGTCAAGCACATACTTCCTAGCACGATGAAGGTACCAAATATGGCAACAATGATAATCAATTCTATGGTTGTCCACAAAGGCTTCCTCAAGCGCCAATGTGGCATTATTGAATTCGTCAACTCGTGCTACATAGTGAGGGATATTTAGCTTAAAATAATTTATAATGACATATAACAATCATTCTATTTGAGCAATTTTCTAAGATTAGTATCATGACCTTATGGACTAATAATTGAGAAATTTTAAAGAAATTACCATTCTCCATGATGTAAATTACTGGATTATGGTATTTTGTCTTTGTGTATAGAAAAGAATCAAAAGATCTCTAATACCTCTCGGGTAGATATAGAGCCAGTCTGGCCTACAACATTGATCATTTTAAGTAATGGAGGTAGTTATGAGTTGTATAAGAGAAGTTACTCAATCCTTTTCACTCAAAGTTGAACTAACCAATTAAATGTTACAAACTACTTATACCACGTATGATCGAAGTACTAAGTATATATGGTGGGAATGGCTATTTTAGCTTTTGAGATTCAAATCACTTGGTCATGTAAACACCAAAAAATTTTATACACGTTGATGGAGCCATAAATTTAGCAATGGGACATCACAAAAAGCTACTTTATCTATTTTACCACCTCATTTTACAAAACACCCAACATCAGTTGTTAGATTCTAAAGTTTAGGACTTTATGTATTTAGAACTCTAATTTGTATTGTTGGCAAACCATGATCAAAACAATGTGTTTAGAAGTGTTTAAAACTAGCTCAAAGTTGTATGTCAATGTAAAGTTGGAATCGAGTTTAATGCAGGAAGCACTGTGGCTTTCGGCCTGGCTCGATCGATCGAAACTTAGGCTCGACCGATCGAAGCTCGGGCAGATCGCTTTTCTGCAGAATTTTCCAACTCAGCCCTATTTGTTTTAAAACTTTTTAGAGTTTCTTATTTGTCCTAAGTATAAAAGGCAAACCCTAGCCACGTTTTAGTGTTGCTTATATTGCGGTCTGTGTAAATCTCTTGTGAGATCTAGAGGAGTTTTCCTTTACACAAACTTAGAGTTTTCAAGGAGAAGATTTATCTACGCCTTGATGATCAATTCAGTTGCTGCCATTAAAGCTTAAAGAATACACAAGCGGGGGTGCTTGTAGCTGGTGGGAATCCAAGAAAGAAGGAGTCCGTGGATTCGGAGCTTGCACGTGGTCGTGTCAATAAGTTCTACTGGTTGGTAGCATTAGGAAGTCAAGCGGAGGTGCTTGTAAATCCTTTTGTATGAACTTCGATTCTTTCAAGATAGTGGATTCAAGTTTACCTTGAGGATAGTTAGGTCAAATCCTCCCCAGGTTTTTACTGATTTGGTTTCCTGGGTGATCATATCGTGTGTTATTTATTTTCCGCTGCTTTGCATGATTTGATCTTTTATATTATGATAACCTAGACTTGTTTAATTGGACTAAGTAACAACTTGGCTAATTACCTAGGTTTAATCAATTGTTTAAGGAGTCTAAAAACTGTCAAGTGGTATCAGAGCAGGTAGCTCTTTTGTTTTAGATCTTTTGATCTAAGAGCTGATCCTTGACCCCTGTTGTCATGGATAATTTGAAGTGTCTTTCTGATCATGTTTCTGCTCATGCTTCTGTTGATTTTATTGATGCCTGTGAAACTCTTCGTAAGGAATTATTGAAATCTATGAAAATTGCTAAGAAATTCAAGGAAGAGTTAAAATTGGCTAATCATGAAAAAGAGGAATTGGTTGTTAGATTAGATGAATCTAATAAAAAGAATGAATTTTTAAGAAATCAAATTTCCTCTCAAGATGAGAAGATGAAAAGCTTGGAACAAGAGTTAGTTGAATCTAGAACCAAAATTGAAAATTTGATTTGTACCAAGTCTGCTGTTGATAACAGAAGTGTTTCTGTTTCTTTTAAGCCTAAAACTGAAAAAGTTTATATCCCTCCTTTTAAGAGGAATAATAAAGAAAATGCTTATTTTGCTAGGTTAGACAAAGGTAAAAGTTCTGATGTAGACGTTGAAGTTTCTAATCCTATGTCTAAACCTACTGTTAGAGAGCATAATAAATCTGTTTTTGTGCCTACCTGTCACTTTTGTGGTGTTGTTGGTCATATTAGACCAAATTGTTCTTTGTTGAGGCAAAAACCAAAATCTGAGACTAGACTTGTTGTTAGGAATACTGATGTTCCTAAATTTGTTCCTGTTTGTCACTTTTGTGGTGTCCGTGGTCACATTCGTCCTAATTGTCATAAACTGAAATTTAAGCATTCTATGTTTCAATCTAGGATATGTGATGATATTTCTCCTGCCATAAGTCCATATAAATTGTTTCATATTATTTTGAAAATTTTAAGCTTGTTGGCTTGTGAAAGGAATTTGCAGGATTTCAGTCTTTCACAGAAGATTGGTGTAATCCCTCAAATACACTCTGCTTCACATGGATTTTCACCTACAAAGTCGAAGACTCGTGCTAGATGGGTGAGAAAAGATTCTCCAAGGTGAGTGTTGTTGACTTGTTCCTAATTTAATTCTTTCAATTAATTGTGGACATGTCTTGTTTCTGTTTTGGTTGTTTTGTTTTTTAAGATTGTTTTTTATTAAAAAAAAAAATCCAAAAACATTGAAAATTTTTCAAAAAGACAAAAATATTTTATTTTGTGTCTTGTTTTATTTCTCTTGAGGATTACATGAATTATGATATCTCTCTTGATTTAGAACATGCTTGGCATTGTGGAGAAACTTGAATAGTATGTGTTAAATAAGTGCTAAGCTATTTCTGATTTTGTGTGAGTATGTACTAGTTTGTACATGTACTCATGGGTTAATTAAGAAATCAATATTTCTTGTTTGTGTACCCTCTATAGCTTAATTAAGCACTGTCATGCATTGCATTTGCATTGTTCATTTAGCATAATGTGTGCTTTTTGTTTTTGGTCATAAATTTTTTAAAACCAAAAAGATTTTTGTGTTTTGTATTTCACATCTTGGATTTATAATCAAGGATTGGCCATATTATCTTTACATAACAAGTTTATGTACCTTGTTTAGCTTGGATGAGCTTCTTTTATTGCACCTTACTAGTTTGAGCTTTGTAGTGCATGTTGTGTGGGAGATGTTTATAGTTTTTTGATCATTTTGTCTTGATCTTGAAGTCACATGTCTTTGACTGTCGGACTTGAACCTTTAGAGAAAGGCATAAATAACCATCTCACCACTGTTCACTAGCCAATCATGAATACCTTAGTGCATATCATAAGATTTTGTACTCGAGAAAGTGTAGCACATGTACAAAAAGAACATAAGGTGTAGCCTCGGTTTAATTGATTAATGCTTAAAATTGGTGTGTACTATTAGGCTTGATACCAAATCACATAATTAAAATTGGTATGTACATTATCCTGGCTTTTTAATAAGTTTCTGAATAAATTAAAATTGGTGTGTATATTATGAGGCATAATTCAAGAAACTTACATAATTGCAAGTTTATGTTCTAGGAGATGTGGGAGTTATATGATGTAACTTTTTACGTGATAGTCTTTTTTAAATTCTTTGTGATGAATTTTGTAGACTTTGTGATTGATTGCTATTCACATATCACCTCACATGTATCTCAAACTTTTGCTAGTTGCACACACTACACAAGTTACTCTTTGCTAAACTTGGTACATTATATTGTGTGTGATTTTGTTATGGCCATCCAAGATTAAAAGTTCCTTGATTTTAATGCAAAATGTGTGTAATGTTTGCGCTTTGAGGACAAATTGATTGAAAATCTTGATTTTGGAATATCTAGGTTGAATTCAAGTGTTTTTGATAAACTTTTCGTCTCATACTCATGCATTTTTTATAAAACAATGTGCTTTGAGGAGTTTCTGCATTAAAATGCTCTGTTTTTCAAAAATCTAATTTTTCCAGACTTTCGATCGATCGAACTTGTTTTTCGATCAATCGAAATTGCGATTAAAATTTTTGGTTTGAGTCTACCAGACTCGATTGATGTTCGATCGATTCTCGATCGATCGAAATTGAAAATTTTTAGTTTCTATGTTTTTTACCAAAATTTTTTTATGCATCATTTATGTTTAGGATTCACATGTATTGCATTGTTTTCTGTATCCATCTTGCAGTTTTGCAGTCATATCTCTCATTGTTTTCACATAACATGCATACACTTTGCTACATTGGGTACTCAACTTGATCAAAAAATTGATTGATTAATTTTTGAGCTATGTACTTTCTAGTATATGCTATTTTTATGTGTGAATTGTAGAAAGTTATTTTCTTAAGAGATATGATGGATAATCAATGTGCAAATATTTTCTCTACTCATGCAACTGTTTATGGGTCACATAGTACCATGTTTGCATTTTTATTGAAAGAGAGAATATTTTTTCTTCATGTGTATCCTCAACTTAGTTTTTTTTTTAAACTTGGTTTGTGTCTTTTTATTTATCCTCACCCCCTTTATTTTTCCCCAAAACTTTTTTCCCAAATCTTGTTTTGTTTTTCCTATTTTTATAGGGGGAGAAATTTTTTTCAAACCTTTGTGGTTCTTAAGGGGAGTTGTCTCTTTTTTATATAGAGTTGAATTGTTCTGTATTCCCTTAATTCTCTATTTTCTCTTGACTTTGTTGCGTATGTTGTCTGTTTACTATTTGTATGAGTAGTCTTTGTCAATACGTGACAAAAAGGGGGAGATTTATTTGAAATTGTTTTTGAGAACATGTGTGGAAAATACAAGAATGTTCTATTTAGGGGGAGTTAACATTGTTTTTGATGTATCTAACTTAGGAGGAGAGTTAGTTACTGTTTTTGTTTTTCTGTCACACATGCGGTTATGCATTTTGTTTAGTGTTTCAGGAAATATACAGGTTGATTCAATTGAGCTGCTGTCTACACTTGCAACTGATGGATAGTAGTTAGGATTGAATTTGATTTATGAGCATTATTTTGTAAAGGGCTTTTCATTTTGTAAACTTTGAGCTTCTAAGTTGTGTTTTGTCATGGATTGCCAAAGGGAGAGTTTGTTAGGTTCTAAAGTTTAGGACTTTATATATTTAGAACTCTAATTTGTATTGTTGGCAAACCATGATCAAAACAATGTGTTTAGAAGTGTTTAAAACTAGCTCAAAGTTGTATGTCAATGTAAAGTTGGAATCGAGTTTAATGCAGGAAGCACTGTGGCTTTTGGCCTGGCTCGATCGATCGAAGCTTAGGCTCGACCGATCGAAGCTCGGGCAGATCGCTTTTCTGCAGAATTTTCCAACTCAGCCCTATTTGTTTTAAAACGTTTTTAGGGTTTCTTATTTGTCCTAAGTACAAAAGGCAAACTCTAGCCACGTTTTAGTGTTGCTCATATTGCGGTTTGTGTAAATCTCTTGTGAGATCTAGAGGAGCTTTCCTTTACACAAACTTAGGGTTTTCAAGGAGAAGATTTATCTACACCTTGATGATCAATTCAGTTGCTGCCATTAAAGCTTAAAGAATACACAAGCGGGGGTGCTTGTAGCTGGTGGGAATCCAAGAAAGAAGGAGTCCGTGGATTCGGAGCTTGCACGTGGTCGTGTTAGTAAGTTCTACTGGTTGGTAGCATTAGGAAGTCAAGCGGGGGTGCTTGTAAGTCCTTTTGTATGAACTTCGATTCTTTCAAGATAGTGGATTCAAGTTTACCTTGAGGATAACTAGGTCAAATCCTCCCCAGATTTTTACCGGTTTGGTTTCCTGGGTGATCATATCGTGTGTTATTTATTTTCCGCTGCTTTGCATGATTTGATCTTTTATATTGTGATAACCTAGACTTGTTTAATTGGACTAAGTAACAACTTGGCTAATTACCTAGGTTTAATCAATTGTTTAAGGGCTCTAAAAACTGTCATCAGTGATTTTAATTTAATTTTCAACACAATAAAATAAAATAAATAACATAATAAAATAATATATCTACTACAATAAAAAACGACGACCACCACCAACACAATAAAATAATATAATTTTTAATATATATATATATATATATTTTTTTTTTTTTACCTTCTTAGCTATAGTGCACAACCATCTTTGGCTGTATATAGTAGCTCAACAACCAAATTTTTTGGTTTTCCCTCCACCATTGCAGCATGCTTTTTAGTATTGGTGGAGTTAAAAAAATCGATATGACTTTTTAGCACCACCAATACTAATGCTCAATAAGTTTAAGTGGACAATAGTTTTTACAATTTTTTCATAATTTTTAACATGTCCAATTGTAATTGATACATAATTAAGGTGACAGTGATGAATCTTGCTAAAAGTGATTGTATTCCAATTATAAAAAATTAAGCAACAGTTATGAAAAATATAAGTATTTCTTTGATAGAAAAATTTGATGTTTACATTGTACTTGCGATGTAAGCTTACAATGTAGACATGCAAAAAGTGACATGTTGTTCACAACTGCAAAAAATATACAATATTTACCACTTTTTACAAATATATAAAACACTTACCATCTTTTGGTATCTACAGTATAAAGTTATGTGTTTTAATAATGTATACCTTTAGTGTATATATTAGTAATATCATTTTAGAAAATTTTTTATTGGAAAATGAAAAAGTAACTGACTTTCTTGATAGTTTTTTTAATTTCTTATAAAAGAATTTCTAAAATAAATGATTAATATATATCATAAATACACATTAATCCAACCCTAAATTTATATGAAAAATACAATATAATTATATAAAGTTACCCTATGATACTAAACATTTTACAAGTATTCAACCAACAAGGCACATTACATCAATCAAAGAGCGACTATTTTGATATTTGTGTCAATCATTTCAGCCTTTTCAAGTAAACAATTCCAATAAATCCACCTTAGCAAACCAGAGGTTAAAGGTATTTTCATAAAAGGTCAAAAGTTTAGCTGTTATGCAAAACAGTACAAGCTATTTTCATAGAGCTTAAATTCGGTCTGAAGGGTTTTATGCCAGCCAACGAGGAGGCACCACATCATCACCTTAACAAATTTCCAATATATATATATATATATATATAAAACCATCGCATATCAGTTTCAGAGGAAACAATATACCCAAGCACCAAAACCAAACATCATCCGCCTTTTCTTAGAACTGAACTTCCACGCCTCACCTGGATTCAGTGCTGGAATCTGAAATTTGTTTGCAGGTCTTCCTAGCTAGTCTTCTTACTTCATTACCGTGATGTTTCCTTGGTGTTAGGGGCAAGGACACGCACTTCAACTTTATTTACAGACATGTATACGCCGCTTTGACTTAGAATGGAAAATAACTTTAGTTATTATAGAAGCAGAAGTAGAACCCATATATATCAATAACTTTACCAGGAAGATTTCTGGTAGATACTCTGTCTCACTTTTCTTCTTACCGCTATGCCGAAACACTTTCACGTTTCACCAATGCCCTTAAGGTCGCAACACCACGATCATGACGGCTCCAACGTATTTTCCAAGTTCCAACACTGAATCCAGCGGAGGCATGGAGTTTTGGTTTTAAGAAGAGGCAGACGATGTTTGGGTATATCTTTTCTTCTAAAGCTGTTAAGTGATGGGTTTTTTTTTTTTTTTTTTTTGAAATTGCAAATTTGTTAAGGTGATGACATGACGCCTCTTCGTTGGCTGGCGTAAAACCCACCTTTTACACCAACAATAGACCAAGTTTAAGCTCATTTTCTTATAGCTATAAGCCAACAAAAAAAAAAAAAATTATCTGGTACACACCTGGGACCAATGGGGATCCCATTTTGCTTGGCTAAAAGAAAAAATGAAAATCATTGTCTAGTTATTATGAGTCATGTAAGCATTATCATAACAGAGAGAGTTGTAGAGTGTGTAATTTTGTACGGTGTTAAAAGTTTCACTAGTGAATCAGTTAGGTAGCTTGCATTTCCGGCTTTAAGCTGAGGTGCATAGGCTGCATATCTTGAGGTATAATAGTTTAACCCAATAAAATCAAATGACCCATTTACAATCTTGGATTGCTCTTTCGAGAACTTGAGTAATCGATTCCAACGAGAGATCGTATGCTACGTGGATAATCACCATTTATCAAGGGGTCCATGAACCTGCGATAATATATTCATCATAATTCATTTAAATCCTGAAATTTTGTACCTACTATTAGTCTAGGAAATATTTACATAGATGGCAATCATGAATTACATATTTGATTGTAGAGTTCTTAACTAAGTATAAAGCATAAGAGACTATGAAGTTTCAAGCGATAATGTCCGCTTCTGATAATAATTCTTTATCATCAAATTAAGATATCAATTAGTTTTTGATGTAGGTGAGAATTAAACCCTAGATCTCTTATATAATTATTAGAGACTTTATCAGTTGAGCTAACTGAAATTTATAGGCTATAAAGTTCAATCAAAAGCACAAAGGGAAAGTAGTACTTACCATCCAACACTACAAGAAAAACGGGCTATTGCGACGGGCCAGAAGCGCCGCCAAAGCCCAAAAAAGCGCCACTAAAGGTACATTTGACCTATAACGACGGGTGCTATTGCAGCGAGCCATCCCGTCAATGTTGCAGTGCCACTATAGGTCAATTGGGACGGTCGCGAAAAGCACCACAATAGATCTACCATTTAGCGGTGCTTTTGGTCTATTGCGGCGGGCTAAAAACCGCCACCATATGAGGTTTGCCATTCAAGTGAAGTGGCTTTTTAGCGGCGGTCAACAAGCACCGCTATAAGGCTTCATGTACAACATACCCTCTGTACCTTTTAGCGGCAGTTTTTGCCCGCCGCTATAGGTTTTTTTTTTTTTTTGTTATTTTCGCTCCAGGGTTCTAAAACCACATTTCTATTACAAATAACCTGTAATAATTTTAGCTCCACCAAGACATTACCACAAATGTAACTAGATAACACCATCATGAAAAGGAATAGAACAAAAGATACAGAGTTCACAATAGTGAACAACGAACAAACAGAAATAAAGAGGAACAAAAAAACATTAAACTATTCTAAGAGACAAGAAAATCCATAAGAGTTGAACAATCCGAGAGACCCCAACACTGAGACCAATCAAAGAGAAATTGAATAAGAAATTCTTGCTTACCCCAGCTCCAACTAGCCCTAAAATATGTTCTTTGAAAACATACTGTAAGGTTGAATTTATTCAACCATCTAATTGGCTTTATTCCGTGCCAAATTTGCTTGTATTTTAGCATTTAGTAACCCTGTATTTAGGTGGGCTTGTTGTAAGGGTAGTGAGTGAGATAGAGTGAAAATTGCTCAAGAGTGTGCAAGAAAACAGAGACTCGCGACTGGATCTCGCGGGTGACTTGCGGCTGCAAGCCGCCAGACGCAACACACGTGCCAAGCATGCCGGAAGGTGAACAGTCATGCTAGCTGGAGCACTACAGGACAAAACAGGACAACTGGCCATACGGTTATCTCGCGAATGGATCTCGCGACTCAGTCAAGCCGCGAGGCCAAGCCGCGAGCCAGCCCTGTTTTGAAAAACCTGACGTTTCACATTCCCCTCTCACCTCAGTATAAATACCCCTTATACCCACAAATGAGAGAGAGCTTCCAGAGAGAATTTTGAGAGAAAAACCCTAGAGCAAAACAAGATTGAACCATCTACAATCTTTACATTAGAGTCTCTTCAAATTCCTCAACTCTCTTCCTCTCCATTGCCAAATCCTTGAGAGGCCTTTTTACCAAAACCTTGTTCTCACCATATCCATTACTGTGAGAGGGTTGTTTGGTGTTCTGGGAAGCAGTTAGGAAGGAACCAATCTTCATTGGTTGATGCTATGGTCTAGTAGCGGAATCCGAGAAGCTAGAAAAGAAAAAGGTTCGGCGCAACCTCGTTGGAACAAGAAGATTGGAGGGCTTAGGTGCACTGGGTAGATTAGGCTTGGAGGGTCTATTGCTATCCATGTATCCCAACTACATTTTCTAGTGGATTATTTACCGCTTGGAGGGTGGCGGAGACGTTTTACGCCGAGGGCTTCGGTTTCCTCTTCAATAACACATCGAGTGTTGTCTTTGTGTTTGCATCTTCCTTCCCTTTATCTTTGCCTTTTATTTTCTGCTGTGGTTGTGATTTTAATTTGGTTTAGATAGTTTTGTCCAATTCTACATTATAGTTTATGTTCATTTTCCGCACACTATTTGTTTGACATAAAACTTGAATTGGTTAATTTGTTAATTGGGGGTCTAAACGTTCAAGGGTGTTTTTACACTATTTGAACTTTCAATTGGTATCAGAGCGGGTACACTTTTATTGGTTTCAATACCATTGTGTGATCCTTGACTCCCTTTTGAGATGGATCGGTCTCAATCCCTAAATGCACCTCCATATTTTGATGGTAGTAATTATGCTTTTTGGAAGGTTCGCATGAGAGCATTTCTGTGCTCCATTGATGAATCTGTTTGGGATGCTGTTGAGAGTGGTTGGACTAGACCTGAGGCAGCCAAATCCACATGGGATAAGGCAGCACTCGCTGCATCTAATGCTAACAGTAAAGCCTTAAATGCTATTTTCTGTGGTGTGTCTCCAGATGAATTTCACAGGATCTCCCACATCACCGTTGCCAAAGAAGCATGGGAGATATTGGAAACCACCTACGAAGGCACGAAGAAAGTGAAAGACACCAAGTTGCAAATGCTGACCACTCGGTTTGAGGAGCTCAAAATGAGTGAGGATGAGTCCTTTGACTCTTTCTATGGGAAGCTGAATGAGGTGGTAGTCAGCAAGTTCAATTTGGGGGAGAAAACGGAGGATTCTAAAATCGTAAGGAAGATCCTTCGATCATTGCCGGAAAGTTTTCGTGCTAAAGTGACAGCGATTGAAGAGAGCAAGGACCTCGATGACATCAAAGTCCAGGAGCTGGTTGGTTCTCTTCAGACTTATGAGATGTCGCTGCCCAATCAACGGAAGAGTAAATCTCTTGCTCTTAAGACCATTAATGAGAAGGTAGAAGTCCATGACTCATCAGAAGACAATGTGGTTGATAAAGATGTTGCATACCTTGTAAAAAATTTCCGAAAATTTTTGAAATTCAAGAATAATGGAAAATTTGGTGATAAAGGAAAATTCCAAAGTTTAGGAAGGGAGAAAAGGGAATCTAAAAGGAAAGATGGAAAAGAATCCCAATCTACACAAGGTGTCACTTGTTTTGAGTGCAACGGGCATGGATACTTTAAGAAAGAATGTCCGAATTATTTGAAATCGAAAGGCAAGGTGTATGCCACGACATTAAGTGACTCGGATTCATCCGACTCAGAATCAGAAGAAAGCTGTGATGGAGAGGGAAACTATTCAGCTTTTATGACTATTGCACATGTTGAGTCTTCAGACGAATTGAATCTGCAGGTACGAGACCTTGGAGAACATAGTGATGAAGAATCATTGGGAGCTGTCGAGGAATCAGATGTTGAAGAAGATGAAAGCACGGCCAATCTTCAAGAGAATTATAACTCACTCTTGGAAAAGTCGGGTGAGTACACAAGGGTCGCCAAGGCAACTGTGAGAAAGATGAAGAAGGCAGAGGAGGACTATAAAAGTCTCCTAATTCGCTATAAGGAGGCCAAATGTGAGATAGAAACTTTGAATGGTGAGCTGTCAGAAGCTTACTCAAAAGTGAGATTTCTTGAGCAAGAGGTTGTGCAAACTAATGCCAAGATAGAGAGGGTCTCCACCAAGAAGCTAGATGATGTTATCTCATCTCAAAAGAGCTTTTCAGACAAATCCGGGTTGGGATATACTGGAGGAAGTAGCTCATCTGGAAATGTCACTAAAGAAGTGAAGTTTGTAAAGGCTAAAGAGCCAGTTGAAGTTGACCCTACTGCTAAAAAGCCCAAGATAGAGGAGAAGAAGAATGTGGAGAACCAACGGTTGCTGAATCCCCGCAATCAGTATGTGGGCAGATCTGAATCTCGTGCCAAGTCTCGTCCACGACCACAAAGAGGTCCTAGATCAACTTATGTGTGTCATCATTGCGGACTTCAAGGGCATACTCGACCAAATTGTCAAAAGCTGAGAGCAATGAATAATGCAACTCCTCAAAGGTCACGAGGACCTAGAAATGATAGAAGAAATTGTGCAGGTGAACAATCTAGAGATCAAAATGGTGATCCCGGAATGATGAACGTGATGAAGATGATTGGTGCATTCACCAACTGCTTGGAAAGCTTCTCACGAAAGTTTGAAAGCCCTAACACCCGTACCCAATCCTATAAGGAAATCACACCAAACGCAAGTGACTTGTGGGTGAAGAAAGGTATTCATGCATAAGCATTACAACATGTCCATGCATTAATACTTCCTATGCTTTGCGACGATGTTTGTTTGTTTGCTTATTGTTTTTGCTGCTGGTTGTTTGCGTGTCTACTTGTGCATACTTTTGTTTTTGTTTTGTTTTTGATCAATTTTTTTTCTTCTTATGTGTCAAAAATCCAAAAATCACATAAAAATTAGAAAATCAAAAGTTTGATTGACATTGTTGAGCTTTTGTCTCAAAACATGTTTTGCCTTGTACCTTTGTGCTAATGACTTTGTGCATTTTCGAGCATTACTTGTTTCTTTGCACTCATATCACTGTGGGAGAAATCTTGAAATCAATGTGATTGTTGTAAATAGATCTTCAAACTTGTCATGAATGATGAGTGAATGGTTATGTTGATCTTGAGACATGCATAGACTTGTGTCTATATATCTTCCCACTCTTTATTTTTTTTGCTAAAAAGAGCTCACCAAATGTAAATCTCCAAATGAAAAGAGATATTGAGCTGCAAAAGCCTATCGCACATACTAGTATTCGACTAGGAAAAAGGGAAAGCGACCAAAAATTAAAGAGAATGTCTATTCAAAAGGCCAAAGGCTTGTTCATTAAAGTGATTTATCAAATATCACTCTCACAATGAGAGGTGTTGTCTTAGAAGGGTCAAAAAGATCAAATGTTATATTTGAAAGTGGAGTCAAATGTAAAGCTCCAATATAATTGAGATAGATTACATGATCTAGTGCTAATTGTGTATGTCTTGGTTGAATTGATCATTGAAGTTTCACATTAGACTAAGAACTATCTCATAGTTGATATCCACACACAACACACAAGTTTATGTTCAAGGAATGCCATAATCATTTGTGTGATTGTACTTGTTGAAATGTGTTTTCACATACTCAATCTTTGTTGATTCAAGCACAAAAAGATTTTTTAGTATTTTAGGTGTCTTTGGAAAGTATTTTGCTCTTAAAAATGAAAATTTCAAAAAATCATTTTTGCCCTGTTTTGGCGACTCAGTCGCGGGTATGTTAAGTCGCGTGACTCAATCGCGTGTTCGCGGGTCAATTTTGGCGACTTGTTCGCGAGTGAAAGGTCCAACCGCGAGGTTCCTCAGAGATTTTCACGGCTTAGCTCGCGACTCCCTCGCGGGTAAACCTTCCAGTCGCGAAAAACACTTAGAAAAATTTTTCAAAAACTTTGTCTTTGAGTGTTTTGGCGGGTCAACCTGGTGACTTGTTGGCGACTCACTTCAGTCGCGAAAAACGCGTTTGGCAAAAATAGGGACGGTTTTTAAAAGCGTTTTTCAATTTTTCCCTCGAACTTTTGTGACTGTTCATTGTCTCTCTAAACTGTTCTTACCCATATACACTGTGCCTCCATTTTCGAACTCCCTTATTGCTTCTTTTCAGTTCGAAATCTTCAAGTAACAGGTATGAGTTTTCTTTCTTGAACTTTTTTTCACTTGATTCTGTGATTTTCCCTTTTAATCACTCGCATTTGTTTTTGTTTTTATGGGTTTCTATTCGGCTGTTGCTCTTTGTTCTTGCTTAGTTTGTGCAGCTTTTGTCTTAGGTTGCATTTATCAAAGTTGTTGGTTGATTCTTCTTCATGTGCTTAGCTAGGGCTTGCTATTTGTTGATCTCATTTCTTGTCTGAGATTATGATATGTTGATTCAAAATATTCCTATTATGGCTGTGAGGTTTACTGTGCTGAAATTGTGCCTGTCCATCTATTGTGTGCATCTGTCTTTTGTTCCTTGAGTTTGGTCATACACATCAATCTGTATGTCTCATTGACATATATTTGTCTTTCGGATGTCTTTAAAATCTTTCCCATGAATTATACCAATTTGTTCTTGTGTATCCAATTTTAAGTCTGTACATCTGAGTGGTAGCATTTTTGTCCTTGGCACTAACAATGTACTGATTTGGTCTACACATGTATTGTACTGTGTTGTTGTGGCCTCTTCTGATTGTTCACAGATGGCTCCCTCACCTCCGAAGAAGAAAACTCCTGCAAAGAAGGCTGACAAACGATTGCAAATGGATTCGAATCTGTTTAGGTCAGTTCAACACTTTGAGAGATACAAAGATTCTTTCATGAAGGGAACCATAATTCAAGAAAGATTTGTGGATTTAGTGGACCTCAAAGATACATTTATTCCCACATGTTTTGAAGGCAGAGGCTGGGAAAAGTTGTTAAGCGGATTACCGGGTGTGTGTGAGCCACTGATAAGAGAATTTTACTCGAATGTGAAGATTAGGGAAGATGAGCTAGATTGTTGGATCAGAGGGCATGAACTCACTCTAGATGCCCATGATATTGATGGGGTCCTTGGTCTTGAAGGTTTAGAGGAGCATGAGTTTACCAACTACAAAGACAGAATGTTGTCTTTAGAATCTGTTCAAAACCGCATTGGAGGACAGAGAGAAGGAAAGTGTCTCAATACCACAGCTTTTCCAGTTGACATGAGGTGCCTCACCATCATCATGATGCACAACTTGTATCCTGTGACGAAACTCACTACAATCAACAATGTCAGAGCCATTTTTCTTATGGAGCTAAAGGAGAAAACATTCATTGACATCAGCTCTCATATATTTGATACAATCATGGAAGAGACCAGAACAACTTCCCGTGCTAAGCTGATTTTTCCTAGCCTTCTCATGCGGATCTTCAGGGCAAAAGGAATTCCAACTCCTCAAGACCTCAGTCTAATGCCAATACCCTCAGCAATCAACAAGCAAACCATCATAAGGATACAAGTCCGGCTTCCGGGTGATGTAGATGAAGAAGGGGCTGAACAAGATGAAGGTGCTCCAATGGAGACTGAGACAGAGGCAGCAGGCCAGGCATCAACTTCAACACCCAGAAGGAGTGGCAAGAGGACTAGAGCATCAACTTCTTCAGCTGTACCTCAAGACGCATTTCAAGTAATTCTGGACAGACTTGATGGACTTAGAAAGGTCCAAACAGAGCAGTCTGAGAGGATGATAGCCATGCAGGACCAGCTGGATATTCTCTTTGCAAAACTCAACAGCTTCCCCACAAATCATGGGAACTGACCCTTTGGCCATTCCGATCAAAAAAGGGGAGAAAGTTTTGAGAAACAGACCTTGAGGGGGAGCATTATGTTGAGGGGAAGCATTACTTTATCTTATATCTTATGTTTTTGGTTAATGTGTTGTTTATATGAGTTTGATACACTGAGGTTTTGGTGTACTTTTGTTTCTAACTCATAACTTATAATCTTGGTTTAATCTTTTATATATATTGTTGATGCTTTTTCAGTTTATATTGTGTCTTGTACCCATGTTGCTTTTGTAAGCTTTTAGGGTTATGTTTTATGCATAGTTTGTAGGCTTTATGGTTTGTACCATGCTTTATGCAGCCTTTTATGCTATGTTTAAATCAGTACTTCTATTTAAATGTATTGCATTTTCTTTAAGTACTGTCACTCTTGTGCCCTTGTAGGATTGTTCCTAGATGAATATACGTAGTGTATTATGCATTGGTTGAGTGTTTGGGATGCAAGTGACTTGCATTGAGCTTGTTAGCTTGTATGTCCTAGTGTTCATTCCAAGTGTGAATGAGCATTGTGGTCACTTCCTTGTAGTGATTACTTGGTTGATCAAGCCATGGTTTGTTTCTTAACTCCATCTTTGCTTGATCACATATTGCCTGTTTCATATGCATTTCACGATTTTCTGCTTACAATGATCATGGTATATTGTTGTGTTTCAGGAGTCTTTTGTTCATATGATTCAAGTGCTTCACAGCTTCTAGAGTTAGGTGTGAGTGAGTTTTGATCAACTGTTCCCAACTCACATGTTAAGTCTAGAGTTTGTTTTAGGGTTTTGTCACGGAATAGCCAAAGGGGGAGATTGTAAGGTTGAATTTATTCAACCATCTAATTGGCTTTATTCCGTGCCAAATTTGCTTGTATTTCAGCATTTAGTAACCCTGTATTTAGGTGGGTTTGTTGTAAGGGTAGTGAGTGAGATAGAGTAAAGATTGCTCAAGAGTGTGCAAGAAAACAAAGACTCGCGACTGGATCTCGCGGGTGACTCGCGGCTGCAAGCCGCCAGACGCAGCACACATGCCAAGCATGCCGGAAGGTGAACAGTCATGCTAGCTGGAGCACTACAGGACAAAACAGGACAACTGGCCATACGGTTATCTCGCGACTGGATCTCGCGACTTAGTCAAGCCGCGAGGCCAAGCCGTGAGCCAGCCCTGTTTTGAAAAACCTGACGTTTCACATTCCCCTCTCACCTCAGTATAAATACCCCTTATACCCACAAATGAGAGAGAGCTTCCAGAGAGAATTTTGAGAGAAAAACCCTAGAGCAAAACAAGATTGAACCATCTACAATCTTTACATTAGAGTCTCTTCAAATTCCTCAACTCTCTTCCTCTCCATTGCCAAATCCTTGAGAGGCCTTTTTACCAAAACCTTGTTCTCACCATATCCATTACTGTGAGAGAGTTGTTTGGTGTTCTGGGAAGCAGTTAGGAAAGAACCAATCTTCATTGGTTGATGCTATGGTCTAGTAGCGGAATCCGGGAAGCTAGAAAAGAAAAAGGTTCGGCGTAACCTCGTTGGAGCAAGAAGTTTGGAGGGCTTAGGTGCACTAGGTAGATTAGGCTTGGAGGGTCTATTGCTGTCCATGTATCCCAACTACATTTTCTAGTGGATTATTTACCGCTTGGAGGGCGGCGGAGAAGTTTTACGCCGAGGGCTTCGATTTCCTCTTCGATAACACATCGCGTGTTATCTTTGTGTTTGCATCTTCCTTCCCTTTATCTTTGCCTTTTATTTTCTGTTGTGGTTGTGATTTTAATTTGGCTTAGATAGTTTTGTCCAATTCTACATTATAGCTTATGTTCATTTTCCGCACACTATTTGTTTGACATAAAGCTTAAATTGGTTAATTTGTTAATTGGGGGTCTAAACGTTCAAGAGTGTTTTTACACTATTTGAACTTTCACATACCATCTCACTGCGATTCTATTTCATAAGAATAACATGTATGTGTATGACTTCAATTAAAAGAGGGGGAGGGGGTTGGACAAGTGGGCTGTCAGCAACATGCCTACCTTTGGAAGAAAATGAACATTCAAATTTATGCAAAAACAAAACAATGATGGTGATGATGATCACAATAATTACAAAGGAACAGAAAAATAAATGTTGATTTAAAAGGTGATGACACTAATTTTCTCAAAATTATCCCACAACTATGTTTTGGATCCATAACTATAAGAATGGTATGGATCATAAATCATGATTACGACCTCAACAGGAAGCTCCTCAACAGCAAAATTAAACTCCTCTCCCCACATGGGATTTCTTGAGCCAGGAACCGTTGAGCTGCATCAGAAACAACTATTAAAATTAGATAACAGAAGGTCAAATAAAGCTACCGAAATAACTTGAAAGATCTAGCAATAAATCTTGATTTGATGAAATGTAAGCATCAATATGAAGAGAGAGAACTAAGAACTTTGAAAAATATTTTTTTCCCAATAATTTGAAAGTTGGAGGAGGGGGGATTTGAACCCAAGAAGTTTCAGTTGGAAACACCAAGAAGTGCCAATTGAGCTACATGGCTCTTGGCAGAACATTGACAATATGTTAAACTTAAACAGCCACATTTAAGTAACAAATTGTAGTACTTTTCCATAAAGAAAGAGATTTATAAGCCAGCTCAATACTTTGCATAAAAATTTTGCAAACTAAGTATTTTGACTCTCTACTAATATTAATTATCAACACTAAATACGTACTCAATATGCACCTTCCCCTCAATCACTCTACATCGAAGTCCAACTTATGGTATTATGGTTTCATAAACCTGATATTGTTGAAAGAAAAGAAAAAGTACAGGCAAATCTAATGTACCTGAAGTATATGAACCATGATGCCATCTAAATAATACCCTTAAAATCTGCCAACAATTAGCTTCATCTTTTTTATATAATGTACCTGAAGTATATGAACAAACAGAAACAGTTATAATTGACCCAACCAACATTTCCCAAAGTAATTCATTGCTATACCCACAAAGAAACCAAAATTCTCATCAAAACAAAGAAATTTCCTACAACTAGCAACTAAAATCCTAGAAATTCGAATCTCTAATCAAAAAAAAAAAAAAAAAAAAAAAAAACCACAAAACAAAACAAAAGCTAGAATTGAACTGGAAATTAAACCTTTATAACTTGTCAATACTAGCTCCAAAGAAGCATTACACATCAAACAGATTTTGTGCAGCACTATAATAACCCATGTACAACCTTAACAATATAATTTAGAGATAGAGACACGTTAGGATATTAATTCCTATCTTGTGTGTACAATTTAATGGCATGAGGTTATCCACGACACTACTGGACAAAGTCATATGAAACACAAAAATGCCCATTTGATAATAAACATTAACTAAATGTCACCATCCCCCATGAGTCCATGACATCTAATAGCAACTAGCATACACACATCATTGCCATTTCAAAAGTTCAGATCCCTATCCACAATTTTGTCAAAACTCAATTGGTCAAGTACAAAGAACCATCAAATTTCCTAAGGTAAACAATCTCCAACCAAGAATTGCAGGAAAGGTTGCAAAGTGGGATATGATATTAATCAAAGAAATCCAACTTTGATTAGAATAAGTGGCATTCAACAAAGAACAAAGCACACTACTTCTCTACTATCTTTCCATTGAAAATTTGAAAGCAATATTTTCCAAATCCATCAAATACGTACGCAAATTGAGAAAAAAAAAAAAAAAAGCCACCGATAAACAGGAATACTTTCCTCTTTTTTTATTGGCAATATTTGAACATAACACCTAACCCCTTAACACCACCCCCACCCATTAGATTAAGATAGAAACACCACCTCATTATGCCGTCTTCTTCAGTTTCAGATGTTTTCTTAAATAAAGAATCTATCATTTCAACCTTCGGGGACTATGTCCGAACAGATGCCCTATATTTAGAAATCAATGGCAACTGCCTTGAGCTGACCACCTGATTTTTTACAAAAGGAATTACAACAAACTTAGTAGATAAGAACTGTTTCCAATGGAAATAGATTTTGATCAAGTGTATAAATAGCTCATCAACAATATATATTTACCCCCATAGAAAACACTGGGAATTGCAAAATTTGAACAGCAAAATACTTATTCCAAAAGATATGCCGAAGACGGTATATATTACCGCAGTGATTGATGGTACATTAGACTGCCCAGGAGAGCCATGAGACACATCCATCCCAAGTATGATGGTGGGTGCCTTGGAAACCAATGGGATTGAAGGAGTGTGTTCAACAGCTAGTAATGAATTCAAACCACCCATCTACAATCAAGACAAAAAGGCAAATTGAACAAGTGTGATAATACAATAGTAACAGTCCTGTATCCCAACAACCAATACTTGGGTTAGAACCCCAAGTGCTAGAGAATTTCTTACGAGATTGTGTATTTGAGTTGACAAAAAGAAGGATGCTTGCCTTAGCTAGCCTTAGGCCCCTAGCAACCAAAGGACTGGTCCAGGCAGTTACCAACTTATCATTTTACAATTAGAATGTCATAAAACAGCAGCTATGTAGACTAGGTCTTAGCCAATGGAAAAATCACAATTAACTTTTATTATAAAAAAAAATTAAAAAAAAAAATCACAATTAACTTTTACTTTACCTGCAGCTGGTCTCTGTCATTAACTTTTTGTCTTCTTTATTTATTAAATTTTTTTATAAATAATGATATTATAAATTAAAGCAAAAAATAATAATAATAATAATAAAAATAGAGGGCCCAAAACCATTAATTGCTAGAGCTTAAGGCTTGGGAAAGATATTCGAGTGGGAAAAGAATAAATAATTTTTCTTTTTTCTTTTAGCAACTATAACATGCTTAAAAAAAAAAAAAAAAAATTATAAAGTTTGGAGAATTGGCTAAAAAGAATAATAATTATTCCATGAATCATCACACAGCTGCATGCGTTCAAGCTTGCACTGACTCACGCACACACCTGTATAAGAAGAAGTCTCTTAACCCCATGTAGTCATGCTTATAGCTCATTAGTATATAATATTTTATGGAAAAGAGGTTTCAGAGAAATGAAAAAACAAGGAGTACATGCTATGATTTTTAAGCCCTTGAAGGTGTTCCACTTTCCAATTTTAAAATAGTATTTACACCAAATTGCCAATTACAGTTGGTCATGGAAGTGACATTTAAAAAAAAAAATTAAATCCTATTTTAGGATACACCATGAAGGCAAATTGACAAAAAGGCATTGTAGTATTCATATCAGGAACATACTTACAATTCCTTTTAGATCTCCACATTTAATTAGATCCCGTACAAGACTTTGTGTATCACAACGCGCTGAGAAGTTCACTACAGCCCAGCGTTCAATCTTTGTTGGCTGCACTAATTTCTACACGAAATGTTGAAAATACCATAAGAAACGCTGAATCAAAATCAAAATTAGTAAGAAAAAAAAAGGAAATACCTTACTGTTGAAATTCCATCGACCATTCCTAGGAAAGAAATCCTCTCCATTGCCCACTTTCAACTGTTGAGAAAACAGGAGAATAAGGGAAAATTTGACTAATCCAGGGTAACAATGACTATTAATTTCAATCAAAGGCTGTTTACACAATCAGGAGCCCACTTCATTATGACATAAAAAAGCAAAAGAATGAAGTAAAGAGCGAGAAGAGCGTGGTGAAGTAGTAGTAGTAGCAAGTAGTACCTTTGGCGGACCGGGAGTGATCGGACGGCTTAGATGAGAGGAGATCGTCAGGTAGATCGAGCTTGCCTTCCGCCATATCAAGAATCGAACGGCCGTCGGGTTGCGAAACTTGAGCAAGAACGAGAGAGCTCCAAGAACACACACACTCACTGGATTAAAGAGAGCTCCGAGAACACATAAAGAGAGAAAGAGAGAGAGAGAGAGAGGTGGTTGTGAAATTGGGGATTTTTTGGAGTTTCAGGGAATCTAGGGTTTGGGAAATCAGTATTTGAGAGAGAAAGAGAGAGAGCACATGTGCAGAGAGAGGGCGGCTGAATGAGAAAAAGATGTATAGGGTTTTTTATGTTTAGTTTTAAATAGAACCAAAACGACGTAGTTTTGATAATAGTAATTTAAAAAAAAAAAAAAAAAAAAAAGGCTGTCAAGGAGGTTAGAACCTTGGACGGTACCTTGAATAATATGCATGGCACGTGTGTTAACCACTAAGGCAACATTCGTTTTAGT
Source organism: Quercus tomentella (assembly GCA_028535165.1). Lineage (NCBI taxonomy): Eukaryota > Viridiplantae > Streptophyta > Magnoliopsida > Fagales > Fagaceae > Quercus > Quercus tomentella. The sequence continues at coordinate 7,242,082 of JAPQVY010000133.1, forward strand.
TGTTCATTATTATTATCTATATATGATATAAAACTGAAATTTTTGACTTACTTTAGAATTAGGATTAAAAAAATAATTATAATTTTTTTTAATTACACCTCACATTAGATTTTTTTTATATATAAAAAAAAGGACTCACTTTAGGTTTCAATACAAAGAAAAAGAAAGAAAAAAGAAAACCCACGCAAAAGTACATAGCACATGTCCACCACGTGCCATTCTTAGATTTGAAATCTAACTGTTGGATTTGAAGAGTGTAATGAAAGGTTAATTCTGGAAAATTATGGTCACAATCAAACGATCAGATTTAGAGAAAGGCACGGTCAATAACTTATTATTGAATGTTACACCAACCAATAACTTGTTATTGAATTCATATTTTAAAAATCCAACCGTTGGATTACAAGTTCTATATGTTCTTAAAATGCATACCAATTTTCATGCCAATCGGATGTAATTTACTACTTGATCTTTAAACTCATCTTTTATGCGTTATTATAAACTACAAAAACTTGAATTTAAACAATTGATTGATGACATGGCTATTAATATTTGATCACCATGAAATTTGGTAAGCATGAAAAATATATGAAGATAATATAATCTAACGGTAGATTTGTCAAAATTCACATCGAATTAAGAAATATAGGGTTCGGTTCAAGTTACACTTGATGTAACTTTAAAAAATGTTACACCAATCAATAACTTATTGTTGAATTCATATTTTGAAAATCCAACCGTTGGATCACATTTTCTATATATTCTAAACATACATGCCAATTCTCATGCCAATCGGGTGTAATTTACCATTTGATCTTTAAACTCATCTTTTATTCATTATTTTAAACTACAAAAACTTGAATTTAAACAATTGATTGATGACATGACTATTAATCTTTGATCACCTTAAAATTTGTTGAGCGTGAAAAATATATGAAGATAATGTAATATAACGGTAGATTCTTCAAAATTCACGTTGAATTAAGAAATATAGGGTTGGGTTTAAGTTACACTTGATGTAACTTTAAAAAATGTTACACCAACTAATAACTTGTTGAATTCATATTTTGAAAATCCAACCATTGGATCACATTTTCTATATGTTCTTAACATGCATGCCAATTTTCATGCCAATCAGATGTAATTTATCATTTGATTTTTAAACTCATCTTTTATGCGTTATTTTAAACTCCAAAAACTTGAATTTAAACAATTAATTGATAACATGGCTATTAATCTTTGATCACCTTGAAATTTTTTAAGCATGAAAAATATATGAAGATAATATAATCTAACGGTAGATTCTTCAAAATTCACATCGAATTAAGAAATATAGGATTGGATTCAAGTTATACTTGATGTAACTCTAAAAAATGTTACACCAATCAATAACTTATTGTTGAATTCATATTTTGAAAATCCAACCGTTGGATCACATTTTCTATATGATCTTAACATGCATGATAATTTTCATGCCAATCGGATGTAATTTACCATTTGATCTTTAAACTCATCTTTTATGCATTATTTTAAACTACAAAAACTTGAATTTAAACAATTGATTGATGACATGGTTATTAATCTTTGATCACCTTGAAATTTTGTAAGCATGAAAAATATATGAAGATAATATAATCTAACGGTAGATTTGTCAAAATTCAAATCGAATTGAGAAATATAGGGTTGGGTTCAAGTTACATTTGATGTAACTCTAAAAAATGTTACACCAACCAATAACTTATTGTTGAATTCATATTTTGAAAATCCAACCGTTGGATCACATGATATATATGTTCTTAACATGCATGCCAATTTTCATGTCAATCGGATGTAATTTACCATTTGATCTTTAAACTCATCTTTTATGCGTTATTTTAAACTACAAAAATTTGAATTTAAACAATTAATTGATGACATGGCTATTAATCTTTGATCACCTTGAAATTTTGTAAGCATGAAAAATATATGAAGATAATGTAATCTAACGGTAGATTTGTCAAAATTCACATTGAATTAAGAAATATAGGGTTGGGTTCAAGTTACACTTGATGTAACTCTAAAAAATGTTACATCAACCAATAACTTGTTGTTGAATTCATATTTTGAAAATCCAACCGTTGGATCACATTTTCTATATGTTCTTAACATGCATGCCAATTTTCATGCCAATCGGATGTAGTTTACCATTGATCTTCAAACTCATCTTTTATGCGTTATTTTAAACTACAAAAACTTGAATTTAAATAATTGATTGATGACGTGGCTATTAATTTTTGATTACCTTGAAATTTTGTAAGCATGAAAAATATATGAAGGTAATGTAATTTAACGGTAGATTTGTCAAAATTCACATAAAATTAAGAAATATAAGGTTGGGTTCAAGTTACACTTGATGTAACTCTAAAAAATGTTACACTAACAAATAACTTATTGTTGAATTCATATTTTGAAAATCTAACTGCTGGATTATATGTTCTATATGTTCTTAACATGCATGCTAATTTTCATGCCAATCGGGTGTAATTTACCATTTGATCTTTATGTGGGAAGGCGAAAAAAATAAAGGGAAATTTTGGGGCTGGGAAGTTTAAAGGTCTATTGTGGCGGTCCAACCCGCTGCTATAACTAAGAAAAGGCGTCGCAAAAAGGATCCCTATTGAGGTGGGTTTTTTGGAGCGCCGCTATGTCTCAGTTACCGCCGCTAAAATAGGACTATTGCGGCGGTTTCATGTCCCGCCGTTGTAGAACGCCGCAAAAAACCCTACCTATAGCGGCGGACCAAAATAGCGCCGCAATAGCTCGTTTTTCTTGTAGTGCAAACATAAAATCAAGTGCTTGTAGCACAGCATTACGATGATGCCTCGTGTCAGAGAATGGCACCATCCAAAATGTCACAAGTGTTATCCCTATGGTGCCTTTCTGCCTTACCTAGTACATATTCAGCATTTGGTTAACGCATTTTTCCAAATATGTGTACTTGGTTTTTTTTTTTTTTTTTTTTTTTGGTGGATAAATTGTAATATATTTTTTTGTCTCTCTCAAATATGAGGGAAATTACATTTTTATTACTCAATTTTATAACATTCAGGTCAAAGTTGGTATGTAAGTTTCAGTTAACTCAATTCGTAAAGTCTTTTATGGTCAAATAAGAGATCAAGAGTTCGATCCTCGCCTACGCCAAAAATATCATTTCAAAATATATTTATGCTTTTACATAATTTACGAAAATCCTTTAACAATACAGTCTTAGATTAGCCTACAAAAGATCTTTGAACTATTAATTACGGTATAAGTTTAGAAAAATGAAGTTGATGTAACATGTTCTTCTGCGGTTGGTACCTTTCCTAGGATATGTTGTATGTGTCATCTTTGTTCCACTGGCAAATGAAAGAAACTCAACCTCAAAGGATTGGTTTAGTTATTTTTACAAGTCCTTGACATTTTGAATTCAAATTATCTAATCAACACCTAGTGGTCATTCCTTAGAATTTTTTTTTTATTTTTTAATTACCACTCGTTTGTGTGAGATAGAGGACTGCATAAAGCTGATCGATGAATTAAGTGATTTAAGAATTTTCTACACCCATGTTGACAAGTGACAACCAATATAATAATTTCTAGTTTTTGTTTTTTTGAGGAGTGATAACTCCTACTTAGTTGGGATGAATGTTGGAGTGATCGAGAAGAGACGAGTTGGGCCAAAAGCTTATCAACCTAGAAACATTGCAATGTCAGCTAAGCCCAATGTATTCACCACGAAAGGATTCCATTTGGTGTCGAGTGATATCTGCAAAATATGGCCCATGTGATCCAAACCATAGCCAAGTATAGGCCAGACCACTAGGTCTTGTAAGTAATTGGACAACCATTAAGGCTGGGTGGCCTATTTTTGTGAAAGGATCCAGATGGGTGATTCACAAAGATTCTAAACTATGTTTTTGGGCCTCAAATTGGACTACGCCTGGTCCAATTAAATCTCTTATTTCTGGGCCTCAACAGAGAATGTGATTAATCATAATGATAACTACATAGCTTGTTTCTCAAAAAAAAATAACTACATAGCTTGTTTCTCAAAAAAAAAAAAAAAAAACTACACGACTTTGCCCAAGGGAGAAAAAAATAATATAGTAATTTGATTAAGAAAATTTGAGTTTGTAAAGAGTGACATTATCTTTTATTGAATACATACTTTATTTTATTTTATATATTTTGGAGAAGAAAATAGATACATTATTTAAAGAACATAAAATAGAAAAGAAATGATCTTATAGTCTTCTCTACTATGTAGTTCAACATGAGCATAGTCATTAATTTGTCATCTTATGGCTTGAGGAATCTCTTAAACCAACGGGCTGAAAGTTTGGGATATCTTTTCAACCCATTTTTGTAATCTACAAAGTTGATGCCAAATCGAACGGTGTAACCTGAATTCTATTCAAAGTTGTCCAATAGTGACCATGCAAAATATCCCTTCACGTTAACACCATCCCTAAGTAAATAAATTAAAAAAAAAAAAGAAAAAAAAAGATCAATTGGGCTTTAGACATAACAATTTTCATAATTGTTAATATGACATATTGTTATTAGTAGTAATAAAGTCATATTAGTATTAAATTTGAAAGAGAGAGGTCTTCTCTACTTACTTGGTAGCCCTATGAAGATACTGAAGATGACGATAATAATAATCAATTCTAAAGTTGTCCACAAGGGCTTCCTTGAGCGACAATGTAGCATTATTGAACTCATCAATGCCTACAATATAGTGGCAAATATTTAGATTCAAATGGAAATTAAGCTACCATTCCTTTCAAATTTTATATTTCTAAGGCTAGTATCTTAACTTTATGTGACCATAATTGAAAAGTTTAAAAGATAATTACCATTCTCAGTAATAAAAATTAGTGGGTTATGGTACTTTGTCTTTGTGTATAATAGAAAGTCTCGAATTCCTCTTGGATAGACATGGAGCCATGATGAAGCCGCCTGAAATTTCATTTAAAAAGAAAAAGAAAAAAAAGAAACAATCGGTTAAAACCCCATTGCAATGGAAGTTATATTGAAGAACTCATCGGAATCACCAACCAGTAGGAGAAGCTGTTGGAGATTCTCTAAAGCTCCAGAGTTATCTCAAATTAATGTCTTTTCAGATCAGGAAAAAAAAAAAAAAAAACTCTTTTCGTTAACCATTAGGGATTCATATATTTTCTCATGGATATCTTTTTCTTCAAATACTACGGAATGTTGTTACTTGTTCATCAACCTGACATTGTGGTCAATTCCCTTCAAAGAAATTGTTTTTATTAATCAATTTAATTTGTATTTTATGTCCATCAAATGAAATAATTTTCATCTTCTTAAAATATTATGCCATGTAAATGAACTTTTTTTTTTTCTTCCGGGCATTCAAGGGTTTGGTTAGTCTGAGGCAATGGGTTTCGAGAACTAGGAGATGAGATTTAGAAAAGGCTTTTCATATTTCATTGCATTTATCGTACTGTGTGTCTATTTTTAGGATTAATGAAAAGACGTTAATATATGTAAATATCAAAATCTAGAGCTTTAGAGAATTTCTGGCAGCTTCTTAAAGAAAATGAAGTTTGTTATATAAGAATATCCAACAAGGGTTCCCAAAAAAAAAAAAAAAAAAAAAAAAAAAAACAAATACTACAATTTGTGAAGCGCTACAACTATAATTTTTGGAATTCTTTAGAATGTGATTTCTTGTTACTTTTATCATTTTTGGACTTATTTAGAAGAGAGATGCTATGTCTACAACATTTTTACAACAAATCACAGGTGGTTAATTGTTATTAGTTCAAATTTGAAACTAACACTAAGATTACTTTTTTGCCCTCACAATAACAACCAGTAACAACTTGCCACTTAGGATTTGTTGTAAAAATGGTGTAGACATATCATTTCTCTATTTAGAATATGATTTTACTTCTTTGTTGTCAGATTATTTATGGATTTTTCTGATCAAACTGAAATCATTACAAGACAATTTTTTTAATTATTTTTATGATCTATATAGAAATGTTTTTATTTGGAAAAAAATTCTTAATTGGATAACAGAGTTCTTCTTTTTTTTTTTTTTTTTTTTTTTTTTTTTTTTTTAATTCAAAGACTTTTAGCCATCTTTCCTTCTATATCCTTTTTTATTTTTATTTTTTTTAATACATTAATAGTTGAGGGTGAAAGAATTTGAACCAGGAGATGTCAATTAGTTAAATTACAAGGCTTTTGACTTTTTATATCTTTTAATTTTTTTAATAAAATATGACATTTGACATTTTAGAATTCAATAATCTTTTTATTTTTATTTTTTATTTTTTTTATACAAGATAGAAATTCTACTCTAACTTAATCTAAGTATATGTGTGTGAAGCTCTTCTAACCAGTATATTTACCATTCGATCCATAGAAATTTGATTTTTTTTTTATGCATTGTTTCTAGGTGTCAATTTGTTTTTTGTTTTTTTGTTTTTTTTTTTAATCTTTAAGTTGTGTGAAAATTAAACCATTTCAGAATTTGCATAAAAGAAAAAAAATTGAATCAAACTATTGTAAGTTTGTAACCATCTTGAGATCTATATCAATTTTATGTATGTTCAATTTCATACGCACCTGTGGACCGATGAGGATCCCATTACGCTCAGCTGCCACAACAAAATAAAAAAGCATGGTCTTCTTAGTACTTTGATTTACATAAGAAAATCAAAATCATATGGCTCCAAATGTTTGAGTTCATACCAGTAACATTAGCTCGCATATCTGTAGTGTAGCTTGCGTTTTCAGCTTTGGGTGCATCAGCTGCATAATTAGTAGTATAGTAGTTTAACCCAAGAAAATCAAATGATCCTTTTACAAGCTTGGATTGCTCTTCTGTGAATTTGGGTAATCGGTTGCCAACTAGAGATTGCATGCTATGTGGATAGTCACCATTGGTTAGAGGATCCACAAACCTACAACAAACCATGAAATTTTATGTCTTTATTGTACCTATTATATTAAACTAGCAAAGGGTTTTTTCTATTCTTTGTAAATAACTAGCAAATAGTGCAATAGATATATTCAAAACAATGCGTCATGTAGTTTTACCATCCATAACCGAAATCAATGGCTCTTTGTGTAGCATCATGGTCGGCCCTCGAGTTAGAGAATGGCACAAACCAGGGTGCATTTAGGGATATACCGATAATGCCTTTCTGTACTTCCTGCACATAGCGAAAGCTTGTTTAATTTTAAAGACACACTCAAGCTAATGTAATTATATTTTTGTCAACTTTTAACAAATTAATAAATAAGCTTTCAACAAAAAGTTAATCCAATCCCAAACTAACGGAAAAGAGAAGTGCTTACTAAATTACTAATACTGAAAAACAAGTTTAACTTCCAGATTTATCTAATTTTATCTTCGCTGCAAATAGTTATTAAAATGAAGTATCTTAGATTGTCTTACATCAAGTGGAATGTGTTAGGTTTTAAAGACTTAGGTATTTATGTATTTAGAACTCTAATGTGTATTGTTGGCAAACCATGATCAAAACAATGTGTTTAGAAGTATTTTAGTCTTGCTCAAAGTTGTGTATTTATGTAAAGTTGGAATCGAGCTAATGCAGAAAAGATTAATGCATTTCGGTCTGGCTCGATCGATTGAAGCTTAGGTTGGATCAATCAAAGCTTGGACAGAATGTTTTTTTTTTTTTCTGTAGAATTTCCAACTCAGCCCTAGTTGTTTAAAACGTTTTAGGATTTTCTAATTTGTCCTAAGTATAAAAGGCAAACCCTAGCCACGTTTTAGTGTTGCTCATATTGCGGTTTGTATAAATCTCTTGTGAGATCTAGAGGAGCTTTCCTTTACACAAACTTAGGGTTTTCAAGGAGAAGATTTATCTATACCTTGATGATCAACTCGGTTGCTGCCATTGAAGTTTAAAGAAAACACAAGCGGGTGTGCTTGTATCTGGTAGTGAATCCAAGAAAGAAGGAGTCCGTGGATTCGGAGCTTGCACGTGGTCGTGTCAGTAAGTTCTACTGGTGGGTAGCAATAAGAAGTCGAGCGTGGGGGCTTGTAAGTCTTACTGTATGAACTTCGATTCTTTCAAGATAGTGGATTCAACTTTACCTTGAGGATAGCTAGGTCAAATCCTCCCCAGGTTTTTTCAAGTTTGGTTTCCTGGGTGATCATATCTTGTGTTATTTATCTTTCCACTGCTTTGCATAATATGATCTTTGTAATTGTGATAACTTAGATTTGTTAAATTGGACTAATTAACAACTTCGCTAATTACCTATGTTAAATCAATTGTGTTTTAAGGGGTCTAAAAACCATCAAGTGGTATCAGAGCGGGTAGCTCTTTTGTTGTTGATCTTTTGATCTCTGAGCTGATCCTTGACCCCTGTTGTCATGGAACACAGACACTCTCTAGTTATTCCTCCACACTTTGATGGGAATAATTATGCTTATTGGAAAGTAAAGATGAAAGCATTCCTGAAATCGATTGATGAGAGAGTCTGGAACTCCGTTGAATACGGATGGGAAAAGCCCACTACTCCTGTTAGTGAGTGGGAAACTTCTCAAAAAGAAGCAGCTGCGTTCAATAGCAAGGCTATGAATGCTATCTTTAACGCTGTTTCTATGGAGGAATTTAAGAGAATCTCTAATGTTGAGGTTGCTCATACTGCTTGGAATATCCTCCAGATTGTGCATGAAGGCACAAAGGCTGTTAAAATCAATAAATTACAGCAATTGACTTCTAAATTTGAAAGCATTAGAATGTCTGATGATGAATCTTTTGATGAATTCTATGCTAAATTGAATGATATTGTTAATTCTGTTTTTAACTTGAGTGAAATCTATGATCAACCTAAAATTGTTAAGAAGATTCTTAAATCTTTAACTGAAGACTTTAGACCCAAGGTGACTGCCATTACTGAAAGCAAGGATGTGGACTCCATCCCTGTTGATGAACTTGTAGGATCTCTTCAATCTTATGAGTTGGATCTACCCAAAACTACCAAATCCAAATCAATGGCTCTTAAGTCAGTTGATGATGTAGAAGGTGGTGGATTTGATGATGAGCTCTCTGCTACAGAGATTGCTTACCTTTCCAAGAACTTTAGAAACTTTCTCAAGAATAGTAACAAAAAGGCAAGAGGTACAAACACTGTTGAACCTAGAAACTTTAGGAAGCATGATCCCACTAAGGTTAACAATAATGATAAATCTAGAGAAAAAGTAAGACAATCTTCTAATAATTCTTTGGGGTCTCAGTGTTTTGGATGTCAAGGGTATGGTCACATGAAATCTGAATGTCCTACCTATTTGAAGTCTAAGGGTAAGACTATGGCTGTAACCCTTAGTGATGGTGAAGTTTCTGATAATGAGTCTGATTGTGATGAGGATGGAAACTTTATTGCTTTCACCGCTACTGCTGTAGTCGATGAGAGCATATCTGTTAAAGAGAACCCTTCTGATGGAGAACTTTCTGAAGATGCAGATTTTCAAGAGGCCTATAATAAACTTTGTAAAATTGTTACAAAGGATGCTATGAATGTTGAACTTGGCCTGAAGAAAATTGAATCTCTTGAGCTTGATAAGAAAAATTTGCTTGTAAAGCTGTTTGATGCTAATGAACTTTTGAACAATGTGAAAACTGAGAATATGCTTTTGCTTGATAAAGTTAAATTTTTGGAACTTGATTTATCTGTTGCTAGATCTGCTAGTTCTAAACTTGATCAAATGTTGAGTGTTCAAAAGTCTTCTTCTGACAAATCTGGTTTAGGATATGTTGAAAGCATCTCTGTGTCTGCTCCCTATTCCACAAACTTTGTCCCTTCATCTTCTTCTGAACCTTCTGTGAGTGAGATTGTGAGTGAAACTGTCAAACCCCCTGTGAGTGAGGTTGTCAAACCCATAGAAGTTTCATCATCTAGGAAGATTAGGGTTGATCTGAAAGAGTGTAAGTCTAAGAGGCCTACCCTATCTAAGGACAAGACACATGATAAGCCTGCATGGGTTTGTCACTTTTGTGGAAAGTCTGGACACATACGTCCAAACTGTTACAAGCTGCAAGCTGCAAAGAGAGCAAACAAACCAAAAGTACCTGTGCCTCAAGCACAAGATCCTATGGTACTTATTGGTGAATTGGTAAAGGCTTTAAACCTTTATTCCAATCTTGGAGTTGGAAATCATTCTCATATGAATAAGAACTCCAATGCTCATGGTGCATCTAAAAGGTTTTGGATGCAAAAGACTCGAACTTACTGAGTCTTTCTGATATGGTCCTTGTGCTTCCTTGCTCTACCCTTTGTGACCATTGTTCTTTGGTTTTGATTTTTTTTGTTTTGTTTTCTAGGATTTGCATTGCATAACATTCATGCATTTCATTCTAGGTGTTTTTTTTTTTTTTAATAATAATAATAATAAAAAAGGGAAAAAGGGAAGAAAAAGGAAGCAAATTGTGTTTTGTACTATTCTTCTTGGTTTTTGAGGACAAGGTTGGTCAATGTATTTTCACATAACATGTCTTTTGTACCTTGTTTAGCTTTGACGAGCTTAAATATTGCATTTTACTAATTGAAACTTTGTAGTGCATGTTGTGTGGGAAAGATATTAATGGTTTTTGATTACTTTGTCTTGATCTTGAAGTCACATGTGTTTGACTGTCGGACTTGAACTTTTAGAAAAAGGCATAAATAACCATCTCACCACTGTTCACTAGCCAATCATGAACACCTTAGTGCATATCATAAGATTTCGTGCTTGAGAAAGTGTAGCACATGCACAAAAAGAACATAAAGTGAAGCCTCGGTTTAAATTGCTTAATACTCAAAATTGGTGTGTACTTTTAGGTTTGATGCCAAACTCACATGACTTAAAATTGGTGTGTATATTATGAGGCATAAATTCAAGAAAATTACATGATTGCAAGCTTATGATCTAGGAGATGTGGGAGTTATATGATGTAACTCTTTAGGTGATAGTCTCTTTTAAATTCTTTGTGATGAATTTTGTAGACTTTGTGATTGATTGCTATTCACATATCACCTCACATGTATCTCAAGTTTTTGCTAGTTGCACACACTACACAAGTTACTCTTTGCTAAACATTGTACATGTTATTGTGTGTGTTTATGGTCTGACCAACCAAGTTTTTGCAAATACCTTGAATTTTGTGCAAAATCAATTTGATGCTTGAAAATTGTATGGAGAATGCAAGAAATTTTGATTTTGGGAATTTTGGGCTTAAATTCTTGTTTTTGAAAATCACATCATCACATACTCATGCATTTTGTTCATCAATTTCAATGCTGTGAGTTGTTTCTGAATTTTTTTCAAAAACTGTGTTTTTCCTCAAATTTAGTGAGCCTCTGCCCATTTCGATTGATCCATTCTATTTTTCGATCGATCGAAATTTTTTAAATTTGTTTTGTTAAAGTCTCTGTCTGTTTCGATCAATTGAAATTGATTTTCGATCAATCGAAACTCGTAAATCAAGTTTTTTTTAAAACTCAGATTGGACTATTTCAAACTTACTTTTTCAAACTTTCCTCTCTCTCTCTCTCCGACTTGGCAAGGCTCCACTGAGGATTTTTTGTCGTTTTCGACCAAATTTTTTGCAAGGTTTTTGTCTTCCAAGGCCGGTAAGACCTTTATACCCTTCCTTTTGCATTTATTTTCATGTTTTCATGCATAAACTCATGCATTTTAAAGGGATTTTCAGAACTTTTCACTATTGGGATTTTTGTTGAATCAATCCTCTTTTTCTGAAATTGATCATTGGGTTTTGCTCCCATATTGGTATATTCATGATATATGATGGTTGATTTGATCAATTTGGCGTTTTGTGAAAAATTTGAAAATTCTAAGGCTTGTAATTAATCCGAATTGGGGATTTTGTTCAAATTTGGTTAAATTGATGAAATTGGCTTGTTGATTTGATGTAATTGGTCATTATTGTCTGCAATCTATCTTGTATGATGATCAATTAGTCAAATTCTTTCAAATTGATCAAGTGGTTTTTCAAAATTTTGGGGTTTTTGTGTTAAAAACTCTATGCTCAAGCCAATTTTGTGGATTTGAACTTATTTGAACTTAATTGCACTACATTAGGACATGCATCATGCTATTTATTTTGTTCATGCATCATATAGATTTTTATTCTATATTTTTTTTGTGCTAACTTGCAGTCTGCCCTTGGTATTTTTTTTTTTTTTGTTTCTTTGCTTTGTGTTTTTGGTCCTTATCCTAGCACCATGCCTAGGAAAACTAGAGCCCATAGGACCCCTTCCACTTCCTCTGAGTCTCCCTCTAGGAGTGAGGTGTTTAGGAATGAAAAAAGCAGAGAGGCCTTTGAGACTTTGAACTGTAAGCGTAAGATTTGGGCTGAGTGTGCTGTGATTTTAGATGAGATTGATCCGGCCATTAGGGCTAACTTTGAGTCTAGAGGTTGGTTGCCTCTCTTAGAGATAGATCATCCACCCCCGACTGCCCTGATTAGAGAGTTTTTCTCGAACCTCTCTTGCCACGTCTATGATGCCAACACCCTTATTCGGAGTTGGATACGAGGTGTTGAGTTCACCATTACCCCTTGGGTAGTGGCTGAGGCTCTTGGGGTTCCGGTTGTTCGGGAGCCTGTCTATCCCTATAATGTGTCTTCTTCCTTAGATGTTGTCATGTCATACATCACTGGGTCATCTATCCAGTGGGGTTCTGATCCTTGGATCACGTTCGCTGAGCTTACCGAGACTGCCTATCTTTTCTTTAAGATAGCGTGTCATTCGTTGTGGCCTATTTCTCATCTCCACACCATCCCTCTAGAGCGATGTGTGTTTTTGTATGCGTTCGTTTCTGGTGCGTCTATCAGTTTCCCTCATCTGTTCCTTCGTTCTTTGAACGAGGTTCATAGGAGTTCTGCCGTAGGGCATGCGCTTATTCATCCTATTTTCATTCATAGGATTCTGCTATTTTTAGGGCTAGATGGTTTCCCTTCTGGTGAGCCTGTTCATGTCATTACTCTCATAGGTGCCACCTTTCTTAAACAGAGGGCTGCTCACTTGAGAGTTGCTCCTTCGCGTCCTGGAGGTGTGTCATCTGGTACTGTTCCCCCTCCTCCCTCTTCTACAGGTGCAGATGCTGCTGAGACGTCTGGTGCTGGTGCTGCTGATGCTGATGTTCCTCCACCGACTACTTCGGATGATTCAGACATTTGACGTACGTTGGATCATGTCTTGACCGTTCAGGCGGCTCATGGACAGATTTTGGTGGACGTGCTCGATGAGATCCGTGCCTTGCGTACGGAGTTGGCACAGTTTAGACGCTCTTCTACACCACCTCCCTTTTGATGATGGATTTTTGTTTGCCCTTTGGCATTCCATCACAAAAAGGGGGAGTACATTGTAGAGTTTTTGTTTTCAGGGGGAGTGTATTTTGTTGGTTGGAGTTTGTGGAGTTTAGATTATATCTAGGTGCTTCACATTGTATTTTATCTTTTTTAGCTCTTGCCATGCTTTTGATGGGATATTCATGTTAGGGGGAGTGTTACTTTTATTGCTTTATATGTTTCTTGTTTCAAACTATTTATTGATTTATATTTATGAGTTATTCATTGATATATGTCTCTATTGTGTGTTGTTTGAAATCAAGAATTTAATTTGTTTACTTGTATTTTTTCCACACATGCGGTTATGCTTTTTGTTTAGTGTTTCAGGAAATATACAGGTTGATTCAATTGAGCTGCTGTCTACACTTGCAACTGATGGATAGTAGTTAGGATTGAATTTGTTTTATGAGCATTATTTGTGTAAAGGGCTTTTATGTTGTAAACTTTGAGCTTCTAGTTGTGTTTTGTCACGGATTGCCAAAGGGGGAGTTTGTTAGGTTCTAAAGACTTAGGTATTTATGTATTTAGAACTCTAATGTGTATTGTTGGCAAACCATGATCAAAACAATGTGTTTAGAAGTATTTTAGTCTTGCTCAAAGTTGTGTATTTATGTAAAGTTGGAATCGAGCTAATGCAGAAAAGATTAATGCATTTCGGTCTGGCTCGATCGATCGAAGCTCGGGCAGAATGTTTTTTTTCTACAGAATTTCCAACTCAGCCCTAGTTGTTTAAAACGTTTTAGGGTTTTCTAATTTGTCCTAAGTATAAAAGGCAAACCCTAGCCACGTTTTAGTGTTGCTCCTATTACGGTTTGTGTAAATCTCTTGTGAGATCTAGAGGAGCTTTCCTTTACACAAACTTAGGGTTTTCAAGGAGAAGATTTATCTATACCTTGATGATCAACTCGGTTGCTGCCATTGAAGCTTAAAGAAAATACAAGTGGGTGTGCTTGTATCTGGTAGTGAATCCAAGAAAGAAGGAGTCCGTGGATTCGGAGCTTGCACGTGGTCGTGTCAGTAAGTTCTACTGGTGGGTAGCAATAAGAAGTTGAGCGTGGGGGCTTGTAAGTCTTATTGTATGAACTTCGATTCTTTCAAGATAGTGGATTCAAGTTTACCTTGAGGATAGCTAGGTCAAATCCTCCCAGGTTTTTACCGGTTTGGTTTTCTGGGTGATCATATCTTGTGTTATTTATCTTTCCACTGCTTTGCATGATATGATCTTTGTAATTGTGATAACTTAGATTTGTTAAATTGGACTAATTAACAACTTGGCTAATTACCTAGGTTAAATCAATTTTGTTTTAAGGGGTTTAAAAACCATCAAAATGCATCCATGTTTATTGAATGGGGTACAATTTTCAAGGAAAAAAATGTAGTAAAATAAATATAAAAAAATTTCATGTGTGGAACCTGATACTTTTGCCTATACACTTTGACAGCGGATGCATGAGCAAGAAGCTGATAATGTGACACCAAATACGGCTCTGTTCCGGAATCTCCAACTGTGCAACTAGAACATCGATTTGGTGGTGATTGCCCCGTAACATAACCACCATTGACGTAACTCCATGGTTCATTTAGTGTGATCCAATGCTTGACACGATCACCAAATTCTTTAAAGCAAAGCTCAGCATAATCTTGAAAATCATCCCTAAACATATACATGCAGAAGTATCAAAACAATTTAATACTTGACATTACACTAATTAACTGTGCATTGTTTGTGAGCATATCATTTATAGCATGATTTAGCTACGAATCTAAAAGGTCTATCCAAATAGAAAAAGACTTCTTTTTTCTTTTTCTTTTTTAATTTAATAGTTGGGAGAAGGGAGATTTGAACTTCAATGCCTCCACTCTCCGGTCTCTAGAAAGTGACAACCAATTGAGCTATAAAGATATTGATAGTGAAAAGCTTTTTACGTAGACTAAAAATTTTCTCTATTAGTGTAATGCATTTGTGAATGGATAATAATAATAATTATTATGTTATTGATATAAATAATGACTAAATTATAAACTAGTTAAATTACACTTTCTAACTTTTGCTGATTTTCAACTCAATCGTGTAAATTCCACATTTTCCATTTCAATTCTTTATCTTTGATACATTTATAACTTATTCATTCTATCTAATTGTGTCCAATCCCATAGTTAATTTTAATATTTTTCATTTCTAAAAAAGATTTCATTTTAGTGGAGCAAATTGGACAGAAAGGTTATTTTGGAAACAAAAAGAAATCAAATGACTCATTATGGGACTATATTAAAAACGTGTGGAAGTTAAAAATTGTAGATTAATATTAAGTTAATGTATCATAACATGATCTAACATAAAAAAAAATATCAATGATAAATTCTTAATAAATGATATCAAACTTAGAAATTCTCTGTAAGACAATGAGCTTAAGTCATTAATTAAAAAAAAAAAAAAAAATCAAAATGGGCCCCCCTTTGATTCCTTATCTTCAAAATGGGTCAACAATTTAAATTTTAAACATCATAAGCACGATGAAAATTGTGGAAAGTATATTAATTAGAATTCAGATTAATAAAATGGCCAAACATTAGGTAAATTAACCACTTACACAATATGAGGACTCAAAAATCCACTATACTCATCTTCCAATGCCTGGGGAAGATCCCAATGGAAGAGGGTAATAAAGGGATGTATACCTGCATTCAATCATAGCAGACAACAATGAATTAATAGCGCATGCATGATAAGTTGGTGACATGTGATGGAATATAAGAATCATTCATGACCTCTGTCTAGGAGCTTATTGATTAGTTTGTTGTAGTATTTGATTCCTTCCCTATTGACACCCCCAGATAGTTTTCCTTCTGAAATGAGTCCCAAAAATGAGATTGTTAGGAACATAATATGATCACAAAACAATAGCAATTTAATTCCAGCCTAAGATGTGTACTTGATGTACTCATTTTATGTTGTTGTCATTGGATGGATCTAACCTTTTATGTGATTGTGAAAACGATAATCTTACTTGGCAATACTCGAGACCATGAGATTGAGAATCTGTATCCATCTAAGCCCATCTTTTTCATAATTCGAACATCTCCCTACAATGTATAATCACAAAGCAAATTGTTGGAAAAATCTGAAATGAGGATTTCTAATATTGTGATTATCTTGAATTTGGTTAGATATGCTCAATAATTAGAAAAAAGCATGTGGCAATTATTTATTTTTTTTTGATAAGTACATGTGGAAAATATAATTGGATCCTAAAAATGTTTAGCTACAAAATTGTTTTTTTTTTTTTTTGAGAGAGTTTTAACCTATGGCGTCCGCTCCTGATGATAACTCTTTATCATCAGACCAAGACACCAATTAGTTTTGGTATAGGCAGGGATTGAACCCCAGATCTCTTATACAACCATCAGAGACTTTACCAGTTGAGCTAACTGGAACCCACAGCTACAAAATTGTTTGTAGCTTTAAGTTACAGCTTTTCTCAATATCTTTTTATCGGATGTGAGTTTTGACAAATCCACTATTAAATTACATATTCTTCCTATATTCTCTATACTTGCAAAATTTATTGAAAAATTAAAAATCAATACCTATATCATCAATAAATTATTTAAATTGAAAGTTTTTGAAGTTTAAAATTCTGCATAAAATATAAGTTTATAGATCATATAGTAAATAATATCCGATTGATACAAAATTTGATATGTGTATTAAGAGCTAAAAGAACAGGCAATTCAACGGTTAGATTTTCTAAATATGTAATAATATTTATTTTATTGAGTAAAATTGTAACCTTAGGTTACAATCAATTTTGTAGCCAAACTTTGTTCTCCTTATAATAAAAACAAAATTATACAATTGTGCTATAAGACTTTTGGTAACTAGGAGCTAATTAATATGAGTGTTTTTCTTTCCAATTTACATATATACCTTGTAACGATGATATTGATCGATAGCTACATCTCCAGTGCTTCCATCCGTTATCCTTTCTGCAATATCATTGTAATTAAGTTAATAATGTATTTAGAGAAGCCCATAGGATTCTTTTTTTTCTTTTACTATTTAAGAACTAGTAATTAGAGCCCTAAGAGAAATGGAACTAGTACTTAAGCCTCACAAGTCAGAACTATAACAGATACAACATATTTCCAGGGGGGAAAATGAAGAAAAATAAATACCAAAAGATAGGAATGTGAAGGTTTACTGTATACGTTGTCATTCTTCTTTCTTTCTTTCTTTCTTTCTTTTTTATTTTATTTTATTTATAATTTCTATTGGGGATAAGTATTCTCAATCTTCGTCGTAGATCTTGTTAAAAAAATATAAACGGTGCAGAATCTGTAGATAATGTTAGGTCATTAATATTTAAATAAACATTATTAATACTTTTGATATTTATTTAACTTATTATTAATGTTGCAAAATATAAGAAATTATTGTTAAAAAATTTTAAAAATTTTAAATATACATTTAAATATTATTTTGTTATTTATTTAACATATTAATAATGTAAAAAAAAATCTAGTAACTTATTGTTAAAAATTTTAAGAATCTTATAATGAAATTACCCTAAAAATTTCAAACAATCTCAATGATGCTCCCTTTAATTTCCGCAGTAAGATTTTTGAATTTACCGACAATGAGTCCCCTTATATTCAAATCAAGCAATATATATATATATATATATATATATATAGAGAGAGAGAGAGAGAGAGAGAGAGAGAGAGAGAGAGAGAGAGAGAGAATTTTTTATTACAAACAACAGTGTCCAATATCATGAGTTTACTAATTAATTATTCTATACTGAAATTCCACATTTACGAGTAGTGAGTCGTGAATGAGCCTTGGCTTACTAATGTATCAAAAAAAAGAGAGAGTATTGCCTTACCAAATTAGACAATTTAGATTTCTCAAAAAAAAAAAAAAAAAAAAAGACAATTTGGACTATAATTTCCCATCAGAAAATTAGACCATAAGTGTTTGCTTCAAAAAAAGACTTCAAACACTAACAAATACTAATAACGACAAAATTGAAACATTGGGTTTATGATGCATAAATAATCTTAAACAAACTGTTTTTTTTTTTTTTTTAAATAATTTAGTTGATTTTTTTTTTTTTTTTGAGAAAGTTATAAACAATGACGCTCATTCCTGATGATAATTCTTTATCATCAGACCAAGACACCAATAGATTTTTGGTGTAGGCAGGGATTGAACCACAGATCTTTTATTTAATTATCAGAAACTTTACCAATTGAGCTAACTGGAACCTACAATTTATTTGATAATATGATTGTTGGGGGAGAGGGGATTTGAATTTTGAAAATCTCATTTGGACGCCAACAAATATCAATCAATTGACCTACAAAGTCTTAACTAAATACATGACATTAAGATCCTCCCAATTTGAGATAAATTATTTCATAGTTCAAATTAAATATTATATATGTAAAGGTGGCCAACCATCCATACGGAATGGCTTGTCAATAGTTACAACATTCAATACCTTTACTTTCCTCGTTTTTCTATGGAAAGAAGGCATTTTTCTTTACTAATTTTGACATGTTCATCGTTTGGCCTTACCGAGTATGTCATTTAACATAGTTTTCTTTTTGTTATTTTTCAATATAGTAAGCCTTTAGACGCACAAAATTACACAAAAATTTTCACAAGCTAGATTATGATTTGCATGACCTTTTCAATACTAATTTCGCCCACAGGTTTCCACAATATACAGAAGCTTTGTCAAGCAAGAGTCAAGGCAGAGTGTAAAACAAGAAGTAAAAATAATTTATAATGCCACTACTTGTACAGAGAATTGAGCAACTATTTTGCTTGGTCCTAATGCCACATGCTTTTGATTTAAGTCTTGCTAAACTTCTGAAATCCTCGTAGTTATCTCAATTTTCCATCCTTATATTAACACGCATAGTATTTTTTTTTATTTTTTTTTTTTGGTTCTTGAGGTAAGAAAAATGATCTTCTAAATTTGAAAATGAACAATTTTGACAATAAAATGATTAATGACTCTAATTCAAATTCAAATGCTTCAATTAATGAGTCCATTTTTTTTTTTTTTAACAAGATAGAATTTCTACTCTAGCCTAATCTAAATGTATATGTGTGTGAAGCTTCCTCCTGGAGACTTGAACCCTGGCCCTTACCCCCTCACACCCCACAAGCATTTATACTTGTGGAGTGACCACCATGAGTCCAATTTTAAATTTTAAATTCAAATACAAGTAAAAATAGGCCACCAAATATCACTCCATTAATTCTCTCCAAACTATCCTTTACAAATCAATAAATTAATTTGTAACAGCTGTAGGTTCCTTAAGTTTAGTTGTTTTGTTATAATTGTAAATCCCTAAAGTTTACATAAAATTTATAAACAGATGTGACAATATATGTAATTGGTGGACTTCAACAACCTAATAAATGAATCTTTAAAATTTGTTTTGGTGATATATAAGTTTGTTAACTTCATGTAGTAAAAGTTATAGTATCCCTAACATTACTTTAGTTGTAATTGTAAATCCTTATAAACAGCTAATGTAATGCTATGTATGTATGTATGCATGCATGCTAGGCCTTTTCTTTCGTATTGAGAAAGCCGCTTTAGAAAAGAAGGCGGAGGCAAAGGCAGTTAGGGAATTGAGTATGTAACCTTTTCTATATAATTTCATAACAAAGCCATGGATGCAAGTTGTTACTAGTTGTTATTTGGGTCCACCATATACATCATTTTATTACCTACCATTATTTTAAATGACAAAATCTCCTTATTTTGTATTCCTTTAAGTTTAATATTAATGATTCATAATAAATTTTATAAATCTAAAAGTTTACAAGAAAGAGACCTGGATGTTCATGAGTGAGAGTGTCCCATATGCTTGGTTCTCTACCATCTTCATGTGCTGCACCTTCATACTGGAAATTTGAAAGAACAGACATGTGCACATAATAATATTGATCATATTCTTGACATCTCAGGACATTTGAAGAAAAACTATGATACAAATTAGCAGAGGAGATTGTGACTTAATTACCTGATAAGCCGATGATGCTGTCCCAAAAATAAAATCACTGGGAAAACTGGTCCGGTTGAGTGAAGAAACGTCAAATTTTGGTGAATCAGCAATGACATTAGTCAATAAGCCAAGAAGAACTAGAAGGCCCAAGACTGGATAGCCTTGAAAAGCCATAATTGATTTCTGTTTTTTTGTGTAGCACTAGTTTTTTTTTTTTTTAATAGAGGAGCACTACATATATAATTTATTTAGAAAAGAAAAAAATAGAAGCCGAAATTAAAAAAAAAAAGAAAAGGACAGGCTAATTTTAGTGATCATAGCTGTCCTTCAATTGATTGTTTGACTACAATTATAGATATCCTCCAAAATAGATTTTCATTTTTCCCTATCAAAATCCATAAGATTTAGAAAATTTCTCTGTTACAAAAAGCTAATCCTAAGAAACTTTACAGCCTGGAACCACGGGTATAATACAACACGCACCTCATAAGTGTAGGATGATTAAATATGAAACTACAAATAATTTAAGGAAAAGACTAATGATTGTCATTTAACCCCCTCAAGACGAACTTTAGATCTATGAATATTGTCAAAGGCTTTGTAGCTGAATTGACACCTCTCCATGCACAAAGTGCTTGAAGGTTTATTGGATGTTTAGGGAGAAAAATGTTTGAGTTGTGAATGAACACCTCGTCGAGAAAAGTTCTTCGAGAAGTCCTTTTAGGCATCCTTATCACAGAACCGAATAGAAGAAGGGGTAGGATCAGAAGAAGACAATGCCTCGGAACGAAGAGGGTTCTAGGACAGAGCAGACTTACGTTTTGGTGCCATGGATGCACTAACGTAAACTAGAGAGTGAGGGGGAAGAAAGAAACACTCAAAAAAGTCCCAAACAGTTCAAATATATAGAAATATATTGAATGTAAGGTACGTATGCATGAAAATGCATGAGCATGTGACGTGCAACAATAATATCATCATGGGCTCAGCCCAATCCAAACCTGCCAGCACACAAACAGTTTAACATATATAACACACATCTAAATACATGAAAATATAGTTATAATGCACATGGAATGCAATGCATGAAGTTTTTAAGATCAAATCTTCAAAACCCATCCCAAAAATTGCACAAAAACCTCTTTGATTTTGAAAAACCCCAAATTTTGCAAAAATCCCAAACACTTAGGTTACAAAGTATGAAATGCATGAAAATGAGGGATTAGAGACTTACCAAAAGAGTAAAAACTTGATGAATCTCGAAGAAACCTTGAGGAAGAGGTTTAAGGTGAGAGAGAGAAGCTTTGGGAGGTGAATAGGTGCGAACAGATCGAGAGAGATCAAGAAAGTGAGGATCGGATCGCACTGAAACCTATTTATAAGTGTTCAGTAATTCTTGATAGATCAAGGTGTCGAGAGGTATCGAGATAGGTGTTGAGCTTTAAAAGCTTCGACAGATGCAGCTATCGAGAGGTGTCCAGGTGTCCACAGCAAAGCAGGCTCAATGGATCGAAGAGGTATCGAGGAACTATCGAAGGGACAGGAGATTTCTTGATCGATCCACTTGGCTATCGAGAGATATCGAGATTGCGATAAAAATCAACTGAAGAGCTCGATAGATAAGCCAGGTGTCGAGAGGTGTCGAGATTGCTTAAAAATAGTTTTTCAAGAAGGGAAAAACACAGATATGAATGCAATCAAGCATACAACATAACCAAGGATCTAAACAACATTTTGAACTCTCAAAATCATCTCTCAACCAGAAATTTTAAGTACATAGATCCCAAAAACACACACACACACACACTAAACAAGTCTAACCAATTTTATATTTCAAAAACAAGTCAAGACAGTTTAGTGAGCATACATTAACACATGTAAATCTTGTGATGGCCAAATCACATTGTACCTGCACATGTATCAAGAGTAGCAAAAAATATTGCGTGTTGTGTGTGAAAAATATCGCAAGATTGAATAAGTGTATACATGTTATGACGCTTTGAGATATGAGAAAATCACTATAATTCACACATAATCATAACTGTTTGATGGGGACTATCACCTTCGATACATCCTATAACTCCCACATCTCCTAGAATACACGCTTGCAATCATATTTAAAAGCATTTTGATCTTTTTGCCTTTTGTGTTCTTTGCATATTTTTCTTTTTAAGCAAATCATGCATGGGCATATAAGAGATAGAAAAGAAATATCCAATGATGTTAAGCATTTGACATTCCAATTTTGCTATGCCAAAGCACACAAATGTCATTTATGATTGGCGGGCAACAGTGGTGAGATGGTTATTTATGTCTTTCTCTTAAGATTTTCTAGTCCTTCATGTCAAAAAGAGTGATACGAGTGTTAAGTACAAGAGATTACTTAATCTTACTCATCACAAACACGAGCCACAAAGCTCACTTGCTTAGTTGTGCATAGAGATACTCATCTAAGCTACAAAAGATACAAAGTTTAAAAAACTTTGTTTCAATGGCCATCCAAGGTACACAAGCACCAATGTACACAAACACACAGTTTTTGTATTTTTTTTTATTTTTCAATTTTTTTTATATGAAAAACAAAATAAACAAAACTGAAACAAACAAAAACATGTTAAACAATGCAAATCATAAAAACTAGATGTAAATGCATGAGGAGGAAAGAGGAGAGAGAGATCAATCCATAGAGATGACACCAATGTTTTGACGAAGGAATTCAAAACGTTTGCTGTCAAGAGGTTTGGTAAACAAATCAGCCTTCTGATCATCAGTGTGAATAAACACAAGAGTGAGAGTACCATTTTCGACAAGCTCCCTAATGAAGTGATGTCGAATTTTTATGTGTTTAGTTCAAGAATGTTAAACCAGATTCTTAGAGATGTTGATGGCACTGGTATTGTCACAGTAGATGGTAAGATGCTCTTGACAAATACCATAATCATTGAGGAGTTTTTGCATCCATAGGAGTTGCGTGCAATAGCTACCGACAGTGATGTACTCAGCTTCTGTAGTGGATAATGAGATGGAGTTCTGCTTTTTGCTCATCTAGGAGACAAGATTATTACCCACATAAAAACAACCCCCCGATGTACTCTTTCTATCATTAGCATTCCCAACCCAATCAGCGTCAGAATATCCAGCTAAGACATCATTTGTGTCCTTGCTATACCACACACCAAATTTGGTAGTGGTTTTGACATACTTTATGATTCTTTTCAAAGCAATCATATGAGACTCTTTGGGATTAGCCTGATATCTAGCACATACTTCCACACTGTAACCAATGTCAGGTCTACTAGCAGTAAGGTAAAGAAGACTATCTATCATGCTTCTATAAAGAGAAGAATCAACACTTTTACCTAACAAGTCAACAATGAGTTTAACATTTGGGCCCATAGGGGTTCTAATAGAACTAGCAGATTCCAAGCTAAACTTTTTCAAAAGATTCTTAGCATATTTAGACTGAAATAGGAATATAACTGATTCTTGTTGACGAATCTGCAATCCAAGGAAGTGAGTCAGCTCTCCAATCATGCTCATCTCGAACTCTGCCTGCATGAGTTTTGAGAAGCTATGTGCAAGTTCATCCTTCGTTGAACCAAAGATGATATCATCAACATAGACTTGAGCAACGATCAACTCGCCATCTTCCCTTTTAATGAAGAGAGTCTGATCAACCTTTCCTCTTGTGAACCCATGTGACACAAAGTATTGTGTGAGCCGATCATACCAAGCTATGGGGGCTTGCTTCAACCCATAAAGTTCCTTCTTGAGGTACAACATATAATCCGGAAAGTGTGGATCAATGAATCCTTTTGGTTGAGCCACATAGACATCTTCTTTAAGTAGCCCATTTAAGAAAGCAGTCTTTACATCCATCTGGTAAAACTTGAACTTTAAGTGACATGCTAGGGCTAGGAGAATTCTGATGGACTCCATACAGGCAACTGGGGAAAATGTTTCATCATAGTCTACTCCTTTCATTTGTGAGTATCCTTGAGCTACAAGTTGAGCCTTGTTGCGGATCACATTACCTTCCTCATCAGTCTTATTGCGGAATATCCACTTTGTGCCGATGATGTGCTCACCCTCCGGTCTAGGTACTAGAGTCCAGACATCATTCCATTGAAACTGAAGCAGTTCATCATGCATTGCCTCAACCCAGCTTTCATCCTGAAGGGCTTCCTCAACTTTAGTGGGTTCAACCTGTGACAAATAACAAGAATAAGATACAAAGTTAGCAACACATTTATCAATTGTTCGCTTTCTTAATGTGAGTTCATTCATGTTTCCCACAATAACTTCAGGAGGATGATTTAATTTAATCTTGGAAGAAGGTCCTTTCTCTACATGGGATTCAGAATCTGGTGATGTGGGTATATCTGCAGAATCTTCCACAACACTAGGAGTACCAGGAGTACTTGGAGATGCGGGCTCTTGTTCACCGATTTCTAGAACTTCCTTTGGCTTAGGAGGAAGAATTTCTTTGGGGAGTTCCTCACTAACCTTCTCAGAACTAGAATCTGAAGACTTATCAATAACAACATTCACTGTTTCCATTACCTTCATGGTTCTTTTGTTGTATACCCGAAAAGCCTTGCTTGTGGAGGAGTATCCTAGAAATATTCCTTCATCGCTTCGGGAATCAAATTTTCCCACATTCTCTCTATCCTTAAGAATGAAACAAGTACTTCCAAAGATTCTGAAATACTTCACATTTGGCTTTCTTCCTTTTCATAACTCATATGAAGTCTTCTTAGTACCGGGTCTAAAGTACACCCTATTAACCGTATGACATACAGTGTTAACGGCTTCTCCCCACAAGTTTCTAGCCACATCCTTGTTGTGAAATTTTAAAGTACTCGCAAGTGTACGAACCATACCGAAGTATAGTTTGACAAGAACGAGGTCGAACCCACAGGGACTTGAATGAATATAAGAAAATTAATTAAACCTTAACCAAATTAATCCTAATCTAGTTTAATAAAAATTGGTTGTTTGCAATTAAATAAACCAAGCAAATAATAAAATTAAGCAAATAGTTAAACTAAGCAAAAGATATAAAGCAATAAAAAGATGTAAACAATCAAGGGAAAGGAATTAAGGTTTTGGAATCCGCCTTGTTAATTCATATCAGCATATATTTATGGTCATTAATTTTTCCCAACCACTACATGATAATCTAAAAATCAATCTTGCTACCATGGAAAATATTATCATTAAAACTTCTATTTAAATAACTAAAGCATGTTCTCCTTCGCTTCTTAAGTATAAAATCAAATCATCAATTGTATCCGTAGCCAAACAAATCACAAGATATATCCAATTCTAAAAATCAAATCATAAATTGTATCCATTGACAAACAAATCACAAGCGATATCCAATTTTACAATCAAGAATTAATAAACCAAGCATTCAATTAATTAAGACAAATCCTAAATCATGAGAAAAATATGATTGAACTCATATCTAGAATCCCACCTTAGTCAATTGATATGAAGTAAGAACAATTTAAATCATTAAAGAACAATTATTGTGGAAAAAACCAAATCACATAAATATTATTGATAATCCTTAACAAGGTTTCATCCTCAACCCTAATTATAAAGTTAGCTACTCATGGTAATTGAAAGAAAATACAAAAATAAAATACTAAATATTAAACTAGACAAATAAAATAAAACTAACTGTCATGGAAGAAAACCAAAGAGGTAGCCACAGCCGCAGCTCACCATGCATTCAGCCCTCAGCCCTAGCACTAGCCTTCCTGAATTTTGCCCTAAAAAGCCTTTAAATAGGTTAAGGAATCCTATTACAAGTTGAATTCCCGTTTGGAAAAAATCCCAGATTTTTAGGCTTCACTTAATCGACTATGTTGGCCCATTTAACATCAGAATTCGGGCTTTTGGTAAACAAAAACGTTTTAGCCCTTTAAGTTAAATTTCTAGCCCAACTTGAATCATCTCGATTGGACATCTGAGCTGAAAGTTATGCCAAACATACTAACTGATGTGCAGTCTGAAATCCTAATCCTAATTGGACTTGGATTTGGTGCAAATTTCCTTTGATTCCTTGCTCCAATTGGACTTAAATTTAATTGGGCTGGTCTTCTTTAACTTCATCATGGCCCTTGTAAAAGTAAAGTCCATTAGCTTTCTTCTTTACACAAATCCACTTGTTTAATTCCATTCTCCTACAAAAGACAAATTCACACAATAAAATCCAATTAAGCACAAAATTGATTATTTAACATTATTCCAAAACCAAATATGAAATGCATGAATTAACTCAAAATAAGTATGATAATGCTTTCTAACAATGATATAAATATG
The DNA here is from genome assembly GCA_028535165.1 of Quercus tomentella. NCBI lineage: Eukaryota > Viridiplantae > Streptophyta > Magnoliopsida > Fagales > Fagaceae > Quercus > Quercus tomentella. The sequence goes on from JAPQVY010000133.1 coordinate 7,268,832, forward strand.
CAAAATTAAGCTATTATCAATGCACATCAATCATTATTGTGTAACATGGCTCTAACCATCTCCTGAATAACCCTGTTCTTTCTTTCTACTATACCATTCTGCTGAGGAGTAATAGGAGCAGAGATTTCTTGAGATATACCTGATCTTGTGCAAAAGGACTCCATATGAGTTCTCGAATTCTTTACCATGATCACTTCGAATTCGATCAATCTTCAGGCTCTTTTCATTCTGCAATCTTGTGCACAAGGCTTCAATGTGCTCAAGAGCATCTAACTTGGATTGTAGGAGGATAACCCAAGTGTACCTAGTGAAGTCGTCTACCACAACCATGATGTATCTTTTACTACCGAGAGACTCGGTTCTAGTTGGAACCATAAGATCCAGATGTAGAAGCTCCAATGGTCTAGATGTAGTAGATGTTTGAGTGCCCGGATGCTTAGCTTTCGTCTGTTTTCCAAGTTGACATGGTCCACACACCACATTGCTCACTCTACTAAGTTTTGGTATCCCCAAGACTGATTCATGCTTAGATACAATAGAGAGATGTTTGTAACTCGCATGTCCCATCCGTTGGTGCCATAGATTTTCATTTGGTAAACGAATGCTATTGCACACAATATCAGCATCAGGAACCAATCCATAACAATTGTCTAGAGTGCAAACACCACTTATGAGTTTCTTTCCTGACTCATCCATGACAAGACACTTTCCCTTTAAGAATAGCACCATGAAGTCTTGATCACATATCTAACTTATGCTCAACAGGTTCACTCTCAGACCTTCTACATATAGACCATTTGCAATGTCCGGCAGTCCAGGTAGAGAGATGATTCTCTTTCCTTTAATCTGTGATTTGCTCCCATCACCAAAAGTGACATTGCCACTTTTCTTAAACTCGAAAACCTTGAAGAGAGATTGGTCTCCAGTCATGTGTCTTGAGTAACTGCTGTCAAGGTACCACAAACATGTGTCCATAACCTTAAATGCAGACTTCATCATAAAACACACTTCATGCTTAGATGACAGATTAGTGGGAATGGTGCTTTCTCTCATCTGCTTTTTACGAGCTAAACCTTTAATTTTCACTCTTCTCAGATGAACTCTTTTGTACATTTTCATTCTGAAACAGTCTAGTTTCTTCTTGGTCAACCTGAGATCTTTTCTAATAGTCATCATAATAGAATTCAAATAACTTTTAGACTTGTATTTTGTGATACACTCAAACAAGCAGAGATTAGAAAAACAAGATGTATTTGAAAACAAAGATCTCTTCAAGCCGGTTGCAGCCATGACAACATGGGTCAATGGATCAACATAGCAAAGATTAATCCTAATCAGAGTGTGCCTACTTTGATACCACTTGATAGGCCAAAAACGAATTGACTTTGTGTGATGAATTAATTGATTAATTAGCCAAGTTTATTAATTAATCAAATTAACATGCAAATGCGTGGTAGCACAAACAAATCACCAATTAAACTAAGTGCACCTGAAAATAAATTGACATTGTGATTTGTTTACGAATGGGGAAAACCTACACGGCAAAAACCCCACTGGGTGATTTTAAGGTCACCACTCTCGAGAATCCACTATTATCACAACAAGTAGTTACACGTAAAGGAATCTCAGTACCTTATACCAACCTACAGTTGAACCCTTACCCCAATATCCAATTGGACTTATTCTGTAGTGACAATCTCTCCTTGTAATGTACGGCTCCCAATATGTGACTAACCAATTGTGCGGATCCTAGTACGCGACTTCAATCACCAACTAGAGAAGGTTGTTGACTGCAAAGTTCTTCAGTTCATTACACGATGAAGATCGAGAAGATGCTTGGTCACAAAACCCTACGGTGCATAAACATAGCAACTTCTACACAAGAAAGATGAATTATGGCAAATTCTGTCTCCGGTCACAATTTGCTAGAACAAACTTTGCTCAACACTTGTGCAACTTGTGTCCACTTTGACGGCTCTTAAAATAATCCTTTTATATGTCTAGGGTTGTAAGAAAAGAAAACCCAAACACATAATCAAGGATTGGAGTCAAAACAGAATTGAAATTCTGTTTTTCCATAAACCTCGACAGATGGCTGTCTGTCGAGCTGCTGTCGAGCCACAGGGCTGGAACAGCCCTTCAAGCTCGATAGATGTTAGCTGTCGAGTTTTAATGACAGGCACTTTCTCTGCTTGAATCTTGGACAGACTTACATGGCTTTAACACTTGATCTTGAAACAAGGTTTCTAGAAGTATTAAACACATCCTAGATCTACCCAATTACAAGTAATTTGTGTTTTTTCAAAGGATTAGTCAATTACATAAAATAGTGACATATGTTCCTAACAAGTGAATCACATATGTCCTAACAGATTTTATAACATTATGTATCACCAATGCGTGTAGTCGTATGGTGATAGTTTATAAAGTTATTTTATTTTTCAACTAATTAGTTTTCCAAAAATAGATACAAAAATTTTAGAAGTCATTGCTAGTGATGCAACATTACCTACCTTTAATGACGATATCTCAATTTATGAAAAATCCTCAACCAAAATTTCTTAAAGGATTTTCTAAATATGAAAGAAGATTTTCTAGGGGACTATAATTTTGAACATTAAAAGAGAGATTGCAAATAAATTTTGTACAAAGTCCATCATATATGATTTATTGGGAATTAAAAACAAAAGCCTTGAATTCAATTTTAATAGATAATTTAGTTCAAATTACTAAGAAACAATTATTTTATATCTTTTCTTTTGTTGATTCTTTGTTTATATTCAATAGACATTGTGGGCAGTGTCTACAGACATTAGTTCGATTTGCATGAAAAAAAAATATTCATGTTTAGCCCTCTCAACTTTAAATCCTAGTTTTGTTCCTGAGTTATAAGAATATCTAAGAAGTGTTCCAAAAATCTTACAATTTGTGAAGTGCCACTACTATTTTTGTTTGCCAACATCTAATGAGAGAAAAGAGAATTGGTATTGATTAATCTTAGTGATAAGTACATGGCTTCGCCCAAGGGAGAAACCAAACAATATATGCATGTAGTGTGTCTATATATATCCTAATTTAATTATAATTAAGAAACATTTGAGTTTGTAAACAATAACATTATTTTCATTTTATTTTATTGAATATAGACATTATTTAAGAACATAAAATAGAGAAGGAATGATCTTAAAGTCAATCGTTAATTTGGATATGTTCTAATGCTAGTATATAGTTCAACATGAGCATAGTCATTAATTTGTCATCTTATTTCTTGAGGAATCTCTTAAACCAATGGGCAGACAATTTGGGATGTATTTTGAACCTATTTTTATAGTCTACATAGTTGATGCCAAACTAAACAGTGTAACCTGAATTCCATTCAAAGTTATCCAATAATGACCATGCAAAATATCCCTTCACGTTAACACCTACATAAAAATTAAAAAAAAAAAAAAAAAAAGGATCAATCGGACTTCAGACAAAATGATTTCATAATTTTTTTTTTCATAATTGTTAATGTGGCATATTGTTATTATAAGTAATAAAGTAATATTAGTAGTAATTCTGAGAAAGAGATGTCTTCTATATGGTAACTGAGGACGATAAGGAGAGAATTAATGCTGTAATTAATTCAAAAGGCTTGGTAACGGCAGAAATGAGTACGAAGCAGGCAATGAAAGAAATTTATTCTCATAATATCAAAATTCCGGATTTTTCTCTCCCTAATAAAACGGAATTGATATTAATTGAGAATGAGGCTCTATCAACGTTAACTGAAAGTAATAAGGGCATTAATTCTAGCCTCATTCTAGCGCCTGATTTGGAAAAGATGGCTGAACCAAAGAAAATGGTTGAAACGGCAAGGTCACTTGAAAAGGAAACTCCTTATTATCATAAAAGCTCACTTTGGGATTCTACTCTTACTAAAATTCCAGGATTGAGTTTCAAGGTTAATAAATTTCCTTTAAATCCAGTTGGTTCAGTAATGTGCTTGAGAGGAGATAATGAAGGGAGAAGGTACGGGTCTGATACCAATTATCCCACTTACTCTGATCACATGCAGGGTGTGAAAGGTTTTATGGGTGATCAAGTGCAGGGTCCAACGTGTTTACTGAGTGAAGATGTGAAAGTGTTTCCTAACAATTTTGTAAAATTGTTGTATTCTCATGTTAAGAGAAACGACAATAGGGTTGCTCATAGTCTGGCTAGAAATGCACTATGCATACCAGATGTTCAAGTATGGATGGAAGATGTCCCATCACATATTGGTTCGATTTTACTATTGGATATAGTTGAATTACATTAATAAAATCCATCAATTTTCTTCTCAAAAAAAAAAAGATGATGATAGTAATAATCAATTCTATAATTGTCCGCAAGGGCTTCCCCAAGTGACAATGTCGCATTATTGAACTCATCAATTCCTATATAGTGGCAGATTTTTAGATTCAAATGGTAATCAAACTGCCATTCCTTTCAAAATATTTCAATGGCTAGTATCATAACTTTATGTGACGAAAATTGAAAAGTTCAAAATAAAATTACCATTCTCAGTAATAAAAATTAGTGGGTTATGGTGCTTTTTCTTTGTGTATAATAGAACGTCTCGAATTCCTCTTAGATAGACACAGAGCCAATCTGAAGCAGCCTGAAATGTCATTTTATATAAAGAAAGAGTTTAAATTCAATAACTATTGTGAAATGATGGAAATATATATAAAACAAAGTAAAAGAAACAAGAAATATATATTGATAAACTTTTATATTCAAGTGGTCATCCACAATTCTTTTCATCTCTCTTAGATCTGTACAATAACAGTAAAGAAATCCCACATATATATAGGGCCCTAGAATGCTTGTAGAGTTTATGGGATAAGGTTGTAATAATGAGTACATTTATGGATATACATCTCCCCTATAGACTTTACACATCCCAAATAACCTTTTCATTGCCCAAAGTTTACACATTCCAATCAGACTTTATTTTTAACACTCCCCCTTGGATGACCACTTTCTAAGAATATGCCTCGTTAAAACCTTGCAAAATAAAAACCCTGTGGGAAAAAAAAATTTGGCTAAGGAAAAAGAGTACAATATTCTTGTATAACTTCTAGTGCCTTAGGATTGCCTCATTAAAACCTTGCAAAGGAAAACCCAGTGGAAAAAAACCTTAGCGAAGGAAAAAGAGTACAATCAGCACACATCCTTTAGAGAATTTACTCCTCATGAGTATATAGAATTTCCATTGTTCATGGTAAAAATATCCTTAAGTCGACGTATGCCAATGTTGTGTATCATCTTCTTAAAATTTGCAGTTGGTAATGGCTTAGTGAATATATCAGCCAAATTATCACATGATCGTATCTGCTTAACATCAATATCGCCACTAATCTGGAGCTCATGTGTATAAAAGAATTTTGGTGCAATATGCTTGTTTCTATCACCCTTGATATATCCTCCCCTAATTTGAGTGATACAAGCAGCATTATCTTCATATAATATCGTTGGACTTTTTATGATTAATGATAATCCACAGTTCTCACGAATATGTTGAATTACCAATGTCAACCAAACATATTCACGACTCACTTCATGAATTGCGATAATTTCTGCATGATTTGAGGAAGTAGCAGAAATTGTTTGCTTAACAGATATCCATGAAATAACAGTATTTCCATAAGTAAATAAATATCCTGTTTGTGATCGGCCTTTGTGTGGATCAGAAAGGTAACTTGCATCAGCATATCCAACTAACTGTGGTTTTGATCCATTTGGATAAAATAATCCCAAATCAGTAGTCCCACGAAGATAACGTAAAATATGCTTAATTCCATTCCAATGTCTTCAAGTTGGTGCAGAACTATACCTTACTAAGTTAACTGCAAATGCTATATCAGGTCGTGTGTAATTTGCAAGATACATCAAAGCACCAATTGAACTAAGATATGGTACTTCAGGACCAAGAGTTTCTTCATCATCTTCTTGTGGTTGAAACAGATCTTTCTTGACATCAAGTGACCGACCCACCATTGGAGTGCTCAAAGGATGAGCTTTATTCAAGTAAAATTGCTTCAAGACTTTTTCTGTGTACATTGATTGATGAACAAGAATTCCATTTGGAAGATGTTCAATTTGCAGGCCAAGACAAAATTTTGTCTTACCAAGATCTTTCATCTCAAATTCATTCTTTAAACAATTTACTGTTTTTGTTAACTCTTCTGTAGTCCCTACAAAATTTAAATCATCAACATATACTACAACAATAGCAAATCCGAATTCTGATTTTTTGATAAAAACACATGGAAAAATTGGATTATTCTCAAATCCTTCTTTCAAAAAATATTCACTTAAGTGATTATATCACATGCGTTCGGATTGCTTTAACCCATATAAGGATTTTTGTAGCTTGATAGAATACATACTTTGGGATGTAGGATTATATGTTTCAGGCATTTTATATCCTTCAGGGATTTTCATGTAGATATCATTATCTAATGATCCATACAAATATGCTGTAACAACATCCATTAATCGCATATCAAAATTTTCTTTTGCTACCAAGCTAATAAAAAATCTGAATGTAATTGTGTCCATTATAGGAGTATATGTTTCTTCATAATCAATACCAGGTCTTTGCGAGAAACCTTGTGCTACAAGTCGCACTTTGTATCTTATAATTTCATTTTTCTCATTTTGCTTATGTACAAATACCTATTTGTATCCAGCAAGTATTACAACTTTAGGTGTTCAGACTACAGGTCCAAAAACTTCACATTTACTTAGTGAATTTAATTCTGCTTGAATTGCCTCTTTCCACTTTGGCCAATCATTTCTACGTTGACATTCATCAACGGTTTGTGGTTCATATTCATTATCATTACTTCTAGTAATATCAAGGGCAACTTTATAGGAAAATATGTTGTCAATAACAATTTTATTTCTATCCCATATTTCTCCTGTATGTACATAATGTATCGAGATTTCGTTATTTTCAGGTACCTGATCCTCTTTAGGGGATAACTCTTCAGGAGGTTTATTTTCAGGAGATTTTTGTTCATAAGTTTTGGATAGATCAATTATTTATGTGACCTGTTTCCTGGGTATAGCCTCTTTATAGGTTGCAACTTGTTTTTCTTGTATTTTTCTCTTCCGGGGAATTTTATCTTTAACACCGATAGGTCTTTCATGCTTCAGGTGTGGCTTTGATTCATTTGCTACTGTATTAACTGATTGTCCTACAGGGACTTCAATCCGTGCTGGAGTATTAGCAGTTGGAATGTGAGATTTCACTATTTTCTTATTGTTGGTGGATACATCCGGTAATTGATTTGCAATTCCTTACAAATGAATAATCCTTTGAACTTTCAGTTCACATTGATTTGTACGAGAATCAAGATGAGAAAACGTCGAAACATTCCAAGTAATCACACGTCGTGCTTCAAGCAACGACTTTTCTCCCCCTAATGGTGGGTAGATTGTTTCATTAAAATGACAATCCTTGAAATGTGCCTTAAAAACATCACCAGTTAAAGGTTCAAAATATCTAATGATAGATGGGGAATCAAAACCCGTATAAATTCCAAGTCTACATTGAGGACCCATCTTAGTGCGTTGTGGGGGTGCAATAGGTACATATATAGCACAACCAAATGTGCGCAAGTGAAAAATATTTGATTGTTGGCCAAGTATGAGTTGCAATGGTGAGAATTTATGATAAGCATGTAAAATAACATGACCCTAAGCAGAAACTGGTAATTTTGATTTCATAAGCAAAGGTCGAGCAATAATTTGAAATCTCTTGATAAGTGATTCAGCTAAACCATTTTGAGTATGCGTGTGGGCAATAGGATGTTCAACATCAATTTCAATTGACATGCAATAATCATTAAAAGCTTGAGATGTGAATTCGCCAGCATTATCTAAACGAATTTTCTTAATTGGATAATCAGGAAATTGTGCTCGCAACCTAAATATTTGAGTAAAAAGCCTAGCAAATGCAACATTTCTAGTAGAAAGTAAACATACATGTGACCATCTGGTTGATGCATCAATTAAAACCATAAAATACTTGAATGGACCATAAGGTGGGTGTATTGGTCCACATATATCACCCTGAATTCTTTTTAAGAAAGATGGACACTCAACAACAATCTTTGAATGTGATGGTTTGGTAATTAATTTACCTTGAGAATATGCACTACATGGATAATCACTAGATAAAAAGAATCTTTTGGTTCTTTAAGGGATGTCCGTGAGAGTTTTCAATAATTCGACACATCATTATTGATCTTGGATGTCCAAGACGATCATGCCAAAGCATAAAAACCTTTGGGTCCGAACACTTTTGGTGTATTGCAATATTTGTTTCAACTGTTCTCATTGTAGTATAATATAACCTAGATGAGAAAATAGGCAATTTTTCTAATATAAGCTTTTGGCCCGATACTATTGAAGTAATATAAAGAAATTCTTCATTTCCTTTCATTATTAGTTTCAATATGATAACCATTATAACGTATATCCTTAAAGCTGAGTAAATTTCTACTTGATTTAGAAGAATACAAAGCATCATCAATACAAAGTTTTGTGCCCTTTGGCAACATGATAATCACTCTTCCAGAGCCTTCAATTAAGTTTGATGAACCTGATATGGTATTGACATTGGCTTTGCATAATTTTAAAATTTTAAAATATTTTTTATCTTTAAAGATCGTATAAGTTGTTGCACTGTCTGCTAGACAAAAATCTTCTCTATTTATCTTGGAATTGATTTTACTAGTATGACCCATGCATCTTCATATATGCAAAACATAAATTAAACTTTATTACTTTAAACATAAATAGAACATATCAAATACTTATTACAATGCCATAATATAATGAAAGACAAATAATCGGTATGGACATTTCCATCACCAATCATACTTATTAGAGTATGATAATATAATAAAAAAAAATAATTAATTGGTATGGACATTTCCATCACAATTTAAATTATCAAATTTTCCATCAACATCCTCAAAGAAATCAGAGGCATCAAGATGAGTCATATCCACTCCATTTGGAAGGTTAAGATCCATGGGATCTTCAAGATTATTATGATCAACAAAATTTGTTTCAATTCCCTTTCCCTTTTCTTTTATGGAGGCTTGGTACAGATCTACCAAATGTTTAGGAGTACGACAGGTACGTAACCAATGACCTTCCATTCCACACCTACAACACTTATTTTCATGACCGTTTGATGGTTTATTTTGTAAACCCTTGCCATTTTGATTCTTTTGATGGTAAGGTGTGTTATTCCTTTTTGAAGAATTATGAGTACGATCCTCTCTATATTAATTCTTCCTTCCACGACCACGACCACGACCACGACCACAAACATAGTTTCCTCTATGTTTATCAAATGAGGTTCCATTCGCTTCAGGGAATGGAGTAGAATCGATCGGGCGAGATTGGTGGTTTTTCAGCAAAAGCTCATTATTTTGTTCTGCCATTAGAAGACATGATATCAATTCAGAATATTTTTTGAACTTACGCTCTCGATATTGCTGCTGCAGGAGCATATTCGAGGCATATCTCCAAGGTTCTTCGCCTCTAGGTGAATCTCAGCATCAAGGGTCCATGACAAGTAATTCTTGCCCAAGATGTCAAGGGCAGCAAATTTAAGTTTTGTAAGGTTCGACATCTATATAAATTATAATTAAGTAAGAAATTAAATAACTAAATATAAACATAAATAAATAAATATATATATATATATATATATATATATATATTATCATACACAATTTTAATGAATCAATACTACATATACATGTTCAAATTTAATTGTAATGAAACAATACTTGCATTTTTAAAGATTATCAGTATGAAGACAACATATAACAATATATTACTAATCATAACTAAATAAATGTGAATCTCACAATATATAATAATAGGATAACGCGAATCTCATGACAATATACAACAATAGGATAACGTGAATCTCATAACAATTTTAATCAATTAAAAATCACTAAAATTATGAGCATAAAACGTAAAAACAAACAAATAGGATAATTACTAATTCCTTAAAAAGAAAACTTATAGTGAATTGAGAGAACTATACAAATAATCCTTGATAGTTGAAGAACAATGGGAGGACAACTTCCTTTCACAAATTGGGTAGAAGCTCGTGCTAATAATGTATTGTGAAATGATGGAAATATATATAAAACAAAGTAAAAGAAACAAGAAATATATATTGATAAACTTTTATATTCAAGTGGTCATCCACAATTCTTTTGATCTCTCTTAGATCTGTACAATAACAGTAAAGAAATCCCACATATATATAGGACCTTAAAATGCTTGTAGAGTTTATAGGATAAGGTTGTAATAATGAGTACACTTATGGATATACATCTCCCCTATAAACTTTACACATCCCAAATAACTTTTTCATTGTCCAAAATTTACACATTCCAATAAGACTTTATTTCTAACAATAACAATTATTTTTTAAATGTGAGAATAGGGAATACCACACACAATAACAAATTAACAACTTAAAATCCAATTCATCTAGATAATTCAGTTTTCGATAAAATTAAATAATAAAATAAAAAAGAGAAGAAACTACCGGTTAAAAGTTAAAACCCCTAACGCCATAGAAGCCTTTAGAGGACTCACTGGCCGCAAACGCCAAAGGATTCTCAAAAGCTCCAGGGTTATCACAAATTAATATGTCTTTGCAGATCAGAGAAAAAAAAAATTAATATGTATTTTCGTTAACCATATTACATTTTTTTGCAATGGAAATCTTTTTTCTCCAAATTTTTTTCATCATATACTAGGGGATGTTGTTACTTATTCATCCATGAAATAATGGTCAATTCCCTTCAAAGAACTTGTCTTTATTAATCCATTTAATTTGTATTTTATGTCCATCACATGAAATAATTTTCTTCCACTTGAAATATTATGCCTTGGAATAAAGGAGATTGAGAAATCCGTTTAAGATTAGTGAAAAGGCTTTTCATATTTCGTTGCGTTTTTCGTGCTGTGTGTCTATTTTTAGGATTAATGAAATGACGATAATTTATGAATTTTTTAATCAAAATAAAATCATTATAAGATACATAATTTGTTAGTTATGATCTATTTAAAAAAAAATTTATTTGTAAACAATTTCTAAGTTGGATTACAAAATACAAAGTTCCTTTTCCTTTTTTTTTTTTTTTTTTTTTTTTTTTTTTTTTTTTTTTTACAAGATAGAATTCTACTTTAGCCTAATCTAAATGTATATGTGTGTGAAGCTCCCTCCTCGAGACTTGAACCCCGGCTCTTGCCCCTCACACCCCACAAGCACTTATACTTGTGAACTGACCATCGTACCAAGGGTATGCGGTGGTTAAAGTTCCTTAACTTTTAATGCAAAGACTTTTAGCTATCTTCCTTTTAATATCTTTTTTCACTTTTTTTTTTAAGTTTTATATATAGATAGTTGGAGGTGGAGAAATTTAAACTCTTGTTGTCTCCATTTAAAATAGCAGGAGGCATCAATTAGTTGCATAAATGAAAAAAAAAAAAAAAAAAAAAAAAAAGAGGCTTGAATCAAACTTTTGTAACCATCTTGAGATCCATATCAATCTTAGGTATTTTCAATTTCGTACGCACCTTTGGACCAATAAGGATCCCATTGTGCTCAGCTGTCATAACAAAAGAAAAAAAAGTATGATCTTTTTAGTTGTTAATATGTGTGAGTTACATAAGAAAAATGGAATCATAGCTCCAAATGTTTGAGTTTGTACTAGAAAGATTAACTTGTGAATCTGTCAAGAAGCTTGCATTTTCAGTATTGGAATGATGTGAATAGGCAGCATAATTAGCAGTATAGTAGTTTAGCCCAAGAAAATCAAACGACCCATTTACTAGCTTGGAATGTTCTTTCGTGAATTTGGGTAATTGGTCGCCAACTAGAGATCGCATGCTATGTGGATAGTCACCATTGGTTAGGGGATCCATAAACCTGCCAGAAACCATGAAATTTTAATTCTTGGGGCATTTTATATTAAATCAGCAAAGGGTTTTTCTATTATGTGTAAATAACTAGCAAATGGTATAATAGATGTCCAAAACAAGGTCAAGCATATACTTACCATCCAAACATGAAAGCAATTGCTTTTAGCGCAGCATTACGGTTGTGCCTCGCGTTAGAGAATGGTACCATCCAGTGTAACACTAGGGTTATACCTATAACGCCTTCCTGTACTGCCTGCACATAACGAAAGCTTAAAGACACACTCTGACACTCGTGGCAATGTAACTATATTAACTTTTAACAAATTAATGCATAAGCTTTCAACAAAAAGTTAATCCACAAATCAAATCAAATCAAAAAAAAAAAAAAAAAGTTAATCCAAATCCACAAACTAACAGAAAAGAGAAATGCGTACTCAATTACTAACAATGAAAAACAAGTTTAACTTGCAAATTTATCAAATTTAATCTTCACTGCAAATAGTTTTTAAATGAAGTACCTCAAATTGTCTTGTTTGAACTTTGAAGTGAAGCGCAACCATGTTTTTTGAATAGAGTACGTGATAATAGGTTAAAAGTACAATTTTTTTTAGTTTTGGTAGGCATTATCACATCTATTTTGTGTTTATTTCCACACTTACACGTAAATATGAGAATTTGCAAGTTTTTCCTAAAATACACTCATTATGTGTATTTTTCTTTTGTAAGAGATTTAAACTAATGAGTTAAAGTATGCAAACGTGAAGCCAAGAGAATCCAAGGGTGAAGATCAATTGAAAAGTGGTTTTTGAAGAATTTAGTGAGTCAAAGATGTGTGGAAACATAAAAGGAAAGAGAGAAATCCATTTGAGACAAAGATGGAAAAAATCCTAGCATGGAAATATTCTGACCAATTTTGGTATTTTGGCCATATTGTTTTACTCCAATGTTAGATTGACTTGATTCTTGCGGCCATGGAAAGAGGACTTGAAGATCTAAAACTTTATAGTTTACCAAAACTTCAGAATCTGCCGTATTCAATGCCAAAATTGACCTGAAAGTTGACCCATTGTTGAAAAACGGGTATTGACATTTTATATATTTTTTCTTTTTGGGGAGTATGTGTTTTAAGGTTTTGAATGTTATAAATATTAAAGAGATACAATGGCCACCACGTTTCTAGCTGCTGGGAAACCTTATTTTTTATCAACTTTTGAGAGTTTTTATTTTCTATGGAAGCTTAAGAACCTAAACTAGGGTTAGGGGGAATCTCCAATGTTGTAAGGTGTCCACTATTCAATCCAAGCATGTTTTTTACATTTTGATTATTGAAATCAATTTTTCTCTTTTCATAATTATTTTACTAGATTGATATTTAATTTCTAATTTTTTCATAAGTCTATTCTTGAATTTTCTTGTTGTTAGAATAGGGTTTTATAATCTCTTTAACAAAATGTGATAATCTTGATAGATATTACTTTTACCATACTATTGCCTCTAGGGAATGCGATGTTCTTGAGTTTTTCTAGCAAAGTTATTATTTTCTAGACTAAATTTTTGGAACACTTGATAAATATAATCAACCAAAGAGATTTTTATTAAGAAGCTTATTTTTAAATCTTTCAATCGGATAATTTATGTGTTTACTTACCCGATTATGTATTAAATTGGATTGGTAGTGGATGCTTAACAATATTGGTGGACAAACCCTAACACCCTTATGATTTTAATTATTGAATTTTACCAAACTTTCTTTTTTCTAAGTTCCAATCATATTTTTCTATATATTATTGGTGCTTTTGACGTGTTCTTGTTTTTCTTTTCTAGGTGGAACAACAACCTTAGCTACACTACAATTTCAGTTACAAAATTGGACAACATCAGTACGATTTTCAACCCAAAAAAAAAAAAAAAAAAGTAGTAAAATAAACATAAAACAATTTGGTGCGTGGAACCTTATACTTTTGCTTGTACACTTTGACAACTAATGCATGAGCAAAAAGCTGGTTATGTGCCACCAAATATGGCTCTGTCCCAAAACCTCCATCGGTGCAATTTAATTGTTGCCAACTAGAACACCAACTTGGTGCTGCTCCCCCCAATACATAACCAACATAGCTTAAGCTCCATGGTTCATTAAGTGTGATCCAATGCTTGACACGATCTCCAAATTCCTTAAAACAAAGCTCAGCATAATCTCGAAAATCATAAAATTTCCAAACTATTTAATAACTAACATTACACTAATTAATTGTGCATTTGTATGTGAGCACGCCTTTTATAGCATGTAAATTCCACGTTTCTCATAGCAATCCTTTACCTTTAATATATTTTCAATTTCGTCATTCTATCTAATCTGTTCAACCTCACTATTAGTTTAAATATTTTTCATTTTTTTTTTTCAAAAGGATATCATTTAGGTGGACTTAGTGGATCAAATCGGACAGCAGGGTTATATTGGAAACAAAAAGAAGTCAAGGTTCTTCTCCAAAAAAATAAATAAAATAAATAAATAAATTTTAGGTTATTATTACGTTAATGTATCATATCATGATCTCACATAAAAAACTTTTAAAGATAAATTCTTAACAAATGATATCAAACTCAATAATTTTGTAAGACAGTAAGCTAGCAACCTCACAAATAGCTCCGCTGTTTTTTGTTTTGTTTGTTTCTTTGTTTGGTTTTTTTATTTTATAAATTCATGAAAATGGGTCCCCCCTTTAATTCCTTAGCTCCAAAATGGGTCATATATTTAAATTTTAAAAATCAAAATCAAGATGAAATTTGTGTAAATATACTAATTAGATCATGGTTTTCAGACCTAGACCATTTATAAAAACGTAAAAGAAAAGGGATCAAGATTTTTAAGGTCGGATCGTGATGATGTCATAATTAATTTAATAAAAGCAAAATAATATAACAAATTGGTAAAAACGAGTAATTTTAATTAAAAAGAGCAAGATATAGAGAAATAAATAATTTTCAAATACATTTTCACAACTTATATATAAAAAAATACAACACAAAAAAATAAAAAGTATAATTACACTTAATCCTCCAAATATAAAAATATTACTTAAAAAATAAAATGATTTTCATATTTCACATGTACAGCACCAGGCCCCCAGAGCCATTTGGGCCTCAGGCCCAAGTTGGACGGTATGTCCCACGAATCCTGACGCTCATGTCAGATAAACTGGGCTTAAGACCCACCAGGACCATGGAAGCAAAACCTGTAGTGTTATGTCAGGCCCAATGCCTATTGGGCCGGTCTTTGGAAAAGATACCTATCGCCTCGTTGCCGTGAAGTTGCCCGGCGCATCCATCTCCTATGCACGTGAGTGCTCAGGAAGGACCTATCCTGGATGCTCGGCTACTCTTTGGCAAGTCTCGCCGCCGAACATCATCCCTTCCTTGGAGTAGGAACCAATTCCAAATCCACTCACACTACATTCCCAACTAAACATCCACTTAGCGATAACAATATTTGACCTCCATTTCCACTAACCTTAAGAGTAATTATGGTTTTCCCACTGATTTTTAACTATAAATATATGAGGCCAAGGAAAGAAAGAGGTTGTTGAAGTTCTGAAAGGAGAGCCTCAAATCTAGATCAAGAGCTACAAAGAGTGAAGGGAAAGTAGTTCAGTGATTGTAGATACGTTGTTGGGTCTCTAAGTTAGAATCACCCATAGTAGGAAAACCAAATCCCACATTATAAATATATTGTGAGCCTGAGAGCGAGACTGGCCCATTAAGCTCGTTTGAGGCCCGCACATCACATATAACAATGTTAAATATATTAGTCACAATAAAATATTTATAATTTTAATTATATATCAAAAAATATATTCCATAATCAGACAATTAGATTTTTTTTTAATATATCTATGTTTTCCAAACTTAAGTTAAAATTAATATGTTTTCACTTTAGTGAATCTGAAGCTTTGTTGCCTTGGTGGTTAACGTTTGTGTCTCTGGTAGTTGTGCGCCCAGGTTCTATTCCTACTTTTTGAAACTTTAATATATATATTCAAATATTGAGCATGATCTGAACTATATTTGAACTGTGTCCAGTTCTAGAAACTGGACGGTTCACCTGCGGTTCATGGACTTTAGTGTAATTTAATATATTTTTTCAAATATTGAGCATGATCTGAACTATATTTGAACTGTGTCCAGTTCTAGAAACTGGACGGTTCACCTGCGGTTCATGGACTTTAGTGTAATTTAATATATTTTTTCAAATATTGAGCATGATCTGAACTATATTTGAACTGTGTCTGGTTCTAGAAATCGGACGGTTCACCGACAGTTCATGAACTTTAGTGTAATGTAAACAGGTCTCTAGGCCAATTCCCAGTTAAACCAGTCGGACCGGCCCAAGTCTGAAAACCATGATCAGAATTCAAATGTACAAAATGGTTGATCAAAAGTTAAATTAAGCACTTACACAATATGAGGACTCAAAAAACCACCATACTCATCTTCCAATGCCAGATGGACAAAATGGTCGATCAAAAGTTAAATTAACCTCTTACACAATATAAGGACTCAAAAAACCACCATACTCATCTTCCAATGCCTGGGGAAGATCCCAATGGTAAAGGGTCACAAAGGGTTGTATACCTGCATTCAATTGTAGCAAACAACAGTTAATTAATAGTGCTTGATAAGTTGAAGACATGTGATGGAATTTAAGAATCATTCATGACCTCTGGCTAGGAGCTTATTGATTAGTTTGTTGTAGTATTTGATTCCTTCCCTATTCACATCCCCATATAGTTTTCCTTCTTAAATTAGTCCCAAAAATGAGATTGTTAAGAACATAATATGGTCACAAAACAATAGCCATTTCATTCCAACCTAAGATGTGTACTTCATGGTACCCATTTTTATGTCCTTCACATTGGAGGAATTTGTCCTTTTATGGGATTATGAAAAGGATAATCTTACTTCGTAGTATTCGAGACCATGAGATTGAGAATTTGTATGCATCTAAGCCCATTTTTTTCATAATTCGAACATCTTCCTGCAATGTATATTCACAAAGCATATATAAATTGTTTGAAAATTTTGAAATGAGGATTTCTTATATTGTGATTATCTTGTATTTGGTTAGATATGCTCAATAATTAAAAAAAAGCAAGTGGCAAGCATAGATATATGCGTGTGTGAGTGTGTGTGTGTGTATATATAAAAACAATTGGAGAGAGGATGATAAAAACCCTGGTTCTCCTTATAAAGAAAACATAATTATGCAATTGTGCTACAAGACTTTTGGTAATTAGAAGCTAATTAACATGAGGTTTTCTTTCTAATTTTTATCATGAAAGTGGAACAACATAAATAAGTACCTTATAGTGATGATATTGATCGACAGCTACGTCTCCTTTGCTTCCATCCTTTATCTTACCTGCAATTTTATTATAAGGATTCATTTTTCTTTTACTATTTAAGAACTAGTATTAAAGCCTCACAACCATAACACATACAACCTGTTTCTAGTTTGTCTCCCTTTCCAAAGTAAGTTTTTGAATTTCTTTCCACAATAAGACAATGAGTTCCCATATATATATATATATATATATATATATATATATATATATATATATATATATTATTCTAATACACTCTGGTCTTTAAGGTAGTTGCACTTATATCCTCTAAACTGTCATTTTAGCCAATTTAATACATAAACTTTAGTACTATAACAAATAGACCGCTTTAACTTTTATTTGGGAAAGGATAATGGATAACCCCAAGGGTATTAGTTTAAAAAAGTATTTTTAACAAATTTTTATAGGAAAAGGAAAAAAAAAATTACATTTTTATTTTTATTTTATATATCCTATAAAAGTGGTATCCAAACTTTCCTAAAATGGTCATTAACAAATGCCCTAAGAGCCTTTTATTTTATGTGCTAAATTGGTTAAAATAAAAATTCAATAGGTGCAGTGCATTTTTACCTGTATATGAGAGAGAGAGAGAGGGTGTTATTTTCTTACCAACAACAATGTCCAATTTCATGCGTTTACTAATTATTCTATTCTAAATTCCACATTTACGACTCATGCACAACAATACGTATCTTGGCTTACTAATGTATCCACACCAAAAAAAAAAAAAAAAAAAAAAAAAAGAAGAAGAGAGAGTATTGATGGTCCCCACTTTTTCACACTAACAAATACTATTGATAACGACAAATTGAAACATTGGGTTTACGATGCATAATCAACTACTTTGACTAAACACGTGACAATAAGATCTTCCAATTTGAAAAGAATTATTTCTTGGTTAAAATTAAATATTTTATATCTAAAGGTGGCCAACCATCCATACATAATGGTTGGTCAATAGTTACAATATCAGACGCCTTTATTGTCCTAATTTTTCTATGGAAAGAAGGTATTTTTCCTTACTAATTTTGACATGTTCATAGTTTGGCCTTACTGAGCGTGTCATTTAACGTGGTTTTCTTTTTGTTATTTTTCAATATCGTAAGCCTTTAGACACAAAATTACACAAAAATTTTCAGAAGCTAGATGATGACCTGCATGACCTTCACAATACTAATTTGCCCCACAGGTTTTCACAATATACAGAAGCTCAGTCAAGAAAGAATGTATATTTTAGCCTCCCAGAGTTGGTCCCGTAGAAAAAGTCAAGGCCAGTGTAAAATTGGAAGAAGTTAAAATAATTTTATAATGCCACTACTCATATAGAGAATTCAGCAGCTATTTTGCTTGGTCCTAAAATACCAACTGCTTTGCTTGGTCATCTCAATTTTCAAGCCTTATATCAACACGCACAGTGTTTGCTTGTTTGGTTTTCTTTTTTTGGTTCATGAGATAGGAAAAATGATCTTCTTCATTTTAATTGGATCAATTTTGATAGTAATAAATAATTAATGAGTCCAATTCAAATACAGCTAAAAATATGCTACCATATATTACTCCCTTAATTCTCTCCAAAGTTATCAATGATTTAATTTGTTTATAAATCCCTACAGTTTAGGTGATTTGTTGTAGGAAAATGCTAAAGGTACAACAAGTGTTACCACATAAAGTTTACAAACAAATGTGATAACATATGTGATTGGTGGGTTTCAATCACCTAATAAATGAATGTTTGAAATATGTTTAGGTGATTGGTGACACAGAAGCTTGTTAGTTTCGTGTAGTAAAAGTTTTAGTATCCTTAACATTATTTTTGTTGCAATTGCAAATCCCTAAATTGTGTCTGTAATGTTTACTATACAATTTCACAAAAAAGTTGATGAGGTAAGTTGTTACTAGTTCTTATCTGGGTTCATTATATAATTTCACAACAAAGTTGATGACATAAGTTGTTACTTTTTTTTTTTTTTTTTTTTTTTTTGCTGAATAAAAAAAGGGATCTCCGGTGTGGGCTCATAATCTCCTTCTTTTGTATTCCTTTAAATTTAATAATAATGATTCATAATAAATTTTAAAAATCGAAGTGTATAGACTATCATGTTAGTGATGTTACTCAAAATTTTAAATGACACGACAGTTTATACATTGAGAGAGAGAGAGAGAGAGAGAGAGAGAGAGAGAGAGAGAGAGAGAGAGAGAGAGAGAGAGAGAGAGAGAGAGAGAGAGAGAGAGAGAGAGAGAGAGAGAGAGAGAGAGAGAGAGAGAGAGAGAGAGAGAGAGAGAGAGAGAGAGAGAGAGAGAGCTGGATATCTATGAGTGTA
The DNA here is from genome assembly GCA_028535165.1 of Quercus tomentella. NCBI lineage: Eukaryota > Viridiplantae > Streptophyta > Magnoliopsida > Fagales > Fagaceae > Quercus > Quercus tomentella. The sequence continues at coordinate 7,288,558 of JAPQVY010000133.1, forward strand.
AGTGTCCCATATACTTGGTCCCATATTATTATAACCAGCATCTAATAGCCATAGCAGTCTTCCAATTTGTTAGAGTTTTTTACTTTTTAGAGCCCGGTTACATGAATTAATCACCAATATTGTGCAAAATTAGAAGCAGCAAAAAAAATATCAAATAGCTAAAGTGTAGCATTTATTGTTCCTATGCTCGTATTAAGTCACATTAGCATAGCATTTCTGTCAATTTGGTTCGGTTTAAACTGTTTTAGAGAATGAACCGTTTGTAAGGAGTACTAAAAACAAATTTCAACCACAATTTAATTTATTTATAAACTATCTTGCCTTATATAATAATTGAATGTCAAATACATATTATGTTTCCTTGAAAAAAAAAAAAAAAAAAAAAACTTACAAAATTTAAAACACTTTTGAATATAAAGATGGATTAATTTAGAAAATCTAATATATAATATCAAGTAGTTAGTAATATATGATACGTGTATAATATGGTAAATGTACGTACGTCAATAATTTGGTATTATTCAAAAAAGTATGTACATTTTAAAAAGTCGGCAAAAAACAATGGAAATGGAGAAAGAACGTTATGTGCCTAGTACGCGTACAATACGTTTACTTTTTTTTTTTTTTTTAAAAGCGAAAACATTTGTCTTATATATTTTCTGATATAAATACAATAATCTGTGTGTTTCAGCCATATAGAAGGTTCTCAACAATTTAATTAATAAAGAAAATTATTTTTATAGTCATTAATAAAACAACAATAAAGATAATATTCATCCAAAAACTAATAATAAAAAATAAATGATCTTCACTTATTATATCACATATCAATCCTAATTTTTTAAAAGACTTACTATTCAATTCAAGGCCAAAGGGACAAACCTCGGGAAGTTCTGTCAAGGAGCCCTCATAGCAAATATGATAACACAACCACAAACCTAAGAAGATTGGAGTGCCCGAGGATCCCGAGGATATTGATATGACCCCGGAAGGGTTGAGGTCTAGTTCTGACGACCACCAAACACGCAACCAAGGAAAGGAAGGAAGGTTTGTCATTAAGCAAATAAAGAAAGAGTACAGATAAAGCATCCATCACCTTCGCATTCAATGCTCTACACCCACTTAGCTGGTCGCACTAATGGTGGAATGACCCCTGAACAGTGTCATCACAGCTTATAACCTAACAGAGAAATCTTCTAATAAGGCCCTGATGGGACAAGTATCAGAGGAAATAAGTCTTGGCCCTCCAAGTGGAAGGCCAAGATACAACCTAGATGACTATATAAAAGAAAGAGATCCCTACGAATAAGGGGATCAAGAATTGCAAGGAAGAGAAATAGAGAGAAAGAAAGAGTGAGAATGTTGTCATACAAGAACAAGTATAAACTTTCACCTCGAACTAAATCCGAGGAGCATTGTTAAATCAATCCTAGACTTGTATTATTTAGTTTTTCCTGACTTAGTGCCTGTTTGTTTCAACGTTTTCAACTCAAAAAGCCCGTTTTGAAGAAAGCTGAACCACAAAGCCCGTTTGGTTAGGTATAAAACGCAACGTTTTGAAAAAGTTGCGTTTTGGGTTTGTGAAGAGAACGCACAAAGTGAAAAAGGAGCTCTGAGGTGCATTTTGGAAAAAGTCCATGCGCGTTGTCATATATCCGTTGGACGATCTTGGACAATTACCAAATTACCCTTCAATAAATCATGCTCATGTCCTCAGTTCTCACGCCTGTTCCTCATTCCTCTCATCTCATCTCTCTGCTCTGCCCTTTGCCCTGATGCTCACTCATGCCTCTCATCTCTTCTCTCTGCTTTGCCCTCTCCGTGCTGCTATAAACACAACACCACCCAACTATCACCGGTCTACCACCACAAACCATTTCAATATTTGATAATCCAAACACAAAATCAAACCAAAAATAACTCAAAATCAACACAAAACAACTTAAAATCAACTCAAACCCCATTGGAAAACCCATCCCAAACCCAACTCAAAATCAACCCAAAACAAAATCAACTCAAAATCAAACCCAAAATCCATAGAAAATCAACTCAAAATTAAACCATTAACTGAAAACCCATAACCCAAACCCAAAATCAAAATCAAATACAAACCTAATGGTGACAGAGAATTAAGGGATCTGATAATTAAGGAGAGAGATGAGGGATTTCATTATGTTTCAATCATCTTCATCTTCTTCATCATCATCATCATCATCTTCTCTCTTCCTTGTAGCTTTCGAACTGTCAAAAAAAAAGAGATGTAGAGACTTCGAGGGATGAGAGAGGGGTTGAAGAGATGCAGAGACTTTGTGCCTATGTGGAACGTTCTGGAGTGTGAAGTGGTAGGGAAAAAGACGAAAGAAGGAAATAAAGAAAAAGAGTAAGGGCACGTGTGTGGAGGAAGTGGTAGGGAAAAAGAGGAAAGAAGGAAATAAAGAAAAAAAATTAAGGGTATGCGTGTGGAGGAGAAAAAAAAGAAGGAAATATGGATAAAAAAATAAAATAAAATAAGGGAAACATAAAATAAAGAATAAGAAATTAAAATTGAGAAATACTGTCACATTATTTTCACAATACTTTTACAATAAATCTTAAGTGGTAGATTATTATTAGTTAATATTGGTGAAAAAAATATAATTTGTTTAGAAAGAGAAAAAAATAATTGTAATAGTATGTTCAAATTAAAATCAGTATAAATTATCACAATACTTTCACAATAAATCTTAAGTGGTAGGTTATTATTAGCTAATATTGGTGAGAAAAAAATAATTTCACAATATTTATTTAAGTATGAAATAAACTCCCTTATATATACATTGTCCTTTTTGGTAATTTACCCCTCAAACTGCCACTTTTATAAGTGCTAGCTAAACACTCAGCTTTTTCAAAAAGCACTTTTTAACAGATTTTACCAAATACTCGGCTTTTTAAAAAATCAATTTTTCATTATGTACTTTTTGAGAACTCCACTTTTTCAAAAAGCTGAACCAAACTCACCCTAAGCACACATTCCAATATCACTTGATTGACTTGTTTAAAAGAGGGTAATTAAGGTTGATTGACATCCCATCTCTATAAGTAAATTATGTGAGGTTGAAATCTAGCTTAGTCAATTTTGACCTGCCACACATGCACACCCGTGCACGCGCGTGCACACACACCCATAAATATATATATATATATATATATATATATATATAATAGATTCAATATAATATAATATTAAATCATCCAGATATATTTAGGAGAAGAAAAAAAAATCATATCTAGGTTTGAGGAGAGATTAAAAAACAAAAGTAAAAGAAATAAAGAGAGTAAATTATAGATAGCACTTGTATAGTTGCGTTGCTAGTTGAAACTGGGAGGTACAAGAAAAATTGGTCCTGACTTCTAATAAGTATAGCAGGGTGGAAATTGGAAATAATCTTATAGTTTTTGGAGCATACGTTTTAAATTTTAGCTTTTTTTTACCGGTTTATCCTTATCATTAAAATAAATGATACATATTTATCTTATATATGCATTAAGATGTTTCACACCAATTGAATTGGTTTCTTGCTTTTTATATGCCGTGTATTTGTAGGCGAATATTACGGTTATCTGAATAAAATGGTAATTGTACTTTTTGTTTGAATTACTTTGAAAGAAACGTACGTACGCGTATTAACTAACTGAAATTATCAACCATACTTTGTTAAAAAATATTCACATTATTTTAATAAGAGTTTGAGACTAACATTTATAAATTAATCTCATCTATTATTTTTATTTTAAAATAAATTGATAAATTTTTCCTTGTATCATGCGGTTTGGGACTAATAATGTTAATTACTTCAAGTTTTTTATTTTATTTTATTATTAATTTTTTTTGTTGAGAAGAATGGTGACTCCTTAAGTGGGATAAATGTTGGGGTGAGATGTGAGAAGAGACAGGGGTTGGGCCTAAAGCTTCTCGACCTAGAAACATCGTAATTTCAACTATGCTCAACACACCAGTAAAGGAGTCTATTTGGGATCGAGTACTATCTGTAAAATGTGACCCATATATGTGATCCAAACCATAGCCAAGTACTGGCCAGTCCACTGGGTCTTCGACAACCATTAAGGCTGGGTGGCCTATTTTTGTGAAAGCAGGCAAGCAGCCAGATAAGATGATTCACAATGATTCTAAATTATGCTTATGCTTTTGGGACTCAAATTAGACTGCATTTGGAAACTACGTACATTGCTTCGCCCAAAGGAGAAACCAAACAATAGATGCTTTTATATATATAAAAGAAACATTCGAGTTTGTAAACAGTGACATTAATTTTATTTTATTTTAATTTATTGAATACAGATTACAGACATTATTTAAACATGGAGTATATCCATAGTATCTAATAGTTCAACATGATTATAGTCCTAAATTTGTCATCTTATGGCTTGAGGAATTTCTTAAACCAACGTGCAGACAGTTTCGGATATCTTTTCAACCCATTTTTATAGTCTACATAGTTGATGCCAAACCGAACGGAATAACCTGCACCCCATTCAAAGTTGTCCAATAATGACCATGCAAAATATCCCTTCACATTAACGCCATCCCTACATCAAAAAATAGATCAATTGGACTTTAGACATAACAACTTTCATAATTGTTAATACGACATATTGATATTATTAGTAATAATATAAAGTCATATTTGTATTAGATTCGAAAGAGAGAGGTCTTCTCAACTTACTTGATAGCCTTAAGAATATACTGAAAATGGCGATAGTAATAATCAATTCTATAGTTGTCTGCAAGGGCTTCCTTAAGCGACAATGTATCATTATTGAACTCAGAAATCCCTATATTATAGTGGCAGATTATTAGATTCAAATGGAAATCAAACTACCATTCTTCTCAAATTTTATATTTCCGGCTTGCACCATAACTTTATGTGACCATAATGGAAAAGTTCAAAAGAAAATTACCATTCTCGGTAATAAAAATTAGTGGATCATTGTACTTTGTCTTGGCGTATAATAGACTATCTCGAATTCCCCTGGGATAGACATGGAGCCAACTTGAAGCAGCCTGAAATGTCATTTTAAAGAAAAAATTTAAATTCAATAAGTATTCGATATAAAACTCTCTTTACACACTAATGAAATGATGCCACAATATTTCTTTTTCTTTTTCAAATGGGAGAATAGAGAATACCGCTCACAATAACAAATTAACAACTTAAAATCCAATTCATACGCACCTCTGGACCGATGGGGATCCCATTGCGCTCAGCTGCCACAATAAAAGAAAAAAGCATGGTCTTGTTAGTACGTATGAGTTACATAAGAAAATAGAAATCATAGATCCAAATGATTGAGTTCGTACAAGAAAGATTAGCTCGCAAATCTGTTAAGTAGCTTGGCTTTTCAGCTTTGGGTGCATCGGCTGCATAATTAGTAGTATAGTAGTTTAGCCCTAGAAAATCAAGTGACCCTTTTAATAGCTTGGATTGCTCTTTTGTGAATTTGGGTAATCGATCGCCAACTAGAGATCGCATGCTATGTGGATAGTCGCCATTTGTTAGGGGATCCATAAACCTGCCACAAGCCACGAAATTTTAAGTCTTTATTGAACCTACTATATTAAAAAAGCAAAGGATTTTTCTATTCTTTGTAAATAACTAGCAAATGGTGCAATAGATGTCCAAAACAAAGAGTTATGTAGTTTTAGTATACTTACCATCCAAACCTGAAATCATGGGCTCTTTGCGCAGCATCTTGGTCCTGCGTCGCGTTAGAGTATGGCACAACCCAGTCTCCAACTAGGGATATACCCATCAAGCCTTTCTGTGCTTGCTGCACATAGTGAAAGCTTACTTATTTAAAAAGACACATTCAAGTCAAGCTAGTGGAATTGCATTTTTATCAACTTTTGACAAATTAATTCATATGCTTTCAACAAAAAAGTTAATCCAATCCCACACAAATGGAAAAGATAAATGCTTACTCAATTACTAATCCTGAAAAACAAGTTTAACTTAGCAAATTTATCTAAGTTTATATTCACTGCAAATAGTATTAAATGAAGTACCTTAGATTGTCTTGTACCAAGTGCAATGCAACCATATTTATTGAATGGACTACAATTTTCAAGAAAAAAAAAAAGTAGTAAAATAAGCATAAAATAGTTTGGTATAGGGAACCTGATACTTTTTCCTGTACACTTCAACGGCAGATGCATGAGCAAGAAGTTGATTATGTGATACCAAATACGGTTCTGTTCCAGAATCTCCACCAGTGCAATTTTTCTTTTGCCAACTAGAACACCGACCTGGTGCTAAATCCCCCGTAACATAACCACCATTGGAGTAGCTCAATGGTTCATTTAGTGTGATCCAATGCTTGACACGATCACCAAATTCTTTATAGCAAAGCTCAGCATAATCCCGAAAATCATCCCTAAATATATACATGCAAAAGTCTCCAAACTATTAATAACTGACATTACACTAACTATGTTTGCATTTGTACGTTAGCACATCATTTATTGCAAGATTCAGTTATAGATCTAGAAGGCCTAACTATCCAAATAGGAAAAAACTCTTTTTTAATATTATTTAAATCCAATAGTCGGGGGAAAGGAGATTTAAACTTGAATATCTCTAATTTCTAATGGAAATACCAGTAGGTGTCAACTAATTGAGCTATAAAGCTCTTGACATTTGAGAATGGATAATAATAATAATAGAGCAAGATTTAGATACAGTACTCAGGTGCTATTCTTTAGGTTCTCCTCTTAAAATGCTAAGTGATTACTACAAATAATAATAATAATAATAATGATAATAATAATAATAATGCTAAGTGATTGCTACAAATAATGACTAAGTTACAAATTAATGAAACACTTTCTAACTTTACAGTTTTTCAATTCAACTTGTAAATTCCACGTTTCTCATTTCGATCCTTTATTTTTATTATGTTTTCAATGCAGTCATTCCATCAAAATTTGTCCAATCTCACTCTTTGTTTTAATATTTTCATTTTTCATAAAGATATCATTTTAGTGGAGCAAATTGGACAGAAGGGCTATACTGGGAACAGAAAGAAGTAAATAACTCTTTATAGGACTATATTAAAAACAAGAGGAAGTCAAGTGTCTTATTTGAAATTGTATGTTAATATTACGTTAATGTATCATATCATGATCTCACAAGAAAAAAAAAAAGATCAATTATAAATTCTTGACAAATTATATCAAACCCAATAATTCCGTAAGGCAGTGATCTAGCAACTTCACAAATAAGTCATTAACTAAAAATAATAATAATCACAATCATCCTGTTGGGTGCATGTGACACCTTCAGTTCCAGCACACCCTTGTCAAAGCTCATTTATGAGCTTGTTCCAAAAGTCTTCAAAGCAAGCCTTTTCATTTATTGAGAAGTGACCAAAGCATGGGAGGTCTGACTTCTCTTAATGAGAAGTGATGCAAAGCTTCCAAAGTCAGCATGCCATTCCTTGGGCAGTGACTTAGGCGTGTGGGACACGCTGAAGAAAAAGAAAAGAAAGAAGAGAAGGCCATTCGGCCTTGTGGGAAGCTGAGGCAGAAACAGACAGCTGAAACAGAGAGTTTCAGCCATTTTGTGTGAGTTCTAGAGTGAGCAAAAAGTGATATTCAGCCACTTGAGAGATGCAGTCCGTGTGAAGAGATAGAGAGAAACACAGTGAGAGTGTGAGAGAGTGAAAAAGAAAAATGAAACATTTTTCTTTGCTCAAGTTACACACAAGGAAGATAAATTGGTGGAGTTCTCATGAAGTTTTTGAGTGCTACAACCATGGAGAGTTGGAATATTCAAAGGAAGATAAACTTGATAGTTGTAATATCTATTTCATAGTAGATATTTTTCGGAGCTATCCCGTGGTTTTTCCCTCTACACTAAACGGTTTTCCACGTAAGATTTGGTGTTCTTGTGTGGTTGTATTTATGTGATGTTTGTTGGAATTTTTTTTGTTTCCGTAATATTACTATTGCTTGGTAGTCATTAATTTTAATTCACACATAAACACAGAAGGGATTAGGATTTTTCCCCAACACATCCCCCCCCCCCCCCCGCCCCCCCCCCCCCCCTGGCGATTCCTTATCTTCAAAATGGGCCATCAATTTAAATTTTACACATCATAATCACTATAAAACTTATGAAAAGTATAATAATTAAAATTTAAATGAGTAAAATGGTCGATCATATTGTAAATTAACCACTTACACAATATGAGTACTCAAAAAACCACCATACTCATCTTCCAATGCTTGGGGAAGATCCCAGTGGAAGAGGGTCACAAAGGGGAGTATACCTGCATTCAATCATTGCAAACAACTGTGAATTGATAGTGCATGCATGATAAGTTGATGACATATGATGGAATTTAAGAATCATTCATGACCTCTGTCTAGGAGCTTATTGATGAGTTTGTTGTAGTATTTGATTCCTTCCCTATTCACACCTCCAGATAGTTTTCCTTCTGAAATTAGTCCCAAAAATGAGATTGTTAGGAACATAATATAGTCACAAAACAATAGCTATTTTATTCCAGCTTAAGATGTGTACTTGATGTACCCATTTTATGTTATTGTCATTAGATGGATCTAACCTTTTATGGGATTATGAAAAGGATAATCTTACTTGGCAGTACTCGAGACCATGAGATTGAGAATCTATATGCATCTAAGCCCATCCTTTTCATAATCCGAACATCTCCCTGCAATGTATAATCAAATAAAAGCATATTGTTTGAAAATTTTGAAATGAGGATTTCTTATATTTTGATTACCTTGTATTTGGTTGGATATGCTGAATAATTAGGGAAAAAAAAAGCATGTGGAAAACATCATTTTTTTATAAGTACATGTAGCAAACATAATTGGAACCTAAAAATGCTTTTTAAAAAAAGTCAAAACACAAAAGTTAATTAGCAGCACACGCTCGCGTATACACACACACATATATAACTAGTGGATAGACGATGGCAAGGAGGAATTGCCCCCCAATGACTCTGAGTTATTCTTAGATACTTCTAGAGTATGGTGAACGATGCTTTTCTAGTTTGCCCCCACTGTAAGAGAAAAACAAAAAGTTGTCCCTAAAATAGCTCGGAGTTTTGATACCCAAAAAAGGAAAAGCATTTAATAGTGGGTCCCACCATGAATTTAATTAGTGAGATCCACCATTCATATGAGAGGAAGGAGTATATATTTATGGTACTTCGGAAGTACACAATAATTTCCCCCCAAAAAAGAGGAAAAGGTTACACAACATTAAGCATTTCAATTCACGGCATTACGAATGTTTATCCCACATTTTTTTCTTTTTTATTTATGTATATTCAATCAGTGGTGGGTCCTATATTTTATACAAAATAAATAGTAATAATAATAAAAAACTTACTAATGTCCACTATTTTTTTTCTTATTCATCTCTTGATATTTCAATTTCAAACTTTGGGTCTGGGTTTCTGCCATGAACCCGAATTTAAATACTTTAAATATAGAGAACAAAATGGTTGAATTCTATATATATATATATATATATATATATATATATATATATATATATATATATATATTAAAGCAATCAGGGCAAAAGACATGTATATAACTTTAAAGGTATAATGCTATACTCTCAACACTTTTACATTAATTTATTTTCTCAATTTATTTTAAGAAATTCAATTAGATATCTAAACTTTATGTATTTAGATTAATATATTTCTTTGATTGTTAGTAACTATAAATTGATTTTTTTTTTTTGTTTTAATATGAAATATATATTTGTAGTTAATTGAAATTACAGAGAATCCCGAGCATAATAATGACTTTGAATCAAATTCTAAACAAGATCATATATAATTGGTTTATCTTTTTAAAGAAAAATATTTTCTTTAAATTTTGCTCCCTTAAATTGAAATCTTGGCTCCATCAGTGGCAATTCTAAGAATTTCTTTTAGGATAAACCTAAATTATACAAAATCTAATATAAAGAGAACTTCATATGTTAACCAGAAAAACATACACAAATACATAAAGTCTTACAATTTCCTTCTACAATTTTATTTTAAAATTGTTGCATACTAGTATCATTATCAATGCTGTAAGCTACACGTCTTTCAAAATTTTTGTTTGTAAGGGCCTAATATATTGTTAAGGGGAACAAAGTTTAAAAACAAAATTTGACTACAAATTTAGTTGTAACCTAAGGTTACAATTCTCACTAAACAAATTAAAATGACTATATATTTTTAAAATCTAACTGTTAAATTGCATGTTATTTATGTTTTTAAAACACATGTCAAATTTCATGTTAATCGAATGTTATTTACTATTCAATCCATAAACTTATTTTTTTATGTATAATTTTAGACTACCAAAAATCGAATTTAAGTATTTGATTGATGAAAACTATTGATCTTTGATCTTATTGAAATTTTGCAAGCATGGAAGATATAAGAAAAAAATGTAATCTAATTGTAGATTTGTCAAAATTCACATCCATTAAAAAAATATTTTAAGTGAAGTTGCAGCCTTAGTCTACAACCAAGCTTATTGCCAAATTTTGTCCAAAGTTTAACTATATTGGGCCTAAAAAAAATTTAGGGTGGTTACAAAATTTTTTAAAAGGTAAAAAAGTCATAAATTTTAAAAATTTATATATAGTAATTACATTTTTCCTAAGTTAGGGTGGTTCTGTGAACACCCTAACTTCAATGTGGAGCCGCCTATGGGCTCCATGACGAGAACCCCGGTTATTCTTATAAAGAAAACAAAACTATGCAATTATGCTGCAAGACTTGGTAATTATGAGCTAATTGATATGAGTATTTTTCTTTCTAATTTTTATTATGAACACGGATCAAAATATATACCTTGTAGCGATGATATTGATCGACAGCTACGTCTCCATTGCTTCCATTCACTATCCTTTCTGCAATTTCATTGAAAGGATTTTTTTTCCTTTTACTATTTAAGAACTTGTAATTAGAGGCATAAGAAAATTTGAACTAGTATTTAAGACAACCATAACATATATACAACTTATTTCTAATTTGGAATTTGTTACGGAAGAAAGGAACAGGAAGAAAAATGAAGAAAAATAAATACCAAAGACAACCATTACATTATTGTTGTTGACTTCTTGTTCTTTCTTTCTTTCTTTTTTTTTCTTGAGAATTTTTGTTTGTTCTTTTTAAATATCAATTGGGGATAAGTATTCTCAAACTCCATCATAGATCTTGTTAAAACCAAATAAATGGTGTAGAATCTGTAGATAACGTTAGGTCATTAATATTTAAATAAACACTAGTATCAAATCTTTACCATACAATTTCATAACAAAGCCAAGGATGCAAGTTGTTACTACTTTTCATTTGGTTTCACCAATTATATTACTTTATTACTTAACATCATTTTAAGAGAAATGTTATGTCTATAACATTTTCACAACAAATCCTAAAGTGGTAGATTGTTATTGATTATTATAGGTGGACAAAAAAGTAATATAAATTGTGGATTCAAATTAGAAGTAATAACAACTTAGTACCTATGACTTGTTGTGAAAGTATTATGAACATAGCATTTCTTTATTTTAAATAACAAAAACAGCTAATTTTATATTCCTTTAAATTTAATAATAATGATTCATAATAAATTTTATAAATCTAAAAGTATATTGACTATCATATTACTCAAAATTTTAAATAACATGACATTTGGTACATTGTTGGAGAGAGAGAAAGAGACCTGGATGTTCATGAGTGTAAGTGTCCCATATATTTGGTCCTTTACCATCTTCATATGCTGCACCTTCATACTGGAAATTTGAAAGAACACGAATTTGCAAATAATAATATTGATCTTATGTTTGACATCTCGGGACATTTGCTGTAAAAACTATAATACAAATTAACATAGAGGAAATTGTGACTTTGTTACCTGATAAGCCGCTGCTGCTGTCCCAAAAATAAAACCTTCGGGAAAACTGGTCCGGTTGAGTGAAGCAGTATCATAAGCACTGTCATGGCTTGAAGAAACAGCAATGATATTAGTCAATAAGCCAAGAAGAACTAGGAGGCCCAAGACTGGATAGCCTTGTGATGCCATAATCGATTTTGGATTTTGTGTGTGTGTAGAGCTAGGTATTATCTGCTGGTTTTTTTATTTATTTATAAAGGAGCATTACATATCTTATCTATTTAGAAAAGATAAAAATAGAGATGAAATGAAAAAAAAAAAAAATGGAAAAGGACAGGCAATATTAGTCAACATAGCTGTCCTTCAACTGATTGCTTGACATTGTACATTGGACTATAGCTATCCTCCAAAATACAATGTCACTTTGATTAGCTTTAGAAAATCTCTGATTGGAATGATTAATTATTCTGTAAAAGGATTTTTATTTATTTATTTATATATATACAGTAAAAACAGAGGAAACTGTGATTATCTTCTCTAATTGGTAATCCTAACAAACTTAACAGCCTGGAACCATGGGTATTAGAATAAATCTAAAACTGTTGGGGAAAAAATCCTAAATCCCCTCAATATTTATGTGTGAATTAAAATTAACGACTGCCAAGCATTAGCAATATTATGGAAACAAAAAAAAAAAAAAATCCAGCAAGCACCACGTAAACACTACTACAAGAGATCACCAAATCTTACATGGAAAATCTTCCGGCATAAAGGGAAAAACCACGGGACAGCTTCAAAAAATATCCACAATGAAATAGAGATTACAACTATCAAGTTTACGCTAGACTTAAGTTCACAATAAATTGGATATACAACAGATTAAATCTCAAGGAGCATATACAATCTCACCACAAAGTCAATAGCAAAATCTTCCTTTGAATGCTCTTACTCTCCATAGTTATAGCACTCAAAAATTCCATAAGAACTTCACCAATTTATCTTCCTTGTGTGTAACTAGAGGAAAGAAAAATGTCTCATTTTTCTTTTTCACCCTTTCACACTCTCACTGTGTATTTCTCTATTTCTTCGGATTGCACATCTCAAGCTGAAGCTCTCTCTTTCTCTGTGTTTCTTGCTCATTCTGGAACTCACACAAAGTAGCCAAAATGGCTATCCGTTTTGTTTCAACTTCCCACAAGGCCGAATAGCCTTTCTTTTCTTTTTGGCTTCTTGTTCTTTTTCTTCAGCGTGTCCAACACGCTTTGCTTCACTTCTCACTAAGGGAAGTCAGACTTCTCACGAAGACAAGAGTGACATGCTCATTAAATGAGCTCTTGACAAGGCATGTGGGCTGGACCCACACGGTGCTTTGCACCCAACAAAAACTACTAACAATTTAAGTAAGAAAAAGACCAAACGGCTTTCATTTAACCATTATCTTCTTTCTTTGTTAATCTTTGACAAACATAGCTTTTTTCTCTCTTGAAAAAACATTTGACAGCAAATTTAAACATAGCTTTGTTCATTATTTAACTCATCTATTTCAAGATTGCTATTTCCAACCTATTTCTGGAATCGCCTCTGGATCTCAATCACTTATATAAATTCAAAAAACATTTGACAGCAAATTTAAACTGAAATCCTAGCTAATTCAATAGTTAAAATAACCCAAATTTGTAGACATTAAAATAAAATAAAAAAAATGGAAGCAGAGTTCAATATAGAGAGACTCATATGGAAGTGGAACTGTTGACCTTGCAGAGAGTAAGAGGCAGGCAAACTCGACAGACACTCAACAAAGAAAAATAGGTTGTATATTTCATCAATGCTGAATTCGATGTCACTCTAATATGGTGTGTAAAGTTGTGATTTACAACTATGTTTTATGTTGGCTTTATTCCATGATAAAAAGTGTTGTAATTGCTTTAATTTTATTCCTTGTATTTTGTGAGATTTTATTGTATTGGATTTAGTATTAAGTTTGCGAAGAATCGAGCATGTATTGGATGAACAAGTGGATTTCGCAAGTGTCTCACTAGAAGCTAACTCGCGAAAGAGCCATGTGAAAAGCACATGCTGAAAGCTGAAGAGTCATGCCAAGCTGTCAGTTTCGCAAGTGTCTCGCGAGTAAGGCCTTCCCACGAGATACCCGCGAAACTCTCTGCTTAGAAGATTTTTAAGTGTAACTTTTTTACCTTTCACCCATACTATATATACCCTCATTACCCACAAAAGTATGAGAGGTCATTCAAAGAGAAAAACCTTAGATAGGTTTTCTACAACACACACACCCATCTTTTAGAGAGAGAATTACTCATCCTTAGTGAGAAATCAATCTAATCTCTTCTCCTTCCTTCTCCCATTGTCATACCTTGAGAGGAGATTTGTAACCAAACACAACCCATACCTTTTCAGCATGTAGAGAGTGTTTTGGAGCTTGGGAAGTTTTGGGGATTTGCCAAAAGAAGCCAATGAGGCTTGGTGGATGCAATCGGGCGTATTGCGGGATTCAGAAAGCTAGAGAAGACATGACTCCAAGAAGTCTGTTGATAGCAAAATCTTGGAGGGCTCAAGTACATTGGGTAGATTAGGCTTAGAGGGTCTTTTGTTACTCGTATACTTCAACTTTATTCTTTAGTGGATCGATTTCGACTTGCAGGGTCGCGGAGAGGTTTTTTGCCGAGTTTTTCAGTTTCCTCTTCGATAACACGTCATGGTGTTATCTTGTGTTTGCATCTCTCTTCCCTTACTCTTGTACTTTACTTTTATTCTTTGTTGTTCATGTTTATGCACTAGAGTAGTATCAGTTCATTGCGCACATTTAATCTTGTTCCGCACTTTGATTAAGTAAGAGTAAAAGCAATCTAGCCGTAATTTTTAATTGGGGGTCTAAACAAGCTCTTGTGTTTTAACACAAATCCGAGCTTTCATGGTGCATAGAAGAGGATCATGTGATAGGATTAAAGACTGGGGGAGATAGACTATCATTGAAGGAGCGTTTGTAATGGTGATGGTGGCCAGGTATAGGAGAAGAAGACCTAATTATCCTTTAAAGATTACTTCAACGCTCAATGTTGCCAACTTGCCATATTGAAAACCAATATTGTAAACAACCAGGTTCTTGTTTTGGAGGAGATGAAGAATTTTAAATTATAATCATTTTAAGATTTTTAATCCCCTTAAAAATTATAAGAGAAGCAAGTCATGATGATTTTTACTTTATCACAGAAAACTTTAGATTAGGACAAACACATAACGAGTATTAGAATCCATAAAATGATCCAAAATTTGCATGATTATGTTGAATCCAATTGCTACAAATCACTCAAATTTTGTATGATTATCTATTGTTTCAATCTAAAAAATTTCTGCAACTTTATAGGCTCAATTGAGTTGGAGTCAAGGAAACTTAAACTTCACTTCTGAGGCTCAATCGGTTGAGGAATTGAGGCTAGAGTCGATCCCATAGAAACTCTATTTTTCTTGAGCTGTTTTGCAATCTTTGGGTCTTCAACTAGATCTTAAATTGCCACTTTAAGACACATGAGAACTCATGATTAGATTCATAATTTGACACATTTGTGAATAGCAAAGAAGTTCACTAATACTCCAGTCCAAGAAAGTTATTGGAGCTGTAGTTGGATAACTCAATAAGTTTTACCATAGTTAGGTACTTCAGGATTGGGTATATTCCTTACATTTGTAACCTCAATCTTTCTTAGTAGATTCTTAAAGTTGATGGTTGCCATAAACCACTCATGGGGTTTTTTGCTTTAGGGTTTTACTCATTATGACCATATCTTTGTGTCTTGAAATTTACTTTTCCATTGCATGAAATTGAGTTTGGTGATATGATTGTGCCTAATACAATATAATTGCATAGTTTAACTAATTTAATCAACATAGATAATTGATTAAAATTAATTGGGGTCAACACTTTCAACCCAACAGTTAGTATCATAACTTTATGTGACCATAATTGGATTGTTCAAAAGTGAAAGTTCAAATAGTGTGTAAAACACTAATGAATGTTTAGACCCCCAATTTCAAATTTATCCAACACAAGCTTATACCTAAACAATAGATGTGCGGAATAATAGGTACAAGCAAAAACCCAAACAAATAAATAACTCTACACCATAATTAATCACAACATAGCAGCAATTAAAGTTAGAGAGTAAGGGTTAGAGCGATGCAAACACAAGGATAACATCGGCACATGTTATCAAAGAAGAAACCAAAGAACTCGATGAAAAACCTCTCCGCCGCCCTCTAAGCGGTAAAATGATCTACTAAAGAATAAAGTTGGGATACGCGAATAGAAATAAACTCTCCAAGCCTAATCTACCCAATGCACCTAAGCCCTCCAAACTTCTTGCTCCAACAAGGTTAAGTCTAACTGTGTCTTCTTTAGTTTTCCGGATCACGCAATAAGCTCATTGCATCAACCAAGTAAATTAGTCATTTCTGAACTGCTTCCCAAGTACCAAAATACCTCCTCACTGATATGGGTGTAGTGAGATAAGGATTTGGCTAATAAACCTCTCAAGGGTATGTCAATGGAGAGGGTGAGAGTAGAGGAATTTGGAAAATCAAATGTCTAAGATTGTGGATGAGTCAATCTTGGTTTTCTCTAGGGTTTCTTTTTCAAAATTCTCTTTGGAAGCTCTACACATTTTGTGGGTATAAGGGTATTTATAGTAGTATACGTGAGGAATGTGAAATGTCATTTTTCTGCAAAACATGGCATTCTGGTGACTCACTCTCGTGACTGAAATGAGTCGCGAGTTAATTGTCAAGCCAGACTGTACTTTTTATCCTGTAGTGCTCCAGCTGTCGTGATCCTTCAGCTTCCTGCATGCTTCACACGTGTGGCATTTTGGCAAGTTGTCAGTCGCGAGAAACCTCCAAATGCACACACACTTAAATTTCTTCACACTCTCTCACACACAACCCTTATATAATTCTCACCTAAATACAGGGTATCTAATTGCTAAAATACAAGCAATTAGAGGGTTATGGTACTTTTTCTTTGTGTATAATAGAAGGTCTCATATTCCTCTCTTTTTTTTTTTCAACAAAAAAAAAGACAAAGCCAATCTGAAGCCTCCTGAAAATGTCATTTTCAAGAAAAAGGGAATTTGTTATAAGAATATCAAAGAAATGTTCCAAAAAAACTTAATTACAATTTGTGAAGTGCCACTACTATTTTTGTTAGCCAACATCTAATGAGAGAAAAGAGAATAATGCTTTCCAATAGTTCAAATATATTTTCTAGCCAACATCTAATTAGAGAAAAGAGAACGATGCTCTCCAATAGTACATGTGTTTTTTTTTTTCCTTAGGGTGAAATTTATCTGTTTTAGATTCGAAATAACTTTCAATAAATGTCTCTTATACATGAAACCAAATGCAAAGTAGACCAGCCAAGCGCTTTACGAATTTTTAATAACCATGTCAACGACATATATAATAATAATAGTAATAATAATAATTTATATCTATATAATATCTAATAGCTAAAGTGTAGCATTGCCATTTATTATTACTACGTACACTCTTATTGAGTTATTTCAACGTAATATTTTGGTCTACTTCAGTGCAATTTAAACAATTAACGAATCTTTTGTAAGGAGTACTGGAAACAAATTTCAACCAAAACTTTATATTATCTACAAAATACCCTCGCTTTATTTAATAATTAAATATAAATTGCATTATGTTTTCTTTAAAGAAAAAAAATTACAGAATTTAAAACATTCTCAAATAATAAATATAGATAGCTTAATTTAGAAAATTTAATATATTGTATTAGCAATACTTTGGTAGAAAAATATTTCCATTATTTTAATATAATAGGGATTCGAAACTATCACTTATAAATATGAGAGGGATTGGGCCTAAAGCTTCTCAACCTACAAACATTGTAATGTCAACTAAGCTCAATTGATTGATCTCTAAAAAAAAAAAACTAAGCTCAATTGATGTATTCACCACTAAAGGATTCTATTTGGGATCGAGTGCCATCTGCAAAATATGACCCATGTGATCCAAACCATAACAAAGTACTGGCTGTTGTAGGAAAGCGCCTCCGGATAGCACTCCCACTTCAATATTGATTGTGAAAATATTATGACTATAGAAATATCTCCAAGAAATAAATAATAGGAACGAAGCAAACCCAAACACTGAAAATAAACACACAAACAAAGAACACCAAGGATTTACGTGGTTCGGCTTTTGGCCTACATCCACAGGCAACGACGAAGAAATTCCACTAATCAAATATGGAGATATACAAGTTTGTGTATCAATATTCTCACACACACCCAATCCCCAATACACCCAATAGCTCTCTCACAAATACAAGGAATAGAGAAAACCTTGCACCCTATGCTAAACTAGAGAACTCTCACAAAATCATAAAGCAGCCAAAAGAAAACTCTCTATTGCACTCTCTATTTTCTTTTTGCTTCTCTTTAATTGCCGCAATACCTATGTCCTATTTATACAAAGGTAGGTCGGCTAGGTGATCATAGTTTTACACGTGACTTGCTATGAATCCTAGTCTATTACAATTAGGAAATATAGATGCACTTGAAATAGGAAATAGAATCCTACTTGAAATAGAATTCATGTCTTGCAAGCCACTCCAAAACTAACATGGATTAGGATCAGATCAAGCCACCGACATCACACTGGCCAGGTACTAGGTCTTCTTTGTAGTTAGACAACTATTAAGGCTGGGCGGCCTATTTTTATTGAAGCAGCCAGATGAATGATTCACAAAGATTCTAAATTATACTTTTGGGCCTAAAATTAGACTGCATTCGGTAACTACATGGATTCGCCCAAGGGAGAAATCAAACATTTTATATATATATATATAAAGGAAGCATTCCAGTTTGTAATAGTGGCGTTAATTTAATTTTATTTAATTTATTGAAGACATATTAATTGCATACAGTATTTAGAATATAGAAGAAATGATCTTCAAGTCTATCTTTTGAGATGGCATGTTGCTACCATATAGTTCAACATGAGCATAGTCATAAATTTGTCGTCTTATTTCTTGAGGAATTTTTTAAACCAACGTGCAGACAACTTCGGATATCTTTTCAAATCATGTTCATAGTCTACATAGACAATGCCAAACCGAACGGTGAAAGCTGCACCCCATTCAAAGTTGTCCAAAAATGACCATGCAAAATATCCCTGTACGTTAACACCATCCCTACATCGAAAAATGGATCAATTGCACTTTAAACACAACAATTTTCATAATTGTTAATACGACATATTGATATTAGTAGTAATAAAGTCATATTAGTATTAGATTTGAAAGAGAGAGGTCTTCTCTACTTACTTGATAGACCTAAGCAGATACTGAAAATGTTGATAGTGATAATCAATTCTATAGCTGTCATCTAGGGCTTCCTTAAGCGGCAATGAAGCATTATTGAACTCATTAGTTCCTATAATATAGAGGCAGATGTTTAGATTCAAATGTAAATCAAACTATCATTCCTTTCAAATTTTATATCTCTGTGGCTAGCATCATGACTTTATGCGACCATAAGTGAAAAGTTCAAAAGAAAATTACCATTCTCGGTAATAAAAATTAGTGGGTTATGGTACTTTTTCTTTATGTATAATAGAATGTCTCGAAGTCCTCTTGGATAGACATAGATCCAATCTGAAGCAGCCTGAAATGTCATTACAATGAAAGAGTTTAAATTCAATAAAGATTCTGTATAAAACTCTCTCTTTATACCCTCTAATGTAATGATGCTATATCATTTTTTTTCTTTTTCAAATGGGAGAACAGGGAATACCACGCACAATAACAAATTAACAACTTAAAATCCTATTCATCTTGATTGTTCAGTTTTTAGATTAAAATAAAAAAGACAAGAAAGAATCAGGTAAAACCCCAACGCCATAGATAGAAGCCATCAGAGAACTGAGAGATTCCCAAAAGCTCCAGAGTTATCATGAATTAATGTCTTTTCAGATCAGAAAAAAAAAAAAAAAAAAAAACAAAAAAAAAAAAAAAAAAACAAAAAAACAAAAAAACAAAAAAACAAAAAATGAAAAGGCTTTTCATATTTCATTGCATTTTACTGTGTCTATTTTTAGCACTAATGAAAAGACGTTAATTTATGTAAATATCAAAATCTAGAGCTTTAGAGAATTTCTGGCGGCTTATCCTACTAGTTGGTGTTCCGGTTTAGTTCTCCAATTATATTTCTACAGCATTGGGTTGTTTCTGGTTTTTCCTTTTTTTTTTTGTTTATTATTATTATTTTTTTCTGGGTTGTAATTTGTAAGTGTTTGTGGTATATATTTCAAATTCTTCCATTTTTTTAAAAAAATAAAATTTGATGTGCCATTATTTTATTAGAGGGTGTAAAAGGAGGTTTTAAACCAAATCCTTATTGATTTTTTTTTTTTTTTTTGAGAAAGAAATCCTTATTGAATTTAAACACTTAAAGAAAATGAAGTTTGTTATAAGAATATCCAACAAGGGTTCCAAAAATATATATACTACAATTTATGAAGTGTTATAACTTACAAGTATAATTTTTTGAATTATTTAGAGTATGATTTCTTGTTACTTTTATAATTTTTGGACTTCCTTAGAATTTGATTTCACGTCTTTGTCATCAAATTGTTTATGGACTTTTCTAATCAAACTGAAATCAATATAAGATAATTTCCTATTAATGATCTATTTTATAAATGTTTTTATTTGGAAACAATTTCTAAGTTGGATTACCAAGTTCCTTCTCTCTTGGTTCTCAAAAAAAAAAAGTTCCTTCTCTCTCTTTTATTTATTTATTTTTTTCCTTCTTTTTAATTCAAATACTTTTAACTATCTTAAGATCTATATCAATCTTATGTATGTTCAATTTCATACATACCCTTGGACCGATGGGGATCCCATTGCGAAAAGCTGCCACAACAAAAGAAAAAAGTAAGGTCTTGTTAGTACTTATGAGTTAAATAAGAAAATCAAAATCACGGCTCCAAATGTTTGAGTTCATACGAGAAGTATCAGCATGAGAATCTGTCAAGTAACTACTTGCGTTTCCAGGATTGCGGCGATGTGAATTGGAAGCATATTTAGAACTATAGTAGTTTAGCCCCAGAAAATCCAATGACCCTTTTACTAGCTCGGATTGTTCTTTCGTGAATTTGGGTAACCGGTCACCAACAAGAGCTCGCATACTATGTGGATAGTCACCAGTGCTTAGGGGATCCATAAACCTGTCACAAACAACGAAAATTTAAGTCTGTTTTTCTATTCTTTGTAAATAACTAGCAAATTGTGCAATAGATGTCCAAAAGAAAGAGTCATGTAGTTTTAGTATACTTACCATCCTAACTTGAAATCAAGGGATCTTTGCGCAGCTTCACGGTCGTGCGTTGAGTTAGAGAATGGTACATACCAGTTTGAATTTAGGGATATACCCATAATGCCTTTTTGTACTCTCTGCACATAGCGAAAAACAAGTTCAACTTGCAAATTTATCTAAGTTTATCTTCACTGCAAATTTTAAATGAAGTACCGTATATTGTCTTCTATCAAGTGCAAGGCAACCTCTGAATCAGAGTCTCAAAAAAAACTATTGAATGGAGTACAATTTTCAAGCAAAAAAAGGTAGTAAAATAAGCATAAAACAATTTGGTGCATCGAACCTGATACTTTTTTCTGTACACTTCAACAGCGGATGCATGAGCAAGAATCTCATGATGTGCCGCCAAATACGGCTCTGTCCCAGAATCTCCAGCGGTACAATTTAACTTTTGCCAACTAGAACACCGAGCCGGTGCTATAAGCCCATCAGCATAACCACCAGAGGCTTGGCTCAATGGTTCATTTAGTGTGATCCAATGCTTGACACGATCACCAAATTCTTTAAAGCAAAGCTCAGCATAATCCCGAAAATCATCCCTAAACATATACATGCAAAACTTTCCCAACTTTTAATAATTGACATTACAGTAATTAATTTTTCATTTGTACGTAGCACGTTATTTATAGCAAGATTCAGTTATAGATCTAGAAGGCCTATCTATCCAAATAGCAAAAAGCTCTTTAATTTTTTTTTTTTTTATTCAATGGCTGCGGAAAGGGAGATTTGAATCTAAATGTCTCCAATCTTTAATGAAAATACTAGGAGGTGTCAGCCAGTTGATCCATAAAGGTCATGACAGCAAAAAGCTTTTATATAGATTAAAATTTTTCTTTGTTGGTGTAATACATTTGTGAATGGATAATAATAATAATACTAAGTGATTGATATATATAGTGATTATCTTAGAAATTAACGGAACACTTTCTAACTTTTACTAATTTTCAATTCAATCTTGTAAATTTCATGTTTCTCATTTCAATTTTCAATCGTTCATCTTTAATATACTTTCAATTTAGTCATTCAATCTAATTTTGTCCAATCTTCATTTTCCAAAAAGATATCATTTTAGTGGAGCAAATTCGACAGAAGGGTTATATACTTATATTGGGAACAAAAAGAAGTCAAATAACTCATTATTGGACTATATTAAAGACAAGAGGCAGTGAAACGTCTTATTGAAATTGTAGGTTAATATTACCTTAATGTATTACATCATGATCTTACATTAAAAAAAATCATTGATAAATTCTTAACAAATGATATCAAACCAAATAATTCTGTAAGGCAACGAGTTAGCAACTTCACAAATAAGTCATTAATTAAAAATAATAATAATCAAAATGGCCCCCCTTTGATTCCTTATCTTCAAAATGAGTCATCAGTTTAAATTTTAAACATCATAATCACAATGAAATTTGTGAAAGTATACTAATTAGAATTTAGATGAATAAAATGGTCAATCATGATGTAAATTAACCACTTACACAAAATGAGGACTCAAAAAACCACCATACTCATCTTCCAATGCCTGGGGAAGATCCCAGTGGTAGAGGGTCACAAAGGGTTGTATGCCTGCATTCAATTGTAGCAAACAACAGTGAATTAATAGTGCATGATAAGTTGATGACAAGTGATGGAATTTAAGAATTATTCATGACCATTGGCTAGGAGCTTGTTGATTAGATTGTTGTAGTATTTGATTCCTGCCCTATTCACACCTCCAGACAGTTTTCCTTCTGAAATTAATTCCAAAAATGAGATTATTAGGAACATAATTTGGTCACAAAACAATAGCCATTCTATTTCGTCTAAGATGAGTACTTGATGTACACATTTTTTATGTCCTTGTCATTGGATGGGTCTAACCTTTTAAGGGATTATGAAAAGGATAATATTACTTGGCAATACTCGAGACCATGAGATTGAGAATCTGTATCCATCTAAGCCAATCTTTTTCATAAGTCGAACATCTCCCTACAATGTATAACCACAAAGAATATTATTGGAAAATTTTGAACTAAGGATTTCTTATATTTTGATTGTCTTGTAAATTATTAGATATACTCAATAATTAAGAAAAATCATGTGGAAAACATAATTGAACACTAAAAATGTGAAAAAAGAAGAAGTAAAAACATGAGTTAAATAACAGCTAATTAGGAGCTAACATGTGTGTGTGTATACATACACTCCTCTCCCTTGAGGTTTGCGTGAGTAACATTCCATCCCAAACTTGAAGGGAAAAAACACTTCCCTCCCTTGAGATTCGAAAAAATTAACTCTCGCCCCTTTTGTTTATATTAGTAATGAAATATTCAATTTTTTTTTTAAATATCATTAAAAAATTTTAACCTTGGTTAGTTAAAAAAATTTAATAAATTAATAAGAATAAAATGTAAAATTTATCTAGTAGCAAAACATTAATCCATAACCTGTTGAAAAGGGGGAAAAAAGTTAAATTCACAATTTATATTTTAAAAACATTTTAATTAAAAAATTAAAATAATAAATTTTAATTAAGATATAAGATAATTTTGGAAATCTTCTCTTAAGTAAAAGGCAGGTTAGTATACAATATTTTTATTATTTATTTAATAAATTTTAGTCAATCAGATGTCAATGAGGGAAAGTGTTTTTATCCTTCAACTTTGGAGTGGAGTGTCATTTTCCCAAAACTTAAGGGAGGAGAATGTAATTAGCCCTAAATATAAATATATAACTTGTAGAGAGATGATGACGAGGAGATATTACCCCCCTAGTCCTAAAAAAGTTTCATAGTACTAGTTTCTGCAAAACTCCTATTAAATGTTTTTTCCTATAAAGAAAACAAAACTATTCTACAAGATTCTTGGGGCCCGTTTGGTTATAGTGTTCAAAAATTGTTATTTAAAAAGATGTGAAAATTGTGGTTTAAAAAGTGTTGTTGAACAACGTGTTTTTAGTGTGAATAAAACAAAAAAAATGTGTTTGGTATCATAGTTTAAACAATATTTTTCAGTGTTCAAAAAATGTAAAATATGTGTTTGGTATGTGTGTGTTAGATGGTAAAAAAAAAGCTGAACAAAGTACAAAATAAATATTTTTTAAATCAGCAAAGTACAAAATAAATATAAAATATTTTTTAAATGCTATTGGGTTGCTGTCCTGCCTGTCTGTGTGGGTGAGAGAGTAGTTTTTGTTGACCGGTGGACCCATTCTTTCAAAAAGCTGACCGGTGGACCCATAATACTGTTCAATCTAATTACGAAAGTGCCACTCAGCACTAGTTTTTGTTGTTTAAAATCAGCCTAAAGGTGATTTCAAAAACCATTGTTTTAAACATATGTTTTGAACAATATTTTTCAAACACCCTTGTTCTGGAATGGTCTACCAAACATATTTTTTTTATTTTTGAACAATAATGTTCAGTGTTTAAACACTAAACAATATGTTTTGAAATCAATGACCAAACACCCTCCGGTAATTTTGAGCTCATTAATATGAGTGGTTTTCTTTCCAACTTTTCTTATGAACAGGGATCAACATATTTACCTTGTAGCGATGATATTGATCGACAGCTACGTCTCCATTGCTTCTATTCTTTATCCTTTCTGCAATTTCATTGAAGGGATTTTTTTTTTTTTTCCTTTTACTATTTAAGAACTTGAAATTAGAGGTATAATAAAAATTGAACTAGTACTTAAAACACCCAACCATAACATATATACAACTTATTTCTAGTTTGGAGTTCAATTATGGAAGAAAGGAAGGAACAGGGGGAAAACTGAAGAAAAATAAATACCAATGAAAGTTAACTATTTTCATTGTTGTTGTTGTGATTTTTTTTTTTTTTTTTTTTTTGTTCTTTTTAAATATCAATTGGGGAGAAGTATTCTCAAACTCCGACATAGATTTTGTTAAAACCAACTAAAGGGTGTAGAATCTGTAGATAACGTTAGGACATTAATATTTAAATAAACACTAATATTAATAATTTTGATATTTATTTAACTTATTAATATTGTAGTAAAATATAAATAACTATTGAGCAAGACTTAGGAATACAGTACTTAAGTACTGTTCCTTAGGTTCCTCTCTTAAGATTCTGTTATGTGGCTTTTTTTTCGTGAATGGAAGTGTATTTTTTAAGTTAAGTAGTTACATGGCAGAATCTTAAGAGGGAAACCTAAGGAATAGCACATAAGATATTGTACATAAGTTTTGTCAATAACTTATTGTTAAATTTTTTTAACAATATTTAATTTTACATTTTTAATATTATTTTGATATTTATTTAACATACTAATAATGTAGCAAAATCTAGTAAATTAATCCACAATAAGTTTGTTAAATTTACCATTCCACAATAAGAGACTGTGTCCCCTTATAAATATATATATATATATATATATATATATATATATATATATTTATAAAGAATGAGAGAGAGAGAGAGTGAGAACTTTTTTCACTAACAACAGTGTCCAATTTCATGCGACACTAGCTAGTTACTCTATTCAAAAATTCCACATTTACAACTCATACGCTAGTCTTGGGCCTCTTGGCTTACTAATGTATCCAAAAAAACAAAAGAAAAAAGCATTCCATTACTAAATTAGACTATAAGTTCCCATAAAAAAATTAGTCTATTCATAGACTAATAAAGACAAATTGAAACATCGGTTACTACACATAAACCACCATAAACAATTTTTTTATTTGATAATTTCATAGTTGGGAACTTGGGGTAGAGAGAATTTGAATTTTGAATATCTCATTTAGAAACATTAACAAATATCAACCAACTGAGCTAAAAGATTCTTGACTAAATACACGACACTATGATCCTCCCAATTAAAAATGAATATTTTATGGTTCAATTTAAATATTACACATTTAAAGGAGGCTACCATCCAAACCTAATGCCTTGTCAATAATTACAACACTCAATGCCTTATTTTCCTAGTTTTTCAATGGAAAGAAGGTTAATTTAATTACTATTTATGACATGTTCATAGTTTGGTCTTATTTTGGTTTGTTTCAATGGAAAACCTTGTGCAAAGATATTTTTCCATTTTTTCTAGTGTTTGGTAGTATATAAAAAATGAGTAAAAAAAAACTATTTTTAGTTAACATAAAATGTATGGCTTATTTTTAGAAATTATTTTCTACTAAATTTTTTTGGAAAACAACTCTACCTCATAATAAGCTAAATAAAGGAAGTTAGGAAATTATTTTTTAACTCATTTAAAGTTGTTGCCAAACCTAGAAAAATGAGATAGTTTTATATTAAATGCTTTTTGGAAAATGATTTATTTTTTGGAAAACATAGCTTAAACAGAGCATTAGTATGTCATTTAATGTAGGATTTTTTTTTTTTTTGATAATTTTCCAATACAGTAGGCCTCCAGACGGACCTTTACAATACTAATTTGGCCTACAGGTTTTCACAATATACAAAAACTCTATCAAGCAAGAGTGTATTTTCTAGCCTCCAAGAGCTGCTGGTTTGGCAAAAAATTGTAAAGGCCAGAGTAAAACAGGAAGAAGCAAAAAGAATTTTATAATGCTACTGCTTGTACAGAGAATTGAGCAGCTAGTTTGCTTAATTGGTCCAAATAATACCACATGCTTTGATTTAAATCTTGTTAAACTCCTGAAATCCTTATAATTATCTCAATTTTTCTGCCTTATATCAACATGCACAGTGTTTTTTTTTTTTTTTGGTTCTTGAGGTAAGAAAAACGATCTTCATTTGAATTGGTCCAAATGGATCAATTTTGACAATAAGATGATTAATGAGTCTAAGACAAATTCAAATACTGCGATTAATGAGTCCAATTCAAATTCAAATACAGCTGAAAATAGGCCAACAAATTCAAATACATAAAAATTCAAATATCTCTCCAAACCATCGTTATAATTCAATGATTTAATTTGAAACAGCAATACATCCCTTCAGTTTAGTTGATTTGTTATAATTGTAAATCCCTACAAATTTAGCTGATTTGATGTAGGAAACTGATAGAGATTTTACAGGTTTTATTACATAAAATTTATAAATGGATGTGATAATATATGTGATTAGTGGACTTCAACCACCTAATAAATAAATGTTCGAAAAATGTTTTGGTAATTGGTGACACATAAGTTTGTAAGTTTTATTCAGTAAAAGTTGCAGTATCCCTAACACTACTTTTGTTGTAATTGTAAATCCCTACTATTTAGGGAATTGTGTCTCTAATCTTTAATTTACAATTTCATAACAAAGCCAAGGAGACAAGTTGTTATTAGTTCTTACTAGGGTCTACCATTTACATAACTTTATTACTTATCATTATTTTATGCAACAAAATTGCCTAATTTTATATTCCTTTAAATTTAATAATAATGATTCATAAATCTAAATGTGTATAGAATATAGACTATCATGTTACATGTTATTCAAAATTTTAAATAACATTACATTCTATATATACATTGTTGGAGAGAGAGAAAGAGACCTGGATGTTCATGAGTGTAAGTGTCCCATATACTTGGTCCTTTACCATCTTCAAATGCTGCACCTTCATACTGGAAATTTGAAGGAACACACGTGCACAAAATATTATTATTGATCTTATGCTTGACATCTCTGGGCATTTGCTGTAAAAACTATGATACAATTTAACATAGAAGAAATTGAGACTTAGTTACCTGATAAGCCGCTGTTGCTGTCCCAAAAATAAAACCTTTGGGAAAACTGGTTCGGTTGAGTGAAGCAGTGTCATGACTTTGTGAAACAGCAATGCCATTAGTCAATAAGCCAAGAAGAACTAAGAGGCCTATGGCTGGATAGCCTTGAGATGCCATAATTGATTATGCGTTTTTTTTTGTGTGTGTGCAATCTGGTGGTTTTTATAGAGGAGAACTACATAATCTTATCTATTTAGAGAAGGATAAAAATAGAGATGAAAGAAAAAAAAAAAAAACGTAGAAAAGGACAGGCAATATGTTAGTCATCATAGCTGTCCTAAGTTATTGTTTGACGATGTCAGTAGAATGGTAGATGTCCACCAAAACAGATTCTTCCCTGTATTGATTGTTTAATTAGTCTGTTCAAAGACTTTGTCGAGATAAATGTTATTTTCATAACATTTTCACGCACGTTGCGCATACTCAGAAACTCTTCTATTTGTTATTAAATTCATATTTTAATAATTCCACCGTTAAATCACATGTTCTATATGTGCTTAACATGCATGTCAATTTTCATACCAATCAGATGTGATTTACTATGTGATTCATAAACTCATCTTTTATGAATTATTTTAAATTACAAAAACTTGAATTTAAACAATTAATTGATAACATGACTATTGATCTTTAAGCATCGTTAAATTTTGCAAGCATCGATGGTATATGAATATAATATAATTCAACGGTAAATTTGTCAAAATTCGCATTTAATAATAAGTTATTAAGTGGTATAAAATTGTTTAGAGTTACACTAGGTGTAACTTGAACCCAACTTATGTTTAAAAATGCAATAGAGAATCTTTTCAAAAAAGAAAAAGAAAAAGAGAGAGATAGAGCACTGCAACAAGTTCAGAATAGAGAGACTCATGGAAGTTGAACTGTGGTCCTTGAGAGAGTAATGTTGTTAACAGAGAGAGCAGCAGTAAGTCCTTTCAAAGAAAAGACATCTAACGACGTCGTTCTACAATCTACACGTGACAGCACTTAATCCCAAGATTGACACGCGTGTGTAACTTTATCAAACCTGTGTGAGTTGTATTATATAAAGAGAAGTTTTTATTTTTTATTTTTGCTAAGATTAGTCTATATATATATATATATATATATATATATATATATATATATATATATTTACTCCTTATACTATAAAACGGAAACTATAAAACCGAAGTCTCTGACTCTTTTTTTACTTCGTAAAGCTTGCTACGGGTTTGGAGCTCTCACATTTTTCCATGTTAATATTATTTAAAACAAAAAAAAAAAAAAATTCACACTTTTTCTCCACCCAATACTTCTTCTAAAAACTAAAACTAGACCTCGATGGTATTTAAAAAATAAAAGAAATAAATAAATAAACCTCTCTCTTACCGATCTCCTTCTCCCTCCCCCAAAAAACCTCATCAACTCTCCCTTCCTTTCATCCCCATCTCCTTCTATATCACAAGCCCATCACAAACCAAAACCAAACCAAAATAGTACACATGAGCACAAACCCAAACCAAAACCGAAGGTTACTTCTTTTGGTAAAAAAACTGATATCAACTGGTAAATATCTTGAATTGAAAAAAAAAAAATCGTGAGAGAGAGAAAAATTAGAGAGCCACGTTCCCACCATCACTGAGATAGAGATTCTTTGATGTTGCGAAACAAGGTTGAAAGTTTGAAAGTTCTAATTGAGATAAGGAGAAGATGAATCTAAAAATTTGAAACTATGAGAGAGAAAGAGTGGAGGTAAAAACGTGTGGAGGTAAAGAAATACTGTAAGAGCATTAGCATCAATATGTGTAAAATTTTCATTCTATTTTAGCATAAAAACCTACTTTTTCAATTTTATACAACCAGTTTGCAAAAACACCTACATCAAATTATCTATAATACACCCTCTTTTATTTAAATAATATATTCTCATTTTTTTTTTTATTTCACACCTATCCATCCATTGCCCCACCACCTTACCACACACTCCAATAATATCTTTGAACACTCTCTATCTCTCTTTCTTTTTCTCCTTCTTCTTTCTTCTTTCTTCTTTTTTTTTTTTTTTTTTCCTTCTCCTTCTTTCTTCTTCTGCATTTCTTCTTCTTCTCATTCTATTTGAGTTTGATTATGGGCAGTGATTTTGGGTTTACAATTTGGGTGGTGATTTTGGGCAAATTTTTCCACTACAGTGGGCGGTGATTTTGGGGCTCTCCGCTAGACTACCGCTGCTACTTCTTCTTCTTTGGCACCTTCTTGTTCTTCTACTATTTCTGTATTTTCTTCTTCTTCTTCTTCTTTTGCAATTTGGGTTTGATTATTTATATGGGTTTGTTTATTTATTTATTTTTTTAGGAGAGGGTTTGATGAATTTGGGATCTAGATTTAGATTGAAGAATTTGATGATTTGTTGTTGGAATTGAGAGAAGATAAGAGAAGAAAGAGGGTTGAAGAAGAGAGAGATCGGATGAGGAGAGATAATCAGATGAGAGATGAGATAGAAAAAATAATAAAATAATAAAATAAAAGCTACAATAACTGTGTAAATATGCACGATTACTGTAGCAATTTCGAAAATGAATAGTGATATAAAAGGATTGATGTGGGTAGATTTTGAGCAAAAATTTGTAAAATGATGCACTTTTTCGATTATAGAGGTATTGATGCAATTGCTCTAATATGTGGGTTGTAAAGTTGAAAAAACGTGTGAGTAGGAAAAGTATGTTGGGAGACATGAAATATGGTATTTAATTGTTGGCACATATTAATCATCTATTTTTGAAAACATTTTATGGGGAATAAAAAAACTGTCAAAAAAGTTGGTAACTTTTTCATTTTTCCATAAAAAATTTCCTAAAATGGTTTACTAATATATGCCCTAAGGGCACACGTTAGTAAAACCCTTAATTGTTTTACTTTTTTTTCATTGGTTTTGTAACCTACGGGCACTACTAGTAGAGTAGCAGAGTACTAGAGACACTAGACAATATGTTTTACTTTTTCTACTACTATTTAAGGGCTTTCCCTGTTTGGAATCCTCATTTTTTTGGTTCACCTATACCTCTATATTTAAGTAGAGACAAGAAAAAAAAAAAAAAAAGAAAAAAAAAAAAAGAAAAGAAAAAAAAAAAGAGAGGATAATTGGATAAAAATACAACTCTAACTCCCACTAAAATATTGCCTAAAAAATAGGGCCACTCTTCTATTGATTTTCAAATTGCTTTATCCACTTATAAATTATATTCTCAAAATAAAAATTATATATATAAAACAAAAGCACAGGTTTTTTTAATTAAAAAAAAAAAAAAGACTCATTGCACGCACGAAGCACGTGTGATAAGGTTAGTATTTGTATAATGCTCCTTTTTACTCCCTTTGTCCAATTTCTCTAATTTCGCAACAACATTAATTCTCTTTTTTCTTTCTATCAGCCAAATACTATATTTTTTTATGAATTTCTTTCTTAGTTCCTCTCTATCACAAAATCCAACAAAAAGCACAAATAATTTTTGTTATTCCTTTTTGCTATGGTAAATTGCTAAATTGCCAAAAATATTTAGCTTTGGCACCATTGATATTGGACTCTTTTTGGTGCTTGAGGTGGTAAAATAGCTAAATAGTTATTTTACCACCACCAATACTGATGCTCTAACTTACTGAAAGTTCAAATAATGTAAAAACACCCTTGAACGTTTAGACCCCCAATTTACAAATTAACCAATTCAAGCTTTATGTCAAACAACTAGTGTGCGGAAAATGAACATAAGCTATAATGTAGAATTGGAAAAACTATCTAAGCCAAATTAAAATCACAACCCACAGCAGATAATAAAAGGCAAAGATAAAAGGGAAGGAAGATGCAAACACAAAGACAACACGCGATGTGTTATCGAAGAGGAAACCGAAGCCCTCGACGTAAAACCTCTCCGCCGCCCTCCAAGCGGTAAACAATCCACTAGAAAATGTAGTTGGGATACATGGACAGCAATAGACCCTCCAAGCCTAATCTACCCAGTGCACCTAAGCCCTCCAAGCTTCTTGCTCCAACGAGGTTGTGCCGAACCTTTTTCTTTTCTAGCTTCCCGGATTCCGCTACTAGACCATAGCATCAACCAATGAAGATTGGTTCCTTCCTAACTGCTTTCCAGAACACCAAACAACCCTCTCACAGTAATGGATATGGTGAGAACAAGGTTTTGGTAAAAAGCCTCTCAAGGGTTTGGCAATGGAGAGAAAGAGAGTTGAGGAATTTGAAGAGACACTTATGTAAAGATTGTGAATGAATCAATCTTGTTTTACTCTAGGGTTTCTCTTTCAAAATTCTCTCTGGAAGCTCACTCTTATTTGTGGGTATAAGGGGTATTTATACTGAGTGAGAGGAGAATGTGAAACGTCAGGTTTTTCAAAACAGGGCTGGCTCGTGGCTTGGCCTCGCGACTTGACTGAGTCGCGAGATCCAGTCGCGAGATAACCGTATGGCTAGTTGTCCTGTTTTGTCCTGTAGTGCTCCAGCTAGCATGACTGTTCACCTTCTGGCATGCTTGGCACGTGTGCTGCGTCTGGCGGCTTGCAGCCGCGAGTCACCCGCGAGATCAAGCCTTGAGTCTCTGTTTTCTTGCACACTCTTGAGCAATCTTCACTCTATCTCACTCACTACCCTTACAACAAGCCCACCTAAATACAGGGTTACTAAATGCTGAAATATAAGCAAATTTGGCACGGAATAAAGCCAATTAGATGGTTGAATAAATTCAACCTTACAATCTCCCCCTTTGGCTATTCCGTGACAAAACCCTAAAACAGACTCTAGACTTAACATGTGAGTTGGGAACAGTTGAGCAAAACTCACTCACACCTAACTCTAGAAGATGTGAAGCACTTGAATCATATGAACATAAGACTCCTGAAACACAACAATACACCATGATCATTGTAAGCAGAAAATCGTGAAATGCATATGAAACAGGCAATAAGTGATCAAGCAAAGATGGATTTAAGAAACAAATCATGGCTTGATCAACCAAGTAATCACTACAAGGTAGTGACCACAATGCTCATTCACACTTGGAATGAACACTAGGACATACAAGCAAACAAGCTCAATGCAAGTCTCTTGCATGCCAAACACTCAACCAATGCATAATACACTAAGTATATGCATCTAGGAACAATCCTACAAGGGCACAAGAGTGACAGTACTTAAAGGAAAATGCAATACATTTATATAGAAGTACTGATTTAAACAAAGCATAAAAGGCTGCATAAAGCATGGTACAAACCATAAAGCCTACAAAATGCATAAAACATAACCCTAAAAGCTTACATAAGCAACATGGGTACAAGTCACAATATAAACTGAATAGCATCAACAATATATATAAAAAAGTAAACCAAGTTTATAAGATAAGAGTTAGAAACAAAAGTACACAAAAGCCACAGTGTATAAAACCCATAAAAATAGCAAGCAAGATAAACTATGCTCCCCCTCAACATAATGCTCCCCCTCAAGGTCTGTTTCTCAAAAATTTCTCCCCCTTTTTGACCGGAATGGCCAAAGGGTCAGTGCCCATGATGTGTGGCGAAGCTGTCGAATTTTGCAGAGAGAATATCCAGCTGGTCCTGCATGGCTATCATCCTCTCAGACTGCTCTGTCTGGACCTCCCTGAGTCCATCAAGTCTATCTAGAATTACTTGAAATGCGTCTTGAGGTACAGCTGAAGAAGTTGATGCTCTAGTCCTCTTGCCACTCCTTCTGGGTGTTGAAGTTGATGCCTGGCCTGCTGCCTCTGTCTCAGTCTCCATTGGAGCACCTTCATCTTGTTCAGCCCCTTCTTCATCTACATCACCCGGAAGCCGTACTTGTATCCTTAGGATGGTTTGCTTGTTGATTGCTAAGGGTATTGGCATTAGGCTGAGGTCTTGAGGAATTGGAATTCCTTTTGCCCTGAAAATCCGCATGAGGAGGCTAGGAAAAATCAGCTTAGCTCGAGAAGTTGTTCTGGTCTCTTCCATGATTGTATCAAATATATGAGAGCTGATATCAATGAATGTTTTCTCCTTTAGTTCCATAAGAAAAATGGCTCTGGCATTGTTGATTGTAGTGAGTTTCTTCACAGGATACAAGTTGTTCATCATGATGATGGTGAGGCACCTCATGTCAACTGGAAAAGCTGTGGTATTGAGACACTTTCCTTCTCTCTGTCCTCCAATGCGGTTTTGAACAGTTTCTAAAGACAACATTCTGTCTTTGTAGTTGGTAAACTCATGCTCCTCTAAACCCTCAAGACCAAGGACCCCATCAATATCATGGGCATCTAGAGTGAATTCATACCCTCTTACCCAACAATCTAGCTCATCTTCCCTAATCTTCACATTAGAGTAAAATTCTCTTATCAGAGGCTCACACACACTCGGCAATCCACTTAACAACTTTTCCCAGCCTCTGCCCTCAAAACATGTGGGAATAAATGTATCTTTTAGGTCCACTAAATCCACAAATCTCTCTTGAATTATGGTTCCCTTCATGAAAGAATCTTTGTATCTCTCAAAGTGTTTAACCGACCTAAACAGATTAGAATCCATTTTCAATCGTTTGTCAGCCTTCTTTGCAGGAGTTTTCTTCTTCGGAGTTGAAGGAGCCATCTGTGAACAATCAGAAGAGGCCATAACAGCATAGTACAATACATGTGTAGAGCAAATCAGAACTTTGTTAGTGACAATGACAAAAATGCCACCACTAAGATGAACTAAAACAATTAAACCTCATGCTACTTAAAACAACCACACAGATGAACAAATATAATGCATGGGAGTATTAATGCAATAGAAATTTTGAAGACATCCAAAAACAAATATATGTCAACGAGACATTCAAATTGATGTGAATGACCTGACTCAAAGAACGAAAGACAGATGCACACAACAGATGGACAGGCATATATTCACCACAGCAAACCACACAACCAAAATAAGAACATTTTGAATCAACATATTTTCAAAAGATTAGACAAGAAGAGAAACCAACAAAAAAAAAAAACCCTAGCTAAGCACATGAAGAAGAGCCAACCAACAACTAAGATAAAAGCAAACTAGATCAATAGCTTCCACAAGCAGAGCAAGGACAAAGAGCAACAGCCGCAACAAAAACCCATATCAAAAACATAAACAAATGCGAGTAATCAAGAGGGAAATGCACAGAATCAAGTGAAACAGGGTTCAAGAAAGAAAACCCATACCTGTTACTTGAAGATTTCGAGTTGAAAGGAAGCAACAATGGTGTTCAAAAATGGAGGCACAGTGTATGGGTAAGAGTAGTTTTAGAAAGACAATGAACAATCACAAAAAGTTCAAGGGAAAAACTGAAAAAGCTTTTAAAAAACTGTCCCTATTTTTGCCAAACACGCGTTTTTCGCGACTAAGGTGAGTCGCCAACAAGTCGCCAGGTTGAGCCGCCAAAACACTCAAAGACAAAATTTTGAAAAATTTTTCTAAGTGTTTTTCGCGACTGGAAGGTCTACCCGCGAGGGAGTCGCGAGCTGAGCAGCGAAAATCTCTGAGTAACCCTCGCGACTGGACCTTTCACTCGCGAACAAGTCGCCAAACAAGACCCGCGAACACGCGACTGAGGCCCGCGACTTGACTTACCCGCAACTGAGTCGCCAAAACAGGGCAAAAATGAATTTTTGAAATTTTCAGTTTTTAAGAACAAAATACTTTCCAAAAACACTTAAAATACTCAAAAATCTTTTTGTGCTTGAATCAACAAAAATTGAGTATGTGAAAACACATTTCAACAAGTATAATCACACAAATGAATATGGCATTTAATGAACATAAACTTGTGTGTTGTGTGTGGATATCAACAATGAGATAGTCCGTAGTCTAAAGTGAAGTTTCAATGATCAATTCAACCAAGGCATACACAATTAGCACTAGATTATGTGGTCTATCTCAATTATAGAAATATGTATATATGACCTCCCACAAAACTTGATAACATATCTTGGAGCTTTACATTTGACTCCACTTTCAATCATAACATTTGATCTTTTTGATCCTTTTGAGACAATTACCTCTCATTGTGAGAGTGATATTTGACAATTCACTTTAATGAACAAGCCTTTGGCCTTTTGAATAAACATTCACTTTAATTTTTGGTCGCTTTCCCTTTTTCCTAGTCAAATACTAGTATGTGCGACAGGCTTTTGCAGCTCAATATCTCTTTTCATTTGGAGATTTACATTTGGTGAGCTCTTTTTTGGCAAAAACAGAAAATAAAGAGTGGGAAGATATATAAGTACAAGTCTATGCATGTCTCAAGATCAACATAACCATTCACTAATCATTCATGACAAGTTTAAAGATCTATTTACAACAATCACATAGATTTCAAGATTTCTCCCACAGTGATATGAGTGCAAAGAAACAAGTAATGTTCGAAAATGCACAAAGCCATTAGCACAAAGGTACAAGGCAAAACATGTTTTGAGACAAAAGCTCAACAATGTCAATCAAACTTTTGATTTTCTAATTTTTATGTGATTTTTGGATTTTTGACACTAGAAGAAAAAGATTGACCAAAAACAAAAACAAAAATAAAAGTATGCACAAGTAGACAAGCAAACAACTATCAGCAAAAACAATAAGCAAACAAACAAACATCGTCGCAAAGCATAGGAAGTATTAATGCATGGACATGTTGTAATGCTTATGCATGTGTACCCTTCTTCACCCACACGTCACTTGCGTTTGGGGTGATTTCCTTATAGGATTGGGTACGGGAGTTAGGGCTTTCAAACTTTCGTGAGAAGCTTTCCAAGCAGTTGGTAAATGCACCAATCATCTTCATCACGTTCATCATTCCGGGATCACCATTTTGATCTCTAGATTGTTCACCTGCCCAATTTCTTCTATCATTTCTAGGTCCTCGTGACCTTTGAGGAGTTGCACTATTCATTGCTCTCAGCTTTTGACAATTTGGTCGAGTATGCCCTTGAAGTCCACAATGATGACACACATAATTTGATCTAGGACCTCTTTGTGGTCGTGGACGAGACTTGGCACGAGATTCAGACCTGCCCACAGATTGATTACGGGAATTCAACAACCGTTCGTTCCCCACATTTCTCTTCTCCTCTATCTTGGGCTTCTCAGCAGTAGGGTCAACTTCAACTGGATCTTTAGCCTTTACAAACTTCACTTCTTTAGTGACAGTTCCAGATGAGCCACTTCCTCCGGTATATCCCAATCCGAATTTGTCTGAAAAGCTCTTTTGAGATGAAATAACATCATCTAGCTTCTTGGTGGAGACCCTTTCTATCTTGGCATTAGCTTGCACAACCTCTTGCTCAAGAAATCTCACTTTTGAGTAAGCTTCTGACAGCTCACCATTCAAAGTTTCTATCTCACATTTGGCCTCCTTATAGCGAATTAGGAGACTTTTATAGTCCTCCTCTGCCTTCTTCATCTTTCTCACAGCTGCCTTGGCCACCCTTGTGTACTCACCCGACTTTTCCAGGAGTGAGTTATAATTCTCTTGAAGATTGGCCGTGCTTTCATCTTCTTCAACATCTGATTCCTCGACAGCTCCCAATGATTCTTCATCACTATGTTCTCCAAGGTCTCGTACAAGCAGATTCAACTCGTCTGAAGACTCAACATGGGCAATAGTCATAAAAGCTGAATAGTTCCCCTCTCCATCACAGCTTTCTTCTGAGTCGAATGAATCTGAGTCACTTAATGTCGTGGCATACACCTTGCCTTTCGATTTCAAATAATTCGGACATTCTTTCTTAAAGTGTCCATGCCCGTTGCATTCAAAACAAGTGACACCTTGTGTAGATTGGGATTCTTTTCCATCTTTCCTTTTGAATTCCCTTTTCTCCCTTCCTGAACTTTGGAATTTTCCTTTATCACCAAATTTTCCATTATTCTTGAATTTCAAGAATTTTCAGAAATTTTTTACAAGGTATGCAACATCTTTATCAACCACATCTTCTTCCGATGAGTCATGGACTTCTACCTTCTCATTAATGGTCTTA
The DNA here is from genome assembly GCA_028535165.1 of Quercus tomentella. Taxonomy (NCBI): domain Eukaryota; kingdom Viridiplantae; phylum Streptophyta; class Magnoliopsida; order Fagales; family Fagaceae; genus Quercus; species Quercus tomentella. The sequence goes on from JAPQVY010000133.1 coordinate 7,326,651, forward strand.
AGAGCAAGAGATTTACTCTTCCGTTGATTGGGCAGCGACATCTCATAAGTCTGAAGAGAACCAACCAGCTCCTGGACTTTGATGTCATCAAGGTCCTTGCTCTCTTCAATCGCTGTCACTTTAGCACGAAAACTTTCCGGCAATGATCGAAGGATCTTCCTTACAATTTTAGAATCCTCCGTTTTCTCCCCCAAATTGAACTTGCTGACAACCACCTCATTCAGCTTCCCATAAAAAGAGTCAAAGGACTCATCCTCACTCATTTTGAGCTCCTCAAACCGAGTGGTCAGCATTTGCAACTTGGTGTCTTTTACTTTCTTCGTGCCTTCGTAGGTGGTTTCCAATATCTCCCATGCTTCTTTGGCAACGGTAATGTGGGAAATCCTGTGAAATTCATCTGGAGACACACCACCGAAAATAGCATTGAGTGCTTTACTGTTAGAATTAGATGCAACGAGTGCTGCCTTATCCCATGTGGATTTGGCTGCCTCAGGTCTGGTCCAACCAATCTCAACAACATCCCAAACAGATTCATCAATGGAGCATAGAAAAGCTCTCATGCTAACCTTCCAAAAAGCATAATTACTACCATCAAAATATGGAGGTGCATTTAGGGATTGAGACCGATCCATCTCAAAAGGGAGTCAAGGATCACACAATGGTATTGAAACCAATAAAAGTGTACCCGCTCTGATACCAATTGAAAGTTCAAATAGTGTAAAAACACCCTTGAACGTTTAGACCCCCAATTTACAAATTAACCAATTCAAACTTTATGTCAAACAACTAGTGTGCGGAAAATGAACATAAGCTATAATGTAGAATTGGAAAAACTATCTAAGCCAAATTAAAATCGCAACCCACAGCAGATAATAAAAGGCAAAGATAAAAGGGAAGGAAGATGCAAACACAAAGACAACACGCGATGTGTTATCGAAGAGGAAACCGAAGCCCTCGGCGTAAAACCTCTTCGCCGCCCTCCAAGCGGTAAACAATCCACTAGAAAATGTAGTTGGGATACATGGACAGCAATAGACCCTCCAAACCTAATCTACCCAGTGCACCTAAGCCCTCCAAGCTTCTTGCTCCAACGAGGTTGCGCCGAACCTTTTTCTTTTCTAGCTTCCCGGATTCCGCTACTAGACCATAGCATCAACCAATGAAGATTGGTTCCTTCCTAACTGCTTCCCAGAACACCAAATAACCCTCTCACAGTAATGGATATGGTGAGAACAAGGTTTTGGTAAAAAGCCTCTCAAGGGTTTGGCAATGGAGAGGAAGAGAGTTGAGGAATTTAAAGAGACACTTATGTAAAGATTGTGAATGAATCAATCTTGTTTTACTCTAGGGTTTCTCTCTCAAAATTCTCTCTGGAAGCTCACTCTCATTTGTGGGTATAAGGAGTATTTATACTGAGGTGAGAGGAGAATGTGAAACGTCAGGTTTTTCAAAACAGGGCTGGCTCGCGGCTTGGCCTCGCGACTTGACTGAGTCGCGAGATAACCGTATGGCCAGTTGTCCTGTTTTGTCCTGTAGTGCTCCAGCTAGCATGACTGTTCACCTTCTGGCATGCTTGGCACGTGTACTGCGTCTGGCGGCTTGCAGCCGCGAGTCACCCGCGAGATCAAGCCTCGAGTCTCTGTTTTCTTGCACACTCTTGAGCAATCTTCACTCTATCTCACTCACTACCCTTACAACAAGCCCACCTAAATACAGGGTTACTAAATGCTGAAATACAAGCAAATTTGGCACAGAATAAAGCCAATTAGATGGTTGAATAAATTCAACCTTACACTTACTACTCTTATATTAATATATTTTATTAATTTATAAAGTTAGCTAAATTTTACTAAATAGTTAAATTTATGAACATATAAATAATGTATATTATAAGTATATTTAAAGAAATACTATATTTATGTTTGCTTAGGATATGAAAAATACATTTGAAAGATAGATCTCTTATTTAATTGGACTATTTTAGTTAATTGTTCAATTTGTAGCAATTTAATATATTTATTTTTATTTTAAATAATTATTAAATTAATTATGACATCATCATGGTTCAATCTCAGTTCTACTTCAGTCCGACCTCAAAAACCTTGAACCTCTCCCTTCTACTACTCTTTGAATGGCCTGGGCAAGAAAACCATGATAACAACATTGCATAAGTGATAATTTTAAATTCTTCATTCATTATTGGATATTTTGGTCGTTGTCAAACACTTTCCCGTGCATTGCATTGGTTAGTGACAAGTTTAATAAATAAAAAGATAGAAGAATTATTCAGTTTATGACAAACACTCTCTCTTCCTTACTTGTTGTTCATAGTGATAATTTTCCTCCTTCTTCGTTACTCTGTGAGATTGTTCTGTCTTAAGATTTCTTAGGTTGGATATGTCATCGATGCTGAATTCAATGTCACTCTGATATGGAGCATAGGATTATAGACTGGGGGAGATAGTTCATCATTAAAGGAGAGTTTGTAATGGTGAAGGTGGCCAGGTGTAGGAGAAGAAAGACTTAATCATTTCTTTAAACATTATTTCAACTCTCAATATTGCCAACTTGACATAATGAAAACCAATATCGCAAGTCATGATGATTTTTTGCTTTATCACCGAAAGCTTTATATTAGAACAAACACATAATGAGTATTAGAATCAATAAATGACCCAAAGTTGATATCAAAAATAAATAAATAAATGACCCAAAGTTTGCATGATTATCTTGAATCCACTTGATACAAACCCCTCAAAATTTGTATGATTATCTATTTTTCTTATCTAAAAAACTACTGCAACTTCAGAGGATTGATCGAGTAGGAGTCGAGGAAAAATAAACTTCACTTCCGAGGCTTGATCTATTGAGGAATAGCTGCTAGAGTTGAGCCTATTGAAACTCCATTTTTCTTGAGCTGTTCTTGAGCAATCTTTGAGTTTTCAACTAGATCTTCAATTGCCACTTTAAAACACATCAAAAGTCATGATTCATAATTTGACACATTTTTGCACAACAAAGAAGTTCACTAAGAAGATTAGTCCAACCAGGTTGGGTGGGGCTGTAGTTGGATAGCTCAGTAAATTTTATTGTAAATAGGTACTATGGGATCATGTATATTCTTTATATTTGTAACCTCAATCTTTCTTACTAAATTCTTAAAGTTGGTGGTTACCTTAAACCACTCGTGAGATTTTTTCCATTAGGGTTTTCCTTATCTTAACCAAATCATTGTGTCTTGAAATTTACTTTTCCATTACATGAAATTTAGTTTGGCAATATGGTTGTGCCTAATACAAAAAGCCAAACAATCAAAATATTTTTCCATGTAAATACTGACATTAATTTTATTAAGACACATTTGGGTTTGTAAACAGTGACAATAATTTTATTTTATTGAATACAGATTACAGCCATTATTTAAAATAGAGAAGAAATGATCTTTAAGTCTATATATAAAAGAAACATTCGAGTTTGTAAATAGTCATATCTCCTCAGAAGAATTTTCCGAATAACAGCTGAGTTTGCGCCTTTATAGATGAGAACAATAGGTGTTGGCTTGAAGAAATTATTCGTGATGAATTCCTTCCTCATGAAGCGAAGGCAATCATGAGGCTCCCTTTGAGTCTAGATGCCATGAATGACAAACTGATATGGGTTGAAACACAATCAGGTCACTACACAACCAAATCAGCATACCGTGTCCTAACAAGAAAGGCTGAACACTACAAAACGCGGGGGCATTAGGCTGCGTTTTTTTGGGCCGCGTTTCTAAAAACGTGGCCCCAGACAGACTAAAGCCGCGTTTTTAAAAAATGCGGCTTAATGTAAATACAAGAGCCGTGTTTTAAACGCGGGGCCATAGATCAGTCCTGAAGCCACGTTTTTTTGATCTGTAGTCGCATTTTTGGGGGTGGACCTATGGCCGCGTTTTTTAAAAGTAAAAAAACGCGGCCATAGGACCTTCCTATTTAATTTTTTTGGCAAACGAATTTTATTTATTTATTTTTTTCCTTAACTATGGCCACATTTAAAAAATGTGGCTCTAGCCCTCCTAAAGCCGCGTTTTATAGACGCGGCATTAAATTTGGTCTGAAGCCGCGTGTATAAAACGTGGCTTTAAATTTGTTCTGAAGCCGCGTTTCAGAAACACGGCTTTAGTTTGGGATGGGGTTACGTTTCTTAAACGCAGCTTCATATTTTGCCTATGGCCGCAGGTTAAAAACGCGGCTTTAGGCCTTGTATAAATAGTATAGTAAAAGTTTCCAACCCTCTCCCATCGCACATCATCAACCTCCATCTCTCAAACGTACCCTCACCCTCCATCCGATCTCAACCCTCACCCTCCAAGCCTCCATCTCTCAAGCCCTCACCCTCTATCTCCGATCTCAATCCGCAGCTTCCGCTCATCACCGGGCTCGAGGCCCAGAGGCGACAGCGCGCCACGAGGCTCTAGAGCGTCTGAAAGCCCTTCGTCAGGGCGGATCTTGTCGATCAGAATCTAGTGTCGGCGTAGGGTTCCAGATCAAGCTGGAGAAACGGATTTACGACACCGTCGAAGAGGACGAGTACGATGCACTCATGGCCAAGCAGCGAGAGGAGGCTACGGCTTTTATTGTCGACGACGATGGCCTCAGCTATGACTCTTTCCACATTCACACAAAAAATTTATATATATTTAGCTTGATTTTAATCACTATATTATTGAAAAAATATATATATATATAATTGCTTTGTAGGAAGTGGAGCACTTCGAGATATGAGAAGTTCTACGCTGTAAGATACTATCTTTTTTTTCTCAAATTTTTGTTTTTGTTTTGGGTTTTTAACTATAATAAGGTTTTTTTTTTTTTGGTTATTGATTTGAATAGAGTTTTAAGGGAAAATTTTGTGTGCAGGCATACTACACACAATTGTGTTTCATTGGGCATTAGGTTTAGTGCGACCTAAAGACATTGATTTGGAACTTTTTGATGTTACCTGTGTAAGTCATTCTGAAATTTGTTCTCTTTCTTTGATTGGATCAAGTCTTTGTAGTTGCGTATTATGATTATTTGAAGTAGTTAAGGTTCAGTGAATAAATGTCCAAAGTATAACATTTCATTGGTCATTAGGTGTTTGATAATGGTTTACAAGGATTAGTTGTTGTGTTGGATGCCTTCGGTTTTGCTTTTTCTTTTTGGAGCTTATTTGCTTATGTATAGTGTTTTAAAGCCTTATAGATTTATCCACTTTCAGTGAATCAGCAAATAAGCCAAACCAGAAGTGCGCTTGAATGCGCTCTGTTGATTGTATATTAGCTGAAAGGATTGTAGAAAAAGAGGGGGATTTTTTTTTTTTTTTAATAAAATTTTTGGGTGTGGAGCCTGCCAAAATAAGCTGAAAAGGCTGGCTTTTTTCTGGGCTTGCTAAACAAACTCTCAGAATAATGTTGTGCAACAAGTTCCCACTGAAATATGCATTCACATTTACTTGCTTGCTTGAAGACTCGGGTTAGTGCCAATTGCAAATCATGTTGTAATCTAACACTAGTAGAAATATGCCCACCTGTTTGACACCTAAACAAGTAACAATAAAATTTGTTCATTGTTATTTAATGTTGGCCTAAGACAGCAAAGGGGGCTACCTTTTACGTTGAAGGACCTTCACAAGGTTATCTTATTGCATATATATTTTTTAGATGTATCTTCCAACTTGCTAGTGTTATTCTATATGGTTCTTTTCATTGGATTGGTTGAAGCTTAAGCCTTCAATTTCATTTCTTGTTAATGCAACCTTTCCTGTTGTATAGGTGCAATGTGGAGATGTGGAACTTGAAAAGAAAATAGATGAGAAGATTGAGCACTTCATTAACTGGGTAGAAAAACACCCAAATAAGAAAATTCAGGTCTGTAGTTTGCCTGTGGCTTTTAGTAACCATATGATATGATTTGTGGGTGGTTTGTAAATATCCTAAAGACCTTTTTTTTCCTTCCCTTAAAGGTGAGTCTGTTAATCTTTAAAGTTGCATTCAGTATATAGCAAATATGTTCTTATTTTATACTATTATCAGTTTTGAATATTGTGTATCACAGACAGTCATGGATGTGTAATGCATATCTGTTGTTCATTTTAGAGGGAATCCAAAATGTATTCACTAATATGATACTTTCTGGATTTCAAGTATGGATTTATCCTTTTTTAAAGATACATTCTTGAATAATTATAAGGATGAAACTGAAATCTAATGGCATAATTCATAGACTAATTATATTTTAATTAAATAAATGAAACTAGGGATACTTAATCTAGGATGGAGGAGATCATGATTAAGCATAGACATATTGAAGTTGCGTATTTTTTTCAAAGACCATCCATGGTGATTTATTGAATGAAAATATTTTATCTCGCTTTGAGTTTTATATTTTATATTCTACCAATCATAATATGCTCATTGCACGTCTTTTTTTCTTTTTAAAATAATCAAAATAAAAATAAAAATAAACGAAGAAATGACATTGTTGGTGGGCTTGGCATTAACACCTGTAACTGTAAGCCTCATCTACCATAGTTGAGTACTTATTTCCACTGTTATGTAGGCCTTGCCGACAATAATAACGTAGGAGGCAATGGTGCATGGATTTCAAGAACCGCAAGTTGCATCCATTTGATACAATAGTTTTTTGTACAGGATTCAAGAGGTCAACAAACTTGTGGCTTAAGGTAATGATTCTGTACTTTCAGTCTCATATTGTATTGATCACATAACAATATTTTGCTTTTGCAAGTTGCAATAACCATGATCCATTTATGAGGAATATGTGGTTTTTCAAAAGATGACATAATTATACTAGGCAAGGCAAAAAACTGATAGTGTAGGTTGAGAGAACCATTCACAAAGTTTATACACAAGAACTACATATTGGTGGTAAGACCTATTCCAATAACCTGCAAAATGGTGAATTTCTTTGTAATAGATAATTTAAGTAAAAAGGACTAAGCAATAAGCATTTTTGGTTAAATGAAGGAATAGTTGGTCTTTCTTGTCAATTAGTTGACTGTATTTGAATAAGCTTAGGAAAAAAAATATGACTTTATGGATAGTGGAAACAAGTATCTCTATTTTTCAAGGGCATATTACAGCCTAGGAATAGATGAATTTGTATCATCTTCACATATTTATCTTTGCGTTAGCTGTTGTGCATGTGACAAAGGTTAGTTGCCCCTATTCTTATAATTATCCGTCTATTGTTTCCTTTTTTTAATTATAACCAAGAATTTTTATTCTTTAACCTTGGATTCAATTTTTTCCTATAATATGTTTTAATGGTGTAGATACGTCAATAGAAACATTGGGAGGATTCTGTCTTTAGAAGGCAATGCTCAATTTCTCATTAAAAGTTTAAGTCTACCACTATACCCTTCAACCTATTTCAACCTATTTGCCAAAATCTTAATTATGCATTTGTACACTATGTTTGTAGCAAAATATATGCCTAACATTTGCCATGTAGGATGGATTAGATACTAATCAAGAAACTTGAATTTAGAAACTTGGCATGTCAAATTTTATAGTCCTCACCACAAATTTTATCTAAAGTGCACTGTGAGTTTGCCCTCCTCTCTTGCATTTTATCTTTGCAAGAGATATTACTATGTATGTACTTGCCATGTAGGATGGATTAGATACTAATCAAGAAACTTGAATTAAGAAACTTGGCATGTCAAATTTTATAGTCCTCACCACAAATTTTATCTAAAGTGCACTGTGAGTTAATTTCCCTCCTTTCTTGCATTTTATCTTTGCAAGAGATATTACTATGTATGTACTTTCAAAGTTTTTACAGTAAATGTGAGACTAATGCAAGATTAAAACTGTTTAATGAGGGCTTGGTTTGTGGTGATTGTACTAGAAAACAGGTGTGGAGGTCCTTAAGGCATCTGGGCTAGGAAAAAGAAAAAAAGAAAAAAAAAAAAGGGGTTATAGCCGCGTTTAAAAACGCGGCTAAAATATGTCCTACAGCCACGTTTTAAACACGGCTATAGCTTTCACCTATAGTTGTCAACAAGGGTCCTATGGCCACACTTTTCAAACGCGGCCCAAGACCACAACCTTAGGCCGCGTTTAAAACGCGGCCTAAGACCAGACCCTTAGGCCGCGTTTTAAACGGGGCTATAGGACTTGGTCTTGGGCCGCGGTTAAAAAGTGCGGCCATAGGACCGTCAGTCCTATAGTCACAGGTTTTAGGCCACATTAGAAAGCGCGGCCTAAAAAAACGCGGCTATAGGCTATAGCCACGTTTTTTTGACATATAGCCGCGTTTTAAAAACGCGGCCATAGAACCTTTTTTTTGTAGTGGAAGTATCATGTCCTGGCACCTCCAACCCAACGGCTCACAAGCAATTCTGGAATGAGATTTGGTCCTTGAACGTTCCAAATAAAATTCACCATTTCATTTGGAGGGCAGCAAATGATTCACTCCCAACAAAAAAGAACTTGCAACGGCGGAAAATATTATCGGACCCAACGTGTGATCAATGTCGAGAGGAAGATGGAGATAGTATACACGTTTTGTGGGGCTGCCAAATGGTGAAGCATATCTGGTGGGAACTTGAATGTTGCAGAAATTTCCTATCAGAAAGGTTTGTAAGTTTCCGAGATTTATTTTAAGGAATCCTTGCACAAAAAAACCAACACATGGCTGAACTATTTGCATACATGGGATAGAATCTATGGTTCAACAGGAATGCAAAAAGGGTCGGGTCCACTTCCTTGCCAACGGACAAAATTTTTAGTGATGCTGTGGAACGGCTGCAAGAGTATCACTCGGTGCAAGATTATCCAACACAACAAGATGTGGTTTTTCACTCAACCCAATGGCGGCCTCCCCCACATTCAGTCTACAAAATAAATTTTGATGGAGCAACTTTCATAGATATGGACTCGGCGGGTTTGGGTGTGGTAGTTCATGATTCAGACGGCATGGTTATTGCCTCCCTTTCAGAACGCATCAGACTGCCACCAATGGTTGCTGACTTGGAAGCTCTGGCATGTAGAAGGGCCATCTTATTCGCACTCGAATTAGGACTCCAAGACATGGTGTTCGAAGGTGATTCGGAGGTTATTATCAACCACCTCAAAGTAGAACAGCCTTGTTTGACAGCTTTTGGGCACATAATAGAGGAAGCACGGACACTTTCAACCAAGTTGAGACAAGCATCTTACTCACACACAAGGCGCAAGGGTAACAAAGTAGCTGATAAGCTTGCAAAATTAGCAAAAAACTTGTATGAACCACAAGTGTGGATGGAGGATATTCATAGTAATGCTCTGCAATTTGTATTTTTTGACAGAGGCTTAATGCCTGTTTAATGAAAAGTTAATGATCGTTTTCTCCACAAAAAAAAAAAAAATTAATTTAATTTATTGAATACAGATTACAGACATTATTTAAAGGACACGGATTTCCTCCAAACAAGAACAGCTATCACTTAAAAACAGAGACACATAAGTTTGGAGTCATGTGCAATGCACATGACCCATTTAACTGAAGAGCTGTTAACCCTAACAGCGTTAGCCACAGTTTCTTCTCAAACAGACACAGCCTTACGCCTCCCTCTCATCTCCTCCACCTTTGTCTTGGTTTTCTCAGCAAACTCAGACCGGCAAGCTCTTGTGAGGCGGAATCGACGGCGGCCACGTGCAGCAGCTGCCGATCTCACCAGACCAACTGGAGAGCCCCTCTCTCTTTTGCTCCTCAAACTCCTCAAACCCGCGTCTCAACCTGAGGTTCTGAGGTTCTGACCGGCAAGAGCTTGTGAGGCGGAATGAACGGCGGCCACATGCAACAGCCGCCGATCTCACCGGACCATATCTCCATTCCTCCTCTTCACCCGCTTCCCCCTTCGCTGATTCTGCCTCATTCAGTTTCTCACTCAGCTAACGCTGCTCCCATAAATTCACCGCCAAGGACCATCGCTCCCACCGCTCCTACCGCTCCATCGTGTCTCGGCATTCTCCCTGACAGTGACAAATGCAATGTTTCTCAATTTGTTCAGGTCTGATTTTCTTTTTCTTTTTTTAAAACATTTTTTTTTAAAGATAATTATTTCCTCAAATTGGTTTCTCAAATTGCATTATATTTGAAGTTTGAATATTTGTCCTTATGATTTGGGAGTTTTTGAGTATAATTTCTATTGAATAGGATGTTTAGGTATTTTGAGTTCTGAATATTGTTGTTGTTGTTGATCGTGACTGAATCATTTGGTTCTGAATATTTTGAGTTCTAAATCATAGTAGAAACACTCAAAGCCTCATGAATATAACCAAACTTTAAAGAAACAATAATCACCAGTGGATTTGAATAGGAACAAGAGTGGTTCATAAACTCAATAAAAAATGTATATATAAAATTTAAAGAAAAACATCCTGTATTACAAACAGCTTCTTTCCAAATTAAATTGCTGGTCTAATTTTCTTTAAAATAATAAAAATTTATTACATCCATAAGTGTTGATCGTGACTGTTTGTAAGACTATAAGCAACTACGGTTTTTTTGCTGGATTTATTAAAAAAATTGAATATTATTTTTCATATTGAATATTTTTAACACAATTGTTTTTTATTGGTTTTTGGATTTAGGAAGAAGCTATTGATGGCAGTCCAAACACCCCGAGTAAACACAATAAGGAAATTAAGGCATCAATGATTGGAATGAAATTTGATTGTGATGATAGTGCATATGAGTTTTACAAACAATATGCTCATAGAACGGGCTTCAGTGTAAGGAAACAGTATGTTAAGCGAGGAAGTGCTGGACATGTTAAGAGGAGAACATTTTGTTGTTCAAAAGAAGGTGAACGAGCTATTGACAAACGTCGTGAACAGGTATCTTTTCATCACCCAATTTCACGAATTGGTTGTTTAGCACAAATGACTTGTCAACTTCAAAAGGATGGTATGTTAGAAGTTGTTTCTTTTCACGAACAACATAATCATGAGCTTGCTCCTTCTCCAATGTAACACATGTTAAGATCAAATAGGAAAATTACACCTGCCCAACAAGCTTTTGCGGATGATGCAGAAAAATCTGGGGTATCAATAAAACAAACCATAGATTTGTTGAGCATGCAAGTTGGTGGTTATGAAAATCTTGGGTTTTTGAATGTTGACTATAAAAATCATGTAAATTCCAAGAGAAGGGAGGCTTTAAAGAGAGGAGATGGTCGTGCTGTGATGGATCACTTTAGAAAGATGCAATTAGAAGATCCATCTTATTTTTATTCTATACAACTTGATGATGATAATCAAATTTTGAATATTTTTTGGGCTGATTCTAGATCTATAGTTGATTATGGACACTTTGGGGATGTTATATGTTTTGACACCACTTATCAAACAAATTCATATGGTCGACCCTTTGCTCCATTTATTGGGGTTAATCATCATAAACAATCAATTGTCTTTGGTACAGCTTTACTTTATGATGAAACTATAATGTCTTTCAAGTGGTTGTTTGAAACTTTTTTGAGTGCAATGTCAGGGAAACAACCAAAAACTATATTTACAGATCAATCTACTGCAATGGCTAATGCAATAGAAGATGTGTTTCCTGAATCAAATCACCGTCTATGTGTGTGGCATATTTATCAGAATGCTGCTAAGCGTCTACATCATATATTTAATTCATCAAGCCAATTTCGAAATGATTTTAGTAATTGTGTGTATGATTTTGAAGATGAAAATGAATGGATAGTTGCTTGGAATTACATGCTTGAGACATATGATCTAACTGATAATCCATGGTTGCGTGAAATGTTTGATGTGAAAGAGAAATGGTGTATGGTATATGGTCGACATATGTTCACTGCTGATATGAAAAGCACTCAACGCAGTGAGTCAATGAATGGTGTGTTGAAGAAATACTTGAAGCCAAAACATGGTCTTTTGCAATTTTTTGGACATTACTCTAGAGTATTGTCTGATTAGCGAAGCCAAGAACTACAAGCAGAGTCCAAAATGAGACAAACAACACCAGTTTTACTATTTGATTTTGAGATGTTGAGACATGCTGCAAAGTTGTACACTCCAGAAATATTCAAAATGTTTCAAGATGAATATGTGAAGATTGTGGATTGTACTATTTACAAGGCTAGTAAATTTGATTCTATCACAGAATACATAGTGAAATATCGAAACAAAACTCAAAAGCACTTAGTCAAATATGAAGCCTCAACAACGACAGTCCAATGCAGTTGCATGAAGTTTAGCTTTGTGGGAATTCTATGTTCCCATGCTTTGAAAGTTCTTGAAAAGAAAAATGTTAAGAGAATTCTAGCCCATTATGTATTGAAAAGATGGACACAAGATGCAAAGGTTGGTTCTATTAAGGACTATCGTGGCATTGATGTTAAAGGTAGTACTCAAGAGTCAGTGGGAAAGCGTCTTTCTCACTTGAGTCACAAATGTCTTCAAATTAACACACTTGCAGCACAGAGAGAGATGATGTATGAACATGTTGATAAATGTTTTGACAGATTATTGAAGGATTTGCAAGAAATGAGAATTAAATGTTATTTGTCCTCTATGGAGGGTGAGGTCCATGGTGAAGTTGTTCCCGAGAATGTTTTATAAGGTGACGGTGGATTTGAGTCACATGTGGACATTTCTCAAGGCATATGTGGGATCAAAACAAAACCTACTGTAGGTCGTCCAAGAGGAAGGTTGAAAAGTTCATTAGAAAGGACAAAAAAAAAAATCTCAAAGTAAGAAGGATCAACCCAAAAAGACTAGTGGAGCAAGACAAGTTCAATCACGTGGTGGGCTAAATAGAGTAAGTTCATTTACATTCCATTATAGAACATGAATTTGTAGGTTCATAAATTTGTTTTATGTGACAATTGTTTTTTCTTCCCACATAGGTCGATTCCTCAGTTAATATTAATTCTCACAAAGAACATAGTAATGTTGAACAACCATCACAATTAGTAGATAACATAACTCAGGTATGATGCTACTACTTACATATTTTTTCTAATATCCTATTAAACAATTACTAATATTAAAAAGTGACCCATGAATTTATTTAAATGTCATATACAGGAATCTTTCAGCTGTAGTAATTTGGTTGGACAAAACAATGTTGTTGGGTTAAATGGTTTGAATCAGGTATACTTATAAATTTTGTCTAATATCCTACTATCCAGTTACTTTCATTAGCATAGAAAATGAAATATTGATTTGTTTAAATGCTATATGTAGGAATCTTTTGATTGTGAATTTTTAGTTGGACAAGATCATGTTGGGTTATATGGCTTGAATCAGGTGTGTATAGTCGTTATGAATTTTGCTACAACTTAAACTTATATTTTCCTTTTAGTTATTTTTTCCATACACTTATTTTATATTTGGTGGCATATTTTGCAGGTTTCAGTAGATCCTGATATTGACAACCTTTGAAAAACACCATATTGGCTGTTTTTCTTGTGTTTTGCACAGTTTTTGGACAATATATTGGCTGTTATATAACATCTAGTGGACAGAACTTTGATAGTATTTTTTGGACAGCACATCTGACTTTGACAGATTTTTGGAAAGCATACCTGACAATTTGGATAGATTTTGTGGACAACACAATTTGGACAGATTTTTTGGACATCACAATTTGGACATATGCAATGGGAAAGTTCATTTTTATATTTTTGTATCTATGTATTTGCATATTTGAACAAGGCAGCTTTAAATGAATGCAATAGAACAATATGGATGGAAATTTAAATTCAGGAACTTTAAATTTAGCAATAGATTTGTTGAGCTTTTCTTTTTATTTGGCTCTCTTTAAGATTTAGGAATTTTAAACTTAGATATAGATTTGGTTGGCAGAAAACATTCAGGTGAAACAAATATAGCCTGAATTGCAGAAGAAAGCAGCAACTTTTGTAGTAAAAAGCAACTTGGTTGGCTTTCCTCCTCTTTGGCTTTCCTTGTCAAAGTTGTAATTAGACCACCAAATTCACCTTCTTGTAGAAAGGATTGCAATTTTTTTTTCATGATCAAACTTTATCATGATATTTTGGAATACATGTAAACAATTCAGTTGCATTGGAGACTTTATGGTCATTTGCCCACTTGAAATGGCATCTCCTTTACATTTGATTGTTCTGTTTTTTGCTTCTTAAAAAAAAAAAAAACTCTGTTTTGTTCTCTTTATTTTGTCTTGTTTTGTACTGTTGCAATGAGTTTTGAGAACGCAATGGATTCATTTCTTGGTTGGTAACAGAATATAAGCTATGGATTTTGCATTTGTAGTCGTTGCAGCAACTAACATATATATATATACTTGGCCAATTCAAACAATCTGTATAACGAGGCATAGTGAAGGATGTAAATTAAATATACAAAGCTACTCTAAAAAGCTCTCTTTGCCCCAAGCCAAAAAATTTGTCTCGTGGCAAGGTGTTGTATCATTTTTCTTTGCTATGAGAAAGAGATTTTATTAAAATACAAAGCAGTGAACATCAAGGCAATACAAAAGAAGAGGACTTGCTACTATCCTCAGAAATTACATCAAGAAGGGCCTTGGGTCCAGAATCAACATTAAAGCTATCCCAAAACCTGTGTTTAAGAGACTAGGTAGCCAATATATAAGGAGCATGATTTGCCTCTTTGCATATCCATTTGAAAGAACAATTAGGCAAATTTGTAGACAGAGAAAGCACTTCAAAAATGCGGCTTTTCTCCATGGGGATTGCACATCTCTTCTGAACTAACCGTCATCCCTATTACACTTATATAGCAGCTATCCTCAGTCGCGAACTGTGCAAATATTAATCTTCTTGTCCATTTAAGTCTTCTGGATCTCACTTTTAACCCTTAAGGTCCACATTATGAGAAAGAACTTAAAGTTGCACTTGTTCTGTAAATAGAGTTTATATTGTTGCTGCATAAAGGCATTCTTGAGCTTAAATGCACTGTGCTTCATATGATATGGACTAGCATCTATAAAAGAAATTGAAAGAAATAAGCAGTAATTTTGCATAGAATAAAGACAATAAAATTAAACTAACTAAAAACGTCTCTTAGTTTACAGTTTTTTCTTGACCATCTTTCTATTGATTATGAAAATTTTGGAATCTGATATGATCTTTCTATTCTTTTTAATAGAAAATTTTACAACCTTTTTAGCCTCTAGAGATTTTAATGGCCAACAACAAAGAATTCATTTGAATCATAGCAGAAACACTCATAGCTTCATGAATATAACCAAACTTTAAAGAAACAATAATCACCAGTGGATTTGAATAGGAACAGGAGTGGTTCATAAACTCAATAAAAAAAGTATATATAAAATTTAAGGAAACACATCCCGTATTACAAACAGCTTCTTTCCAAATTAAATTGCTGGTCTAATTTTCTTTAAAATAATAAAAATTTATTACATCCATAAGAACTTAAAAAAATATATCCATTTAAAACCAAAGGAAAGCTACCTTTCTCAGTCAACAACCAAAAAAAAAAAAAAAAAAAACTATTCTTTCTAATACCAGGAAAAATCAGCCAAAAACCCCTTTCTGAAACCCTAAGATTCAACGCAAAAAAAAAAATTCAAAACCAAAACCAAATGAATAGAAAGAGAGAGGTTGGCCATGTGCAGTGGGTGGCCGGATTCTCTTGCCAGTATGAGGTTCTGAGAAAAACAGAGGTGTGGCCGCCGTCCATTCCGCCTCACAAGCTCTTGCCGGTCAGAACCTCAGAATCTCAGGTTGAGACGCGAGTTTGAGGAGCGAAAGAGAGAGGGGCTGTCCAGTTGGTCCGGTGAGATCGGCGGCTGCTGCACGTGGCCGCCGTCAATTCCGCCTCACAAGAGCTCGCCGGTCTGAGTTTGCTGAGAAAACCAAGACAAAGGTGGAGGAGATGAGAGAGAGGCGTGAGGCTGTGTGTGTTTGAGAAGAAACTGTGGCTAACGCTGTTAGGGTTAACAGCTCTTCAGTTAAATGGGTCATGTGCGTTGCACATGACTCCAAGCTTATGTGTCTCTGTTTTTAAGTGACAGCTGTTCCTGTTTGGAGGAAATCCGTGTCCGAACATGAGTATATCCATAGTATCTATATGGTTCAACATGAGTATAGTCATAAATTTGTCATCTTATGGCTTGAGGAATTTCTTAAACCAACGGGCAGACAATTTTGGATGTCTTTTCAAGCCATTTTTGTAGTCTACGTAGTTGATGCCAAACCGAACGGTGTAACCATTACTCCATTCAAAGTTGTCCAATAATGACCATGCAAAATATCCCTTCACGTTAACACCATCCCTACATTGAAAAATGGATCAATTAGACTTTAGAAAACAATTTTCATAATTATTTATACGGCATATTGATATTAGTAGTAATAAAGTCATATTAGTATTAGATCTGAAAGAGAGAGGTCTTCTCTACTTACTTGATAGCCCTATGAAGATACTGAAAATGTTGATAGTAGAAATCAATTCTATAGTTGTCTGCAAGGGCTTCCTTAAGCGATAATGTAGCATCATTGAATTCATCAATTCCTATAATATAGTGGTAGATTTTTAGATTCATTAAAAAATAAATAAATAAATAAAAGGAAATCAAACTACTATTCCTTTCAAATTTTATATTTCTATGGCTAGCACTGCAACTTTATGAGAACATAATTGAAAAGTTCAAAAGAAAATTACCATTCTCGGTAATAAAAATTAGTGGATTATTGTACTTTTTCTTTGTGTATAATAGAATGTCTCGAATTCCCCTTGGATAGACATAGAGCCAATCTGAAGCAGCCTGAAATGTCATTTCAGAGAGAATTTAAATTTAATAATAAGGATTAATTCAGTATTAAAATCTCTTTACATGTACACTCTAATGAAATGGTGCCACACCATTTTCTTTTTCTTTTTCAAATGGAAGAATAGGGAATACCACACACAAGAACAACTTAACAACATAAAATCCTATTCATCCTGATTATTCAGTTTTTTTTTTTTTTTTTTTTTTTTTTTTTTTTTTTTTTAAATAAAAATAAAAACACAAGAAAGAACCCGTTAAAACCTCAATGCCATAGAAGCCATCAGAGAATTCACTGGAAACGCCAACCAGTACGATAAGCTGCCAGAGATTATCAAAAGCTCTAGGGTTAACCATTAGGGATTACATATTTTGCCATGGAAATCTTTTTCTTCAGAATTTTTTCATCGAATACTACTTATTCATCAACTTCAATCCCTTCAAAGAACTTGTTTTTATTAATCAATTTAATTAGTATCTTATATTCATCAACCGAAATATTTTTCATCCACATCTTTTTTTTTTTTTTTGTTTCTTGGAATTTAAGGGTTTAGTTAGAAGATATTTGTAGCTTTTCAATTTAGTCCAAGGCATTGAGTTTCGAGAATAAAGGAGACTGAGAAATCAGGTTAAGATTACTGAAAGGCTTTTCATACTTCGTTGCATATTTCGTTGTGTGTGTCTATTTAGAGAATTTCTGGTGGTAGTTGGCGTTCCTGGTGAGTTCTCCAATCATATTTCTATGGCATTGGGTTGTTTTTAGTTTTTTTATTTTATTTCATTTTATTTTTTATATTTAAAACTGAACAATAATAGGAATTTTTTTATTATAGATAAATGACATTTGTCTCACATAATTACTCTTCTTTCATTATCATACTACCTTAGAGAAGGATGCTAATAAACAACTAAAATTTTATTTTTTATATATATATTTATCTTCAAGTTGTGTGAAAATTAAACCATTTAAGAATTGCATAAAAGAAAAAAAAAATTGAATCAAACTATTGTAACCATCTTAAGATCTGTATCAATATTATGTATGCTCAATTTCATACACACCTTTGGACCGATGGGGATCCCATTGCGCTCAGCTGCCACAACAAAAGAAAAAAGCATGGTCTTGTTAGTACATATGACTTACATATATAAGAAAAAGAGAATCATGGCTCCAAATGTTTGAGTTCATACTAGTAGTATTAGTTTGCGAATCTGTCAAGTAGCTTTTGTTTTCAGCTTTCGAGTGATCTGAATCGGCTGCATAATTAGCAGTATAGTAGTTTAGCCCTAGAAAATCAAATGACCCATTTACTAGCTTGGATTGCTCTTTCGTGAATTTGGGTAATCGGTCACCAACTAGAGATCGCATGCTATGTGGATAGTCACCGTTGGTTAGGGGATCCACAAACCTGCCACAAACCACAAAATTTTAAGCTTTTATTGTACCTATTATATTAAACTAGCAAAGGGTTTTTCTTTTCTTTGAAAATAACTAGCAAATAGTGAAATAGATGTCCAAAACAAAGAGTCATGTAGTTTTAGTATACTTACCATCCAAATATGAAATCAAGGGCTCTTTGCGCAGCATCACGGTCATGCCTCGCATTAGAGAATGGCTCATACCAGTCTGAGACTAGGGATATACCAATAGAGCCTTTCTGTACTTTCTGCTCATAGCGAAAGCTTACTTATTTATAAGGACACACTCAAGCTAATGGAATTTGTATTTTTGGCAACTTTTAACAAATTAATCAATAAGCTTTCAACAAAAAGTTAATCCAATCACACACTAATGGAAAAAGATAATACTTACTCAATTACTAATACTGAAAAACAAGTTTAACATGCAAATTTATTTTCTCTGAAAATAGTTTTTAAATGAACTACCTAAGATTGTCCTGTATCAAGTGCCCTGAGTGGAATCCAACTTATACTCTTTCTACTACATTGGCAGGACGGGTGCCAGGTTATTATTGAATGTAGTACAATTTTCAATAAAAAAAAAGGTAAAAAAAATAAACATAAAACAATTTAGGCGTGGAACCTGGTACTTTTGCTTGTACACTTTGACAGCAGATGCATGAGCAAGAAGTTGATTATGTGACACCAAATATGGTTCTGTCCCAGAATCTCCACCAGTGCAATTTAACTGTTGCCAACTAGAACATCGACCCGGTGGTGATTTCCCATTAATATAACCATACTTGACATAGCTCGATGGTTCATTTAGAGTGATCCAATACTTGACACGATCACCAAATTCTCTAAAGCAGAGCTCAGCATAATCCCGAAAATCATCCCTAAACATATACATTTAAAAGTATCAAAACTATCTAATAACTGACATTACACCAATTAATTCTGCATTTGTACTTGAGCATGTCATTTATAGCATGATTTAGTTATTGATCTAGAAGGCCTAACTATCCAAATAGCAAAAAGCTCTCTTTTCTTTTTTCTTTTTTGTTTTTAATTCAGCAGTTGGGGGAAGTGGATTTGAGCTTGAATGTCTCTAATCTCTATTGGAAATACTAGGAGATACAAACTAGTTGAACTATAAATCTGTTAGCAAAAAAAAACTTTTATGTAGATAAAAATTTTCTTTGTTAGTGTAATACATTTGTAAATGGATAATAATAATAATAATACTAAGTGATTGGTATAAATAATGACTAAATTACAAATTACTGAAATTGTACTTTCTAACTTTTACAGATTTTCAATTCAATCCTGTAAATTCCACATTTCTCATTTCAATCCTCTCTAATTTATTTTCAATTTAATCATTCTATCTAATTTTGTCCAATCTCACTGTTACTTTCAATATTTTTCATTTTTCAAAAAGTCATCATTTTAGTGGAGCATATTGGACACAGAGTTATACAGTAATACTGGAAAAAAAAAATCAAATAACTCATTATAGGACTATTAAAAACAAGAGGAAGTTAAATGTCTTATTTGAAATTGTAGGTTAATAATACGCTAATGTATCATATCATGAACTCACATAAAAAAATTTCAATGATAAATTCTTAACAGATAATATCAAACTCAATAATTCTGTAAGACAATGAGCAAGAAACTTCACAAATAAGTCATTTATTGACAATAATAATAATCAAAATGGGCCCCTCTTTGATTCCTTATCTTCAAAATGGGTAATCAATTTAAATTTTAAACATCAAAATAGTGACAAAATTTGTAAAAAGTATGCTAATTAGAATTCGGATGAATAAAATGGTTGATCATAATGTAAATTAACCACTTACACAATATGAGGACTCAAAAAAGCACCATACTCATCTTCCAGTGCCTGGGGAGGGTCCCAGTGGAAGAGGGTCACAAAGGGCTGTAGACCTGCATTCATATGAGGGCCACAGCAGAAAATTAATAATGCATGATAAGTTGATCACATGTGATGGAATTTAAGAATTTTTCATGACCTCTGGCTAGGAGCTTATTGATTAGTTTGTTGTAGTATTTGATTCCTTCCTTATTCAAACCCCCGGATAGTTTTCCTTCTGAAATTAGTCCCAAAAGGAGATTGTTAGGAACATAAT
This sequence comes from Quercus tomentella, assembly GCA_028535165.1. Taxonomy (NCBI): domain Eukaryota; kingdom Viridiplantae; phylum Streptophyta; class Magnoliopsida; order Fagales; family Fagaceae; genus Quercus; species Quercus tomentella. Next base: position 7,346,998 of record JAPQVY010000133.1, read on the forward strand.
TTGGTCACAAAACAATAGTCATTCAATTGCAGCCTAAGGTGTGTACTTGATGTACCGATTTTTATGTCCATGTCTTTGGATGTTTCTAACCTTTTATGGAACTATGAATAGGATAATCTTACTTGGCAGTACTCGAGACCATGAGATTGAGAATCTGTATGCATCTAAGCCCATCTTTTTCATAATCCGAACATCTCCCTGCAATGTATAATCACAAAGCATATAAAAATTGTTTGAAAAACCTAAAATGAGGAGTTCTTATACTTTGATTATCTTGTATTTGGTTAGATATGCTCAATAATTAGAAAAATGCATGTGGCAAACATAATTGGACCCTGAAAATGTAAAATAATAATAATAATAATCAAAACACAAAAGTTAATTAGAGGCCAATTAGGAGATAACACAACAGATATATATATATATATATATATATAACAAGTGGAGACAGGATGATCAAAACCCCGGTTCTCCTTATAAAGAAAACAAAACTATGTAATTGTGTTACAAGACTCTTAGTAATTAGGAGCTAAAGAATGATTATCTTTCTAATTTTCATCATAAACACAGAACAACATATATATACCTTGTAACGATGATATTGATCGACAGCTACATCTCCGTTGCTTCCATCCTTTATCTTACCTGCAATTTCATTGAAAGGATTTATTTTTTTCTTTTACTATTTAGGAATTAGTAATTACTAATTAGAGCCATAAGAAAAAAGGAACTAGTACTTAAGACTCCCAACCAGAAATTATAAAACTTATTTCTTGTTTGGAGTTCAGTTATGGAAGAAAGGAAGGAAGGGGGGAAAATGAAGAAAAATAAATATCTTAAAGATATATAGTAATGTGAATGTTTACTGTTTACGTTGTTGTTGTTGTTTCTTTCTTTTTTCTTGTTCTTTTTAAAATGTCAATTGGGGATAAGCTCTCAAACTCCATCATAGCTCTTGTTAATAAAACAAGAGGCGTAGAATCTGTAGATATTGTTAGGTCATTAATATTTAAATAAACATTATTAATACTTATTTATTTATTTAACTTATTAATAATGTAGCAAAATCTAAATAACTTATGGTTAAAATTTTTAACAATATTTAAATATACGTTTTTAATTTTAACAATATACAGAAGCTCTATCAATCCTATCCACAAAAAAAAAAAAAAAAAAAAACTCTATCAAGCAAGTGTATACTCTAGCCTCCCCGAGCTCATTACGAAAAAAGACTCAAGGCCAATGTAAAACAGGAAGAAGTAAAAAGAATTTTATTATGCCACTACTTGTACAGAGAATTAAGCAGCTATTTTGCTTGGTCCTAATACCACATGCTTTGATTTAAATCCGGTTAAACTCCTGAAATTCTCATAGTTATCTCAATTTTTCAGCTTTGAATCAACACGCAGTGTTTGTTTGTTTGTTTGTTTGTTTGTTTTTGGTTCTTCAATGAGAAAAATGATCTTCATTTTAAATGGATCAATTTTGATAATAAGATGTTTAATGAGTCTAATTCAAATTCAAATACAACAATTAATGAATCCAATCCAAATTCAAACGCAGCTAAAAATAGGCCACCAAATCAATAATTTAACTTGTAATAGTTGTACATTCCTTAGGTTTAGTTGATTTGTTATTATTGTAAAAAATTCCTACAATTTATTTGATTTTTTTGTAGGAAAATGATAAAAGTTTTACAAGTTTTACTATCTAAAATTTACAAATGAATTAGTGGACTTCAATAATATATGAATTTTTGAAATACGTTTCGGGAATTGGTGACAGATAAGTTTTTTGACTTCATGCAGTAAAAGTGTTAAGCATAGTTTTGTAGAGTTGTATCAGTTTGTATGATGGTTATATCAGTTGTATGATGGGTTGTATGGTAGTGACCGGTTAGTGTAGTGTAAGTGCCTAAGTGCCTAAGTGTCCATATATGGCTGGCATATATCAGGTGTAGAGTATACGGGTGGGTTAGTGACAGTGGTTAGGAAACTGTGCAAGGGCAGTTGAGTTAGCAGTGGAGTTAGTTACGTACAATGGTCAACTAAGCAAATTGTGAATCTGAATACAGTCTTTCTTCTTCCCTCTTTCTTTTTCATCTCTCTGTTTCTTTTCCCAATTCTTGGAGGCATAGCTGACTCCGAACCCAGCTACACCAATAAACAGTAGATTTCAATCCTAACAAAAAGTTGCAGTATCCCTAGCATTACTTTTGTTGAAATTGTAAATCCTTATAATTTAGGGAATTTTGTCTCTAATATATACTATACAATTTCCCAAGAAAGCCAAGAAGGCAAGTTGTTACTAATTTTCATCTAGATCCACCACTTGTATCACTTTATTATCTACTATTATTTTAAATGACACAATCTTCTGATTTTGTATTCCTTTAAATTTAACAATAATGATTCATAACAAATTTTTTAAATCTAAAAGTGTTTAGACTATCATGTTACTCAAAATTTTAAATAGCATGGCAGCTTGTACATTGATGGAGAGAGAGAGAGACCTGGATATCTATGAGTGAAAATGTCCCATGTACTTGGTCCTCTACCACCTTCTTTTGCAGCACCTTCATACTGGAAATTTGAGAAAACACATGTTTACGTGGTAATATTAATCATATGACATTTGCAGTAAAACTATGATACAAATTTACATAGAGGAAATTGTGACTTAGTTGCCTGATAAGCCGCTGATGCTGTCCCAAAAATAAAATCTTTTGGAAAACTGGTCCGGTTGAGTGAAGCAGTGTCATGGCTTGGTGAAACAGAAATGCCATTACTCAATAAGTCAAGAAGAACTAGGAGGTCTAAGATTAGATAGCCTTGAAACGCCATAATTGATTTTGGGTTTTTTTTTTTTTTTTTTTTTGGGTGTAGCACTAGTTAGAATCTGCCAGTTATTTCTCAAAAGAAAAAAAAAGGGTATAATCTGCCAGTTTTTTTTATAGAGGAGCACTGCATAATCTGATTTATTTAGAAAAGATAAACATAGAGATGAAAAAAGAAAAAGAAAAAAAGAGCAATCCGTTGGTCAATTTGTTAGTCATCATAGTTGTCCTTCAACTGATTGTTTGACATTGCCCAAAATAGATTCTCCCCTGTCAAAATCCATAAGACTGAGAAAATTACTCTAACTGGATAAATTGATTAATTAGTCCGTACAAAGATTTTGTTTAAATACAATGAAAACAGAGCAAACCCTGATTATCTCTCTAAACTGTTACAAACAGCAAATCCTAACAAATTTAACAGCCTAGAACCCCGGGTATTAAACTATTAATATAACATGTGCCTCTCACCTGTAGGATAAATAAATCTAAAACTACAAAGAATTTAAGTAAGGAAAAAGACTACACGGCTGTCGTTTAACCATTATCTTCTTTCTCTGTTGATCTTTGACAAACAAAGCTTTTTTCTATCCTGAAACCCTCTCTAGGGATGGCTTATGTCCTTTAAATAACACAACAAATAGGGTTCAAAACAGGCTTTAAATGAATAGTTATGGGCTTTTTTGCATTGTTCATATTTGTTAAATAATGCATCTCAATAAATCCACCAGCAGTTGAGGAAACATAAACTTCACTTCCGAGGCTTGATCAATCAAGAGAATCGAGGGTAGAGTCGAGCTCTTGAAACTTCATTTTTCTTAAGCTGTTCTTGGAAAAAAAATCCTAAATTCCCTCACTGTCCATGTGTGAATTAAAATTGGAAAAAAAAAATCCTAAATCCCTGTGTGAATTAAAATATATAACAACAAAGCAATATATATATATATATATATAGAGGTAAAACTTAGGTAGAATTTAGACGCTGATTTTTAAATTCTCCTCTTAAGATTTTGTTATGTAAATTTTTTCTTATAGAACGGAAATGTATTTTCTTAGTTAAATAACCGCATGGCTGAATTTTAAAATGGAATCCTGAGAACAGCAGCTAAAATAACGTACCTAGGTTTTGTCTCTCTCTCTCACACACACATATATATATATATATATATAATAGAAAAAAAGAAAACATCAATTTTACGTGAAAAATCCTCCAATGTAGAGGAAACAACCATGAGTAGCTCCAATAGAAATTACAATTCTCAAATTTATGTTAAACTTGAGGCTACGATAAATTAGATATACAACAAATAAATTTCAAGGAGTAAGTACAATCTCACCATAAAACTAGTAGCAAAATCATTCCTCTAAACACTTCAACTTTTCATAATTGTAGCACTCAAAATCCCTAAGAGAACTTTACTCATTTATCTTCCTTTGTATGTAGAAGTAAAGCAAAATATCTCCTTTTTCTTTTTCACTTTCTTACACTCTCACCGTGTTTTTCTCTATCTTTCGGACTGCACCTCTCCTCCTGAAACTCTCTTTCTCTGTGTTTCTTGCTCACTCTGCGAAACACACACACTAGCCGAATGGCCTCCTTTTGCTTCAGCTCTTAGCGTGTTAGACACGCCTAAGTCATTTCTCAATAAATGAGAAATCAGACTTCTCACAAGTCTAGGTAGACAAGAGTGACAAGCTCATTAAATGAGCCTTGACTTGTGTGTGCTGGAAACCAATGGTCACGTGCACCCAACAGTTTTGAACATTCTTGGGTCATCAACTAGATCTTCAATTGCCAACACATCTTAACTCATGGCTAGGTTCAAAATTTGACACATATGTTATGGTTATTGGTTTGTCAAGACTAAAACATAAGACCTAACGCAACAAATCTTCTGTAGACACCTGGATCTCGCAATAATGCATTCACCATAGTCTTTGTTCAACTTCAAAATTTTCTTCATTGGTGTTTTTGATAGTTTACAACCAATGAACCCCAGCATTTTGTTAGATCTCTAGGACTAATAACCTTGGCTAACCTTGCTGCCTCAAGACCAAGGAAATATTTCAAGTTTTCTAAGTCTTTAAGTTTGAATTTGTGATCTAAAAACCATTTCTATTAGGTTTTAAAGATTTAGGATTAAATGTTTAGAATTCTATTTTGTTTATGTTGGCAAATTGAGAACAAAAACATGTCTAGAATAGGTGTTAGCCATTGCTTAAGGTGGTACAAGTCAAGTCTCAAGAAAATTTAAGCTACAGGAAAAAGAATTGATGAATTTCAGTGAAGCTCGACCAATCGAAAATCGCAGTAAAGCAATTTCTGCAAAATTTTAAATCAAGCCCAAGCTTATGAAAACGTTTGGGGTTTCAATCCAACACTCCTAAGTAGAAAAGGAAAACCCTAACTACGTTTTATAGACTCTTGGAAGACTTGTGAGTTACTCCTATGAGATTTGAGAGGTTGTGTACCTTTTAACTCTACAAGTGTTTGCCAAAATAAGATCTACAATCAAGTGCTGGTGGAATCTAGTTGCTGCTACAAGATCAACAACTGGTGATTTGAAATTTTTGAGTGGGATCTCAAAGTCATAAACGTGGGAGCTTGTGTGCTGCAAATCCAAGAGAGAAAAGTCCGTAGATTCAAAGCTTGCATGTAGTCGTGTCAGTAAGTTACTACTGAAGGTAGCAATAGATTTAGGGTAAAATCTTTTGTAAAAAATTCAATTCTCTATTAGTGAATTTGTTTTACCTTGAAAATAGTTAAGTCAAATCCTCCCCAAGTTTTTATTTTGAAACGGTTCGTTTCATTAGTTTTCCTAGGTAATCATATCTTTGTGTTCTTTACTTTTTTGCTTGTGCATGATATGATCTTTTACTATTTAACCTAGATCTCATAATTAACCTAAATAAACATTTGGCTAATTCATTAGATTAAACAATATGTTTTAAGGGGTCTAGACAAACAAACAGTTTCAACTCTTGCACACCTTGCTCATCATTTACTCACCACATATCAACGTTAGGTTCTATATTTGCATTGCTTTATTGGCAAACACGTGAACATAAACTTGTCTAGATATAGCTCATAGAGTCTGTAAAAATAATTAGACAATGCTCAAGGTACAGCTTCAAGTGTGCAGGAACAAGAAAATCTTAAAGTCGCATTTCGGAATTAGATTAAAATTTTTAATAGATTAAAATTTTCAAGTGTACAGATTAAAATTTTTAATAGTTTCGACTGATCAAAACTTATGTTCAACCGATTGAAAGTCGCATTTCGGAATTAGATTTTCAACCCACTAGCCCATTAGATAATTAGAGGTTTCAGACCTACTTCATTGAGTATATAAAGGAAATCTTAAAGCATGTTTTCCAAGACTTTGGAGCTACGCATTTGAGATCTAAAAGGTTTTGTACCTTCTCTTTTCAAAGTCACTACTAGAAATTAATCTACATATTATCAGAACTAGTAGGTCTGAAGTTGTTGCAAACTAGTTATCAAAGGTTTTGAATCTAAACCTTCAAATGTGATCTTGTACACTAGAGGTTTATGTTGGAGAAAACCTTTAAGGGTGTTTTTGAAAACATTTAGAATGTTTAACAAGAGGGGTGAGGCTTAGGTCCAGTGCATGTAGTGCACTGGACCCGTTAAGATGATAACATGTATTCAAAAGTGGACACGTGTTATAATCTCAACGGGTCCAGTGAAACTGGACACTGGACCCAAACCTCACCCTAACAAGAGAGAGACTACAACTGTGAAATATAATTACCGGCAAAACCTTTTGCCCTCTAGATAGGGATAGTGAAACAATTTTCAAAATGAACTATGTTTCTCTATGCACTATTGGTCATTAACTGTGTCTGATTAAAGTAATGCCCTTTAAGCTCTCAAATGAGAGAAAAGAGAACGAAAGTGAGTCAACGATGACTTCCCGCAAGATACAGTATAGTGTGGGCATTTTGCTTTGTAGAAAGCAAATGGCGGTAAGTCATCCTTGGCTCAAATCCACTCTCTATCTCCTTCATGCAAGAGCAAGACACTTGAAGGAATGATTTTGATCATGGAACATTTGATTTCCTATAATTCATTTATGTCTTTGCCACATTGCTAGCATATTTATAGGCCTAGCTGTGAGTGTACAAGTTCCAAAAGAGTTCTTACATTATTATTCCATCTAATTAAAGGCAGGACTCCCCTAGTGTCCCCCAAAGATGCTTTGCTCTTCTGTTTGTCAACCAAAATCATTGTAATTTGGTATCATTTTCCAATTTGGCATGTGTATAACGTTATCCTAAGCTGAAGATATCTACCCCCACTTTCTTCCAAATTCCAATGATACAAAAACTTGTTTGATTGGTTGTTGAGAGAATAGAATATTAAGAGATGAAGGAGAGGATTCTTAGTAGTGGCTGTGGAATATGATTTGTCAATTAGAATTTGTTCTTATAATTTAAAGGTTGAGGAGCGAGGTAGATGATAAGATTTTGACTAAGGCAGAGTGCGGTTCAATATAGTTTAAGGTCTAAGAAAACAAAATTAAATTATATATTTTTTAAAATATTTATATATCAATTAAATAATATTTATTTAATCTTTCGTATTTATTAAAAAACAATTCCATTATTTTCTTCCTTCTCCCCCTACCCCTCTCAAAAACAGGTTTTTATATTTCAAAATTCTAAAAAATTTTAACATTAAATCTGACTATAAATCTCTATCTGATTGTGGATTTGTTATCTTGGAATTGGTCCCCCTAAGTTTTTTCTAAGAAACTGGTTTTGTTTCATTGGTTTCCTAGGTGATCATATTGTGTCTCTTTTAATTTTCTGCACTTGCATGATATTGATGATTGTTTATTTAATCTAAGGCTTTCATAACAGATCTAATTAACAACTTGGCCTTCAAACTAGTTAATTATTGTTTTTGACAGGGGTCTTAAACTAACATTCAAGATTGCCCTTTCCAATCTGTTTCTGGAATTGCCTTTGGATCTCTTTCACTTATATAAATTCTTTTTACAGTTCTTGGATGAAGATCAACTTTCAATCCATGGCTATCCTCAATCATACAGATAAACATTACTTGAAGGTATCAAAAGTTGTTCGATAAAAGCTATGGAATAGTATGCTTTGTTTGAACATATTTGTCCACTAAAAATTAAAATTCCCATTCCCACTTATCAAAAAAAAAAAATTCCCATTCCCGCTAGAAGGGTAAAACCCAACAATAATTTGTGAAATTGCTCTTTACTAGTGATGACTGCGTGGCACTGTTCACAGGTCCCACAAATTACACTTTTCAGCAATTTTTTCATTAAAAATGGGTCTCACAGCACTATTTACACATTTAAAAATTATTTCGCTACAGTGTTTTCAATTTCAGTTTTCAGTTTCAGCAAAAATAAACTGTATCCAAACGGATCCTTTATTCCTTTAAATTATACTTGTTTTTACACATCCCTTTAAACTATCTAAATGCACACTTACCCCTCTAAATTATACAATCTTTTACACTTACCCCCCTAAATTATGAGAATGCACACTTTACCCCCATAAGCTATACACTAGTTTTCACTTGCCCCCCTAAACTATATCCTTCTTACACTTAACCCCCCTAAACTATGAGAATACACACTTACTTCCCTAAATAATTATTTATGGGATGGGGTCCAAGGTATAATTTTCCCAAGTTTTTGGAAAAATTAATAATTTAAAATAGTATCAGAGCAAAAGATTATGAATTCAATCCCATATGTCCACCTTAGCTCCCATTTAAGTTTCCATCTGTTGGGTCCCCACTCAATGGCAACTCAAATGGCCCACACATGAAGGGAGAGTGTTAGATTAATGACCAATTTAGTCATTAGCCACGTCAACAATTTCCATTCAAGAAATAACAAGAAGACTAAATAAATACAACACTGAAAGGTTAGATACCAGATTAAAATTTGATGTAAATGATAGAGACCAAATACGTAGTTATAACTACAAAATATAAAAGGAACAATAAAAAGTGATGCACATACCAACATACATGACATTTTTTAGTACCACATAATTTGAACGAAAAACACTAAGAGTATGAAAAAAATAAAAATAAAAATTTGTAAAAGTAAATAATCAAAATTTTATTAGATCTTAAAAAAAAAAGTTTAATAATATAATTTTAATCGGAGGAATTTTTTTAGTTAATTGAAATGTTTATTATAAGTTTCATTTATAGCTAACTATCTTAATAATTACATTTAGTTTCTAGAAAAAAAAGTAATTACATTTAATATTTTTTAAAAAATTTGGGAAACAATCAGTGCAACATTAGGACTTTTACATAATCTAAAGTTGTAATTTAATTAAGAAACATTTGAGTTTGAAAACGGAGACATTTATTTTATTATATTCTTATTACAGATTACAGACACTATAGAAGATAGAAAAAAAATTTCTTTCAAAAAAAAAAAAAAAAAAAAGAAGATAGAAAAGAAATGAACTTTAAGTCTATATTTGGAGATGGTCTGATGCTACTATATAGTTCAACATGAGCATAGTCATTAATTTTTCATCTTATTTCTTGAGGAATTTCTTAAACCAGTGGGCAGACAGTTTGGGATGTCTTTTCAATCCATTTTTGTAGTCTACATAGTTGATGCCAAATCGAACGGTGTAACCTGAATTCCATTCAAAGTTGTCCAATAACGACCATGCAAAATATCCCTTCACATTAACACCATCCCTACATTAGAAAAAAAGAAAAAGAAAAAAAAAGAGGATCAATTGGACTTTAGACACAATAATATTCATAATTATTAATATGACATATTGATATTAGTAGTAATAAAATCATATTAGTGTTAGATTTGAAAGAGAGCGGTCCTCTTTACTTACTTGATAGCTCTATGAATATACTGAAAATGGCGATAGAAATAATCAATTCTATAGTTGTCTGCTAGGGCTTCCTCAAGCGATAATGTAGGATCATTGAACTCATCAGTTCCTATAATATTGTGGTGGATTTTTAGATTCAAATGTAAATCAAATTACCATTCCTTTCAGATTTTATATTTCTATGGCTAGCACCATAACTTTATGTGATCATAATTAAAAAGTTCAAAAGAAAATTACCATTCTCGGTAATGAAAATTAGTGGGTCATGGTACTTTGTCTTTATGTATAATAGAAGGTCTCGAATTCCTTTTGGATAGAGATGGAGCCATTCTGAAGCAGCCTGAAATGTCATTATAATAAAAAAGTTAAACTTCAGTAAAGATTTGGTATAAAACTCTCTTTTTTCAGCCTCTAATTAATGAAATGATGCCACATCATTTTTTTTTTCTTTTCAAATGGGAGAATGGGGAATATCAAACACAATAACAAGTTAACAACAGAAAATCCTATTAATCTCGATTGTTCAGTTTTTAGATAAACCCCAACGCCAACGCCATAGAACCCATCAGGGAACTGACCAGAAGCACCAACCGGTAGGAGAAGCAGCTGGAGATTCTCAAAAGCGTCAGAGTTATCATGAATTAATATGTCTTTCCATATCAGAAAAAAAAAAAAAAAAATTTAATATGTCTTTTTGTTAACCCTTAGGGATTACATATTTTGCTTGGAAATCTTTTTCTTCAAATTTTTTTCATCAAATGCTATGGGATATTGTTAGTTATTCACATTTCGTTGCATTTTTCGTACTGTATGTGTCTATTTTTAGGATTAATGAAAAGACGTTAATTTATGTAAATATCAAAATCTAGAGCTATAGAGAATTTCGGCGGCTTCTCCTAGTAGTTGGCGTTCCCGGTTAGTTCTCCAATTATATATATTTCTATGGCATTGGGTTGTTTTTGGTTTATTATTATTATTATTTTAGAGAAAGTTTTAACCTATAGCGTTTGAAATTTGTAAATGTGTGTGGTATTTCAAATTTTGCCATTTAAAAAAAAAAAAAAATTGATGTGTCATTATTTTATTATAGGGTGTAAAAGGAGGATTGAAATCAAATACTTATTGAATTTAAACACTTAAAAGAAAATGAAGTTTGTTATAAGAATATCCAACAAAATACTACAATTTGTTGTCAAATTATTTATGGATTTTTCTAATCAAACTAAAATCAATATAAGATAATTTCCTATATTAATGATCTATTTTAGAAATATTTTATCGGAAAAAATTTTCTAAGTTGGATTACAAAGTTCTTTCTTTTTGATTCAAAGACTTTTAGCTATCTTCCCTTTTATATCCTTTTGTTTGTTTGTTTGTTTTATAATTGATAGTTAACATTTGAACCCTCGATGTTTTCACAAGAAATATTAAAAGGTGTCAATTAATTAATTGAATTACAAGACTTATTATATTCTTTCTAAAAAAAAAAGAAGACTTATTATATTCTTTAATTCTTTTCAATTTTTAATAATATATGACACGTGACATTTTAGAAACTCAATGATCTTAAAAATCTATGCAAACCACACAAAATTTGATAAATGACATTTGTTTCACTTAATTACTTTTCTTTCATTATCATACTAGCTCAGATAAGGATGCTAATAAATAACTAAATTGTTATTTTATTTTATATATATATTTATTTATTTATCCATAAGTTGTGTGAAAATTAAACTATTTAAGAATTATATAAAAGAAAAAAAAAATTGAATCAAACTTTTTAACCATCTTAAGATCTATATCAATCTTATGTATATTCAATTCATACGCACCTTTGGACCGATGGGGATCCCATTGCGCTCAGCTGCCTCAACAAAAAAAGAAAAAGAAAAAGCAAGGTCTTGTTAGTACATATGAGTTACATAAGAAAATCAGAATCATGGTCCAAATGTTTGAGTTCGTACAAGAAATATTAGCTCTTAAATCTGTTATATAGCTTGCGCGTTCAACTTTGGAGTGAAGTGCATCGGCTACATAATTAGCAGTATAGTAGTTTAGCCCTAGAAAATCCAATGACCCTTTCACTAGCTTGGATTGGTCTTTCGTGAATTTGGGTAATCGGTCGCCAACTAGAGATCGCATGCTATGTGGATAGTCACCATTGGTTAAGGGATCCATAAACCTAGCACAAACCACAAAATTTTAAGTCTTTATTAAACTAGCAAAGGTGTTTCTATTCTTTGTAAATGACTAGCAAATAGTGAAATAGATGTCCAAAACAAAGAGTCAAGCAGTTTTAGTATACTTACCATCCAAACTTGAAATCAAGGGCTCTTAGCGCAGCATCATGGTCATGCCTTGCGTTAGAAAATGGCACATACCAGTCTGTATTTAGGGATATACCCATAATGCCTTTCTGTACTTGCTGCACATAGCGAAAGCTTGCTTATTTATAAAGACACACTCAAGCTAATGGAATTGTACTTTTGTCTATTTTTAACAAATTAATGCATAAGTTTTCAACAAAGAGTTAATCCACTTGCACACTAACAGGAAAGATAAATGCTTAATCAATTACTAATACTGAAAAATAAGTTGAACTTGTAAATTTATCTAAGTTTATCATCACTGCAAATAGTTTTTAAAAAATAATGGAGTACAATTTTCAAACAAAAGTAAAAAGTAGTAAAATAAACATAAAAGCAATTTGGTGCGTGGAACCTGATACTTTTGCTTGTAAATTTTGACCGCGGATGCATGAGCAAGAAGCTGATTATGTGATACCAAATATGGTTCTGTCCCAGAATCTCCACCGGTACAATTTAACTGTTGCCAACTAGAACACCGGCCTGGAGGTGATGTCCCCATAACATAACCAGCATTGGTGTAGCTCAATGGTTCATTTAGTGTGATCCAATGCTTGACACGATCACCAAATTCTTTAAAGCAAAGCTCAGCATAATCCCGAAAATCATTCCTAAACATAAACATGCAAAAGTATCCAAACTATTTAATAATTGTCATTACACTAATTAATTGTGCATTTGTACGAGAGCAGTCATTTATAGCATGATTCAATTATAGATCTAGAAGGCCTAACTATCCATAGAGCAAAAGCTATCTTTTATTTAAGATATATATATATATATATATATATATATTTATATATAATTCTATAGTTAGGAGAAAGGAGATTTGAATTTGTATGTCTCCAATCTGTATTGGAAACATACAAATTACAAATTACAAATTATTATTATTATTATTATGAGTGATTGATATAAATAATGACTAAATTACAAATTATAGAAATTACACTTTCTAATTTTTACAAATTTTCAATTCAATCTTGTGAATTCCACTTTTCTCATTTCAATCCTTTATCTTTAATATATTTTCAATTTAGTCATTCTATGTAATTATTTCCAATCTCAATGTTAGTTTTAATATTTTTCATTTTTCAAAAGCATTTCATTTTAGTGGAACATATTGGATTGGAATTGTGGGTTACTATTACGTTAATTTATCATATCATGGTCTCACATTAAAAAAATTCGATGATAAATTCTTAACAAATGATATCAAACTCAATAATTCTAAAAGACAATGAGCTAGCAACTTCACAAATAAGTCATTAATTAAAAACAATAATAAAAAAGGGCCCCCGTTTGATTCCTTATCTTCAAAATGGGTCATCAATTTAAATTTTAAAGATCATAATCACAATAAAATTTGTGAAACGTAAACTAATTTGAATTCAGATGAATAAAATGATTAATCATAAGGTAACCACTTACACAATATGAGGACTCAAAAAACCACCGTACTCATCTTCTAGTGTCTGAGGAGGATCCAAGTGCAACAGGGTCACAAAGGGCTGTATACCTGCATTCAATCATAGCAAACAACAATGAATTAATAGCGCATGATAAGTTGATGACATGTGATAGAATTTAAGAATCATTCATGACCTCTGGCAAGGAGCCTATTGATTAATTTGTTGTAGTATTTGATTCCTTCCCTATTCATGCCTCCAGATAGTTTTCCTTCTGAAATTATTCTCAAAGAGGAGATTGTTAGGAACATAATTTGTCACAAAACAATAGTCATTTCATTCCAGTCTAAGATGTGTACTTGAGGTACCCATTTTTATGTTCATCTCATTGGATGGTTCTAACCTTTTATGGGATTATGAAAAGGATAATCTTACTTGGCAGTACTCGAGACCATGAGATGGAGAATCTGTATGCATCTAAGCCCATCTTTTGCATAATCCGAACATCTCCCTATAATGTTTAATCACAAAGCATATATAAATTGTTAGAAAATTTTGAAATGATAATTTTTTATATTGTAATTATCTTGTATTTGGTTAGATATGCTCAATAATTAGAAAAAAACATGTGCCAAAATATTATTATATATTAGTACACGTGGCAAACATATTTGGGCCCTAAATGTAAAAAAAGTCAAAACACAAAAGTTAATGGCAAATTAGGAGCAAAAACACACACACACACACATATATATATATATATATATAACAACTGGAGAAAGGATGAAAGGAACCCCAATTCTCTTTATAAAGGAAACAAAACTATGCATTTGTGCTACAAGACTCTTGTTAATTAGGAGTTGAATATGATGTGTGGTTTTCTTTCCAATTTTTAGTATGAACACGGAACAACATATATACCTTGTAGCGATGATATTGATCGACAGCTATGTCTCCATTGCTTCCATTCGCTATCTTACCTGAAATTTCATTAATTGTAAGGATTTTTTTTCTTCTCTTTTATACTATTTAGGAACTAGTAATTATAGCCATAAGAAAAAATGGAACTAGTACTTGAGCCTGATCACCATAACATATATGTACACTTATTTCTAGTTTAGGCTTTAGAGATCAGTTGTGGAAGAAAGGAAGGAAATGGGGGAAAATGAAGAAAAATAAATACCAAAAGATAGGAATGTGAAGGTTTATTGTTTACACTGCTGTTGCTCTTGCTGTTGTTGTTGTTGTTGTTCTTCTTTCTTTGACTTCTTTTTTTGTTCTTTTTGAAACAAAATAAATTGTGTAGTTTCAAATTATGCATAAAAAATACATTTATGGATTGAACATTAATTAACATCCAATTGACATAAAATTTGACATGTGTGTTAAGCGCATAAGAATATGCAATTCAACAGTTATATTTTTAAAACATGTAGTCGTGCTAATTTTTTTGAGGCGAGTTGTAACTTTAGGCTATAACCAAGTTTGCAGCCAAATTTTATCCCCAAAAAACATGTGTATTGCCTTACTAAATTAGATTATAAGTTCTCATTTGAAAATAAATAAATTAAATAAAAAAAAAAACTCTATTCACAAACTAACAAATACTAATATAGACAAATTGAAACATCGGGTTTACGAGTTACGACACATAAACAGTCATAAAAAATTATTTCTTTTGATAATTTGACAGTTGGAGGAGACGGGATTTGAATTCTAAATATCTCTTTTGAAAACATTAGCAAGTATCAACCAATTGAATTACAAGGGTCTTAAATAAACTCACAACATTAAGGGTCCATTTAGATACAACTTATTTTTGCTGAAATTGAAAACTGAAAACTGAAAATACTGTAGCAAAATAATTTTTAAATGTGTGAATAGTACCGTGGGACCCATTTTTTATATTTTTTAACTTGTGAACAATGCTAAACAGTGCATGAACAGTACTCAACAGTGCGTGAACAGTGCTCTTGTCCCCTAAAGCAAAAACGCGTGCAGGGAAAAAAAAAAAAAAAAAGGTAAAACGCAAAACGTGCACTTCATCCAGATCCAAACACTCATTAAGATTCTCCCAAATTGAAATGAATTATTTCTTGGTTTAAATTAAATATTATATATTTAAAGGTGGGCAACCATCCATACCAAATGGCTGGTCAAGAGTTACAACATTCAACTCCTTTATTTTCCTAGTTTTTCTATGGAAAGAAGGCAATTTCTCATAGGCTAAAATGCAAAACAAACCCTCTAAGTTTTACTGGAATTCATTTCAGTCCTCTAACTTTACTTTCATTCATTTTAGTCCTCTATGTTTCAATTTTATTCTATTAGGACCTCTCAATCAACTTTTATTAAATTTTTTTAAATAAAAAAAAAAGTTTCTGAAAAGTATTTTTCAATTATTAATTGGTTTTTTTTTAATTTAAAAAATTTGTTAAAAAATTAAAAATTTGGACAATTAACAACAAATTTTAATAGAAGTTGATGGAGAGGCCTTAATTGAATAAACTTGAAACCTAGAGGACTGAAATGAATGAAAAAGAAAGTTAAAGGACTAAAATGAATTCTAGTGAAACATAAATGGTGGGTTTTGCATTTATATTAGGATTTTCCTTATTTATTTATTTTTTAGATAGATAGAATTTTACTCTAACCTAATCTAAGTGTATATGTGAATGAAGCACCCTCTAAGAGACTTGAACCCCAGCCTTTATCCCTCACACCCCACAAGCACTTATACTTGTGGAGTAACCATCACACCAAAGGTGTGCAGTGGTTTCTAAGTTTCTTACTTATTTTGACATGTTCATAGTTTTCTTTTCATCATTTTCCAATACTAGTAAACCTTCAGACACAGAAATTACACCAAAAATTTCACAAGCTAGAAACTTAGACAAATTAGTATTACACCAAAAATTAGTATTACCTTTACAATACTAATTTGGCCCGCAGGTTTTCACAATATATAGAAGCTCAGGCAAGCAAGAGCGTATACTCCAGTCTCCTGGAGTTGGTTCCGTAGACAAAGTTAAGGCCAGTGTAAAACAGGAAGAAGTAAAAGGAATTTTATAATGCCACTACTTGTACATAAAATTGAGCAGCTATTTTGCTTTGTCCTAATACCACATGCTTCGATTTATTCCTATTAAACTCTTGAAATCCTCATAGTTATCTCAATTTCCCAGCCTTTTATCAACACGCACACTGTTTGTCTGTTTGTTTTTTTGGTTCACGAGGTGAGGTAAGAAAAATGATCTTCTTCATTTGAAAATGATCAATCTTGATAATAAGATAACTAATGACTAACAAGTCTAATTCAAATTCAAGTACAACTAAAAATAAGGAGTCAATTTTATATCGAAGGATATACCGGTTTTGTTAATAGAACGATATATTTCGGTACCAATATACTATTCGCGATTACCGTTAATTATATAATAATTATAATATCAATAATAAGTATACTATTTATACATTAAAAAAAAAAAAAAATTACTATCATACAATTTACATAGTTTATTTGTTTGTTTTCGTTTTTGTGTTTTTTTTTTAATATACACACTAGTGTAAGTACTTTTGGAGTTAGAGCATTCACATCAGTTCTTCTAAATTTTCTGTCTATTTTACACGAAAAAATCTACTTTTTCTATTTTACACTACCACCTATATAAAACACCCACATCAGTTCTTCTATTTTACAAAATATTTTAATAAAATATTCACCTTTCTCATTTTTTTATTATTTCACTCAACTGCCTGCGCGCTCTCACTCTCCCTCTTTATTCTTTTTTCCTAAACTGAAAGAGCTCTCTCTCTCTATTCAGCAAAAAAAAAAAGAAAGACCTCTCTCTCTCTCTCTCTCTCTCTCTTTTCTCCCTTCTCTCATTCTTTCCCAAAAACGACCGACCCAGATTACTTCCTCGCCGGTCCTTTTTTCACCGGCCGATCTTGTCGTGTTTCTTCACCAGCCGATCCTTTCTTCACCGGCTACCCAGATCCTTTCCTCACCGACCGATCCTTTCTTCACCGGCTACCCAGATCCTTTCTTTCTAAAAATTACCAACCTAGATCACTTCCTCACCGGCCGATCCAGATCCTTTCTTCACCGGCCGATCCAGATCCTTTCTTCATCGGCCGATCCATGAACCAAGCTCCGGCGACGCAGATCCTTTCTTCACCGGCCGATCCACGAACCAAGCTCGGCGACCCAGATCCTTTCTTCACCGGCCGATCCACGAACCAAGCTCCGGTGACCCATATCGTTTCTTCATCGACGACCCATATCTCTCTGTTGGTTTGTCTGTGTGGGTTTGTTTGTGTGTGTGTGTGTTTCTGTGTTGATTTATTTGTGTGGATGTATTTGTGTGCATCTGAGGAAAACAAGATGAGGAGCTGAGGTTGTTGTGCACAGAGAAGAGAGAGAAAAATTGGTGTGAACGAAAATTAGTAAAATAATATATACACATGCTACAGTGCCCGTGTAAATTTACACGGGTACTGTAGCTCGTTGAAAATTATACACGAGTTTACATGATTTTGCAAAGACTGATGTAGTATATTTTTTGCTTCAAAATGTGTAAAAATGGTCAAAATGTGTATTTTACACATTTATACACAACTATCCAAAAGCTGATGTGAATGCTATTAAAGATTGGAATCGTACTGAAGTTGTACAGAGAGCAAACAAGTACTCCCCAAGCCACGTGTCCATTCGGATGGGTAAAAAGTGAACAAGAGGACTAGTTTCAAAATGTGCATAGATATTCACGGAGGAAAAAACAAGGAAAAGAGGGGGAAGAGCAAAAAGTGAAATAGAAAAACAAAAGGAGAAAGAAGTAAAAGGAGAAGCAGGTGATGAGGTGACAAACTTGAAACTGAGAACCGAGAAACAGCAGCAGCTTGGTCGATCTGCAATGACTAGTGAGCAAATTTTTCAAAGATTTTAATAAGCATCAACTTCTTCTTCTCTTGTTATTCTTCTTCTAAGCCCTCCCTTGGAGATTTTGGTTTCGGCCCAGTATCAAATTACCGGCCGAAATCCGGAATTTACTCCGGTATGGCCGGAACAACTCCGGTACAGCCGGTATTTTAGCCGGAACGAAATAGTAGATTTTCTGTACCGGCCAAGGTTCCGGCACGGTAAATACTGGCCGTACACGAAATTAACTTTACTGGCTAAAAATGGGCTACCAAATATCACGCCATTAATTCTCTCCAAACCACCCGTTACAAATCAATGAATTAATTTGTAACAGTTGTACATTCCTTAAGTTTAGTTGATTCCTATAATTGTAAATCCCTATAGTTTATCTGATTTTTTTTTTTTAGGAAAATGCTATAGGTTCTAAAATTTTTACAACATCATGTTTGAAATATGTTTTGGTGATCGGTGATATATATAAGTTTGTTTGCTAAGTATAATAAAAGTTGAAATATCTCTAGCACTACGTTTGTTGTAATTGTAAGTCCCTACAATTTTTGGAATTGTGTTCGTAATCTTTACCATATAATTTCACAATTTACATTGCTTTATTTACCTACCTTTATTAATTTTTTAAATGACAGAATCTCCTGATTCTGTATTTCTTTAATTTTAATAATAATGATTCATAATAAATTTTATAAATCTAAAAGTGTGTAAGACAATCATGTTACTCAAAATTTTAAATGAGATGATAGTTGTACATTGTTGGAGAGAGAGAGAGAGAGAGAGAGAGAGAGAGACCTGTATATCTATGAGCAAAAGTGTCCCACGTACTTGGTCCTCTACCATCTTCATTTACAGCACCTTCATACTGGAAATTTGAAAGAGCGCACATGTGCACGTAATAATATTGATCATATGCTTGACATCTCTGGACATTTGCAGCTATAAAACTATGATACAATAAATAAACATAGAGGAAATTGTGACTTAGTTACTTGATAAGCCGCTGATGCTGTCCCAAAAATAAAACCTCTGGGAAAACTAGTCCGGTTGAGGGAAGCAATGCCATGGCTTGGTGAAACAGCAATACCATTTGTCAATAAGCCAATAAGAACTAGGAGGCCTAAGACTGGATGGCCTTGAAATGCCATAATTAATTTTAGTTTTTGTGCGTGTGTGTGGCACTAGGTGTTTTTAATAGAGAAGCACTATATAATCTAATTTATTTAAAAAAAAAAAAAAAAAAAAAAAAAAAAAAAAAGAGGGAGAAAGGACAGGAATACGTTTGAGATCATAGCTGTTGTTCAACTGATTGTTTGACATTTTCATCGATTTCTATACCATAAATTGTGCACCACTCCTTATACCACTAATAAAAAATTGACACCTATCTGCTTTTATTTTTTCTCCTTCTCACGGGAGAGGCAAACATGATTGTCACGTTATATAACAATTGTGGGTCATATGGCCCACTCATTTCACTTCAGATTGAGATAAGACGTAATACTTAGGATATTGCAATTATTGCAATTGTTATGAATGGTTAAGACTTAAAATTGTAAAAAGCAATTTTAAATCTTAACCATTGAATATAAAAAATGAGAAAAAGTTAAAAAAAAAAGTAAGTTAGTAAAAAATTATTGTGAGAGGGAGGGGGGGAGGGGTTAATTGCATGGTGCAATTGCACCAGATCTCAATCCTTACACTTCCTACTTATAGCATGATTAACTTCAGCATTTCTTTTTTCTTTTTTCTTTTTTCATTCTTTATTTTTTGCTTCTTGTCATGGCTTCCTCACCTTTGGTCCTCACTCTTCAATAATTCAATTCGCTATGCCGCCCCAAATTTTTTTCTTTCAATATTAGTTTGTTGGCTTATATTTTTTTTATTTTGTCTTATAAGAATTTTGAACTTGTTCTATTTCTCACCGATTATCTATCTCAAATATTTTTCTTGTATAGTTCTTTTTCTTTTTTTTTTTTTTTTTTTTTTTTCAAGTATAGAAATGCAAGTTGTTAAAAATGGCAGTATGCCTTTTAATCAAGTGAAAAACAAAAAATAAGAAGAGAGAGAAAATGCTAGTATTAATTATGAATAAGGTGGAAAGTAATAGCATTTAATGATATTTTTTTAGCTATTAGATCACTTATAAATCTACAGTCTAGAAAATGCGTAACTTTATGAGAGTTACACTAGGTGTAACTTGAACCCATCTCTCTCTCTCTCTCTCTCTCTCTCTCTCTCTATATATATATATATATATATATATAGAGAGAGAGAGAGAGAGAGAGAGAGATGGGTTTAAGTTACACTTAGTGTCACTTCACAAGAGTTAGGGCCAGACCCAAGAGAGCTCGAGCCCTTCTGGCCCAAAAAATAATTTTTTTTACTTATTATATTTTTCATTTTTGTAGTTGGGCCCACTATTAGCAAAAAGGCTTTTACCACCAAAGCACCAAAAAACAATATGTTATTGGAGAAGATAAAGCTAAGGTTTTGTTTGGTAATCGTTTTTGTTTTTTATTTTCAAATACTTTTTTTGAGGAATATAAAGAAAAAATAATTTTCTTGTATTTTTGAAATCAAAAACACATTTGGTTAGTTGAAATTAAAAAGATAGTTTTCTGAAGAAAAAAATAGAAAATATTAAAATATGTTGTTACTAAGATTTGAACTCTAATGCTAACTCATTAAATGAGATAGATTCATTAAATTAAATGCGTGTTTTCATCGACTTTTGAAAATTAAAAACTAAAAACAACCTTTTGCATATTTTTAGTTTCCTTTACAAATTGAGTTTTGAGAACAATTTTTGTTTTTTGTCCATTTTGTATTGCCAAACAAGTATTTTAGTCTCAAAAATAGAAATTTGTTTTTGAAAACAGAAAATAAGAGGAAAAAGCAGTTACCAAGTTGTTAAAAATAAAATATAATATTTTATTAAATAAATAAATCCAAATCACAACTTGGAGCCAATAAAGTTTGTATTTTAAAAGTAGTAGGTTTTTAAGATTTGATTAAAAAGATAAGCTAGAATTTACAGTTGAATTTGAAAGTAATCCAAAATGCTTGGAGTCAATAAAGTTTGTATTTTAGAAGTATTAGGTTTTTTAAGATTTGATTAAAAAGATAAGCTAGATTTTGTATTTGAATTTGAAAGTATTTCAAAATTCTTGGAGCCAATAGTTTTTGTATTGTGGTAATAGTAGGTTTTTCAAAAAAAACTTTTTAAGAAACAGTATGTTTGGTAACAGTTTTTTCCCTCTATTTTCTGTTTTCAAAAACAATTTTCTAATTTTGAGATTAAAAAACTTGTTTGGCAACCCAAAATGGATAGAAAACAAAAATTGTTCTCAAAACTCAATTTGTGAAGGAAACTGAAAACATACAAATGGTTGTTTTCAGTTTCTAATTTTCAAAAGTTAGTGAAAAAATACGCATTTAATTTAATGAATCTGTCTCATTTAATGAATTAACATTGGAGTGCAAATCCTAGTAACAAACATATTTTAGTACTTTCTATTTTTTCTTCAAAAAAGTATCTTTTTAATTTCAACTAACCAAACATCTTTTTGATTTCAAAAATACAAGAAAATTGTTTTTTCTTTATATTCCCAAAAAAACGTTTTTGAAAATAGAAAACAAAAACTGTTACCAAACATAAGTTTTTCAAATTTGATTGAGAAGACGTGTTACAAATTTGTATTTGACTAATCAAAGTATTCCAAAAATGCTAGGAGTCAATTGTGGTAAAGAGCTGCTTTTTTGTACGTGTAATTGAAGATTTAGTATTCCAATATATATAAATATATATATATATATATATATATATATATATATTTATACTACTAATAAGAGGATTTTTCATTTGGGTTTTATCATTTTGCGTACTAAAATATCCTCATACAAATTCTTAATCTCTCTAAAATACCCCCTATCTTTTTAGTTAGATAATTTTAAATTTAAAAACACAAACTGGTTAAAAGAGAAATGTACTATTTTAAAAAAATTTCCTAAGTTTTAGGCTTTCAAACTTTTATCAACTCTCAAGTAGGAGAAATTATAAGATCCACATGGTGGACAAGTGATGTGGTCCACCATTCCACTAAAAAACTTCCACTTGTTTAAAATTGTTAGTTAAAATTTTTTTTTAAACAGAAATTAATTACTGACTCAGCAATTTTAAACAAGTGGAAGTTTTTTAGTGAAATGGTGGACAAGTGACGTGGTCCACCAGAGGACTCTATAATTTCTCCTCAAGTAGAGAAAAATCCTAAAAATTAGGACACTATCTCTATCTTACATTTAAACATTATTTCACTAAACCTAAAAAATAAAAAATTAAAAAAAGCCTCATTGCACGCGCAAAGCTTGTGTGATGAGGCTAGTATGTGTGTGTGTACTTGAAAACGATAAATACAGTTAAGTGTAGTTTTAGAAATTTATACCTTTTTATAAGGGAGACTAGAAATTAAATGACATTCAATTAAAAAGTTAAGTTTTTGAAATAAAAATAGCTACAAAAAAAGTCTAATTACGCTTTAACTTAGTAAAGAAAAAATGCATTAATATTTATTACCATAATGAGTGGAGATCCTTCCAATATATGGAAGTTTGAATATAATAATAAAAGAAAGACAGATTTTAAAGGGCAAGTTTGAAAGAAAAGACCCAAACATACTTAAATTTAAATTAAAAAAAAAAAAAAAATACTGGGAGAGAAGAGACCCAATCACCTAACCCAATACCCGAATATTTAGGTTGGGTCAGTTTCCTTCCTGCCAAACCCGATTTTTATTAGGTCAAAGTTCGGGTGGGTGTAAACTTGACCCGAACCAACCTGATCTCAGCCTAGACGCAAATGCATTAGTCTTCTCAATCTTAAATTCGTGACAACTATTTCATGAGGCATGATCCCAACCTATTATTTTAAGCCTTATATTCATATGATTCATCCAAACTCAAACATACATATTTATAAAAATCTTGTTGAAATTGTTGTTTTGGTACATGGCAAAACGGGTCATAATTTTTTGACCCAACCCGAACCCATTTTTTTGACTCGAAGCAAAAACGGTTGACCCGTGACTTGATCTGTGTTTTTTGCGAATCAACCCGACCGCGAATGCGACCCGAACCCGAACCATTTTTTAAAACTTTTTTTTTGGTAAAAAAAAAAAATTAAGACAATATAGGTTTAATTGTTTGTTGTGAGATTTAAGGAAACAATTGAGACATTTATATAACTGCATGCAAATTAATTGAAAGATAAATGGTTGAGCATTCTATAATGAGTAAAGTTTTTAGATATCAAATAACAAAGTACATGCCAAGATAATCTGGTTATAGTATAGTTAAAAACATAGATTTAAAATTGTAGACATTTGTGAGAAACATTCACAAGTGTGAAAATAGTGAAGCGAAAGTATCAAATTAACATAAATTACGAATGCTTAGACCTATTTTTTAACAATTTATGTCCAAAATAAATGACTTTTCAAAATAAATTATGATATTTCCTAGAGTGTGTATTGCTTAACAATGATATGATATTCATAAAAGAGAGACAATGTATAAATAAGTAAACAATCAAACTTTAGTGTATATCTCAAATCTATTTATATAATAATAGGTGAAGCTGAGAGAAACTCAAATTAGAATTCCAATTTTGCGCCATGTGTCCTAAATTATTTATTCTTAAATAGTTTCATTTCTTAATTTATAATCAAATGTGGGACCACATCATAAATATTCATTCAAGTAAGTTATTAAGTACAAAAACCAAATAGTCTAGAATTAAAAAAAAAAAAAAAAAGTGCTTCACAATAATTAAAAAAAAAAAAAAAAGCATGGACAATTTACATTTTATACCTAATAATATCCTTACAAATTTTTTTAAAGAGTTAACAAAATATAAAAATGACTATCAATAGTATTTAAATTATATATATAAGAATTATATTATGCATCTTTTTTTTTTTTTTTGGTAAACATATTATGCATCTTATTGTATATTTTTAAGTATATTCATGCATATGCATGAGGTTACAAGCTAGTTGAAATAGAGTGCCCACTACAATTGACAATAGATTATAAAATTAAATTTTAAGATTGTAAATTTCTTATATGTTTTTATTTTTTGTCAAATGAATTATCCAATAAGTCATTTGTAATTTTGTTTTATATTTTGGGATGTTGATATTGTGTAGAAATAAAACTTGTGTATTTGTTTTACTTATCTTTGTGTTATTTTGTTTTAGATAGCAATGTTAGAATTTGTATAATTTTAAAATTATTGAATAAGTATTAATAAGTTTAATTCATTCTTGATATAAATGGTGAATTCAAAGTAATACATTTTACATCAAATAATTTATTGCATGACTTTCCAAATGACAAAAACATGTTGTTTTCTTCATAAATAAAAAAATTCATGTGAAAAATACGAGTTAACCTGACCTGACCCGTAACCCGATTGACCCGAATCCCTTTTTAATCCACTTAAAATGACATGTTTTGACCACCAACCCGATTGACCTGACCGAAACCCAACCCGACTGTTTTGCCATGTCTAAATTCACAAGACCATACATTCATAATACTCCAAATATTATTATTATTTTCTTCTAAAACCTAGAAGGAGAACATTATTGTAGATGAATCTTCTTTATTACGTACAACACACCAAGGAAAAACATACATTTAACCATCGTAAGGAAAACACTCTTCACCGCCGCCAGGTTTTTGAAAACAAAGACCACCAGGTTTAGGTCTAAGAATCCAAACACAAGTACTGCATGTGTCATGCGTAGGATCATACACCATGTAGATGAATCTTCTAAAACCCAGAAGAACATTATTGTAGATGAATCTTCTTTATTACGTACAACACACCAAGGAAAAACATACATTTAACCATCGTATTTAAAACACTCTTCACCGCCGCCAGGTTTTTGATGACAAAGACCACTAGGTTTAGGTCTAAGATACCAAACACAAGTAGTGCATGTGTCATACGCAGGATTGTACATCATGTGATAGTAGAGTACTCCTCCATTCCATTTGAAATCGCAGGCGACGCGTGAAGAAATAACAGTGATTTCATATTTGTTATTATAGGGAAGATTATAGGGGTAAAGCTGACCCTGGTCGGTTCCACAATTGATTGTAACAGACGGCTTACCCACATAATTATAGATATCAATAGTCGTTGCAGCATTTGCATTCATAGAGAAGGTAGTAACATTTATAAACAGTGCAAGCAACAACAATGGTGATAAGTTTTTATTGAAATGACTCATTTTGTTTGCCTGTAAATGTATAACTGGTGTTGGGTTCAAAACAGAGTTGTTAACATGTTCTTTATTTATAATGTGGCTGTAGATTTGTAGTTCTATTTTGCTTTTAGAAAAAAAGGATAAAATCCAGTTAACATCCGAAGTTTGGTTGGCATCAACTTAGATTTCGGGGTTGGTTGGTGTTAGCCCAAATTTTGGGGGTGTTTACAGTATTTTACTTAATTAAGAAAACATGGCAATGATTTTAACGTTTATTAAGGCAGATATATATATATATATATATATATATATATATATATATATAGATATATAGATATAAAATATTTGTTTACAAGTTAGGTAATGTTACGTCTAGAAACTATTTCACAACATTTTTACAAACTATTAATATTACCAACTCTTACTTATTCTTAGCTCAGATTTCGGGATTGGTTGGTGTTAGCCCAAATTTTGGGAGTGTTTGCTGTATTTGACTTAATTAAGAAAACACGGTAATGATTTTAATGTTTATTAAGGCAAAAAAAAAAAAAAAAATTTGTTTACATGTTAGGTAATGCTACATCTAGAAACTATTTTACAATATTTTTACAAACTGTTGATGTGACCAATTCTTACTTATTCTTAGCTCAGATTTCAGGATTGGTTGGTGTTAGCCCAAATTTTGGGAGTGTTTGCTATATTTGACTTAATTAAGAAAACATGGCAATGATTTTAATGTTTATTAAGGCAAAAAAAATAAATATATGTTTACAAGTTAGGTAATGCTACATCTAGAAATTATTTTATAACATTTTAACAAACTGTTGATGTAACCAATTTTTATTGTTTCTCATCTGTGTCCACCACTTATGTCACATTTTCACTTACTAATAACCACTCAACATATCAGTGGTTTGAAAAAAATGTTATAAAATAGTTTATAACCATTTTTTATGAATTAAAGCGTGCAAGTGCAACACGTATTAGTGTTTGTTAGGAAGGAGTTAAGGAATCTTTGCATGTAACTGATATGTATAGAAACATTTGGAGGTGTTCCTTATCAATAACTTGTTTAATGAAGAAGCTCGACACAAGCCTCAACACAAGCTCGATCTATCGAGATCTACGAGTTCAGAATTCCCATGTCTAAAATTCGGCCCATGATGACTTGGATTGCTAGGGTTTCTCTCTCTAAAACCCTAGACCATATAAAAGGATTATTTTAAAGTCATCAAAGACATAGAGACTCAATTAGAGAACTCATACACTCTGTGAGAAGCTTCTACATTTGTGTGCTTTAGGGTTTTGTAACCAAGTACTTCTAGATCTTCAACGTGCTTTGAAGTGAAGAACTTTGCAGCCAATAACAATCTTTCAATTGTTTGGAGTTAGTCACGTACTGGGATCTGTGCATGTGAAGAAGTCTTCTACAAGAACAAGTCCAATTAGGGATTGGTGGAAAGGTTCAAATGTAGGTTGGTATTTTGGGATAGTCTAGGGTAGTGGTAACATTCATTACACTTGTAATTGCTTGTTCTTAATTAGTGGATTCTTGGGAGTGGTGACCTGAAATTCACCCAGTGGGGCTTTTGCCTTGTGAGAGGTTTTTCCCATTCGTCAGCATATTAGTTTATTTGGTGATTTGTTGGTGCCTCCACGATTTGCATGTAATTTGACCTAATTAATCAACTTTGGTAATTGAATTAATTAACTAGGGTCAATCTATAACCCAACACAGAAGAGAGAGAGAGAGAGAGAGGTGTTTTTTTTTTTTCTTTTACCAATGATAGTATCCAATTTCATGCATTTACTAATTACTAGACTAAAATTCAACATTTACAACTCATGAATAAGTGGAATTGTAGTTTTAGGCTATAACCAAGTTTGTAACCAAATTTTATATAAAAGAAAAAGTATTTCCTTGCTAAATTAGATTATAAGTTCCCACAAAAATAAAAAATTAGACTAAAAGTGTTAGCTTCTGAAATATATATATATACACACACTAATAAATACTAAAAACAACAAATAGAAACATCGGGTTTACAAAAAATAAACAACCATAAACAAAATTATTTATTTGATAGTTAGGGGAGAGGGGATTTGAATTTTGAATATCATTTGAAGACACTAGCAAGTATCAATCAATTGAGTTACAAGGGGTTTAACTAAACACCTGCCATTAAGATCCTCCTCAATTGAAATGAAATATTTCATGATTTAAGTTAAAAATTATATATTTAAAATTGGCCAACCATCCATACCTAATGGCTGGTCAATAGTTACAACATTCATTCAACTCATTTATATTCCTAGTTTTTCTACAGAAATAAGGTAATTTTCGTTGGGCTAAAATGCGAAACCCACCGTCTAAATTTTACTAAAATTCATTTCAGTCCTCTAACTTTACTTTTGTTTATCTTAGTACTTTAAGTTTCAAGTTTATTCAATTAAGGCCTCTCCGTCAACTTCTGTTAAAAAATTTTAAAAACAGATTCAGGAAAATATTTTTCAATCATTAATTGGATTTTTTTTTAATTTAAAAAATTTGAAAAAAAATTAAAGATTTTGAAATTAACCACAACATTTAACATAAGTTGATGGAAAGACCTTAATTGAATAAACTTGAAACCTAAAGTTTTGAAATGAATGAAAGTAAATTTAAAACACTAAAAATGAATTTAGTGAAACATAAAGGGTGAGTTTTGTATTTTAATCTTTTCCTTAGACATGTTCATAGTTTGGCATTACTGAGTGTGTCATTTAATGTAATTTTCTTTTTTGCATTTTCTAATACAGTAAGCCTTCTTACACATAAAATTTCTCAAAAATTTTCACAATATTTAGAAACGCTAGCAAGCAAGTGTATAATCTATCCTCCTAGAGCTGGTTCCACAAAAAAAAAGAAAAAAAAAGAAAAGAAAAAGAAAAGTCAAGGCCAGTGTAAAACAGGAAGAAGTAAAAAGAGTTTTATAATGCAACTACTTGTATAGAAAATTGAGTAGCTACTTTGCAAATAAGAAGACTGAAAATATAGAAAATTTGATTAAATTTTATCTACTTATCACCTATTTTGTGTTTTGTACATTTACTAGTTGTACACACAACACGCAGATCAATGCTAAATCTTGTACATGTGACTACATGTGTTGTCTAATCTGGCCATCTTTAATTGCATATGAATTGATGTGAAAATACAATTTTCTTGATTAGAGAGGAATTTGAAGAAAAATATTTCTAGAAGTTTTAAATCGAGTGATTTTTACTTCTTGGTTGTGTTTAAGCTTGAAAACTTAAGTACAAAATGGTTTTGAAATCTTTTGGTTGTGTTCATGTGCATTATATTTCATAAAAATTGTTTTTCTACAAAATTTTCAAATTTTTTCAAATTTTCAAAATTTTTATTGGTTCAATCGATCGAAGCTAATTCTCAACCTATCGAAATTGTCCAGTTTTTAGGCCAAAACTTTGACTGATTCGATTCCTGTTCGATTGATGCTCAATCGATCGAAATCTTTAAGTGTACCCTTATGATTGTTGCTAGATTCTTCTCGACTGATCAAAATTCGAATATTTCTAATTCTTAAGCGTTTGATAGATTAGTTTTGTCCTATTATCTCTCATTTTCCTTCAATCCCTCTCGATTGCTCTTCGCTTTCAATTTTATTTTTATTTTTATTATTTATTTTTTTGTCTTTTCTAAGTCAAAGCTTCAAGGGTTTTCATCTACAACATTTGGCACGACTCTTTTACCCTTCCTTTTTTATCAATTTACATTCATTCATGCATAAATCATAGATTTTCATAAAATTTTTGAAATTCGAAATTTTGGGGCTTTTGATGATTTTGAGTGTTTTGTGTTAAAATGATTATTGGGTTTTTGTGTATGCATGCTATTAACATGAGTTCTCTACTTTAATTTAAAAAATTTCATGCTTCTTGTAAAATTTCGAAATTAGGGTTCATGTGTTCTTGAGGAAATTGGGGATTTTGTAAAATTTGGCTAAATTGGGTAAAATCGATCCTTGTTGTTGATTGATTGATTATAACATGTTTAACATTTGTGATAATCAATTGCTCAATTTGTGTTTTTTTGAAAAATAGGGTTTATGTTCTTCATATATTGGGAATTTTTCATAAAACTTGATTTTATTGGTCAATTTTCAAAATAATGTTATTTTGCAAACCTTAATGCTTTAGTTTTATGCATCATTGGAATCAATGCATCATGCATCATGTAGATTTACAAGATTGCATACATATATTCTATTTTATCTCTCTAATGCAGTCTGCCATTAGTTCCTTGTGTCTCTTCTCTGTTTTCTCCCTCTTTAGAGATTAGAAATGGTTCCTAAGAAAACCAAAACCTATGCCAAAAGAGTGAGCCTTTTGATTCCAAAAGGTATCCTACTTTGGAAACTATCAAAAGTATGCTTCTTTGATCAAGTTTAGGTCCATTTGGTGTGAGAGGAAAGTTAATCTAGATGAGTTGGATCCTTTTGTCAAGCAAATTCTAGAGTCTAGGGATCGGTTGCCTATCTATACAAGTTTAAAGTCTCCTCCTAATGCTATAATTAGAGAATTCTACTCTGATTTGTTTGTCCATTCTGTTATATGCGGTGGTCACTTCTTGACTACTTGGATTTGAGGTGAGGAGTATCAAATCACTAAGAAAGTAGTGGCTGATGTTCTCTCTATCCCTCTTTTCAGTCGCCCCACATATCCTTATTTTAAGTCTCCCTCTCTTGATGATGTCATGTCAAATCTGTGTGGCAAAAAAATGACATGGGTTACTAAGCCCAGACTTGACTCTCATGAGTTAACTAAAGTTAACTATCTGCTGTTTAGGATTGCTTGCCATAATATCTTTCTGATTTCTGATGTGCATACCATTCCTATTGATAGGTGTATATTCCTTTATGCTTTTATCATTGGTGCTTCTATTTGTCTCCCCTTTCTTTTCATTCAAACTATAGTCGAGGTCCACAGAAATAAATATCTAAGAAGCAGAGACTCTACTTCCCTGTTTCTATACTTAGGATCCTAGAATATCTTGAGTTTGAGTGTACCTCCTCTTTTGAGCTTGTTCATCATATGGCACTCTAGGAGCTACTTTTCTAAAGCAACACAATGCTTAAAAAAGACAGCTGAACCAAGTGAAGGAACTAGAAATAGACAAAAAGTGGAACCTACAGTTGGAGATGAGCATTTTGATCCTGTTGTAGCTGCTGATGATGAAGATGTGGATGCTGCTGTTGCTGGTCCTTCTGGAGCTTCTCCATCTCTCCGCTCTATGCTTGAAAGGGTTCTAGAGACACAGTCGTCACACTATACCATGATGGAGACATTTATGATGACTCAGGCGGCTCATGGACAACTTTTGGACTCTGTGATCATTGATGTAGCTGCTTTGAGAGTAGAGTTTATTAAGTATAGGAGTTCTTTTCTACCACATCCACCCTTGGATGATTGAGATGATTGCCTTTGGCAATATGTAACAAAAAGGGGGAGTAGTAGTGTGATTGAGTTTTTGTACTTAGGGGGAGATAATGTACGTATTTAGGTGGAGTTTGTTTTATCTTGGAGAGTTGTTTATTTCTTTATAACTTGTTTCACAAACTTGATGATTATTGAGATGTTGATTTCCTTTGAATATCTTGTTTTTATTTTGATCTTGTGATACTAAGTTATGATTATACTGCATTTTCCACACATGCGTTTATGCTTTGTTTTCATTGTTTCAAGAATTTACAAGTTAATTCTTTCATGAAGTTGTTGCCTATTGTTGCAATTTGTAGATGGTAGATTATGATTGAGTGTGAGGCCCATTCTCCGCTTTTGGTTTGATTTGAACTCTTTTTTAGGGATTTTCGGAGTCGAGAATTGCACTTGGACGTATTTTAAACTTGTATTCTAAATAAAATCCTTTTTAATTTGATAATTAATTCCTCAAAAGAATAATTATCTGAAAGATAATTATTCTGAAAAAGCTCAATTATCAACAATTCCCTTATTATCTAATTTATTCCTATGCAACCAAGCTTTTTTTTTTTTTTTTTTTTTTTTTATCAAATCCAACAACCAATCACATAAATTACTTAATTAATTTTAATTGTTGACCAATTAGAATTAATTTCAATTAATCACACGTGATTATCTTCACCCACATAAAATGCATGCAAACTGTGAAAACTTGATCTTGTGATATCTTTCAACCCAATGGTCCGATTTGGGAATCGGGCATATCGTCGCGATCATTAGAGTCTTCAGATCATTTTTATTATATGTGATGACTGATTTAATGAATGAAATGCAATTATGATTTTTTGGGTATTTAGAATGGTCATTTCAATCACCTTCCATGGTTAAATTATGAGTGCAAAATTGAGTGTCTACACAGTGGTCTTAGAACCAACTCTGAAGTTTGACCAAAGTTTGACCAAGTTAGATCGATTTTGACAAATCTGACCATTTGATTGTTGTTGTAATTTACAAACACAAATATTTCACCACATTCTACCAATCCAAAGGTTAGATTTTGGATCTTAATCTGTCGTATGATGGACACATGTCGTTGTTTCCACGCACTAGGAAATTTTGATTAACCCTATTGACACAATCTAACCATCCAATTAAGCTCAAAATTTGCCAAAACCAATATCTTACCCCACTCTTTCAATATAATGGTCAAAATTTGAATATGAGTTTAGCGCATGATGGATGCATTTCATTGTCTCATATATTGATAAAAACTACCAAATAACCAATAATAACTACTAAAGCCTCCAAAATGACCAAAATGCTCCCATCAAAGCTAGGAAATGATTGAAATACCAATAAACTTATAAAGTAACTAAAATACAACCCAAAATATACAAAATGACCAAAATGCCCCTCAAATCTTCAAAATGATCAAAATACCTTTTACCTCTGAAATGACCAAAATAGCCCTTAAGTACTTGGAGGGTCTTGAAAGTTGTTTTGTGTAGTTTTTAAAATTAATGAAAATTTCTAGAGTTTTAAGACAAAATTGAGGAAAATTCACTATTCAAAGAAAATAACCATTCTTTACGACCATATGTCTATTGGAAATCACCTTTATTGTGACGGATTTACTTTACCATCGCTAATACCTTCTTATCTTAAGAAAATTTTAACTATTGACGACAACCAAAACATTTGTTGCAAATAACAATGCAATATATGGACTACAGTGATGGGAAAAAAAAAAACTCTCAAACACATGAAAAATAAGGGCATGAATTCCCCCTTCAAAATTTTACCATTTTTGACGGCTTAGGTCCAATGCAAATATTATTTATTGGGAGGGATCCAATTGCATCATGAATACATTCTTAAAAAAAAATAAAAAAATAAAATAAAAATAAAAAAACTATTTACGATGGTTAAAGTGTTTGTCACAAATACAAACTCAATTAGAAAAATTAAAAAAATTAATTGTGATGGATAAATGTCATCACAAATGTGAAAATTAAGGGGGGAATTTTCCTTCCAAATTATTTTATCATTTTCAATGGCTTCATTTCTGTCTCTACTACCATCTTTTATATTTACGATGGAAGAATGTTTGTCGCAAATACTAACACAATAAAAAAGATATATTTTGTATTTTCTGATAGGTCAAAAAATGTATTGACCCCTTTTGTTAATTAATCAATTAATTATCCAAGTGAATAAATTAGATTCAATTACATGCAATAAGCGTGATAGCATAAACAAATCACCAACTAAATTAAATATAGCGGAAAATAAATTTGACACAAGTGATTTGTTAACGAATGGGGAAAACCCCACCGGGTGAATTTAAGGTCACCACTCCCGAGAATCCACTATTATCAAAACAAGCGTTTACAAATAAAAGGAATCTTAGTACCAACCTACAGTTGAACCTTTACAGCAATACCCAATTGGACTTGTAGTGTAGCGGCAATCTCTCCTTTCAATGCACGGCTCCCAGTACGTGACAAACCAATGATGCACGGATCCTAGTACGTGACTAACACACCAACTTGAGGAAGATGTTGGCTGCAAAGTTTTTTAGTTCATCCAACAATGAAGATCAAGAAGCTCCTTGGTTATAAAACCCTTAGCGCAAAGACTCAGTAGCTTCTAGAGAGAATATGATGAACTAGGGCAAAATGTCTCTGGTTCACAATTTGCATGCACAAATCACTTTGCATCACTTGTGACGGCCCTTAAAATAATCCTTATATATGTCTAGGGTTGTGAGAAAAGAAACTCTACACAAATACTGATGGATATGCGTGAAATCAGATTTGGAAATTCTCGACAGATTCAGCTTCTGTCGAGCTTCAACATTAAACCTCGAAAGAAAGGGTTTTGTTGAGATATTTGTCGAGATTTAATGAACAACACTTCTTCACTTGTTTTCTGGTCAGACTTGCATGGCTTCAATACTAAACTTGAACATTTGTTTCTTGAAGTATTAAACCCATCCTAGATCTACCCAATTACAAGTAAAGTGCGTTTTGTCAAAGGATTAGCCAATTTACATAACATATGTCTCTAACAATTCTCACATATGTCCTAACATTTTCGACGTACAAAAGCCGTCACAAGTGTTAATAGTGCCAACGGTTTTTCTTTGGTTGTCGTAAATAATACTTTATTAGCGACAAACATTTCTATTTCGTCACAAAAAGTAAGGTAGGAACACTTCCCTCCAAAGCAATTCATATTTTTGACAAAAATAATAGGCATTTTCGACAGACTCATTTTGCCGTCACAAATGTTTTAATATTTGACGATCAATTATCGACGAAAGAGACTTATCGTCGAAAAAGCTAGTTTTTCTGATGGCGTTTTGTAGTCGTCGAAAAAGTTTCGTCGCAAATAGCAATATTTTTTGTAGATATAACTTGTATTGAGTTAGTTCTTGAATTTGAGCAGTACATGCTGTATGTATTTTTTTATCATGGATTGCCAAAGGGGGAGATTGTTAGGTTCTAAATTTTTAGGATTAAATGTTTAGGTACTAATTTTATTATATGTTGGCAAACCAAGTACAATAACATGTCTAGTATAAGATATTTATGTCTTAGAATAGGTTTAGACATTACTCAAATTGATATTAATCAAGATTCAAGAACATACAAGCTACAGAAGAAGAATTCAAATTTCGAAGAGCTCGACCAATTGAATTTTGATTCTACGGAATTTTAAAGAAGGCCCAAAAACCTGCGAAACGTTTAGGGTTTGAGTCTAACACTGCTAAGTATAAAAGAAAAACCCTAATACTCATTTTTTAAGACTTATGAGTTACTCCTGTGAGATTTGTGAGGTTTTGTAACCTTTTAACTCAATAAGCATCTACCAGAGATCTATTCAATACTACTAGTACTAGTGGAATAAGTTGCTACAAATCAAGTCAACCATAGTTGATGATCTAAACCTTTGAGTGGAGTTCTCAAAGTCACACAGAGGAGCGTTTGTGTGCAACAGATTCATAATAGAAGAGTCAGTGGATTCAGAGCTGTGTGTAGTAAGTACTACATGAGGTAGCATTAGATTTAGGGTTAAGTCTGTTGTATAAACTTCCATTCTATTAGTGAATCGTTGCCTTGTGGATTTTTTAGGTTAAATCCTCCAAGGTTTTTTACATTGAAATTGGATTGTTTCATTGGAGAGAAGGAGAAGAGGCTACAATAATGGAAGAGAGAAGGAGAAGTAGCTCTCTCTCTAAAAGATGGGTGTGTTGTGTTGTAGAAAACCTATCTAAGGTTTTTCTCTTTGAATAGTCTCCTTTACTTTTGTGGGTAATGAGGGTATATATAGTATGGGTGAAGGATAAAAAAGTCACACTTAAAGTCCTCCAGGCAGAGTGTTTTGCGGGTACCTTGCGAGATTGCTTGTCTCGAGAAGTACTTGCAAAATAAAGCCTGACACTTGACTCTTCAGCTTCCAGCACGTGTTTCTCGCGTGCCCTTTTCGCGGGAACCTTTACTCGAGAGTTTCTGGCGAGCTAGTCACGAAACTGCACTGATCTTCATTTTATGCTTGATTCTTCACCAACTTAATACTAAACCTAATACAATAAAATTCTAAAAAATACGAGGAACAAAATTAATGCAATTACAACATTTTTTGATAGGACATATGTGATTCACTTGTTAGGAACATATGTCATTATTTTATGTAATTGGCTAATCCTTTGACAAAACGCATTGTACTTATATTTGGGTAGATTTAGGATGTGTTTAATACTTCAAGAAACTATGTTTCAAGATCAAGTATTGAAGCCATGTAAGTCTATCCAAGATTCAAGTTTGAAAAGTGTCTGTCATTAAAACTCGACAGCTAGCCATCTATTGAGCTTGAAGAGCAGTTCCAGCCCCGTGGCTCGACAGCTGCTCAACAGCAACTTGACAAATAGGCGTTTGTTGAAGTTTATGAAAAATAGAATTTCAATTATGTTTTGACTCTAATCCATGATTATGTGTTTGGGCTTTCTTTTCTCACAACCCTAGACATATAAAAGGATTATTTTAAGGGCCGTCAAAATGGACACAAGTTGCACAAGTATTGAGCAAAGTTTGTTCAAGCAATTTGTGACTGGAGACACAGTTTTGCCCTAGTTCATCGTTCTTGTGAAGAAGTTGCTGTGTTTGTGCACCGTAGGGTTTTGTGACCAAGCATCTTCTTAATCTTCATCGTGGATGAACTAAAGAACTTTGCAGCTAACAACCTTCTCTAGTTGGTGATTGAAGTCACGTACTGGGATCCGCGCAATTGGTTAGTCAAGTACTGAGAGCCGTGCATCAAAAGGAGAAATTGTCACTACAGAGCAAGTCCAATTGAGTATTGGGGTAAGGGTTGAACTGTAGGTTGGTATAAGGTACTGAGATTCCTTTACTTGTAACCGTTTGTTGTGATAATAATGGAATTTCGGGAGTGGTGACCTTAAAATCACCCAGTGGGGTTTTTGCCGTGTTGGTTTTTCCCATTCGTAAACAAATCACCGTGTCAATTTAATTTCCGCTGCACTTAGTTTAATTGATGATTTGTTTGTGCTACCTCACGTTTGCATGTTAATTTGATTAATTAATAAACTTGGCTAATTAATCAATTAATTCATCACAAGGGGTCAATACATTTTTGGCCAATCATTTTTCCTCCAAAAAAAAAAAAAAAAAAAAAAAAAAAACTACAACAACACTTTTTGTCATGGAATAAAGCCAACATAAAACATAGTTGTAAATCACAACTTTACAGGTAGCAACTTTAAATGA
Source organism: Quercus tomentella (assembly GCA_028535165.1). Classification (NCBI taxonomy): domain Eukaryota; kingdom Viridiplantae; phylum Streptophyta; class Magnoliopsida; order Fagales; family Fagaceae; genus Quercus; species Quercus tomentella. The sequence goes on from JAPQVY010000133.1 coordinate 7,383,974, forward strand.
GTTGAAAAACAATCTCTTAACTTTCCCTATTTAGGTTGCTGTGAGATAGAGTTATTTTCCAAAAAAATTTAGTGGAAAATAATCTTTAAAAATAAGTCATACTTTTTATGTTGACCGAAGATAGTTTTCCTTTGACTTATCTATTTTTATACTAACAAACACTGGAAAACATAAAAAAAAACTATCTTTACACAAGGTTTTTCATGGAAACAAATGAAGTGTTAAGGAAATGCTAGACCGCTATTGTTTAACTGTTATCTTATTTCTTTGTTGATCTTTGACACTCCCCCTCAAGATGAGCTTCGGATCTATGAATATTGATGAGGGTAACATGTAGCAATTTGAGCTCACCTTCTTGGACTTTACCTCTCAATACATGACAATCCATCTTATATGCTTGGTCATCCTCTCATGAAAAACTTGATTCTCTCCAATGTCCAGTGCTGCTTGATTGGCACAAAACGGCAAAGTTGTTTTAGAGTGATCAATCTGGAAATCTTTTAAGATAGCTAAAATCTATGTTATCTGCCATGGCTTAATATTCAGCATCTGTGGATGACCTAGAGACTATAGGCTAGTTTATTTATTTATTTATTTGAATTTCTAAGAGATTAAAGATTCACCTAGGAAGATGCAGTAATCTGTAGTTGATCTTCTACAATCAATACAATTTGCCTAAACTGAATCAATGAAATCTTTGATATGTAGATCAATTTTTTTTTTGAAAATAGATGCACTAACCAAGACAACTCTTGATGTACTGCAACACTTTATACATAGGGATTTTTAGGAGTATCCATATATTGGTTTAGTTTATGAACTACACATGTTATATTTGGCATGGTAATGGTAGATATAGCGACCTTCCAACTTGTTAGGGATCTTAGACCTTGGTCGAATGAATTAACCAATTAATCATATTATGTTGGTTAGTGCAAATAATCATTAATATTGTGCAAAATTAAAAGGAGCAAAAAAATATATAACGCACAACAGTGGCGGAGCTAGGATTTCAGTTTGGGGGCAAAATTAAAAGAAAAAATTAATTTGAAAATTATTAATAAATTCTTATAAAAAAATTAATATACAATTGTAAACTAATGCTATTGTCATACAAAATCTAATATATATGTAATTTGAAATAATTTGTCACTTGCAAAGTAGTATATTCAATTACTTTAAAGATATAACTTATCAAAAAAAAATTACTATAAAGATATATATAGAATTCAACATGCTTTCTCTATTATTTTAAGTATTTAAAATTTAAGTTAATAAAAAAAAACCTAGAGTTTGAAATTGTGAAAAAAAAAAAATAAACCAAGAGATTGAAGAAAAAAATAGTAACGGCTTTGGGGTTTTATTACTGTGAATATTTGGGACCCATGAATTAAAATGGAGAGAGACATGAAAAAATTCAATAATTCTAAGGTAAAAAAAAAAAAAATTAATAACTGTTGGTGTTGTTTTATAGGTTTAAATTAGTAATAGCATGAAGAGTAATTTAATTCATTTTGGAATTAGGAATTTGTCATTCTTATTTTGAAGGTGATTCCAAGATAGTTGTAAAGGCTCTTAATCAATGCAATTCTTCTTCTTCGTTCGCTGGACATCTTGTAAAAGACATTCAATCTATTGTTGTTCGCTTGTGAGCCACTCCTCTCATATTAGGAGGCATGACAATGTTGTAACCCATACCTTAGCCAAGAGAGTTAGGATTGTTAGGACATGTGTGATTCACTTGTTTGGAACATATGTCACTATTTTATGTAATTGACTTATCCTTTGACAAAACACACTTTACTTGTATTTGGGTAGATCTAGGATGTGTTTAATACTTCAAGAAACTATGTTTCAAGATTAAGTGTTGAAAACATGCAAGTCTGTCCAAGATTCAAGCTGAAGAAGTGCTATTCATTAAAGCTTGACATCTAGCTATCCATCGAGCTTAAGAAGCTATTCCAGCCCTGTGACTCGACAGCTGCTCGACAGCACCTCGACCTGTCGAGTTTTATGAAAAACAGAATTCCAGTTCTGTTTTGACTCTAATCCATCATTATGTGTTTGGGTCTTCTTTTCTTCTAACCCTAGACATATAAAAGGATTATTTTAAGGGCTGTCAAAGTGTACACAAGTTGCATAAGTGTTGAGCAAAGTTTGTTCAAGCAATTTGTAACCAGAGACAAAGTTTTGCCCTAGTTCATCATTCTTGTGAAGAAGTTGCTGTGTATGTGTACCATAGGGTTTTGTGACCAAGCATCTTCTTGATCTTCATCATTGGGATGAACTGAAGAACTTTGCAGCCAACAACTTTCTCTAGTTGGTGATTGAAGTTGCGTACTGAGATTTGCACATTGGTTAGTCACGTACTTGGGAGCTGTGCATCGAAAAGAGAAATTGTCACTACAGAACAAGTCCAATTGGGTATTGGGGTAAGGGTTCAATTGTAGGTTGGTATAAGGTACTTGAATTCCTTTACTTGTAACCACTTGTTGTGATAACAGTGGAATTTCGGGAGTGGTGACTTGAAAATCACCCGGTGGGGTTTTTGCCGTTAGGTTTTCCCCATTCGTAAACAAATCATCGTGTCAAATTTATTTTCCGCTACATACTTAGTTTATTGGTGATTTGTTTGTGCTACCACGCGTTTGCATGTTAATTGACTTAATTAATTCACTTTGCTAATTGGTTAATTTATCACAAGGGGTCAATTTGTTTTTGGCCTATCAAGTGGTATCAGAGCAAACACACTCTGATTAGGGTTTAGTCTTTGTTGTGTTGATCCATTGACCCTTGTTTGTCATGGATAGAGGACAGTCGTTAATCATACCTCCTTTAATGTGTATACCCAATGAAAAATTGTCCCAATGTAAAAACTATTAGGGGAAAACTTTCCTAATTAAGCAAATCCACTATAGTAAAAGATGTTTTACAATCTCAATAAAAACATTTTCCTAGAATTTATGACTTGTAGACAACTGTAAGGTTGAATTTTATTAACCATCTTGTTGGCTTTATTCCGTGTCAAATTTGCTTGTATTTTAGAAATTAGTAACCCTGTATTTAGGTGGGAATCATGTAAGGGTAGTGTGTGAGAGAGTGTGAAGAAATGCTCAAGATTGTGCAAAGAAGCAGGGACTCACGATTGGATCTCGCGGGTGGCTCGCGGCTTGCAAGCCGCTAGAAGGTTGCACACGTGCCAAGCATGCCAGAAGCTGAAGAGTTGCGCCAGCTGTTGTACTATAGGACAAAAGTCTCAGGCTGGCTAGGCCGTTAGCTCGCGACTCAACCCAGTCGCGAGGTCAAGCCGCTAGAATACCTTGTTTGGGAAAAACTGACTTTTCACATTCCTTCTCACCCTACTATATATATACCCTTATACCCACGATTTTGAGAGAGCTTCCAGAGAGAATTTTGAGAGAGAAACCCTAAAGAAAAATAAGATTGATTCATCCACAGTCTTCATATAGAGACTCTTCAAATTCCTCTACTCTCTTCCTCTCCATTGTCAAATCCTTGAGAGGTACATTATCAAAACCTTTTCTCACTATACCCATATCTGTGAGAAGGCCATTTGGTGTTTGGGAAGTAGTTAAGAAGGGACCAATTTCATATTGGTAGACGCTATGGTCAAGTAGTGGAATTCAGCAAGCTAAAGAAGAAATAGGTTCGGCGTAACCTCGTTGGAGTAGGAGCTTGAAGGGCTTAGGTACATTGGGTAGATTAGGCTTGGAGGGTCTTCTGCTGTTCATGTATCCCAACTACATTCTTTAGTGGATTATTTACCGCTTGGAGGGCGGCAGAGAAGTTTTACGCCAAGGGCTTCGGTTTTCTCTTCGATAACACATCGAGTGTTGTCCTTGTGTTTGCATCTCTCTTCCCTTAATCTTTTCCATTTAATTTCTGCTGTAGATGTGATTTTATTTGGTTTAGATTGTTTATCAATTCTGCATTAAGCTTATGTTCATTTTCTGCACATTAATTGTTTGATATTAAGCTTGAATTGGTAATTTGTAAATTGGGGGTCTAAACGTTCAAGGTGTTTTATACACTTATTGAACTTTCAAGAACTTATAGAGAAAACCTTTCGCTACATTAGAGCATTTGAACTCTTCAAATGTAAGGACCACCTCCATGAATGATGCAACCTTGATCACGATCGAAACCTCTGATCGTCTTCAAGAATTTCTTTATGGTTTTCTTCATAATAGCAAGTCTCTGGACGTAGCTCTGGTTTCATGTTGTTTACCAACTGATGTTCAAATTTACTTGAAATTCTCTAGCATGGTGTGATTGAGAGAAACTTGGTTACACAACCCTAATGGAACAAACAAAGTTTTTTCCTTTATCGAAAACCTCTCTAGGGATGCTTGATCATGTCCTTTAAAGCACAAGAAGCAGTATTTGAATTGGGCTTGAAATAGACATGTTATGAGCTTAGCTTGAAAGTTGGAATTTGAAAGTTATTTTGAATCTTAAAACAACTAAATTCCTAAAAGTTATGAATTATTTGTTATTTTTTATTTGAAAGTTATTTGTCTACTTCAAATAGACATGTTATGAGTTATTTTTTACTCTCTTGTTGAGCCATATCAGCACAACATTTCGGTTCATTTTTATCAACTTCGGTCCAGTTTAAATCATTTTAAAGATTGAATCATTTGTAAGAAGCACTAGAAACAAATTCCGATCATACTTTACATTATTTTACAAAATACACCACCTTATATATATATATATATATATATATATATAGAGAGAGAGAGAGAGAGAGAGAGAGAGAGAGAGAGAGAGTAATTTAATTAAGAAACATTTGAGTTTGTAAACAATGACATTAATGTTCTTTTATTTTATAGGTTACAAACATTATTTTGTAAATGGTATGTGCGTAGTCATTAATTTGTCATCTTATTCCTTGAGGAATTTCTTAAACCAATGGGCAGAAAATTTGGGATACCTTTTCAACCCATTTTTGTAGTCTACATAGTTGATGCCAAACCGAACGGTAAAACCTGAACTCCATTCAAAGTTGTCCAATAATGACCATGCAAAATATCCCTTCACGTTAACACCATCCCTACATCGAAAAATGGATCAATTGGACTTTAGAAACAACAATTTTCATAATTGTTAATACGACATATTGATATTAGTACTAACAAAGTCATATTATCATTAGATTTGAAAGAGATCTTCTCTACTTACTTGATAGCCTTAAGAAGATACTGAAAATGGAGATAGTGATAATCAATTCTATAGTTGTCTGCAAAAGCTTCCTTAAGCGGCAATGTAGCATTATTGAGCTCATCAGTTCCTATTATATAGTGCAAATTTTTTAGATTCAGATGGAAATCAAACTACCATTCTTTTCAGATTTTATATGTCTATGGCTAGTATCATAACTTTATGCGACCATAAATGAAAAGTTCAAGAAAAAATTACCATTCTCGGTAATAAAAATTAATGGGTCATGGTACTTTTTCTTTGCATATAATAGAATCTTTCGAAATCCTCTTGGATAGAGATGGAGCCAATCTGAAGCAGCCTGAAAGATTTTAAATTCATTAAGGATTCCATATAAAACTCTCTCTTTACACCCTCTAATGACATGATGCCACATTATTCTTTTTTCTTTTTTCAAATGGGAGAATAAGCAATACCACACTCAATAAGAAATTAAGAACTTAAAATCCTATACATCCTAATTGTTCAATTTTTTGATAAAAACAAAAGGTTTAAACCCCAACGCCATAGAAGCCATCAAAGTACTCATTGAAAACACTAACAGGAAGGAGAAGCTTCTGGAGATTTTCAAATCTCCAGGGTTTTCACTAATTAATATGTTTGTTTGTTTTTTTTTTTTTTTGGTTTTGTTTTTGTTTTTGTTTTTTTTGTTTTGTTTTTTTTTTTTTTGTTTTTGTTTTTTTTTTTTTTCTAACAACTGACAACAAAAAAACCGATTGGCGTTTTTATTTTTTTTGATATAAGATAAAAATTCTATTCTAGTCTAATCTAAGTGTATATGTCTTTTTAGATAGGAATTTATTTAAAGGCCATAATAAGTCTCAAGATAGTTCTCAGTAAGTTGAGTAGTTTCCTCCTTACTATAGCATAGGTGGTCCTTCCCGTGGGAAGCAGTACGTCCCCTATAGTAACTCCATTTACTATTAGGGTTTTAGTTTGGTTGAGGAGTAGTTTTCTTGTGTTAATGTGAAGATGGACGATCTTGCTCAACGTTGGCAGAAGCTATCATTGTCAGTGGAAGAAGGAAATAAGGTGGACCTCACTGCGAAGAAGAAGGTAGGGGAACATGTTTTGGCAGTGAAATTTCTGACTCTTCAGAACGTCAATCTTGAAGTGGTGGCTCGTACTTTTCAACCACTTTGGAGAACAAGAGGCAACTTCGAGGTTAATGACGTAGGCAATAACAAGGTGCTGTTTGATTTCAAGTTCAAAGTGGATGTTGTAAAGGTCCTCATGGGAGAGCCGTGGACCTTTGACAGGCACCTGGTTGTCTTGGAAAGGTATGACGGTTCTATGCCAATACAAAACCTACAGTTTAAAACAACCTCCTTTTGGGTTCAAATACATGATCTCCCTTTCTCGTATTTGTCAAAGGAGGTTGCTCTTAGCATTGGGGAATCACTTGGTGTTGTGACAGTCCCAAAGGATAGTTCAGAGATGAGAGGGGGAAATTTCATGAGAGTTAGAGTGGCGGTTAACATTACAAAGGCTTTGTGCAGAGGTAGACGTGTGTAATGGAGTTTGGAATCTGAGGGGTGGGTGTCGTTCAAATATGAGTGGTTACCTAACCTATGCTATTGGTGTGGGCAACTATCCCACGATGACAAGGACTGTACACTCTCGTTACAAAGCAAAGGTACGTTGGCAGTGGAGGATAGACAGTTTGGACCATGGATTAGAGCGACGCAATTTAACCAATCGAAGAAATTGATGGTGGAAGTACAGGGATATGATGCTTCAATGCATAAAACACAGAATCCAACAAGTGGTAGTCTTCAGAATACAAACTCTCAGCGGGTTTATACAATGATTGGCAAAGCAGTGAGTCAATTGTTGGTGGAAGGACCTATGGTGGGGCAGGGAAGGGTTGAAGAGGCGCCGACCATTGGAAGTCATAGTTCAGAACATGCTATTTTGGATTTTAAGGAGATTATTCGGGATATTGATGAGTCTATCAACGCATATTCCAGCAATTCAAATTTGAATTTAGATTTGGATAAAAGGTTTGAGGATAATGAGGAGAGGATGTTGTTGGATGTACCGGTGTTAGTGGTTGACTCAACGCAAACAGATAGTGAGTGGAGAAAGGATAAGATGGGATTAGTAACACATTGCGAGGCTGTTTTGGGGTGTGAGTTTCAAGTGGGGTGGACATCTGGGGAGAAAGGTAAGGTTGGTGGGAGAGTAGGAAGCAACAAGCGCGGGGAAAGGAAACGTGGCAAAACTAAACAGTCTCATGCAAGTGGTGCATGTACCCAAGACTCTAATTCAAACGTTGTGGGACCAAAGAAGAGCACTTGGACTAGAATTCCACAACGGTCCAATCCAAATCCAAAGTCCATGCTAGCAGATGTGGGCCCGAAAAGAAAGAATAGTGAGCGGACTAAGGAGGTGGAAGAAGTTTCGGTGTCTGTTAAAAAATTTAGAATGGAGGAGGAGGCTTTACCCATGAATATGATTAATCAATGTCTATCGATGGAGGCTGCTATGCAGTTCCGCCGAGAACAATGAGTCTCATAAGTTGGAACTATCGAGGGTTCGGGAACCTTCGAACAGTTAGGGCCTTACAGAAGGTCATTAATAAAGAAGATCCCGCAATTGTCTTCCTTATGGAGACGAAATTAAACCTAGAGTGGACAAGGAAAGTGACGGAGTGGTGTAAATTTAAGCATGGTCTTTTTGTTCCTAGTCAGGGTAAAATTGGTGGACTAGCAATGTTTTGGAGGGAGGATGTAAAATTAGATATTCAGAGATATTCATCTTCACACATTGATGCATGGGTCCATGGTGGAGATAATACGGGATGGTGGCATTTAACAGGTTTTTAAGGGGAACCTGACACTTCTAAAAGAGCAAAATCGTGGCAAAAAATGAAACACTTGTGTGGGTCATCAGATTTGCCTTGGCTTATAATTGGAGATTTTAATGAGATCACATGTGTAGAGGAGAAAGAAGGGGGAAGTTGCAGACCACGGCAACAGATGGGGAATTTTGTGGATACTATCAACTGGTGCAGGCTTAAAGATGTGGGATTTGTTGGACCAAAATTCATGTGGTTGTATCAAAGGGAAGATGATATTCAGATTAGGGAGAGATTGGATAGAGCACTTGCAATGTTGGAATAGTTGAACTTATTTCCATCAGCCAAACTATTCCACCTAAGCTCTTCAGCATCAAATCACTCTCTGTTGTCTTTACACTTTGTAAGAAGGCCTCCTAAAAGAAAGGTGGGAAGAGTATTTAGATTTGAATCAATGTGGTTAAAAGATTCAAGGTGTGAGGAGGTTGTTCATGAAGCTTGGGATGAGGGAAAGTTAATGGGTACAGAGTTCATTCTTAAGAATTGACTGGATCGGTGCCGTGTGAAGCTTGGAACAAACTTGAATTTAGGCATGTAAGTTGAACGATTGCTGAACTAAAAAATAAATTAGAATGGTTGGAGAAACAGCCTTTCTCTCTGGAACTTAGTACTTCTTTGAAGATCACACAGATTGAGTTGAATTGTTGGCTTGAAAAGGAGGATGAGATGTGGAGGCAGAGATCCCGTATTAATTGGCTACAGTCAGGTGATAGAAATACAAGATTTTTTCATAAGAAAACTTCAGTAAGATATAAGAAGAATTTGATTGAAGGTCTACTGGATGCTGAAGGAAGATGGCAGGAGGATGAAGGTAAAATAGAGGATATTGTGGTTGATTATTACAACAACCTCTTTACATCCAACAACCCCATAGATTTCACAGAAATATTGGAGGCAGTCACACACAAGGTAAGCCCGGACATGAATCAAAGTCTCACATGGGATTTCTCTGCTGCGGAAGTGAAAATGGCCCTTAAACAAATGTACCCACTGAAAGCCCCAGGCTTGGATGGAATGCCACCATTGTTTTTCCAGCACTTTTGGCCAAAGATTAGTGATGTGGTGACAGCGATAGTCCTGGATTTTCTCAACTCAGGTATTTCTCCTCCAAAATTTAATGAAACTCATATAGTGCTTATTCCAAAGTGTAAGGAGCCAAAGAAAATCACAGAGTATAGACCTATCAGTCTATGTAGTGTGGTTTATATGATTGCTTCAAAAGCCATTGCTAACAGGTTAAAAAAGATCCTACTGACCATTATTAGTGATACCCAAAGTGCCTTTGTGCACGGAAGGTTAATCACTGATAATGTTTTGGTAGCTTTTGAGGCCATGCACCACATCAGTAAGAAGAAAAGTGGAAAGGTGGGCGAGATGGAATTAAAATTGGACATGAGGAAGGCATATGATAGGGTTGAGTGGGTTTTCTTGGAGAAGATAATGTAGAAGCTGGGGTTTGATGACAAATGGAGGGCTCTGATCATGAGATGTGTAATTACAGTCTCCTATTCCATCAAGATAAATGGCAAGCCACAGGGTTGTATTATTCCTAGTCGGGGGATTAGACAAGGGGATCCATTATCTCTTTACCTTTTTTTGTTGTGTGTAGAAGGTCTTTCAGCATTAATAAGAAAGGCAGTGGAGGAAGGATAGATGGGTGGAATAGTAGTTAGTCGTGGGGGCCCTAGATTATCTCATTTGTTTTTTGCAGATGATAGCTTGATTTTTTGTAAAGCATCTATTGAAGAATGTAGTGCACTGTAGAGGATTCTACAAGTCTATGAGGATACATCGGGCCAGCAGTTGAATGGAGCCAAGACTTCACTATTTTTTAGTAATAATACTCCAAGGCTGATACAAGAAGATATCAAGAATAGGTTTGGGGAACACGTGATCAAGCAGCATGAGAAGTATTTAGGTTTGCCTTCTTTAGTGGGTAAAAACAAAAAAAAGCACTTTCAACGACATAATGGAGAAGTTGAGGAAGAAGTTAACAGGATGGAAAGAAAAACTGTTGTCTAAGGTTGGGAAGGAAATTCTAATCAAGGCGGTGGCCCAAGCAATCTCGACTTACTCAATGAGTTGTTTCAAGTTGCCTGATTCTCTATGTGAGGATTTGACTAGCATGATCCAAAATTTTTGGTGGGGTCAAAGACAAGAGGAGAAGAAAATGGCATGGGTGAGTTGGGAGAAATTGTGTGCCCCTAAAGCATGTGGAGTGATGGGATTCAAGAGCCTAAAGGAGTTTAACCTGGCAATGCTTGCTAAATAGGGGTGGCGGCTGCAACAAAAGAAAAATTATCTGGTTTATCATGTTCTTAAGTCTAAATACTTTCCAAACTATGATTTCTCTCAAGCAACATTGGGTAGTAATCCATCCTTTACATGGCGTAGCATAATGGCAGCACAAGCTATTGTAAATCATGGCTTATGGTGGCGGATCGGAAATGGAGAGAAGGTAAGGGTTTGGGGAGATTAGTGGTTGCCCACACCATCTACGTACCGAGTGACATCTCCAAGATTGTTCTGACAAGTTGAAACAATGGTGAGTGACTTGATAGATTGGGATAAAGCTTGCTGGAAAACAGAGGCCATTGATGCTCTGTTCTTACCTCACGAAGTAGAGGATATTAAAAAGATTCCACTAAGCAGTCGCCTCCCTGCTGATAAGCAGATATGGGCATGCAGTCCTAACAGCTTGTTCACTGTGCGCAGTGCATATTGGGTGGCTAGAGAAATGGTGAGGCCTAGAAACTTCAGCTCTGGTTCAGATGATGGAAGGAATAGGAAGTTTTGGACAAAAATATGGAAGATTCAGGTGCCACATAAAATACGGCACTTCACTTGGAGGGCATGTCATGATGTACTTCCTACAAAGGTTAATTTGGTGAAAAGGAAAGTGTTGCAAGATGATCAATGTGAGGAATGTAATTTGGCTGCAGAAAACTCTAACCATCTATTCTGGACTTGCAAGCGAGCTTGTGAGTTTTGGGAATGTTCGAAGCTGGTACTGCCCTTCATATCTGATCAAGTTTGTTCTTTTAAGGATATGTTGTGGAGCTTATGTATGGAGGTGGAGAGTGCATAGGAGGTGGTAGCAAAGATGGTGACATGTGCGTGGGCTTTATGGGGTACTAGGAATGAAATCCACCAAGGAGGGAAACGGAAAACGGGGCTGGAGTTGGTTAGAGGGGCAACACAATATTTAGAAGAATTTTATGCTGCTAATAACGTTGAGCATGTTGTAAGGACTCCTAGTACCCAACCAGTCAGATGGCTTCCTCCTCAGGGTTAGACGTTCAAGGCAAATGTTGATGGGGCAGTTTTTGCAGAGCTAAGGGATATGGAAGGGAAAGTCAAGGCAGCTTTGAGCAAGAAAATAAATGCACCATTAGGACCCGTGGAAGCAGAAGCCAAGGCATTCGAAATGGGCATTCAACTGTTGTCTTGATCGAAGGAGATTCCTTAATTGTGCAGCACGCTTTGAATGAGTTGGCCTCACCTCCTCATCAGTGGATGCAGTTATTTTGGGCATACAGGATGCTTGTGCAGATTTTCATTACCTTCACACATGTGGGCCGTCAAGGAAACAAATCAGCCCATCTTTTAGCAAAATATGCTGAGGGCATTGATGATGTATCAATTTGGATTGAAGAGATTTCTTGTGTTATAGAACAAGCTCTTATCCATGATGTAATGTCTTTCCAATAATTTAATGAAAGTTTCAGTCTTCTTGTCAAAAAAAAAAAAAGATAAGAATTTATTTTTTTATTTTTTATTTTTTTTATATTTCTATTCGTTAACCAGTTGGTATTACATAATTTTGCCGTGGAAATCTGTTTCTTCAAAATTTTTTCTACAAATACTACTGGATGTTGCTAATTATTCATCAACCTGGCATTATGGTCAATTCCTTCAAAGAACTTGTTTTTATTAATCAATTTAATTTGTATCTTATGTCCATCAAATGAAATATTTTTCATCCGCCAGAAATGGAAATTAAATATTTGTTGCTTTTCAATTTAGTTCGCGGCAATGGGTTTCGAGAAAGGAGATTGAGAAATCCGTTTAAGATTAGTGAAAGGCTTTTCATACTTCGTTGCATTTTTCAAACTATGTGTGTCTATTTTTAATATGAATGAAAAGACGTTAATTTAGGATTAAGAGAATTTCTGGCGGCTTATCCTACTGGATTGGATTCCCGATGAGTTCTCCAATCATATTTCTACGGCATTGGCTTGTTTTTGGTTTTTTATTTATTTATTTATTTTAAAATTTTTTAAAATTTTAAAATTTTAAAATTTTAAAATTTTTTATTTTTTTATTTAAATCTGGAAAATATTAGGATTTTATTGGGTCGTAATTTGTAATTTGTGAAGTGTTACAACTATAATTTTTGGAATTATTTAGAATATTATTTATTATTACTTTTATAATTTTTGGAATTCTTTAGAATATGATTTCACTTCTTTGTTGTCAAATTATTTATGGATTTTTCTAATCAACCTAAAATTATTATATCATTTTTTTTGAAATTTTTTTTACTTGGAAACAATAATTTCTAAGTTGGATGACAAAGTTCCTTCTTTTTAATTCAAAAACTATTAGCTATCTTCCCTCTTATATCATTTTTTGTTTGTTTGTTTGTTTTATACATTGATAGTTGGAGGTGATGGATTTTGAACTCTAAATGTTTTCATTAAAAATACTATGAGGTGTTATTTAATTGAATTACAAGGTTTTTGACTTGTAATATTCTTTAATTCTTTTCAATTTTTAATAAAATATGACACATGACATTTTAGAAATTCAATGATCATAAAAATCTATGTAAACCACACACAATCTGATAAATGAAAATGACATTCGTCTCACATAATTGCTCCTGTCAGTATCATACTTTATACCTTAGAGAATGATGCTAATAAACAACTATTATTATTATTATTGTTGTTGTTGTTATTGTTGTTGTTGTTGTTATTTTCATTATCTTTAAGTTGTGAGGAAATTAAACCATTTAAGAATTTGCATAAAAGAAAGTAAAAAATTGAATCAAACTTTCGTAACCATCTTGAGATTAATATCAATTGTATGTATGTTCAATTTCATATATACCTTTGGACCGATGGGGATCCCATTGCGCTCAGCTGCCACAACAAAAGAAAAAAAAATGGTCTTGTTAGTACTTAGGAGTTACATAAGAAAATCAAAATCATGGCTCCAAATGTTTGAGTTGATACTAGTAAGATTAGCTCGAAAATCTGTCAAGTAGCTGCTTGCGTTTTCAGCATTGGAGTGATGTGAATTGGCTGCATAATTAGCAGTATAGTAGTTCAGTCCTAGAAAATCCAATGATCCTTTTACTAGCTTGGATTGCTCTTTTGTGAATTTGGGTAATCGGTTGCCAACAAGAGATCGCATGCTATGTGGATAGTCACCATTGGTTAGGGGATCCATAAACCTGCCACAAACCACGAAATTTTAAGTCTTTATTGTACCTATTATATTAAACTAGCTAGGGTTTTTCTATTCTTTGTAATTAACTAGCAAATAGCGTAATAGACGTCCACAACAAAAAGGCATTTAGTTCTAGTATACTGTATACTTACCATCCAAACTTGAAATCAAGGGCTCTTAGCGCAGCATCACGGTCGTGCCTCGAGTTAGAGAATGGCACATACCAATTTGTATTTAGGGATATACCTATAATGCCTTTCTGCACTTCCTGCACACAGTGAAAGCTTGCTTATTTATAAAGACACTCAAGCTAATGAATTTATATTTTTGTCAACTTTTAACAAATTAATTCATAAGCTTTCAACAAAAAGTTAATGCAATTTCACACTAACGGAAAAGATAATTTCACATTAACTGAAAAAACGAGTTTAACTTTAATTTATCTAAGTTTATCCTCATTGCAAATAGTTTTCAAATAAAGTACCTTAGATTGTCTTGTATCAAGTGCAATGCAACCATGTTTATTGAATGGGGAACAATTTTCATGCAAAAAAAAAGAAAAAGAAAAAGAAAGTAAAATTAACATAAAAAATTTTGGTGCTTGGAACCTGATACTTTTGCTTGTACACTTTGACAGCCAATGCATGAGCAAGAAGCTGATTATGTGCCGCCAAATACGGCTCTGTCCCAGAATCTCCACCGGTGCAATTTAACTGCTGCCAACTAGAACACCGACCTGGTGGTGATTGGCCCCTAACAAAACCTTGACTGACGTAGCTTAATGGTTCATTTAATGTGATCCAATGCTTGACACGATCACCAAATTCTTTAAAGCAAAGCTCAGCGTAATCCTGAAAATCATCCCTAAACATATACATGCAAAAGTCTCCAAAATATTTAATGATTGACAATATACTAATTAATTTTGAATTTGTATCTGAGCACGTCATTTATAGCATAAATAAATGATTTGAACTTGGATATCTCTAATCTCAATTTGAATTACTAGAAAGTAACAACTAGTTGAGTTATAAAGTTGTTGGTAGCAAAAAGATTTTACGTAGATTAAAAATTTTCTTTGTTAGTATAATACATTTGTGAATTGATAATGAATAAATAAAAATGAAATTACACTTTCTAACTTTTACAGATTTTCAATTCAATTATCTAAAATCCACATTTCTCATTTTAATACCTTTATCTTTTATATATTTTCAATTTAGTCATTCTATTTAATTTTGTCCAATTTCACTATTAGTTTTAATACTTTTCATTTTTCAAAAAGATATCATTTTAGTGGAGCAAATTGAACAGAAGGGTTATATTGGAAACAAAAATAAGTCAAATAACTCATTATAGGACTATATTAAAAACATGTGGAAGTTAAATGTTATATTGAAAGTGCAGTTTAATAAGTTAATGCATCATATCATGATCTCACATAAAAAAAATATATTCAATGGTAAATTCGAATCAAACGATGTCAAACTCAATAATTCTATAAGACAATGACCTAGCAACTTCACAAATAAGTCTCACTAATTAAAAATGTTAGGGTCATATTATTTGTAATTGGCTAATTCTTTGATAAAATGCACTTTACTTGTAATTGGGTAGATCTAAGATGGGTTTAGTATTTTAAGAAACATGTTGTTCAAGTCAAGTATTAAAGACATGAAGATTGATCCAAGAAACAAGTGAAGAAAAGCTGCTCGTTAATTCTTGACAAATAGCTGCTATCGAGACTTAATTCGAAGCTTGATAGATAGCTCGACACCAACTTAATCTATCAAGAATTACGATTTTAGAATTTTCAGATTTGAAATCCGGCCCAAGCTTAAGTGTATGTGTAGGGTTTTTTTTTTTTCTCACAACTCTAGACATATATAAGGCTTATTTTAAAAGCCGTCAAATACAGAGACAGTGACCAAGTGCTTAATTTCTCTGTAAGAAACTATTGCGTTTGTACGCCATTGAATTTTGTAACCAAATGCTTCTTGATCTTCAATATTGATGAAGTGAAGAACTTTGCAGCCAACAACATCATTTAAGTTGCTGGAGTTAGTCATGTACTGGGATCTGTGCAAAGGGTTAGTCATAGATTGGAGATTTGTGCATCAAAGGAAAGAAGGCTACTACAAGATCAAGTCCAATTGGGTATTGGAGTGAAGGTTCAACTGTAGGTTGATATTTTTGGATAGATCAGGGTAATTGGTAAGATTCCTTATACTTGTAACCGCTTGATTGTTGATTAGTGGATTCTTGGGAGTGGTGCCTTAAAATCACTTGGTGGAGTTTTTTTCCTTGTGAGGTTTTCCCCATTTGTTAACAAATCACCGTGTCAATATTATTTTCCGCTGCTTTTAATATTTTTTGGTGATTTGTTGGTGCCTCCATGATTTGCATGTAATTGAACCTAATTAATCAACTTGGGTAATTGAATTAATTAACCAGGGCCATGCTATCTTAACTCAACAAAAAATAACAATAATCAAAATGGGTAATCAATTTAAATTTTAAAATCCTAATTATGATGAAATTTGTGAAAAGTATACTAATTAGAATATTCGATCATAATGTAAATTAACCACTTACAGAATATGAGGACTCAAAAAACCACTATACTCATCTTCTAGTGTTTGGGGAAGATCCCAGTGAAAGAGGGTCACAAAAGGTAGTATACCTGCATTTAGTCATAGCAAACAACAGTGAATTAATAATGCATGATAAGTTGATGACTTGTGATGGAATTTAAGAATCATTCATGACCTCTATCTAGGAGCTTATTGATTAGTTTGTTGTAGTATTTGATTCCTTCCCTATTCACACCTCCAGATAGTTTTCCTTCTGAAATGAGTCCCAAAAATGAGATTGTTAGGAACATAATATGGTCACAAAACAATAGTCGTTCCATTCTAGCCTAAGATATGTACTTGATGTACCCATTTTTATGTCCTTGTAACTGGATGGTTTTCACCTTTTATGGAATTATGAAAAGGGTAATCTTACTTGGTAGTACTCGAGACCATGAGATTGAGAATCTGTATGCATCTAAGCCCATATTTTTCATAATCCGAACATCTTCCTGCAATGTTAAATCATAAAGAATATATAAATTTTTGGAAAAATATGAGATGAGGATTTCTTATATTGTGATTATCTTGATTTTTGGTTAGATATGCTCAATAATTAGAAAAAAGCATGTGGAAAACATAATTGTTTTTATTAGTACATGTGGCAAGCATAATTGGCCCTTGAAAATGTATTTTAAAAAAAGTCAAAACGTAAATGTCAATTAACAGCTAATTAGGAGCTATAACACACACATATATAAAATAAGTGGAGAGAGGATGACAAGAGCCCCGGTTCTCCTTATAAATAAAACAAAACTATGAAATTGTGCTGCAAAACTCTTGGTAATTAGGAGCTAATTAGTATGAGTGGTATTCTTTCAAATTTTAATTATGAACAGAACAACATATATACCTTGTAGCGATGATATTGATCGACGGCTATGTCTCCATTGCTTCCATCCTTTATCTTACCTGCAATTTTGTGGTAAGGATTTTTTTTTCTCTTACTATTTAAGAACTAGTAATTAGAGCCATGAGAAAAATGGAACTAGTACCTAAGACTCCCAACCATAACATATACAATTTGACAACAAAGTTGAGGAGACAAGTGGTTTCTAGTTCTCTTTTGGGTTTACCACTTACATCATTGTATTACCTACAATTATTTTAAATGACAGAATCTCCTAATTTTTTTTTTTTTTTTTTTAAATTTAATAATAATGACTCATAATAACTTTTATAAATCTAAACTATCATTTTACTTAAAATTTTAAATAACATGACAATTTGTACATTGTAGGACACATGGAGAGAGAGAGAGATTGAGAGACCTGGATATCTATGAGTGAAAGTGTCCCATCCACTTGGTCCTCTACCACCTTCATTTGCTGCACCTTCATACTGGAAATTTGAAAGAATACACATGTGCACGTAATTAACATAGAGGAAATTGTGATACAAAATAACATAGAGGAAATTGTGACATAATTACCTGATAAGCCGCCGCTGCTGTCCCAAAAATAAAACCTCTGGGAAAACTGGTCCGGTTGAGTGAAGTAGTGTCGTAGCTTGGTGAAACAGCAATGCCATTAGACAATAAGCCAAGAAGAACTAGGAGGCCTAAGACTGGATAGCCTTGAAAGGTCATAATTGATTTTTGGTTTTTATTGGGTAGCAACTAGGTATAATCTATTGGGTTTTTTTTTTTTTTTTAATATATAGAGGAGCACTACGTAATCTTTTTTTAGTTATAGAAAAGATAAAAATAGAGCTGAACGAAGAGGAAAAAAAAATTGGAAAAGGATAGGCAATATGTTAGTCATCATAGCTGTCCTTCAACTAAATGTTTGACATTGTATGTAGAATTATAGATATCATCCAAAATAGATTATTCCCTGTCAAAATCCACAAGATTGAGAAAATTCCTCTAATTGGATAGATTAATTAGTCTATGCAAAGATTTTGTTTATGTACAATGAAAATAGAGCAAACAGTGATTTGCTTCTCTCACTAACTTTTTATCTCTTAATCTTCTGCCTCTAAACTATTACAAACTAATCCTAGCAAACTTAACTTTATATATAAGCCATAAAAAAATCTAATCATATATCTAACTCTATATATAAAATTAGATTAAGAGAAAGTTTGAATGATTTTATACTTTTATGAGCCATTTCTTTGTGTAACTAAAAATAATTCAAATTTATGAGTCATTTATGTAATACTATGAATATGTACAGTTCATTACTAATTAGGTAAAAACATATTATATGTGTGTGTGTCTTAATTGTGATTGTTTTTGATTGTACATGTGCATATGCATTAGTTATAAACTAGTCTTTGTTAAATCTTGCTTCTCGATAGATCGACTATGATAGGCCAAAAACGTATTGACTCCTTGTGATAAATTAACCAATTAATTTAGCCAAGTGAATTAATTAAGTTAATTAACATGCAAACGCGTGGTTGCACAAAAAAATCACCAATAAACTAAGTATGCAGCGGAAAATAAATTTGAAACGATGATTTGTTTACGAATGGGGAAAACCTACATGGCAAAAACCCCACCGGGTGATTTTCAGGTCACCATTCCCGAAATTCCACTATTATCACAACAAGCGGTTACAAGTAAAGGAATCCCAGTACCTTATACCAACCTACAGTTGAACCCTTTACCCCAATACCCAATTGGACTTGTTTTGTAGTGACAATTTCTCCTTTCGATGCACGGCTCCCAAGTACGTGACTAACCAATTGTGCGGATCCCAGTACGCGACTTCAATCACCAACTAGAAAAGGTTGTTGGCTGCAAAGTTCTTTAGTTCATCCCAACGATGAAGATCAAGAAGATGCTTGGTCACAAAACCCTACGGTGCATAAACACAGCAACTTCTTCAAGAACGATGAACTAGGGCAAATTCTGTCTCTGGTTACAATTTGCTTGAACAAACTTTGCTCAACACTTGTGCAACTTGTGAACACTTTGACGGCCCTTAAAATAATCATTTTATATATCTAGGGTTGTGAGAAAAGAAAGCCCAAACACATAAAACCAGATTGGAGTCAAAACAGAACTAGAATTCTGTTTTTCATAAAGCTTGACAGATACCTGTCTGTCGAGATACTGTCGAGTAGTTGTTGAGCCACGGGGCTGAAACAGTTTCTTAAACTCGATGGATAGCTAGCTGTCGAGCTAGCTGTTGAGATTTAATGAACAACACTTCTTCAGCTTGAATCTTGGACAGACTTGCATGTCTTCAACACTTGATCTTAAAACACAGTTTCTTGAAGTATTAAACACATCCTAGATCTACCCAAATACAAGTAAAGTGTGTTTTGTCAAAGGATTAGCCAATTACATAAAATAGTGACATATGTCCTAACAATCTCCCCCTTCGGCAATCCGTGACAAAACCACAACAAACAAATGAACATATGAGAGAAGTCATAAATCACTCAACTCATATTCACTTGTTGAATACAATAAAATCTATCCTAACACAAACTCTTGAAAAACTTTGCAAGAAGAGAGTTTATGGCAAGTAGACTTTGACAATCTGTATTACTGAAACACTTTAAACAAAACTCATTAAGGCATCTTTGTGT
Organism: Quercus tomentella; assembly: GCA_028535165.1. Classification (NCBI taxonomy): domain Eukaryota; kingdom Viridiplantae; phylum Streptophyta; class Magnoliopsida; order Fagales; family Fagaceae; genus Quercus; species Quercus tomentella. Next base: position 7,403,714 of record JAPQVY010000133.1, read on the forward strand.
GAAACAAAAATAATAGATTGCATACAAGTAATAAGAACCATGTGTATAAAGAAAGAAAAGAAACAACACATGCAAAGATAGGTGAATGAAACATACATCCTCATATATAAAGAAAATAAGTACAATGTATGTTAAAAATGGTCACAAGACCTATGTACAAGAATAAAATGTATCTAAAATACAAAAAAGAAAAAGATATATGTAATCCTCACTACATCCCTCAGATATCAACACTCCCCCTAACAAAAATTTCCTATACTAACTCTCCCCCTAAGAATGACTACTCTCATATCCAAAACTAGTTCCCCTTTTTGTCACGAGTGATAAATGGTAAGAGTGTCAAGTAGACATCTCATCGTTAGAGCTAGCATCTCCATCATCATCATCATCATCATTAGAAGCATCATCGTCATCATCATCATCATTAGAAGCATCATCGTCATCACCATCACCATCATCATCATCCTCAAAATCGAAAGCTACTGGAGGAGGTGGAGGAGATGCCTCAGGAGCAAAGTCACCTATAGTCGCCTGCCATCGTGCAATACGACCGACACGAACATTCACCTGATACAACTCTGTAGAAAGTGTATCAAGGCAAGCATCCATGTGCTGCAGCTGCGCTATGATGTCTCCGAGTGACACATCACTCGTAGAAGAGGAAGGAGCAGATGTGGAAGGAGCAGAATAAGATGGAGTTGAACAGGAGGGAGGAGCTGCTGAATTTGACTGCCATGACCTAAACTGCGCCTCGCTACGTTTAACTGTAGCAGCGTCTATGGCACACATGACAGAAAAGTGGTCGGGAGAGGGAAAAGAAATAGAAAAATGGCATAAAGTCCGCGTGATAGCCGAAGGGAAGATGTGCTTATCACGGGTAGCCGTATCCCTGTACACATCTATAATAGAAAAAATAAAATGTGAAGGAAAATCTATAGTGAGGTGCTCAAGAAGAGACAACAAAAATCGAGCACGAGGCTCTGTGATAGAGTTATAGTGAGAGAGTGGGTGCAAAACAAAAGTCATCACTATGTTTATGAATCTAGGACCTTTAGCAAAGGTATTACATGGTGTAAACTGACGATCACCCCAAATAGAAGGGCGCTCGTAGAAAGCAGACATCATCTCATCTTTGGACACAGTCCTTAGACACTCACATCCGGGGTAGTCAAGATGCTTTACCCTCGGAACATGGAGCACATCCGTAACAAGCTGCGGTGTGACAATAATATGCGTACCTCGAACGCGAGTAGAGAAGAGAGGTACTGAAGAATTAATTCCATGTATGTTAGTGTAAAACTCTTGAATCAGTATGGAAAGACATGTGACCAGGATGTCACACAATGACTCCCAACCCCGACTGTGAATGATATCGGGTAGGTCAGTGTTAGGGACATATTTTTATGTAATTGGCATATCCTTTGACAAAACGTACTTTACTTGTATTTGGATAAATCTAAGTAGGTTCAAGATGATCATTATAAGTGATTAAATTGAAGACATAAAGATTACTTAAGAACTGCTTAAGAAAAGTGCAATCTGCAGGTCTCGATACATCCTTGACAGAAGCTTGATCTATCAAGATTCATTAAAGCTCGACAGATGTCTCGATCAATCGAGCTTACGGGTTTTCAGATTATAGCCAGCAACGTTTTTACTCTAAAAGGCTATTTGTTTATGGGTTTGTATAATCCTTATTGGACTAAAAAAGCCCAAGGTTTGTGTAAACCTATTTGGAATAGGAGAGCCCATTAAGCTCCTATTTAAAAGGAGGTGGAAAAAGAAAAACCTAACCCTAAAGAGCTTCATAAGGTTTTCTTTTTGAAACCCTAGCCTCCTCTTATAGAAGAAAGAGTTCTTGTTGTGTTTTTTGTACGCTTTTGGGTTCTGTAACCAAGCAAAGTCTCTTGCACCAACATTGAAGATCTTATTGGTGTTTCTATGTGAAGTTACTGCAAATCAACTACAACAATCAAGGGGTTGTTGTAGTGTTAGTCACGTACTTGGATTCGTGCAAAGGAGTAAGCCGTGTACTGAGATCCGCACATCAAATTGGTTAGTCACGTACTTAGGAGCTGTGCATCAAAAGGGGAAATTGTCACTACAGAACAAGTCCAATTAGGTATTGGGGTAAGGGTTCAACTGTAGGTTGGTATAAGGTACTAGGATTCCTTTACTTGTAACCGCTTGTTTTGATAATAGTGGAATTTCGGGAGTGGTGACCTGAAAATCACCCGGTGGGGTTTTTGCCGTGTAGGTTTTCCCCATTCGTAAACAAATCACCGTGTCAATTTATTTTCCGCTGCAAACTTTAGTTATTGGTGATTTGTTTGTACTACCATGCGTTTGCATGTTAATTAACTTAATTAATTCACTTGGCTAAATTAATTAATTAATTAATCACAAGGGGTCAATTCGTTTTTGGCCTATCAGTTAGTGTCGGCGAAGTTCGCCAAAATGACTCGACGTTTCGAATTAACACCTCGTCGAGAAAAGTTCTCCAAGAAGTCCTTTCGGGCATCTTCATCACGAAACCGAATATGAGAAGTAGTAAGATCAAAAGAAGACGATGCCCCAAAACGAAGAGGGTTCCGGGACGGAGCTGACTTACGCATAGGTGCCATAGACACAACTAACGTAAACAGAAAAGAGAGGGAGAGAAAGAGACAATCAAAAAAGCTCCAAACAATTCAAATATAACAAGTATATTGAAAAGAGAGTACGTATGCATGGGGAATGCATGAACATGTGATATGCAAAAGAAATTGCATCATTGGCTCAACCTAATCCAAACCTACTAGAACACAAGCAGTTCAACATGTATAACACACAACTAAATGCATGAAAATACAGTTATAATGCACATGGAATGCAATGCATGAAGTTTTTAAGATTGAATCTTCAAAACTTATCCCAAAAATTACACAAAAACCTCTTTGATTTTGAAAAACCCCAAAATTTTGCAAAAATCCCAAAAGCTTAGGTTTCAAAGAATGAATGCATGAAAATGAGAGAATCGAAGCTTACCAAGTGAAGAAAAGCTTGATTAATCTTGAAAAAAACTTGAGGAAGAGGTTAGAAGTGAAAGAGAGAGTGTTTGGGAGATGAATAGGTGCAGACAGATTGAGGAAATGAGAACCCGATCGTGAAGAAAAAATATATAGATCCTCAGTAATTCTCGACAAATAGAGGTGTCGAGAGGTGTTGAGCCATCTGTGGAGAAAGGTGTCGAGAAAAACAACATTGATAGATGCAGCTGTAGAGAAGGTGTCTAGGAACAAAGCAAAGACACAAGAAGAGAAGCTCGATCGATCCACCAGCTGTCGAGAAGCTATCGAGGGTCCAGGAACTTTCTCGATCGATCTACCAGCTATCGAGGATCAGTCGAGATTGTGATAAGAAATGACCTTAAGAGCTCGACAGATAGCCAGGTGTCAAGGAGGTATCAAGGAGGTGTCGAGATTGCTTAAAAACTGTTTTTCAAGAAGGGAAAAACACAGATATGAATGCAATCAAGCATGCAACTCAACCAAAGATCCAATCAACATTTTAAGCTCTCAAAATCATCTCTCAACAAAGATTTTAAGCACAATGATCCCAAAAACACACACACTAAACAAGTCTAACCAATTTTATATTTCAAAAACAAGTTAAGACAGTTTAGTGAGCATACATTAACACATGTAAAACCTTGTGATGGCCAAATCACATTGTATCTGCACATGTATCAAGAGTAGCAAAGAATATTGCGTGTTGTGTGTGAAAAACATTGCAAGATTGCATAAGTGTATACATGTTATGATGATTTAAGATATGAGAAAATCACTTTAACTCACACACAATCATAACTGTTTGATGGGGACTATCACCTTCGAGGTACATCCTATAACTCTCACATCTCCTAGAACACACGCTTGCAATCATATTTAAAGCATTTTGAACTTTTTGCTTTTTTATTTTTCTTTGCATATTTTTCTTTTTAAGAAAATCATGCATGGGCATATAAGAGAGAGAAAAGAAATACCCAATTATGTTAAGATTTTGACATTCCAATTTTGCTATGTCAAAGCACACAAATGTCACATCATGATTGGCAGGCAACAGTGGTGAGATGATTATTTATACCTTTCTCTTAGGATTTTCTAGTCATTCCCGTCAAAAAGAGTGATATGACTGTTAGGTACAAGAGATCACTTAACCTTACTCATCACAAACATGAGCCACAAAGCTCACTTACTTAGTTGTGTATAGAGATGCTCATCTAAGTTATAAAAGATACAAAGTTTAGAAAACTTTGTTTCAATGACCATCCAAGGTACACATGTACCAATGTACACAAAACACAGACTGTTTTTGTATTTTTCTGATTTTTCAATTTTTTATTTTATTTTTATATGAAAAACAAAACAAAGCAAAACTAGAAAATAACCAAACAAAAACATGTTAAACAAAGCAAAGCATAAAAACTAGACTGACTCAAACAAAAGCAAAACACACAAGTTATGCAAAAACAAAAACTCAAAGAGAGAGAAGAAAGTGATAGAATCACTTGGAGCCATTTTCCTTCCACGCCTTGGAAGAACCTTTCCTTTGATTGAACCCTTGAACCGATGGTGAGAGGGAAGAATTGAAACCGTTCAAGTTCGAAAGGAACATGAGAGTTTTGAGAAGATCTCCAAGGGGAGTAAGAGGGGATTGAAGCTGATTCTAGCTTCCAGATGCTATTATGTCGTTGCTCTGTTGAGTGGCTAACCACTTATAGCAATTTGGTCGAGTATGATCAACAACTCTACAATGATGACAGAGATGCTGCTTCTTCTGTTTAGGTTTTTAAGAGTTAGCCTTCTTAGCCCTAGGGTTTTTAGCTTCATTCTTATCTTGATTAGGGGGTGCTCCTAAGATAAATTTATTTTTGTCTAAGTTCTCACTAGCTAAATCAGTTTTAACATCATTGTTCTCAATTTCAACATTATTGCTAGGAGGAACAAAAACAGTAGTACTAGTAGAGGCAATATTAGAAGAAGAGAGACCATACCCTAAACCTGTTCGATTAGAAACAGATTTCTAAAGACTAAGCATCTCATTAAGCTTTGCACTTGAAGTCCTCTCCAATTGAGCTCTGACATGAAACAGCTTCGCTTCAAGCTTCTTGGTATTCTCAGCCAAGAAATTGTTCTCGAATCTCAGTGCTCTAATAGTCTAATTAGCCTCATCAAACTTTATGGAAAGCTCTTCACGATCAAGTTCCACATCACTGAGCTTCTTGGTGGTCAGCCTATAAAGTTTCTCATGTTTCTCAGAAATCTTGTATAATTTCTCATAGGCTGTATGGATATTATCTTGATCATCCATCTTTTCAAACTTGGACTCCACCAATTGCTCTTCTTCATCCACATCTTCAACAATCCCATCAGTAGGATTGACAGTGGCAGTGAAGGCATTTAGGATTCTGTCATCCTTATTGTCGGAATCATCCTCAGGCTTGGTGTCGCTCATAGTAACAGCAAGTGCCTTGCTTTTCCCAATGCTTTTGAGATATGTAGGACACTCCCATTTCATGTGACCGAAACCTTGACACCCAAAGCACTAGGTCTTGCGGGAACAGTGTACTGAGAAGAACTGGATTACCTACGGTCCTTGTCGAAGCCCTTCCCATTGGTATTCTTCATGAACTTCTTGAATTGCCTAGTAATGTAGGATTTCATCTTAGAATCCTCATCATCTGAAGACTCATCAGTGTCACTGCTCTTGGCCTTCAATGCCATGCTCTTGCCCTTACCCGACTTGCCAATTCTTGTTAACCCTAGCTCGTAGGTCTGCAAATTACCAACTAGCTCTGTCAAAGGAATCTTGTCAATATCCTTTGATTCCTCGATCGTCGTAATCTTGGCATGGAATCTCACGGGCAGAGATCTGAGCACTTTCCTCACAATCTTGGGTTCAGGAATGGTTTCCCCAAGATTGAAGGCTAAGTTCACTATGTCCTTGAGCTTGGCATAGAATTCATTGAACGACTCATCCTCCTCCATCTTAATCTCTTCGAAGCCTATAGTGAGCCTCTGAAGCTTCGAGTCCTTGACAACCTTAGTTCCTTCATAGGTTGTCTGAAGGATGGTCCATGCCTCCTTAGCAATTTCAGTAGAGGATATCTTCTTGAACTCCTCATTGGTGACTGCATTGAATAAAGCATTCAATGCCCTGCTGTTAAAGTTTGCCGCCTTGATCTTGGCATCATCCCAATCTGCCGGTGCTTCCTTTGGCTTGGTCCAGCCAATCTCTACAGCTTGCCACACCTTTTCATCTAGAGACTGCAAGAAAGCTCTCATGCGTACTTTCCAATATGCATAGTTAGTGCCATCAAATAAAGGAGGTGTAATTAATAACTATCCTCTATCCATGACAAACAGGGGTCAATGGATCAAACACAGCAAAGATTAACCCTAATCAGAGTGTGCTCGCTCTGATACCACTTGATAGGCCAAAAACGTATTGACCCCTTGTGATAAATTAACCAATTAATTTAGTCAAGTGAATTAATTAAGTTAATTAACATGCAAACTCGTGGTAGCACAAACAAATCACCAATAAACTAAGTATACAGTGGAAAATAAATTTGACACGATGATTTGTTTACGAATGGGGAAAACCTACAGAGTAAAAACCCCACCGGGTGATTTTCAGGTTACCACTCCCAAAATTTCACTATTATTACAACAAACGGTTACAAGTAAAGGAATCCTAGTACCTTATACTAACCTACAGTTGAAGCCTTACCCCAATACCCAATTGGACTTGTTCTATAGTGACAATTTCTCCTTTCGATGCATGGCTCCCAAGTACGTGACTAACCAATTTCACAGATCCCAGTACACGACTTCAATCACCAACTAGAGAAGGTTGTTGGCTGCAAATTTCTTCAGTTCATCCCAACGATGAAGATCAAGAAGATGCTTGGTCACAAAACCCTACAGTGCATAAACACAGCAACTTCTTCAAGAACGATGAACTATGGCAAATTCTGTCTCTGGTCACAATTTGTTTGAACAAACTTTGCTTAACACTTGTGCAACTTATGAACACTTTGACGGCCCTTAAAACAATCGTTTTATATGTCTAGGGTTGTGAGAAAAGAAAGCCCAAACACATAAAACCTGATTGGAGTCAAAACAGAATTGGAATTCTGTTTTTCATAAAGCTCGACAGATACTTTTCTGTCGAGATGCTGTCGAGCCACGGGGCTGAAACAGCTTCTTAAGCTCGATGGATAGCTAGTTGTCGAGATTTAATGAATAGCACTTCTTCAGCTTGAATCTTGGACAGACTTGCATGTCTTCAACACTTGATCTTGAAACACAGTTTCTTGAAGTATTAAATACATCCTAGATCTACCCAAATATAAGTAAAGTACGTTTTGTCAAAGGGTTAGTCAATTACATAAAATAGTGACATATGTTCCTAACAAGTGAATCACATATGTCCTAATAGACTAGGAGGCAAGGAAACATAAACTTCACTTCCCGAGGCTCGATTGATCTAGAGGAATTGAGAATAGAGTCAAGCCTATTGAAACTTCACTTTTCTTTAACTGTTCTTGAGCAATATTTGGGTCTTCAACTAGATCTTCAATTGCCAACACATCAAAACTCATGACTAGGCTCATAATTTGACACACATGTTATGGTTTGTCAATAATAAAAAAGAAAAAAGTGCTTAACAATAATTAAAAAAAAAAAAAAAAAGCATGGATAATTTACATTTTATACCTAATAATATCTTTACAAATTTTTTTAAAGAGTTAACAAAATATAAAAATGACTATCAATAGTATTTAAATTATATATATAGGAATTATATTATGCATCTTTTTTTTTTTTTTTTGGTAAACATATTATGCATCTTATTGTATATTTTTAAGTGTATTCATGCATATGCATAGGGTTACAAGCTAGTTGAAATAGAGTGCCCATCACAATTGACAATAGATTATAAAATTAAATTTCAAGATTGTAAATTTCTTATATGTTTTTATTTTTTGTCAAATGAATTATCCAATAAGTCATTTGTAATTTTGTTTTATATTTTGTGATGTTGATATTGTGTAGAAATAAAACTTGTGTATTTGTTTTACTTATCTTTGTGTTATTTTGTTTTAGATAGCAATGTTAGAATTTGTATAATTTTAAAATTATTGAATAAGTATTAATAAGTGTAGTTCATTCTTGATATAAGTGGTGAATTCAAAGTAATGCATTTTATATCAAGTAATTTGTTGCATGACTTTCCAAATGACAAAAACATGTTGTTTTCTTAATACAAAAAAAAAATTCATGTGAAAAATACAGGTCAACCTGACCCGACCCGCAACCCGATTGACCTGAATCCGTTTTTAATCCACTTAAAATGACCCGTTTTTGACCCGCAACCCGTTTGACCCGTAACCCAATTGACCCAACCCGACCGTTTTGCCATGTCTAAATTCACAAGACCATACATTCATAATACTCCAAATATTATTATTATTTTCTTCTAAAACCTAGAAGGTGAACATTATTGTAGATGAATCTTCTTTATTACGTACAACAAACCAAGGAAAAACATACATTTAACCATCGTAACGAGAACACACTTCACTGCCGTCAGGTTTGTGAAAACAAAAACCACCAGTTTTAGGTTTAAGAATCCAAACACAAGCACTGCATGTGTCATGCTTAGGATCGTACACCATGTGATAGTTGAGTACTCCTCCTTTCCATCTGAATGAGCAGGCGACGCTTAGAGAAACAAGAATGATTTCATATTAGTAACCATAGGGAAGAACATAGGGGAAAAGATCACCCACTTCGGTTCCACATTTGATTGTAACATTCGAGTCCTGATTACTCACATAATTATAGATATCAATTATTGCAGCTTTTGCATTCATAGAGAAGGTAGTAACATTTATAAACAGTGCAAGCAACAACAATGGTAATAAGTTTTTATTGAAATGACTCATTTTGTTTGCCTGTAATTGTATAACTGGTGGTGGGTGGAAAACAGAGTTGTTAACATGTTCTTTATTTATAATGTGGCTACAGATTTGTAGTTCTATTTTGCTTTTAGAAAAAAATGATAAAATGCAGTTAACATCCGAAGTTTGGTTGGTATTAACTTAGATTTCGAGGTTGGTTGGTGTTAGCCCAAATTTTTGGGGGTGTTTACAGTATTTTACTTAATTAAGAAAACATGGCAATGATTTTAATGTTTATTAAGGCAATATATATATATATATATATATATATATATATATATATATATATATATAATATTTGTTTACAAGTTAGGTAATGTTACATCCAGAAACTATTTTACAACATTTTTACAAACTGTTGATGTGACCAACTTTTACTAATTCTTAGCTCAGATTTCGGGATTGGTTGGTGTTAGCCCAAATTTTGGGAGCGTTTGCTGTATTTGACTTAATTAAGAAAACACGGCAAAGATTTTAATGTTTATTAAGGCAAAAAAAAAAAAAAAAAAACCAAAAAATCTATTTACAAGTTTGGTAATGTTATATCTAGAAACTATTTTACAACATTTTAATAAACTGCTGATGTAACCAATTTTTACAGGTTCTCATTTGTGTCCATCACTTATATCGCATTTTCACTTACTAAGAACCACTCAACACATTAGCGGTTTGAAAAAAAATGTTATAAAATAGTTTATAACTTTATCATTTTTTTATGAATTAAAGCATGCAAGTGCAACACGTATTAGTGTTTGTTAGGAAGGAGTTAAGGAATCTTTGCATGTAGCTGATATGTATAGAAACATTCGGAGGAGTTCCTTATCAATATCTTGTTTAATGAAGAAGCTCAACACAAGCTCAACACAAGCTCGAACTATCGAGATCTACGATTTCAGAATTCCCATGTCTGAAATTCGGCCTATGATGACTTGGATTGCTAGGGTTTCTCCCTCTACAATCCTAGACCATATAAAAGGATTATTTTAAAGTCATCAAAGACATAGATACTCAATTAGAGAACTCATACACTCTGTGAGAAGCTATTGCGTTTGTGCGCTTTAGGGTTTTGTAACCAAGTACTTCCAGATCTTCAACGTGCTTTGAAGTGAAGAACTTTGCAGCCAACAACAATCTTTCAATTGCTTGGAGTTACTCACGTACTGGGACTCGTGCATGTGAAGAAGTCTTCTACAAGAACAAGTCCAATTAGGGATTGGTGGAAAGGTTCAACTGTAGGTTGGTATTTTGGGATAATCTAGGGTAGTGGTAACATTCATTATTCTTGTAATCGCTTGTTCTTAATTAGTGGATTCTTGGGAATGGTGACCTGAAATTCATCCATTGGGGCTTTTGCCTTGCGAGAGGTTTTTCCCATTCGTCAACAAATCACCGTGTCATTTAATTTCCGCTACATATTAGATTATTTGGTGATTTGTTGGTGCCTCCACGATTTGCATGTAATTTGACCTAATTAATCAACTTTGGTAATTGAATTAATTAACTGGGGTCAATCTATAACCCAACACAGAAGATATATATATATATATATATATATATATATATATATAGAGAGAGAGAGAGAGAGAGAGAGAGAGAGAGAGAGAGAGAGAGAGAGAGAGAGAGAGAGAGAGAGAGAGAGAGAGAGAAAGAGGTGTTTTTTCTTTTACCAATGACAGTATCCAATTTTATGCGTTTACTAATTACTAGACTAAAATTCAACATTTACAACTTATGAATAAAGTGGAATTGTAGTTTTAAGCTATAACCAAGTTTGTAACCAAATTTTCTATATAAAAAAAAAGTATTTCCTTACTAAATTAGATTATAAGTTCCCACAAAAAGAAAAAATTAGACTAAAAGTGTTAGCTTCTAAAATATATATATATATACACACACTAATAAATACTAAAAACGACAAATTGAAACATCAGGTTTACAAAAAATAAACAACCATAAGCAAAATATTTATTTGATAGTTAGGGGAGAGGGGATTTGAATTTTGAATATCATTTGAAGACACTAGCAAGTATCAATCAATTGAGTTACAAGGGGTTTAACTGAACACATGCCATTAAGATCCTCCTCAATTGAAATGAAATATTTCATGATTTAAGTTAAAAATTATATATTTAAAGGTGGCCAACCATCCATTCCTAATGGCTAGTCAATAGTTACAACATTCATTCAACTCATTTATATTCCTAGTTTTTCTACGGAAATAAGGTAATTTTCGTTGGGCTAAAATGCAAAACCTACCCTATAAATTTTACTAAAATTCATTTCAGTCCTCTAAATTTGCTTTTGTTTATCTTAGTACTTTAAGTTTCAAGTTTGTTCAATTAAGGCCTCTTCGTCAACTTTTGTTAAAAAAGTTTAAAAACAAATTCTGGAAAATATTTTTCAATCATTAATTGGATTTTTTTTTTTAATTTAAAAAATTTGAAAAAAATTAAAGATTTGGAAATTAACCACAACATTTAACATAAGTTGATGGAAAGACCTTAATTGAATAAACTTGAAACTTAAAGGATTGAAATGAATGAAAGCAAAGTTAAAACACTAAAATGAATTTAGTGAAACCTAAAGGGTGAGTTTTGTATTTTAATCTTTTCCTTAGACATGTTCATAGTTTGGCATTACTGAGTATGTCATTTAATGTAATTTTCTTTTTCTTTTTTTCATTTTCTAATACAGTAAGCCTTTGGACACATAAAATTTCTCAAAAATCTTCACAATATTTAGAAGTGCTAGCAAGCAAGTGTATAATCTATCCTCCCAGAGCTGGTTCCACACCAAAAAAAAAAAAAAGTCAAGGCCAGTGTAAAACTGGAAGAAGTAAAAAAGAGTTTTATAATGCAACTACTTGTATAGAAAATTGAGTAGCTACTTTGCAAATAAGAAGACTGAGAATGTAGAAAATTTGATTTAATTTTATCTACTCATCACCTATTTTGTGTTTTGTACATTTACTAGTTGCACACACAACACGCAAATCAATGCTAAATCTTGTACATGTGACTATGTGTGTTGTCTAATCTGGCCATCTTTAATTGCATATGAATTGATGTGAAAATACAATTTTCTTGATTAGAGAGGAATTTGAAGAAAAATGTTTTTAGAAGTCTTAAATCGAGTGATTGTTACTTCTTGGTTGTGTTTAAGCTTGAAAACTTAAGTACAAAATGGTTTTGAAATCTTTTGGTTGTGTTCATGTGCATTATATTTCATTAAAACTGTTTTTCAGTTGTTTTTTTGCAAAATTTCCGAAGTTTTTCAAATTTTCAAAATTTTCACTGGTTCGATCAATCGAAGCTTATTCTCGACCTATCGAAATTGTCCAGTTTTTAGGCCAAAACTCTCTACCTAATTCGATTCCTGTTCGATTCATGCTCGATCGATCGAAATCTTTAAGTGTACCCTTACGATTGTGCTATATTCTTCTCGACAGATCGAAATTCGAATATTTCTAATTCTTAAGGGTTTGATAGATCACTTTTGTCCTATTATCTCTCATTTTTCTTCAATCCCTCTCGATTGCTCTTAGCTTTCATTTTTTTTTTTTTTTTTTTGTTGTCTTTTCCGAGTCAAAGCTTCAAGGGTTTTCATCTACAATATTTGGTATGACTCTTTTACCCTTCCTTTTTTATCAAATTACATTCATTCATGCATAAATCATAGATTTTCATACAATTTTTGAAATTCGAAATTTTGGGGCATTTGATGATTTTGAGTGTTTTGTGTTAAAATGATTAATGGGTTTTTGTGTATGCATGCTATTAATATGAGTCCTCTGCTTTAATTTCAAAAATTTCATGCTTCTTAAAAAATTTCAAAATTAGGGTTCATGTGTTCTTGAGGAAATTGGGGATTTTGTAAAATTGGGTAAAATCGATCCTTGTTGTTGATTGATTGATTATAACATGTTTAACACTTGTGATAATCAATTGCTCAATTTGTGTTTTTTTGAAAAATAGGGTTTATGTTCTTCATAAATTGGGAATTTTTCATAAAACTTGATTTTATTGGTCTATTTTCAAAATAATGTGTTTTTGCAAACCTTAATGCTTTAGTTTTATGCATCATTGGAGTCAATGCATCATGCATCATGCATCATGTAGATTTCCAAGATTGAATACATATATTCTGTTTTATCTCTCTAATGCAGTCTGCCATTGGTTCCTTGTGTCTCTTTTTTGTTTTCTCCCTCTGTGAGGTTCTAAAGTGTAGGACTTTATGTATTTAGAACTCTAATTTGTATTGTTGGCAAACCATGATCAAAACAATGTGTTTAGAAGTGTTTAAAGCTAGCTCAAAGTTGTATGTCAATGTAAAGTTGGAATCGAGTTTAAGGCAGAAAGCACTGTGGCTTTCGGCCTGGCTCGATCGATCGAAGCTTAGGCTCGACCGATCGAAGCTCAGCAGATCACTTTTCTGCAGAATTTTCCAACTCAGCCCTAAGAGTTTTAAAACGTTTTAAGGGTTTCTTATTTGTCCTAAGTATAAAAGGCAAACCCTAGCCACGTTTTAGTGTTGCTCATAATTGCGGTTTGTGTAAATCTCTTGTGAGATCTAGAGGAGCTTTCCTTTACACAAACTTAGGGTTTTCAAGGAGGAGATATTCTCTACACCTTGATGATCAAAACAGTTGCTGCCATTAAAGTTTGAAGAATACACAAGCGGGGGTGCTTGTAGCTGGTGGGAATCCAAGAAAGAAGGAGTCCGTGGATTCGGAGCTTGCACGTGGTCGTGTCAGTAAGTTCTACTGGTTGGTAGCATTAGGAAGTCGAGCGGGGGTGCTTGTAAGTCCTTTTGTATGAACTTCGATTCTTTCAAGATAGTGGATTCAAGTTTACCTTGAGGATAGCTAGGTCAAATCCTCCCCAGGTTTTTACCGATTTGGTTTCCTGGGTGATCATATTGTGTGTTTTTTTTTTTCCGCTGCTTTGCATGATTTGATCTTTTATTTTGTGATAACCTAGACTTGTTTAATTGGACTAAGTAACATCTTGACTAATTACCTAGGTTTAATCAATTGTTTAAGGGGTCTAAAAACTATCAAGTGGTATCAGAGCGGGTAGCTCTTTTGTTGTTGATCTTTTGATCACTGAGCTGATCCTTGACCCCTGTTGTCATGGAACACGGACACTCTCTAGTTATTCCTCCTCACTTTGATGGGAATAATTATGCTTACTGGAAAGTAAGGATGAAAGCTTTCCTGAAATCCATTGATGAGAGGGTGTGGAACTCCGTTGAATACGGATGGGAGAAGCCCACTACTCCTGTTAGTGAGTGGCAAACTTCTCAGAAAGAAGTAGCTTCGTTTAATAGCAAGGCTATGAATGCGATTTTTAACGTTGTTTCTATGGAGGAATTTAAGAGAATCTCGAATGTTGAGATCGTTCATACTGCTTGGAATATCCTCCAGACTGTGCATGAAGGCACAAAGGCTGTCAAAATAATAAATTGCAGCAATTGACTTCTAAATTTGAATGCATTAGGATGTCTGATGATGAATCTTTTGATGAATTCTATGCTAAATTGAATGATATTGTTAATTCTGCTTTTAACTTGGGTGAAATCTATGATCAACCTAAAATTGTTAGGAAGATTCTTAGATCTTTGACTGAAGACTTTAGACCCAAGGTGACTGCCATTACTGAAAGCAAGGATGTGGACTCCATCCCTGTTGATGAGCTTGTAGGATCTCTTCAATCCTATGAGTTGGATCTACCCAAAACTACCAAATCCAAATCAATGGCTCTTAAGTCAGTTGATGATGTTGATAGTGGTGGATTTGATGATGAGCTCTCTGCTACAAAGATTGCCTATCTTGCCAAGAACTTTAGAAACTTTCTCAGGAATAACAATAGAAAGGCAAGAGGCACAAACACTGCTGAACCTAGAAATTTTAGGAAGCATGATCCCACTAAGGTTAATAACAATGATAAACCTAGAGAAAGAGTAGGTCAATCTTCCAATAATTCCTTGGGCTCTCAATGTTTTGGATGTCAAGGGTATGGACACATGAAATCTGAATGTCCAACCTATTGAAGTCTATGGGTAAGGCTATGGCTGTAACCCTTAGTGATGGTGAAGTTTCTGATCATGAGTTTGATTGTAATGAGGATGGAAACTTCATTGCTTTCACTGCTACTGCTATAGTTGATGAGAGCATATCTGTTGAAGAGAACCCTTCTGATGGGGAACTCTCTGAAGATGCAGATCTTCAAGAGGCCTATAACAAACTTTGCAAAGTTGCTGCAAAGGATGCTATGAATGTTGAACTTGGCCTAAAGAAAATTGAATCTCTTGAGCTTGAAAAGAAAAATTTGCTTGTTAAATTGTTTGATGCTAATGACCTTTTGAACAATGTGAAAACTGAAAACATGCTCTTGCTTGATAAAGTTAAATCTTTGGAACTTGATTTATCTGTTGCTAGATCTGCTAGTTCTAAACTTGATCAAATGCTGAGTGTGCAAAAGTCGTCTTCTGACAAAACTGGTTTAGGTTATGTTGATAGCATCTGTGTGTCCGCTCCCCATTCCACTAAGTTTGTTCTTTCATCTTCTTCTTCTGGACCTTCAGTGAGTGAGATAGTGAGTGAAACTGTCAAACCCCCTGTGAGTGAGGTTGCTAAACCCTTAGAAGGTTCATCATCTAGGAAGATTAGGGTTGATCTGAAAGAATCTAAGCCTAAGAAGCCTACCCTATCTAAGGACAAGACACATGATAAACCTGCATGGGTTTGTCATTTTTGTAGAAAGACTGGACACATACGTCCAAATTGCTACAAGCTGCAAGCTGCAAAGAGAGCAAACAAACCAAAAGTACCTGTGCCTCAAGCACTTGATCCTGTGGTACTTATTGGTGATTTGGTAAAGGCTTTAAACCTTTATTCCAATCCTGGAGTTGGTAATCATTCTCAAGTGAATAATAACTCCAATGCTCGTGGTGCATTTAAAAAGTTTTGGATGCAAAAGACTCGACCTAACTGAGTCTTTCTGACATGGTCCTTGTGCTTCATTGCTCTACCCTTTGTGACCATTGTTCTTTGGTTTTGTTTTTTTTGTGTCTCTAGGATTTGCATAGCATAACATTCATGCATTTCATTCTAGGTGTTTTTTTTATTTTTATAAAAAAAATTAAAAAAAATAATAAAAAAAAAAGGAAAAAGGAAGCACATTTTGTTTTTGCACTATTCTTCTTGGTTTTTGAGAACAAGGTTGGTCAATTTATTTTCACATAACATGTCTATTGTACCTTGTTTAGCTTTGATGAGCTTATTTATTGCACTTTACTAGTTGAAGATTTGTAGTGCATGTTGTGTGGGAAAGATGTGTATGGTTTTTGATTACTATCTCTTAATCTTGAAGTCACATGTTTTTAAATGTTGGACTTGAACTTTTAGAGAAAGGCATAAATAACCATCTCACCACTGTTCACTAGCCAATCATGAACACCTTAGTGCATATCATAAGATTTTGTGCTCGAGAAAGTGTAGCACATGCACAAAAAGAACATAAGGTGAAGCCTCGGTAAAAGTGCTTAATTCTTAAAATCTAATTGGTGTGTACTATTAGGCTTGATGCCAAACTCACATAAACTTAAAATTGGAATGTATATTATGAGGCATAAATACAAGAAACTTACATGATTGCAAGCTTATGATCTAGGAGATGTGGGAGTTATATGATGTAACTCTTTAGGTGATAGTCTCTTTTAAATTCTTTGTGATGAATTTTGTAGACTTTGTGATTAATTGCTATTCACATATCACCTCACATGTATCTCATGTCTTTGCTAGTCGCACACACTACATGAGTTACTCTTTGCTAAACCTTGTACATATTATTGTGTGTGTTTATGGTCTGACCAACCAAGTTTTTGCAATCACTTTGAATTATGTGCAAACTAAATTTGTTACTTGAAAATTTGTGGAGAATGCAAAATTTTGTTTTTGGGAATATTGGGCTTAAAATTCTTGTTTGGGAAATCATATCATCTCATACTCATGCATTTTTGTTCTTAAATTTCAATGCTTTGAGTCAAATCAACTTGTTTTTCAAAAATTGTGTTTTTCCTGAAAAATATGGTGAGCCTCTGCCTGATTCGATCGGTCCATTCTCTTTTTTCGACCGATCGAAATTTTTAAAATTTTAAAATTTTTGAGAGAGGGAGTCTCTGTCTGTTTCGACCGGTCGAGGCTGATTTTCGACCAATCGAAACTCGTATATCAGGTTTTTTAAAAAGCTGAATTGGACTTTTTCAAAGTCACTATTCAAACTTTTTCAAGCTTTTCTCTCTCTCCGCGTTGGCTCTTGGCTCCACCATCAAATTTTTGTCGTTTTCCTTCAAGATTTTTGCAAGGTTTTTGTCCTTAGAAGCCGGTAAGACCCTTTTGCCCTTCTTTTTCAAGTTTATTTCTTGTTTTCATGCATTCTCATGGGTATTTTCGGCATCTTCAAAATGTTTGGGGTTTTTGATGATTCAAGACTTTTCTTGTGAAATTGATCAATGGGTTTTTGTGCCATGATATTATATTGATGTTCCCTATAGTTTAATTTGATCAATTTTGTGGTTTTTGAAACATTGGAAATTCTAGGGTTTTGAATTTGATTCGAATTGGGGATTTTGTCAAATTGGCTTAGATTGATGAAATTGGCTTCTCCAATTGATGTAATTGGTCATTAGTGTTGTTATTATATCATGTGTAATGATCAATTCGTCAATTTTTTTTTTTTAAAATTGATCAAGTGGTTTCTTTATTTTGGTTTTTTGTGTTAAAAACTTTAATGTGCAAGCCAATTTTGTAATTTGAATCTTTTTGACTCAATTCACTGCATTAGCACATGCATCATGACATTTAAACTTGTTCATGCATCATATAGATTTTGATTCTATTTTTTGTTTTTGTGCTAACTTGCAGTCTGCCCTTAGTTTTGGTTTTGTGGTTTTTTGTTCTTTCGCTCTGTGTTTTGATCCTTATCTTAGCACCATGCCTAGGAAAACTAGAGCTCATAGGACCACTTCCACTTCCTCTGAGTCTCCACCTAGTGTTGAGCTGTTTAAGAATGATAAGTGTAGAGAAGCCTATGACACCTTGAACTGTAGGCGTAAGATCTGGTCTGAGCGAGCTGTTGTGTTAGATGCGCTTGATCCGGCCATTAGGGCCAATTTTGAGTCTAGGGGTTGGTTGCCTCTTGTAGAGATAGATCATCCACCTCTGACCGCCCTGATTAGAGAGTTCTACTCGAATCTCTCTTGCCACATCTATGATTCCAACACCCTTGTTAGGAGTTGGATACGAGGTGTAGAGTTCACCATTACCCCTCGGGTGGTGGCTGAGGCTCTTGGGGTGCCGGTTGTTCGTGATGCTGACTATCCCTATGATGAGTCACCCTCTTTAGATGTTGTCATGTCTTACATCACTGGGTCATCTATCCAGTGGGGTTCTGATCCTCGGATCACGTCCGCTGAGCTTACCGAGACTGCCTATCTCTTCTTTAGGATTGCGTGTCATTCCTTGTGGCCTATCTCTCACTTCCACACCATCCCTTTAGAGCGATGTGTGTTTTTGTACGCCTTTGCTTCTGGAGCGTCTATCAGTTTTCCTCACTTGTTCCTTCGTTCTTTGAACGAGGTTCATAGGAGTTCTGCCATAGGGCATGCACTGATTCATCCTATTTTCATTCATAGGATTTTGCTCTACTTAGGTCTAGATGATTTTCCGTCAGGTGAGCCTGTTCATGTGATAGCTCCCATAGGTGCCACCTTTCTTCGTCAGAGGGCTGCTCAGTTGAGAGTTCCCCCTCCTCGTCCTAGAGGTGCGTCATCTAGTAGTGTTCCCCCTCCTCCCTCTTCTACAGGTACAGCTGTTGCTGAGACTTTAGGTGCTACTGCTAATGCTGATGCTGCTGTTCCTCCACCGACTGCTACGGATGATTCAGACATTCGTCGCACGTTGGATCATGTCTTGACCGTTCAGGCGGCTCAAGGACAGATTTTGGTGGACGTACTTGATGAGATCCGTGTCTTGCGTGCGGATTTGGCGCAGTTTAGACCACCTCCCTTTTGATGATGGATATCTTGTTTTCCCTTTGGCATTCCGTCACAAAAAGGGGGAGTACTCTTTAGAGCTTAGAAATGGTTCCTAAGAAAACCAAAACCTAAGCCAAAAGAGTGAGCCTTTTGATTCCGAAAGGTATCCTACTTTGGAAACTATCAAAAGTATGATTTTTTGATCTAGTTTAGGTCCATTTGGTGTGAGAGTAAAGTTAATCTAGATGAGTTGGATCCTTTTGTCAAGCAAATTCTAGAGTCTAGGGATCAGTTGTCTATCTATATAGGTTTAAAGTCTCCTCCTGCTGCTATAATTAAAGAATTCTACTTTGATTTGTTTGTCCATTCTGCTATATGCGGTGGTCACTTCTTGACTACTTGGATTCGAGGTGAGGAGTATCAAATCACTAAGAAAGTAGTGGCTGATGTTCTCTCTGTCCCTTTTTTCAGTTGCCCCACATATCCATATTTTGAGTCTCCCTCTCTTGATGATGTCATGTCACTTCTGTGTGGCAAAACAATGACATGGGGTACTAAGCCCAGACTTGACTCTCATAAGTTAACTAAAGTTAACTATCTGCTGTTTAGGATTGCTTGCCATAATATCTTTCTGATTTCTCATGTGCATGCCATTCCTATTGATGGGTGTATATTCCTTTATGCTTTTATCATTGGTGCTTCTATCTGTCTCCCTTTTCTTTTCATTCAAACTATAGTTGAGGTCCACATAAATACATATCTAAGAAGCAGAGACTCTACTTCCCTATTTCTATCCTTAGGATCCTAGAATATCTTGAGTTTGAGTGTACCTCCTCTTTTGAGCTTGTTCATCAGATGGCACTCTTAGGAGCTACTTTTCTAAAGCAACGCAGTGCTCAAAAGAAGACAGTTGAACCAAGTGAAGGAACTAAAAATAGACAAAAAGTGGAACCTATAGTTAGAGATGAGCATTTTGATCCTACTGGTCCTTCTAGAGCTTCTCCATCTCTTCACTCTATGCTTGAAAAAGTTCTAGAGACACAGTCGTCACACTATACCATGATGGAGACATTTATGATGACTCAGGCGGCTCATGGACAACTTTTGGACTCTTTGATCATTGATGTAGCTACTTTAAGAGTAGAGTTTATTGAGTATAGGAGTTCTTTTCTACCACATCCACCCTCGGATGATTGAGATGATTGCCTTTGGCAATATGTAACAAAAAGGGGGAGTAGTAGTGTGATTGAGTTTTTGTACTTAGGGGGAGATGATGTATGTATTTTGGTGGAGTTTGTTTTATCTTGGAGAGTTGTTTATTTCTTCATAACTTGTTTCACAAACTTGATGATTATTGAGATGTTGATTTCCTTTGGATGTCTTGTTTTTATTTTGATCTTGTGACACTAAGTTATGACTATACTGTATTTTCCACACATATGTTTATGTTTTGTTTTCAGTGTTTCAGGAATTTACAAGTTAATTATTTCATGAAGCTGTTGCCTATTGTTGCAATTTGTAGATGGTAGATTATGATTGAGTGTTGGGCCCATTCTCCTCTTTTGGTTCGATTTGAACTCTTTTTTAGGGATTTTATGAGTCGAGAATTGCACTTGGACGTATTTTAAACTTGTATTCTAAATAAAATCCTTTTTAATTTGATAATTAATTCCTCAAAAGAATAATTATCTGAAAGATAATTATTCTGAAAAAGCTCAATTATCAACAATCCCCTTGTTATCTAATTTATTCCTATGCAACCAAGCTTATTTTTTTTTATCAAATCCAACAACCAATCACAAAAATTACTTAATTAATTTTAATTGTTGACCAATCAAACGTGATTAGCTTCACCCACATAAAATGCATGCAAGCAGTGAAAACTTGATCTTGTGATATATTTCAATTCGATGGTCCGATTTGGGAATCGGGCATATTGTCGCGATCATTAGAGTCTTTAGATCATTTTTATGATATGTGATGAATGATTTAATGCATGAAATGCAATTATGATTTTTTGGGTATTTAGAATGGTCATTTCAGTCACCTTCCATGGTTAAATTATGGGTGCAAAATTGAGTGTCTACACAGTGGTCTTAGAACCAACTCTGAAGTTTGACCAAAGATTGACCAAGTTAGATCGATTTTGACAAATCTGACCATTTGATTGTCATTTTACTTTACAAACACAAATATTTCACCACATTCTACCAATCCAAAGGTTAGATTTTGGATCTTAATTTGTCGTATGATGGACACGTGTCATTTCCACGCACTAGGAAACTTTGATTAACCCTATTGACACAATCTGACCATCCAATTAAGCTCGAAATTTACCAAAACCAATATCTTACCCACTCTTTCAATATAATGGTCAAAATTTGAATATGAGTTTAGCGCATGATGGATGCATTTCATTGTCTCATATATTGATAAAAACTACAAAATAACCAATAATAACTACTAAAGCCTCCAAAATGACCAAAATGACCCCATCAGAGCTAGGAATGATTGAAATACCCATAAACTTATAAAGTAACTAAAATACAACCCAAAACATACAAAATGACCAAAATGCCCCTCAAATCTTCAAAATACCTTTTACCTCTGAAATGACCAAAATAGCCCTTAAGTACTTGGAGGGTCTTGAAAGTTGTTTTGTGTAGTACTAGGTATAATCTATTGGGTTTTTTTTTTATTTTTTTTTTTATTTTTTTTATTTTAATATATAGAGGAGAACAACGTAATCTTATTATTTTTAGAAAAGATAAAAATAGAGCTGAAAGAAGAGGAAAAAAAAAAATTGGAAAAGGATAGGCAATATGTTAGTCATCATGGCTGTCCTTCAACTGAATGTTTGACATTGTATGTAGAATTATAGATATCATCCAAAATAGATTATTCCCTGTCAAAATCCACAAGATTGAGAAAATTCCTCTAATTGGATAGATTAATTAGTCTATGCAAAGATTTTGTTTATGTACAATGAAAATAGAGCAAACCGTGATTAGCTTCTCTCACTAACTTTTTATCTCTTAATCTTCTGCCTCTAAACTATTACAAACTAATCCTAGTAAACTTAACTTTATATATAAGCCATAAAAAAATCTAATCATATATCTAACTCTATATATAAAATTAGATTAAGAGAAAGTTTGAATGATTTTATACTTTTATGAGCCATTTCTTTGTGTAACTAAAAATAATTCAAAATTATAAGTCATTTATGTAATACTATGAATATGTACAGTTCGTTACTAATTAGGTAAAAACATATTATATGTGTGTGTGTCTTAATTGTGATTGTTTTTAATTGTACATGTGTATATGCATTAGTTATAAACTAGTCTTTGTTAAATCTTGCTTCTCGATAGATTGACTAGGAGTCGAGGAAACATAAACTTCACTTCCCGAGGCTCGAATGATCTAGAGGAATTGAGAATAGAGTCGAGCCTATTGAAACTCTACTTTTCTTTAGCTGTTCTTGAGCAATCTTTGGGTCTTCAACTAGATCTTAAATTGCCAACACATCAAAACTCATGACTAGGCTCATAATTTGACACACATGTTATGGTTTGTCAATACTAAAACATATGGACCTAACACAACTAATCTTCTGTAGACACTTGGATCACACAATAATTCGCCTTGGTTTTTGCTCAACTTCAAATTCTACTCCATTGGTGTTTTTGATGGTTTACAACCAATGAACCCCAGCATCTTGTAAGAGCTCTAATGCATACTTTCTTTGACAAAGACTAAGAACTTTGGCTGACTTTGAGTTTGAAATTTTGAATTGATGATCAAAAAACTATTTCAACTATTGTACACCGATGATGCAAAAAATCAGCCGTTGAAGTCCTCGTCATAGCGGATGGACGAAGCTGTGATTGGGGTTGTCTTTGTTGGAGAAAAACCTGCAAAACGAACTGGGTGGAAAAGTAACATGCCGGTGTGGCGTTAGCCAAACCGCCTCCGATGCTTAAGTCAGTAAAGGAGAAAGGTTTTAGAGAGAAAACAGTCTGGAGGGTGAATTTCGTAGAGTATTTGTGTGTAATTGGGCGTACCTTTGGTTTCTGGTGCTTTCTTCTTTTATAGTTGTTTGCTACGTTAATGGGCAATGAATTCCTACATTTATGCTCAACGACTAATACGTTACAGAATTCATGTCTGGTGTTTACAGCTCATTCGTTACCGTTGCTTCAACCGTTACTCTTTATCATTAATGAGCGTAATAAATGCGTAATGTCTTCCTTGATCAATGACGGTCTTAATAGCATTGAATGCAGAGGCATTTATCATAATCAATGGCCTTTTGCTTATGCTTTTGCCTGTTTGGTGTATTAAAAATCACACTTGTCATTAGTGGAGGATTCATTTAGTGTGTGCCATCGTCATTTGTCCGAATGATGAAGCTAGCTTGAAGGACGATACTAGCTTGAAGGACGAGGCTAGCTTGGTGGACGAAGATAGCTTTTCTTTTTTAAGACGAGGGTAATTTTTCTCCTCATCATACACCTTGTTCATCATTTGCTCACCTTGAAATCACTTTTATAAATTCTTTTTACTGTTCTTGGATGAAGATCAACTTTCAATCCATGGCTATCCTCAATTATATAGATAAACATAGTTAGGTTCTAAGACTTTAGGAACTAATGTATTAGAACTTCAATTTGTATATGTTGGCAAACCATGATCAAAACATTTAGTCTAGGTTTAGACTTGCTCAAAGTTTGGTTTAAATTAAGTTTGGAATCGAGTAATTGTAGGAAATTACTATCCAATTTTTGCAAGGATCGATCGATCGAAAATTAAATTCAATCAATCGAAAGTTCCAGATCAGCAAAAATCAGCAAACATAAAAAGGCCATAACTTATCTGTTTGAAGCCCAAATTGCGATCCATTTTTTCCAGTATTTAAAGGACATCATAAGCTAACCTTAGGGTTTTGTACCCAAAATCTCTCTAAGGTCTTTGTTGAGTTGTGTGTTTAATCTTTTGTGAGATCTGAGAGGTGTTTACTTTCATATACACACATAGAGCTATCAAGATCAAGATTTGCATCAAGAACTTGATGGTGGTTTCAGTTGCTGCATAAAGAACTTTCAAAAAGATCCAAAACCTTTGAGTGTAGTCTCAAAGTCACAAGTAGGAGAACTTGTGGTTGCTGCAAATCAAAGAAAGTAGTCTGTGGACTCAGAGCTGTCACGTGGTCGTGGTAGTAAGTTTTCTACTCGAGGTAGCCATAGGATGTTAGTAGTCTAAGTTCTATTGTACAAACTTCAATTCTTTTATAGTGGATCTGTTTTACCTTGAGGATAGCTAGGTTAAATCCTTCCCAAGTTTTTTACCGGTTTTGTTTTCCTGGGTTATCATATTATGTGTTCTTTATATTTCCGCATTATTTACATGATATGATTTGCTTGTGTTAACCTAGATCTGAATAATTTATCTAAGTAATCACTTGGCTAAATAACTAGGTTAAACAACTTGCGTGTGTTCTTTGTGGTGTTGTTGGTCATATTAGACCAAATTGTTCTTTGTTGAGGCAAAAACCAAAGTTTGAGACTAGATTTGTTGTTAGGAATATTGATGTTCCTAAATTTGTTCATGTTTGTCACTTTTGTGGTGTCTCCGGACACATTCGTCCTAATTATTATAAATTGAAATTTAAAAATTCTGTATTTCAATCTAGGATATGATTATATTTCTCCTGCCATAAGTCCATATAAATTGTTTCATATTCTTTTGAAAAATTTAAGCTTGTTGGCTTGTGAAAGGAATTTGCAGGATTTCAATCTTTTTCAGAAGATTGGTGTAATCCCTCAAATACACTTTGCTTCTCATGGATTTTCACCTACAAAGCCGAAGACTCGTGCTATATGGGTGAGAAAAGATTCTCTAAGGTGAGTGTTGTTTACTTGTCCTTGATTTAATTCTTTCAATTAATTGTGGACATGTTTTCTTTTAGTTTTTCGTTGTTTTATTTTCTAAGGTTTTATTTTATTTTATTTTTTAAATCCAAAAACATTGAAAATTTTCAAAAAGACAAAAATATTTTATTTTGTGTCTTGTTTTATTTGTTTTGAGGATTACACGAGTTATAATATCTCTCTCTTGATTTAGAACATGCTTGACATTGTGGAGAAACTTGAATAGTAATAGGTCAAGAATGTATTGACCTCTTGTGATAAATTAACCATTTGATTTAGCCAAGTTAATTAATTAATTCAATTAATATGTAAAATGCATGGTAGCACAAACAAATCACCAATTAACTAAATGCAGGGGAAATTAAATTGATATGGTGATTTGTTTATGAATGGGGAAAACCTACACGGCAAAAACTCTACCGGGTGATTTTAAGGTCACCACTCCCGAGAATCTACTACTATCAAAACAAGTGATTACAAGTAAAGGAATCTCAGTACCTTATACCAACCTACAGTTGAACCCTTATCCCAATACCCAATTGGACTTGCTCTGTAGTGACAATCTCTTCTTTTCAATGCATGGCTCCCAGTACGTGACTAACCAATAGATGCGCGGATCCCAGTACGTGACTTAATCACCAACTTGAGAAAGATGTTGGTTGCAAAGTTCTTCAGTTCATCACACGATGAAGATCATGAAGCTCTTTGGTCACAAAACCCTAAGGTGTACAAACACAGCAGTTTCTTCAAGATAAAGACGAACTAGGGCAAATTCTGTCTCTAGTCACAATTTGCATGAACACAACTTTGCCTCACACTTGCGCAACCTTTTACAACCTTTAAAATAATCCTTATATATATTTAGGGTTGCGAGAAAAGAAAGTCCAAACATATACACACGGATTGGATGAAAAACATCTCTGAAAAACGGAATTTCATAAACCTCGACAGATAGGGTATCTATTAAGCTAACTGTCGAGTTTCGAGCTTCGAGCTTCAGCAGCTTTTTAAACCTCGATAGATGCTAGCTGTTGAACTTTAAAATCCAGCACTTTCTCACTTGTTTCTTGGACAAACTTGCATGGTTTTAACACTTGAACTTGAAACCTTGTTCCTTGAAACATTAAACACATCCTAGATCTACCCAATTACAAATAAAGTGTGAATTCTAAAATGACATATGTTCCTAACAAATAGTATGTGTTATATAAGTGCTAAGCTATTTATGATTTTGTATGAGTATGTACTAGTTTGTACATGTACTCATGGGTTAATTAAGAAATTGATATTTCTTGTTTGTGTACCCTCTATAGCTTAGTTAAGCACTATCATGCATAGCTTTACATTGTTCATTTAGCATAATGTGTGCTTTTTGTTTTTGGTCATAAATTTTTTTTTTTAAACCAAAAAGATTTTTGTGTTTTGTATTACACATCATGGTTTTGTAGTTGAGGTTGGCCATATTATCTTTACATAACATGCTTGTGTACCTTGTTTAGCTTGGATGAGCTTATTTTATTTATTTATTTATTTTTTTTTTTTTTTGCACTTTGCTAGTTTTAGCTATGTAGTGCATGTTGTGTGGGAATTGATTATAGTTTTTGATCACATAATCTTGATTTTGAAGTCACATGCTTTTGATTGTTAGGACTAGAACCTAATGAGAAAGGCATAAATACCATCTCACCACTGTTTACTAGCTAATCATGAACACCTTAGTGCATATCATAAGATTTTGTGCTCGAGAAAGTGTAGCACATGCACAAAAAGAATATAAGGTGTAGCCTCAGATTAATAATAAAATTGGTGTGTACATTATTGGGCTATAATAAAGATGACTCAAAGAAATAAAATTGGTGTGTACATTATCTGGCTTAAATAACAATTTCACAATGAAATAAAAATGGTGTATACATTATGAGGCAAAAAAAAAATTACATGATTGCAAGCTTGTTTTTTAGGAGATGTGAGAGTTATATGATGTAATTCTTTAGGTGATAGTCACTTTCAAATTTATGTGATGAATAATGTAGAAATTGTGATTGATTACTATCTACTTATCACCTCACATGTATCTCATGCTTTTACTAGTTGCACACACTTCACAAGTTATTCTTTGCTAAACTTAGTACATGAAATTGTGTATGAATTTGGTTTGGCCATCCAAGATTATGTTTTCTATGGTGTTTAATGCAAAATATGTTTAAGGGTTGGCAAAAATTGTGTTTTGATGATTAAAAACCTTGTTTTGAAGTTATGGGTTGAAAATTCATGTTTTTGAAAAACATTTAAACTCATTCTCATACATTTCATTCACGAAATTACTTGGCTTGAGTTGTTTCTGCATAATCTTCTGCATTTTTAGAAAACTTCAAATTTCCAGAAGTTCTACCGATCGAAAATCCCTTGATTTTTAATCATTGCTCTCGGCCTGGCTCGATTGGTATTCAATCGATGCTCGACTAATCGAAGCTGGAAAATTTTCAGTTTCTCAGTTTTTGACCAATTTCTTTTATGCATCATTTATGTTTAGGATTCACATGCATTGCATTTTTTTTCTTTATCCATCTTGCATTTTTGCAATCATATCTCTCATTTTTTTTTTCACACATAACATGCATACACTTTGCTAAATTGAGTACTCAACTTGATTTAAAAATTGATTGATTAATTTTTGAGTCCTTTGTACATTTTAGTATATGCTATTTTTTATGTGTGAACTACAGAAACTATTTTTCTTAAGAGATATGATGGATAATCAATGTGCAAATATTTTCTCTACTCATGCAACTATTTATGGGTTACATAGTGTCAAGTTTGCATTTATTGAAAGAGAGAATATTTTTCTTCATGTGTATCCTCACCTTAGTTTTTAAGTTTGGTTTGTATGTCTTTATTTTCCCCACCTCCTAATTTTCCCCAAAACTTGTTTTGTTTTTCCTATTTTTATAGGGGGAGAAGCTTGTTTTTAACCTTTGTTGTTTTTAGGGGGAGTTGTTGCTCTTCATAGGGGGAGTTGTCTCTATTTTCTATAGAGTTGAATTGTTTTGTGTTCCCTTAATTCTCTATTTTCTCTTGACTTTTGTTGTGTATGTTTTTTATTTACTCTTTGTTTAAGTTGTCTTTGTCAATATGTGACAAAAAGGAGGAGAAATAGATGAAATGTGGGAATCTTGTTTGTTTTGTTTAGGGGGAGTTGAAATTGTTTTTGAAAGGGGGAGAATATAAAATTTTTTTTGATCTAGCTTAGGGGGAGAGTTAGTTTGCATATTTGTTATTTGCTTTAGTTTGTTTTTTTTTTTTTTTTTTTTTTACTTGTATTTTCCACACATGCGTTTATGTGTTTGTTGAGTGTTTCAGGAATTTACAGGTTAATTCAGTTGTGGCTGCTGTCTACTTTAGCAATTGATAGATAGTGGTTTAGGTTGAATTGTAATTAGGGCCTTTTAATTGAATGGGTTGTTTTGCTTTGAGCATTTTAATTTTTGTGATGTGTTTTGTCACGGATTGCCAAAGGAGGAGATTGTTAGGTTCTAAGATTTTAGGAACTAATGTATTAGAACTTCAATTTGTATATGTTGGTAAACCATGATCAAAACATTTAGTTTAGGTTTAGACTTGCACAAAGTTTGTTTTAAATTAAGTTTGGAATCGAGTAATTGCAGGAAATTACTATCCAATTTTTGCAAGGCTCGATCGATTGAAAATTAGATTCGATCGATCGAAAGTCGCAGATCAGCAAAAATCAGCAAACGTAAAAAGGCCATAACTTATCCGTTTGAAGCCCAGAATGGCGATCCGTTTTTTCTAGTATTTAAAGGACATCATAAGCTAACCCTAGCTAAGGTTTTCAAGGCTTTTCAGAGAGATTAGAGTGCATCTTGTGCCTCTTTTGTAGATCTAGGGTTTTGTACCCAAAATCTCTCTAAGGTCTTTGTTGAGTTGTGTGTTGAATCTTTTGTGAGATCTGAGAGGTGTTTACCTTCATACACACACAGAACTATCAAGATCAAGATTTGCATCAAGAACTTGATGGTGGTTTCAGTTGTTGTATAAAGAACTTTCAAGAAGATCCAAAACCTTTGAGTGGAGTCTCAAAGTCACAAGTAGGAGAACTTGTGGTTGCTGTAGATCAAAAAAAGAAGTCCATGGACTCGGAGCTGTCACGTGGTCGTGGTAGTAAGTTTTCTACTCGAGGTAGCAATAGGATGTTAGTAGTCTAAGTTCTATTGTACAAACTTCAATTCTTTCATAGTGGATCTGTTTCACCTTGAGGATAGCTAGGCTAAATCCTCCCCAGTTTTTTACCGGTTTGGTTTTCCTGGGTTATCATATTGTGTCTTCTTTATATTTCCGCATTATGTACATGATATGATTTGCTTGTGTTAACCTAGATCTGAATAATTTATCTAAGTAATCACTTGGCTAAATAACTAGGTTAAAGAACTTGTGTTTTAAGTGGTCTAAAAACGTACAAACATTACTTGACGGTATCAAAAGTTGTTCGACAAAAGCTATGGAATACTATGCTTTGGTTGAACATGTTTGTCCACCAACAATTAAAACCCAACAATAATTCGTGAAATTGCTCTTTAATTGTGATAACTACATGGCTTCACCCAAGGAAGAAACCAAATAATATGTGTTAGATTGAATGAATAAATTCACCATCTCTTAATAGACATAATAACTACATGGCTCCATCCATGGCAACAGATCAAGAAGTCATGGGTTTAATCCCCTATGTCCACTTTAAATGAATAAATTCATCATCTTCTAATAACTTAAGTTTTTGAGAGAATCACTATATATATTGATTATTAAGAAACATTTGAATTTGTTAACAGTGACATTATTTTTCTTTTAGTTTATTTTACTTAATACAAACATTTTTTAAAGAACATAAAATAGAGAAGAAATGATCTTAAAGTCTATTGTTTGGGGATGGTCTGATGCCACTATATAGTTCAACATGAGCATAGTCATTAATTTATCAACTTATTCTTGAGGAAATTCTTAAACCAATGGGCAGATAGTTTAGGATGTCTTTTCAACCCATTTTTGTAGTCTATATAGTTGATGCCAAACCGAACTGTGTAACCTAAACTCCATTCAAAGTTGTCCAATAATGACCATGCAAAATATCCCTTCATGTTAACACCATCCCTACGTCAAAAAATGTATTAATTAGACTATAGTCACAACGATATATATATATATATATATATATATATATAATATTCATAATTGTTAATGCGGCATATTGTTATTGCTATTAATAAAGTAATATTAGTCTATCAGATAGAGAGAGGTCTTCTCTACTTACTTGATAGCACTATGAAGATAATGAAGATGGTGGTAGTAATAATCAATTCTATGATTATCTGAAAGGGCTTCCTCAAGCGACAACGAGGCATTATTGAACTCA
Organism: Quercus tomentella; assembly: GCA_028535165.1. Lineage (NCBI taxonomy): Eukaryota > Viridiplantae > Streptophyta > Magnoliopsida > Fagales > Fagaceae > Quercus > Quercus tomentella. Next base: position 7,434,123 of record JAPQVY010000133.1, read on the forward strand.
TCAATTCCTATAATATAGTGACATATTTTTAGATTCAAATGGACACCAAATTACGTACCATTCCTTTAAAATTTTATATTCCTATGGCTAGTATCGTAACTTTATGGGATCATAATTGGAAAGTTCAAAAGAAAATTACCATTCTCGGTAATAAAAATTAGTGGGTTATGATACTTTGTCTTTGTGTATAACAAAAGGTCTCGAATTCCTTTTGGATAGACATAGAGCCAATCTGAAGCAGCCTGAAATGTCATTTCAAAGAAAAATGGAGTTTGTTATAACTTATAAGAATATCCGAGAAGGGTTCCAAAAAATGCAATTTAGGAAATTTGTTTTTTTTTCTTATGGTGGAATAAATTTATATTATATATAATTTATTTAAGAAACAATGACTAAATTAATGATTATTACATAACTCTAGAGTTCTCTTCTAAAGTAACAACTATATCATAATGAAAATGTTGCATCTGAATTGTATATCTAATCAAGCTGCATTTTAATGAGGCTGGTAAGCATGTTACTGTTTTGTTTTGTTAGCAAAAAAAATAATGAAAAAGGAAACTGAAAGTAGGTTTAAAAAAATAAAATAAAAAAACAAAACTTGGGAGCTTGTTGAACGCCTCCTAATACAATATATTTTTAGAGTATCATTATTCCTCTTTTTCTCCTTTTTTTTTTTTTTTTTCCTGGATTTGCTTTTACTATTTGAACAAGGTTTCTCTCCAATTTCTTCTATATCTTTTTATTGGATGTGAATTTTGAAAATCTAATTGTTGGGTTGCATGTTTTTTAATATTTGATCAATAAAATTATTTTTTATGCATAATTTTAGACCATAAAAACTTGAAATTTAAATGTTTGATTGATGACATAACTATTAATCTTTGATCTTTTTGAAATATTTCAGGCATAGAGAATATAATAAAAACATGCAATCTGCGGTTAATTTTCAAAATTTACATCCAATAAAAATATATAGAAAGGAGTTTAAAGGGTTTCTCTCCGAACAAACTTTTTTTTTTTTTTTTTTTCTTTCAAGATTTAACTAAAAATATTTTCCGTACTGTTCAACATTCAATCATTCAAAACAATTCAAAAAACATTTGGCAAAAAAATTTTGTCAAAGACCTGAAGTTGAAACCAATTCTGCAGTAGGTGCATTATCTGCCACACTGATGCAGCTTAGGCTGCAACACAGTGCAGCAGATAGTGCACCAGTGCAGCACCAGCATGCATCAGAACTAGCAAGACACTCTGATGATGTCACAGCAAGTACCAGAGCAACAAATATGAAGATTGAAGAGTTGAATGATTGTTTCAGAACTAGCAAGACACTCTGATGATGTCACAGCAAGTACCAGAGCAACAAATATGAAGATTGAAGAGTTGAATGATTGTTTAGTAACTGAATCCAATATTGCACAGTTGAAGAAAATCAAGAATTGTACAAATACACCAAAACGACATAATAGAGATGTAGCATAGCTAGAGTTGTACTGTAAGCTACTTGTAGTTCTGTATATAACTAAAGGTTGGTTAGTGGCTCACGTGTGCTTGTTAGTGAAGTGTGTTAGTGTGTGTTCACACGTGTAGTATTTTATTTAGTTAGTTACATGCTCTGTTTTGGGTCTTTGAGCATATATATGTACAGATTACTCCTATCAATAATAGTTTTCTCATTTCAATCACAAATTCAGTTTCTCATAAATTTAACTGAAATCCTAATTCAATAATTAAAATAATCCAAATTCCTGGACATTAAACTGAAATCCTAATTTCTAACTCAAATTTTATTATATATTATTTGATATGAGACAAGCGACATTTTAAAAATTCAACGATCTTAAAATTTAGTATAAACACACAAAATCTGATAAATGGCATTCGTCTCATCACATCTTTGGAATTACTCTTCTTTTGTTATCATACTATCTCAGAGAATGATACTAATAAACAATTAAATTGTTATTATTATTTTTATTTTTATTTTTTATCAATAAGTTGTGTGAAGATTAAACCATTCAAGACTTGTATTAATAAAATTGCATCAAACTTTTGTAACAATCTTGAGATCCGTATCAATCTTATCTTATGTATGTTCAATATCATACACACCTTTGGACCGATGGGGATTCCATTGCGCATAGCTGCCACAACAAATGAAAAAAAAAAAAGCATGGTCTTGTTAGTACGTATGAACTAAATAAAAAAAATGGAATCATAGCTCCAAATATTTGAGTTCATACAAGAAAGATTAGCTCGTGAATCTGTCAAGTAGCTTGCGTTTTCAGCTTTGAAGTGATGTGAATCGGCTGCATAACTAGCAGTATAGTAGTTTAGCCCTAGAAAATCCAATGACCCTTTTACTAGCTTGGATTGCTCTTTCGTGAATTTGGGTAACCGATCACCAACTAGAGATTGCATGCTATGTGGGTAGTCACCATTGGTTAGGGGATCCATAAACCTACCACAAACCATAAGAATTTTAAATCCTAGTACATATTATATTAAACTAGTGTATAATTTGTGCATATACATGGTACAATTAAAAAAAAAATTACAATTACACATATATGGATTCAAATTATACTCTCTCTTTCTCTCTTTTTTATTTTATTTTATTTTATTTTTAATTTCTTTTAGATATACACATGAGTTTACCTTTTTTTTTTTTTTTTTTGGGTTTTTGATGATTTATTTATATTAGACTCTTTGTATTTTATACCTCATTAACTCACTTAAAACAAAAATTAAATTTAAAAAAAAAAAAAAAAAACTTAAATAGGACACGTAGCGCAAAATTAGACAACAATTAAAATTCAATTTAGAACCTAATTGAATGTTCTCTCAGTTTTGCCTATTAATATATATATATATATATATATATATATATATATATATATATATATATATATATATTTATAGATATAGAGAATAGCAAAGGATTTTTCTTGATAACAAATAATTTTTTTGTATTCTTTTAAGTAACAAGCAAATAGCAAAATATAGATGTCCAAAACAAATTTTAAAGAAAGCCACAACAAAGAGTCATGTAGTTTTAGAATACTTAACCATCCAAACATAAAATCAAGGGCTCTTAGCGCAGCATCATGGTTGTGCCTCGCGTCAGAGAATGGCACAATCCAGTTTGACACTAAGGTTATACCTATAATTCCCTTTTGTGCTACCTGCACATAGCGAAAGCTTGCTTAATTATAAAGACACACTCAAGCTAATGTAACTGTATTTTTGTCCACATTTAACAAATTAATAATAAGTTCTCAACAAAAAGTTAATCCAAACCCCCCACACACTAATGGAAAAGAGAAATGGTTACTTAAGTACTAATACTGAAATACAAATTTAATTTGCAAATTTATATAGGTTAATTTTCGCTGCAAATAGTTTTTAAATGAAGTATCTCATATTGTCTTGTATCAAGAGCAATGCAGCCATGTTAATTTATTGAAAGGAGTAAAATTTTCAAGCAAAAAAAAAAAATGGAGTACAATTAAAGTAAACATGAAACAATTTGGTGTGTGGCACAAGAACCTGATACTTTTGCTTGTACACTTTTACTGCAGATGCATGAGCAAGAAGTTGATTATGTGACACCAAATATGGTTCTGTCCCAGAATCTCCTCCAGTGCAATTTAAGTGTTGCCAACCAGAACATCGACCCGGAGCTAGCCCTCCTATTGCATAAGCTCCATAGCTGTAGCTCCATGGTTCATTTAGTGTGATCCAATGCTTGACACGATCACCAAATTCCTTAAAGCAAAGCTCAGCGTAATCCCGAAAATCATTCCTAAATATATACATGCACAAGTCTCCAAAATTTTTAGAAATTGACCTTACACTATTCAATTGTACATATTGTTAGGACATATGTGATGTACATGAGCACAAAATTTTTAGCTTGATTCAGTTATATGATCCAAATTCTAGAAAGCGTAACTATCCAATTGGCAAAAAGCTGTTATGCGTATTAAAATTTTCCCTTGTTAGAGTAATTATTTTGTGAATGGGTAATAGTAACAAGACTATTTGTTTTTAGACCCCTTAAAACACAACCAAATTAACCTAGATAATTAGCCAAGTGATTACTTAGTCAAATTATCAAGTCTAGGTTAACACACATATATCATATTATTGTAAAGTGCGGAAAATAAAGAACACAACAATATGATAACCCAGGAAAACCAAACTAGTAAAAAACCTGGGGAGGATTTTAATCTAGCTATCCTCAAGGTAAAACTAAATCCACTATGAAAGAATTGAAGTTTACATAATAGCGACTTAGACCACTAACATCCTATTGCTACCTCGAGTAGGAAACTTATTACCACGACCCCATGATAGCTCCGAGTCCACAGACTATTTCTTTCTTGGATTCCCAGCAAGTACAAGCACTCCCGCTTATGTATCTTTAAGCTCTTAATACAGCAACTGAATCAATCACCAAGTTCTTGACATAATCTTGAATCTTGGAAACCCTAAGTATGTGTGAAGGCAACCACCTCTTGATCTCACAAAAGATTCACACACAGAGCATAAAGAGCAACCAAAAACGTGGCTAGGGTTTTCCCTTTTATACTTAAGACAAAACATAAAACCCTACACGTCAAATGGGCTTGGGCTAAGTTGGAAAATTTTGCTGAAAAACAATCTGCACGAGTTTCGATCGATCGAGTCAGGCAGATTTACACAGTAAATCCTGCAGAATACTCAATTCTAACTTTACATATAAACACACTTTGAACAAGTCTAAAAACAAAGACTAAAACGTTTTCATCATGGTTTGCCAACATTACAAATTGAAGTTCTAATACATTTAAACCTAAAGTCTTAGAACCCAACAAAGACTAAGTTTTTTTTTAGAAGAATAGTATCAAAACTAAGTGATTGATATAATAATGACTAAATTTTAAATTACACCTTTTAAATTTTACCTTAGTTCTATAAATTCTATGCTTTTCAATTCGATCTTTTGATATTAATATGTTTTGTATTTGGTCATTTCATCTATGAATGTTCAATATGTGTATAAAACACTATGAACGTTTAGACCCCCAATTTCCAAATTATCAATTCAAGCTTATTATCAAACAATTAATGTGCGGAATATGAACATAAGCATATAACAAAATTGATAAACAATCTAAACCAAATAAAATCACATCCATAGCAGAAATTAAATGACAAAGATTAAGGGAAGAGAGATGCAAACACAAGGACAACACAACGATGTGTTATCGAAGAGGAAACCGAAGCCCTCGGCGTAAAACTTCTCCACTGCCCTCCAAGCGATAAATAATCCACTAAAGAATGTAGTTGTGATACATGAACAGCAGAAGACCCTCCAAGCCTAATCTACCCAGTGTACCTAAGCCCTCTAAGCTCCTACTCCAACGAGGTTACGCCGAACCTATTTCTTCTTTAGCTTATCGGATTCCGTTATAACCCATAGCATTAACCAATATGAATTGGTTCCTTTCAAACTGCTTCCCAAAGCACCAAAAAGCCTTCTCACAGATATGGGTAAGGTGAGAAAAGGATTTGGTTAAAGAACCTCTCAAGGATGTAACAATGGAGAGGGTGAGAGTTGAGGAATCTGAAGAGTCACTATGTGAAGATTGTGGATGAGTCAATCTTGTTTTTCTCTAGGGTTTCTCTCTCAAAATTCTCTCTGGAAGCTCTCAATATTTCATGGGTATAAGGGGTATTTATACTGGAGTGAGAAAAGAATGCGAAGAGTCAATTTTTCCATAACAGAGTGGACTGGCGACTTGGCCTCGCGACTTGACTAAGTCGCGAGTCCAAGCCGCGAGCTAATTGAATGGCCAGTCTGACTTTTTGTCCTATAGTGCTACAGCTGGCATGACGGTTCAACTTCTCTGCATGCTTCACTCGTGTGCATCTTTTGGCGACTTGCAAGCCGTGAGCCACCCGCAAGATCCAGCCGTGAGCCCCTGCTTCACTACACAGTCTTGAGCATTTCTTCACACTCTCTCACACACTACCCTTACATGATTCTCACCTAAACATAGGGTTACTAATTGGTAAATTACAAGAAAATTTGGCATGAAATAAAGCCAACAAGATGGTTGATTAAATTCAACCTTACAATCTCCCCCTTTGGCTATTCAATGACAAAACCCTAAAATAAACTCTAGACTTAACATGTGAGTTGGGAACAGTTGAACAAAACTCACTCACACCTAACTCTAGAATCTGTGAAGCTCTTGAATCATAAGAACAAGTATCTCCTGAAACACAACAACACAATTTGATCATTGTATGCAGAAAAACTTGTAATGCATATGAAGCAAGCATAATGTGATCAAGCAAAATGGAATAAAGCAATAAACCATGGCTTGACCAAACAAGCAATCACTATAGAATAGTGACCACAATGCTCATTCACATATGGAATGAACATCCAGACATGCAAGCTAATAAGATTAAATGCAAAGTATCATTTGCATGTCCAACACTCAACCAATGCACAAAACATATATGCATCTAGGAACAAGATCCTACTAGGGCACAAGAGTGATGTACTTAAAGAAAATGCAAAATATTAAACAACAAGTACTACGCTACAAAGCAAAGGTACAATAACCCAAAGTACATAAATTGAATATAAACTTATATATATAAATCAATGTACCAACATCATTTAAAACAAACTCACAAAAGCACCGTAACCATGACCAGAAGTATATATAAACTATAAACAGATAACTGTAAAAAAAAAAAAAAAAAAAAAAAAAAAAAAAAAAAAAAAAAAAAAAAAAAAAAAAAACAACTAGCCAAAAGTTAGACTATCCAAAAGTATGTGTGAGTGAATGTATCAGCTTCCTCTTTTTGAGCACACAACTCCCCCTTTCACTATGCACTCTTCCCTTTGTGTTGCTCTCCCCCTTTTTGGCACGAATAGCTAAAGGCTATCCTCTAGCTTTTGTTGAATAGCATCTAACTGTGTCTCAATGGTTGTTAGACGCATTTGAACTTGATTGTTGGTGGAGTATATAAGTCGTTCTAATCCAGAAATCCGCTGAGATACACTCTCAATCACAGTGCTTAACCTGTCAGCTTAAGAGCTAGGAGGTGTAGATGGAGTGCTAGTTGTTTGCATCTCAGAAGGAATGGGAGAAACAGTCTCGGTATGCATAGGTGTAGCTGAATCATGACCAGATGGAGTGGCATGGGTGAATGGCTCACTCTTAGGTGCTTTAAAGGAGTGACTCTTGCTTGCTTGGAGAGTTATCATGGATATTGGTCGAGGACGTGGCACAATTTTTCCATCTGTTGGTGGATGGATACCTTCAAGAAGCATGATCTTCATGATGAGACTACAAAAAAGGAATACATGTTCGTGCTGCTGATCGAGCCACTGTTTTCCCAATGGTCTGAAAGATGTGGGCACAAATGTCAATCGGAACTCCGGTAATGAGATCACATAGAAATTTTGCTCTTCCAAGATTGATAAAAGCGGTGTTAGACAGTGGGTAGAGGTTGGAGAACATGATCAGTTTTAGAGTCGTCAGTTCAGGCGTAAACTGTGCAGTGCCTATAGATGAGCCTTTGCTTCTAACCTCATAATCAGGCCCAAGAACTTGAAGAATGTCTTGTACTTGAAGTAATCTGTCATCATACGAAGTGAGGTCCACATTTGCTGGTCTGGTGATGTGAAGAACCTTTGCAATGTATTCTGTATTGATGGAGAATTTTGTTCCTCTTACCCAACATTTCAACTCTACTTCGGTGTATCTGGCATTAGAGTAGAATTCCTTAATTAATTCATCAACCGGGTCTTCGAAATTCCTGAACAGATCAGCCCAATCTCTTGCTTCAAAAATCGTAGGGATAAATGTTGTTCCCAAGGTATCAAATTGTACTACATGTTCGACAATAGTAGGAGCATCTACAAAAATGCTTGAGTAAGTCTGTGAATCAAGAGGAGTCCTAAATCTCTCACTGTTAGAGTCTTTAGATGACTGAGACGAGAGTCGAGTTCGTTTAGCAATAGGGGATGATGGAACATCAGTTACAATTTCTTTTCCTTTAGAGGATCGGCGAGACATTTGCAAAAGAACAGACACATAGCAAAGAACCAAGTGCAACACCACAAGACACAAACATCAACTTAATTAGATTCAGGTTAATTAAAAAAAAAAAAAACGCAATGAAATTTAGAGAGAGATCTCACTCAATCACAGAACATGAACCAAGTCAACACCAAGAAGGAATAAGCAACACTGATGCATTGTATATTTAAGAATGTAACAGGTGATCAAAAATGATGATTGTTCAGTTACAACACAATACAAATTAATCAATGAACATCACACAGTCACAAATAACTGTCATTGTGACTCACTACCATGAACATGATATGCACAGAGCAACATAGTCATGAAACACAACACATAACACAAACACCATTAGGAAAACTTGTGAGATAAGCATCTAACTATCAATATCATCAACACTTAATCAACTCACTCAACAAAATAAACCAAACCCATGTTCGAACACTATATTTCTCAAACCTCAATAACAACTCACAAATCAAGAAAACAAAACCATAATCATGAAATGTTAAGTGAGAATAAGAAAACCCATACCTTTTTCTTGAAGATTGAAGTAGAAATGATGAAGAAAATGATGGATTTGTGAGTGAAACACGGTGAGAGTGTGAGAGAGACAAACGAAGAAGACAATGAACAGTCAGAAATGTTCGAGGGAAAAATTGAAAAGTTTTAAAAACTGTCCTTAAAGTGCAAAACACGCGATTTTCGTGACTGGGTTAAGTCGCGAGCAAATCGCCAGGGTAAGTCGTGAGGCTCTTTGAAACCAAAATTTTTGAAATTTTTCTAAGTGTTTTTCGCAACTGGAAGTTCTACCCGCGAGAGAGTAGCGAGGTAAGTCGCGAAAATTTCTGTGTACCCCTCACGACTAAACCTTCCACCCACGAACAAGTCGCCAGACTAAGCCGCGAGATACATTAAAAAACCAAATTTTGAAAAATATTCTAAGTATTTTTTGCAACTGGGACATTAACCCGCTAGTGAGTCGCGAAAAATCTCTGTGTGGGCTCGTGATTGGGGCATGCGACTGGACCAACTCGTGACTGAGTCGCCAGAACAGGGCAACACTGTTTTTGAAGATTTTGACAATTTTTGCAAAAATAAAATACTTTCCAAAAACAGCTAAAACATTCACAAATCTTTTTGTGTTCGATCAACAAAGATTGAGCATGTGAAAACACATTTAATCAAGTACAATCACACAAATGAATATGGCATTCACTGAACATAGACTTGTGTGAAGTGTGTGGATATCAAAAATGAGATAGTCCTTAGTCCAATGTGAAGCTTCAATGATCAATTCAACCAAGACATATACAATTAGCACTAGATAATGTGGCCCATCTCAATTATAGAAATATGCATATATGACATCCCACATAAGTTGATTACATAACTTGTGAAGCTTTTCATTTGGCTCCATATACATCATATCATTTGATCTTTTTGAATCAATACATCTCATTGTGAGATCGATGCCTGAAATTTTTATATTTCAATTTGATGAGCTAGCCTTTGGCTCTTTGGGCATCATACATTTTATTTTACGTCGCTTTCCCTTTTTCCTAGTCAAATACTAGTATGTGCGACAGACTTTTGCAACTCAATATCTCTTTTCATTTGGAGATTTACATTTGGTGAGCTCTTTAAGAAAAAAACAATAAAGTAAATGAGTGGGAAGATATATAAGCACAAGTCTATGCATGTCTCAAGATCAACAAAACCATTCACTAATCATTCATGACAAGTTTGAAGATCTATTTACAACAGTTACATAGATGTCAAGAGTTCTCCCACAATGATATAAGTGCATAGGTTTAAGCTACGCTCATAAATGCACAAGGCCATTAGTACAAAGGTACAAGGCAAAACATGCTATGAGACAAAACTCAACAAAGTTGATCAAACTTTTTGATTTTCTAATTTTTATGTGTTTTTGGATTTTTGACACAAAAACAAGAAAAGATTGGTCAAAAACACTAATGTAAAAACAATTAAAACAAATGCAAACAAACAAACAATTTTTCAACTCAAACTTGCAAAAAGCACACAACCAAGCATGGTCACACAACATAGGAAGTATTAATGCATAGACATGTTGTAATGCTTATGCATGAGTACCTTTCTTCACCCACACGTCACGTGCGTTTGGGGTGATATCCCTATAGGATTGGGTACGAGAGTTAGGGCTTTCAAACCTTCTTGTGAAGCTTTCCAAGTAAGTGGTGAATGCACCGATCATCTTCATCATGTCCATCACACCGGGATCATCATTTCGACCTCTTGATGACTTAACAGCCCAAGTCCTCTTGTCATTTCTTGGTCCTCTTGACCTTTGATCACTTGCATTCTTCAATGCTCTAAGTTTATGACAATTGGGTCGGGTGTGTCCTTGAAGTCCACAGTGATGACACATGGTTCGTTTTAGGACCTCTTTGTGATCGTGGAAGTGATTTTGCTCTGGCTTCAGACCTGACCACTGATTGGTTACGGGGTTTATTCTGTACCTTTTGGTCAACCACAATCTTTTTCTTCTCAACCTTTGCGTTCTCCACGGTAGGGGCAACTACAACCGGCTCTTTGGCCTTCACAAACTTCACTTCTTTGGAGATATTCACAGTTGAACTACTTTCTCCAGTGTATCCTAATCCAGTTTTGTCGGAGAAGGGTTTTTGATGAGAGAGGACATCATCAAGCCTTTTTGTGGATACTCGCTCTACCTTGGCATTTGCTTGAACCACCTCAAGCTCAAGGAATTTCACCTTGGTGTAAGCTTCAGTTAGCTCACCATTTAGCATCTCAATCTCACACTTGGCCTCCTTGTATCTCACTAGGAAACTTCGATAGTCCTCCTTTGCTTTCTTCATCTTCCTCACAGCCGCCTTGGCCACCCTTGCATACTCTCCCGACTTCTCATGGAATGAGTTGTAATTCTCTTAAAGACCGGCTGTATCTTTATCTTCTTCAGCATCCGATTCTTCTACAATTCCCATGGATTCCTCATCACTACGCTCCCCAAGTTCTTGCACAAGCAAATTCAAGTCCTTTGAAGATTCAACATGAGCAATAGTCATAAATGCTGAGAAGTTCCCTTCTTCATCACAGCTATCCTCCGAATCAGAGGTGGAGGAATCTGAGTCACTGAAAGTGGTGGCATACGCCTTGCCCTTCGATCTCAAATAGTTGGGGCATTTCTTTTGAAATGGCCATGCCCATTACATTCAAAACAAGTGACTCCTTGATTAGATTGGGACTCCTTCCCTTCTCTCCTTTTGAAGTCCTTCTTCTCCTTTCCGAAACTCATGAATTTTCCTTTATCACCAAATTTCCCACTGTTCTTGAACTTTAGAAATTTGCGAAAATTCTTTGCAAGGTAGGCAACATCCTTTTTGGCTACATCCTCATCTGATGAGTCGTGAGCTTCTACCTTTTCATTTATCGTCTTAAGAGCAAGTGATTTGCTCTTTCTTTGGTTTGGCAATGAAAGCTCATATGTTTGGAGAGAACCAATCAACTCTTGGACATTGATTTCATCAAGGTCCTTGCTCTCCTCAATTGCAGTCACCTTTGCACGAAAGCTCTCATTCTGAGCTCCTCAAATCGGGTGGTCAGCATCTGTAGCTTCGTGTCTTTTACTTTCTTTGTTCCCTCATAAGTGGTTTCCAATATTTGCCAAGCCTCCTTGAAAATGGTATTGTGAGAAATCCAATGGAACTCATCTGGTGACACACCACAAAAAATAGCGTTAAGTGCTTTGCTATTAGCATTTGACGCCACGAGGGCTGTCTTATCCCATGTGGATTTGGCTGCCTCTGCCCCTGTCCAACCTATTTCAACTGCATCCCAAACAGCCTCATCTATAGAGCACAAAAATTCTCTCATCCGCACCTTCCAAAAGGCATAGTTGCTACCATCAAAATATGGTGGAGCATTTAGAGATTGAGATCGGTCCATCTCAAAATGGGGTCAAGGATCACACTAAGGTAATAAAACCAATATAAGTGTACCCGCTCTGATACCAATTGAATGTTCAATATGTGTATAAAACACTATGAACGTTTAGACCCCCAATTTCCAAATTATCAATTCAAGCTTATTATCAAACAATTAATGTGCGGAATATGAACATAAGCATATAACAGAATTGATAAACAATCTAAACCAAATAAAATCACATCCACAGCAGAAATTAAATGGCAAAGATTAAGGGAAGAGAGATGCAAACACAAGGACAACACAACGATGTGTTATCGAAGAGGAAACCGAAGCCCTCGGCGTAAAACCTCTCCGCCACCCTCCAAGCGGAAAATAATCCACTAAAGAATGTAGTTGGGATACATGAATAGTAGAAGAACCTCCAAGCCTAATCTACCCAGTGTACCTAAGCCCTCCAAGCTCCTACTCCAACGAGGTTATGTCGAACCTATTTCTTCTTTAGCTTACCGGATTCCGCTATAACCCATAGCATCAACCAATATGAATTGGTTCCTTCCGAATTGCTTCCCAAAGCACCAAAAAGCCTTCTCATAGATATGGGTAAGGTGAGAAAATGATTTGGTTAAAGAACCTCTCAAGGATGTAACAATGGAGAGGGTGAGAGTTGAGGAATTTGAAGAGTCACTATGTGAAGATTGTGGATAAGTCAATCTTGTTTTTCTCTAGGGTTTCTCTCTTAAAATTCTATCTGGAAGCTCTCAATATTTCGTGGGTATAAGAGGTATTTATACTGGAGTGAGAAAGGAATGCAAAGAGTCAGTTTTTCCATAACAGAGTGGACTGGAGACTTGGCCTCACGACTTGACTGAGTCGCGAGTCCAAGTTGCGAGCTAACTGAATGGCCAGTTTGGACTTTTCGTCCTGTAGTGCTACAGCTGGCATGACGGTTCAGCTTCTCTGCATGCTTCACTCGTGTGCATCTTCTGGCGGCTTACAAGCCGCGAGCCACCCACGAGATCCAGCCACGAGTCCCTGCTTCACTGCACAGTCTTAAGCATTTCTTCACACTCTCTCACACACTACCCTTACATGATTCCCACCTAAACATAGGGTTACTAATTGCTAAATTACAAGCAAATTTGACACGAAATAAAGCCAACAAGATGGTTGATTAAATTCAACCTTATAATCTAGTTTAGTCTAATCTTGTGGTTAGCTTTAATATGATATCATGAATGTAAGTCAAATAACTCATTATAATGGGAATGAATAAACTCAAATATTAAATATTAACTCATTATAGGACTATATCATAAACAAATGGAAGTTAAATGTCTTATTGAAACTGTTTGCAGTAACAGTATGGTTCATCTGGTCACAAAGGAACAAAACCCGACTCCAGCAGACACCGCCAGCCTTTCACCATGTTGAGCAACTGTCGAAGGATTTGCTGCCAAGATTTGCAAGCGATCGAGAACAAGGCAGGTATTGGAGTGGTTGTAAGAAACAGCTCCGGCCAGGTAATTGCTTCATGTCCACAGATTCTACCTCAGGCATTCGGAGTAGAGGAAGTTGAAGCACTGGCTATAGCAAAAGCCCTTTCATTTGCAAAGGAAATTGGAGTCTCACAAGCTGTTCTTGAAGGTGATTCTTTAGTATTAAAAAAGGCACTAGCTGATGAGAATATTTCTTTGGCATCCTTTGGGTTGATGGTTGATGATGTGAAGGAAACTGTCTCTAGGTTTTACTCAATTACTTTACTCTCACACTAAGAGAGAAGGTAACGTTGTTGCTCATAGTTTGGCGAGATATGCTATTGACATACCAGATTTTTTAGTGTGTATGGAAGATGTTCCACCACAAATTTTTCATGTACTTCAAGCTGATTTAGCCGGTTTATCTTAATAAAGTTCTACTGTTCATCCTCAAAAAAAAAAAAAAAAAAAAAAGCCTTGTAGATTAACATGTCATGACCTTTCAAAAAACTTTCAATGATAAATTCTTATCAATTGATATCAAAATCAATAATTCTGTAAGTCAATGAGCTAAAAACCTTAAAAATAGGTCATTAGTTTTTGAAAATTTCATCAAATGGGCCCCCTTTTATTCCTTTTCTTTAAATTGGGTCACCAATTTAAATTTTAAAAATCATAATAATGATAAATTTTTTAAAATGTATAAGGTAAATTAACCACTTACACAATATGAGGACTTAAAAAACCACCATACTCATCTTCCAATGCTTGAGGAAGATCCCAGTGGAAAAGTGTCACAAAGGGCTGTAGACCTACATTCAATCATAATAAACAGTAGTAAATTAAGAGCACTTGATGAATTTATGGCACATGATGGAATTTAAGAGTGAATTATGACCTTGGTCTAGGAGCTCATTGATTAGGTTGTTGTAGTATTTGATACCTTCCTTGTTCACACCGTCACATACTTTTCCTTCTAAAAGTAGTCCCACAAATGAGATTGTTAGGATCATAATATGATCTCAAAACAATAGTCATTCCATTCTAGACTAAGATGTGTACTTGATGCCTTGATGGTACATTTTTTTTATATTCTTTTGATCATTGGATAGATTTGACCTTTTACGTTAAAATAATTGAGGACTATGAAAATGACAATCTTACTTGGTAGAATTCGAGGCCATGAGATTGAGAATCTATATGCATCTAAACCCATCTCTTTCATAATCCCAACATCTTCCTGCAATGTGTAGCCCTAAAGGATGTATAAATTGTTTTTAAAAAAATCTAAATGATAATACAAGACTATTGTTTTAAATTTTGATTATTTTATATTTTATACTCTATTGATCACAGTATGTCATGTGTTGATTGCCATTTTTGTGACACATTAACTACAAGCCCAATTCGGTCAAGCATGACTTTCTTGTGGGCCCAATCCATATATTTTATTTTATTCTTTTAAAATATGGTCAAGCTCATGTGACATATTGAGAAAATTGAGGGATTGTGGTTTGGAGGGTATGGGTTGGTTCTTTTTGAACTTTTTGCATGAGCCCAGCCCATGTATGTTACCAAGTGGGCTAAGGTCACTGGTAACACCTTAGGCGCATATAAGAAATCTTGTACCTGGAATTTCCACCTCGTCTTATGCTCCTGTTGCCTGTGGCCCAAGTTTGTTACCTTGATATCTTTTCCACCCAAAAAAACATAACGAACCCTAAAATGACTAGCCTAGCCTATTATAGCCACCAAATGCAGCTACCAAGAGTTGCAATGACTAGGAAATAGCAGCCAATGAGTTTAGGCTACTTTGTTTCCAAAATTATATAAAAAAACAACTAACCCATTTCCTAAGCATAAAACAAACTACACCAAATCATGTAAATAGTACCTGGGAGGTCCAAAGCCTTTCTCCCTACCCAAAAACTAGTCATTAGTAGCACCTTAAACTTAATATAATAGGCCTCTCATCAGTTCAAAAATTGCTAGCCATGTTTTACCTTTAGGCTCCATTTGGTTGGAGAGATAGATAAGTAGAGGGATGAAAAATGTTGGGAGAATAGAAAATTGGGAGAATAGAAGAAAAAAAAAAATTAATTATTTTCTACTATATGTGATTGGTTGGGAGGATGAAAAAGTGATATGATAAAAAGTTTCTTTGTTTGTTCGAAAAAGAAAAATGAGATGATGAAAATGTAATTGGGATGAATTTACTCTCATGCCCATATTATATAAAACATTATAATTTTTTTATTATATTTCCCACAAACATATTAAATAAATTTATAAGTATATCACTCTACTTTTTTATAAAAAAAATTATTTCTCATAAAAAACCCATACACAAATTAAAAAAGAAAATGATGATAATATATATATATATATATATATATATATAAACTACTCGCATGAAAAAAAAAACAAAAACCACCACACAACATGTTCACTATGTTTCATCCTCTACCTATTGATTCAAGACTAGCACGTATAATAGGGTGTCAGCAAAACATGAAAGCTAATCAAGTAATCATGACTCACTTGACTTGAATAACAAATTTGAGGGGTAAATGTGTAATTATAACTCACTTGACTTGACTCACTTGAGTCAAATGATTTTTTTCATCTCTATTTTCTTTTCCTTTTGTTTACTCTCCTAAACCAAACAAAGGAAAACAACATTTTCTCCCTCATTTTCCCCTTCCCTTTTCCATACTTCTCATTTTCACCCCAACCAAATTGAGTGTTAGAGTTGAAACTTTAGAACAAAAATCCATTCAGCTAGAAAAGATTCTTGCTATTCTAAAGTTTGGAGGTGAAAATACTAGTATAGAGGAACCTTCACTTTCTCCCTCACGACCTCTCTCAATTTCCTTTTTTTGCTATATGTGGGTCGAAGTTTTAGACTTGAAATTATAAACATTTTCTTTCATTGGCATTTTGATTTATCTCTTGTCAAAACATCATTATCCTTTTTTTTTTTATTGTACACTGTGAATTTTAGACTGGACTCTACATAAACAAGTACGTACTTATAAAGAATCCAATAGGAGATTTGAGCCATTGTCGAAAAATGTCCCAGACATCATGTATTTGATTTTTTTTTCCCATTTTAAACTTTGATTATTTAATAAGAGAAGTAAGAAGAATACATGACAAATTGTGATTCATATAGTATGAAGTGGAATACAAAAATTGGGAGAAAGAATTTGTATTCTTGAAAACTAGGAGATAATTAAAAAAGTAAATGAGTGTTCTTTCTTTCAATTTCTATTATAAGCACGGAACAACTTAACTTGTAGCGATGATATTGATCCACAGCTAAATCTCCACTGCTACCATCCATTATCCTACCTGCAATTTCATTGTAAATTAATATTGTATTTAGAGATAATTTGAGCCATAGGAAAACTAGAACTAGTACGTAAGCCTCACAACCATAACAAGTACAACTTATTTCTCGTTTAAAGTTTACTTATGGAAGGAATAAGGAAAAAAAAAAAAAATTTGAAGAATTACCCTTTAATGAACTTACCACAAACTTCACTTATTTTATAAATCTAATCTGGACCCTGATTTCACCTCTTAAGTGCTTAAGTCCGAGTCCGAGATTTTTACTGTATACTAAAATTCCACATTTACAACACAGACTCATGCAGGAAGTCACTGATCTTGGCTTTACAAAATTAGAGAAAAAGCCTTGGACCCTAACTTCTCAGACCCCTCCTTTCCTCTCTCTTTCTCTTTCTCCTCTTAGAGCATTTGCAGCAGTGGAGCTAAAAAGCTATAATGCTATTTTAGCTCCACCAATTTACCAAAAAATGCTTGCAGCAGTGGAGGTAAAGCTAAAATTTTTAGCTGATTTGCTACAGTGCACATCTATCTATAGCACACATCTAAAAAATAAAAATAATTTTTTAATCTAACTCCTATTAAAATAATAAAACTTACTCTATTTTTCTTCATTCTTTTATTCAATCTCCGTGCCTCTCTCAGAGCTCTCTCTCATCTCAGTTCTCTCAGAGCTCTCTCAGAGCTCTCAGTTCTCTCACTCATCAAGCTCTCCACGCCATCGCCATCCCGTCGCCGTCCCACGCCGTCGCCGTCCCACGCCGTCTGTCAAACTCTCATCTCTCTCATCTCCCAGCCCACGCCGTCGCCGTCCCGTCCCGTCCCAGCCGCGACGAGGCCTGTTCGATGCGATGCTCGGTGTTTAGGTACCATTCGTTGCCGCCGTCGATGATGGAGTCGCCTGGCTCCATGAAAGAGGAGAGGGCGGCGATGGTTTGATCGACCGGGGAGCCGGCCTTGATGAGGATGATGATGGATCTGGGGCGCTGGATTGAGAGGACGAAGTCGCGAGGAGTGTATTGATCGACCGGGGAGCCGGCGATGGTTTTTTTTTTTTTTCTCTCTGTTGTGTATTGCTGGTGGTGGTGCTGTGTGGTGGTGGTGGTGGTGGTGGTGGAGGATGTTTGTGCTGTGTGGTGGTGGTGGTGGTGATGATGATGATGATATATTATTTTGTTGTAGTAAAAATATTATTATTTTATTGTAGTAGAAATATTATTTTATTGTGTTGAATATATTATTTTATTGTGTTGAAAGCTAAAATAGATCCACTGCTGCAGCATGTGTGTAGGTAAAATAGATAAAGTAACTTTTGGTGGAGCTAAATTGCTAAAAATTTAGCTCCACTGCTGTGAATGCTCGACCACCATATGCTCTCGTTTTCACCTTCTAGACTACCACCTCCACCGCAAATCGAGGCTCTCCAACGACAAACGCCGCAAGCTCCACCTCCGTGTTTTGAAAATCCTCAACGAAATGCAGATGAGGACGACATCGTTCCAAGACTGAAACGGCATGAACGGTTTGGAGTTCGATTTCGGAATCAGAAGTACTGTGATGACTTCAACTTGAAGAAGAGGTTGATGGGTGAAGACGTGTCCAAGATTTTGGCTTTGCTCAAGGTAAAGAATTGTACAAATAGACGTGTCCAAGATGTGGTGGGTGGATGTGGAGGGAGAGGATGCGGTGGGTGGATGGTGGTGCAGTTGTTGATCTCGCCGGCGAGGTGCGTGAGGGAGAGGTAGTGGTTGAAGGTCGAGAAGTCTGGGTGCTGAGTTGATTTGTGGGTCTGGGTTGATTTGGTGGCTTTGGATGTGGGTTTTTTTTTTTTTTTTTTCTTCTACTGTTGTTTGTGGTTGCGGTGGATCTGGTTGGTGGCTGGTGGCGACGATGGTGGGTGGATGTGGTGGTTGTGGTATGGGTGGGTGGATGTGATGGCCAGCGGTGCTGGGTTGAGAAAGAGAGAGACAAAGGAGAGAGAGACACAAAGAGAGGAAGAATAAAAAATTATAAAGAAAGAATATTTAAATAAAGTGTTAAAAAAATAGAAGTTTTGATGTAAAAGATATTATAAAATGATGTGTTATATGTTATAAAGTTTTTTTTTGAGAAAGTATATGTTATAAAGTTGGTTTTTGAGATTCTAATTGCTAATTTTTTTAGAATCTTTGATGGGAATGCACTAATACATTGAATTCCCAACAGTGCCACTATAATGTTCTCAATTTTCTCATTTTGTATAGTTTGTTTTGTTGGCAAACAAGTCATGAATGAGTGTTAAGTGGCTGCCCCACATGTTGGTGGGTGAAGATACATACTTATTGGTACTTAATTATTGTAATTGTTTTCTTTCATAAATGAATAAATTTCTATTTTCTGTTTTTCTTCTTTTTATTTTATTTTATCTTTATACAAGATAGAAATTCTACTTTAACCTAATCTAAGTGTATGTGTGTATGTGAAGCTCCCTCCTAGAGACTTGAACCTCAACCCTTATCCCCTACAACTCACAAATACTTATACTTGTAAAGTGATCACCGCATTAAAAATGTGAGTGGTATTTTCTTTCCAAAAACAAAACCACTTTATTTCCCCAGTTTTCCTATGGGAAGAAGATAATTTTCTTTATTAATTGTGGTATGTTTTATTTGCTCTGACATTGACTCGTCCTTTTCGACACATGTCTTTGACATGTTCATAGTTTGGCCAGTCATGACCCAAGTATGTCATGTTTCGTAGTTTTCTTTTTGTCATTTTTTTAATACAGTAAGCCTGCAGACACACAAAACTACACAAAAATCTTCACATAGAGATGGTCTGCTTGACCTTTACAATTCTAATTTGGTCCCACAGGTGTTCACGATCTACAGAAGCTCTGGCAAGCAAGAGCATATACTCTAGGCTCTGGGCTAGTGTTAAACAGGAACAAAGAAAAATAATTTTTTTATTGCCACTACATGTACAGAGAATTGAGCAGCTAGATTCCGAAAACAAACATGTACTTCACTCAAGGGCCGGCCAACTATGTTGTTTCTCTCTCCTAAAACTCAGGCAAAAATCAGGTATAAAATTTGGAATCCTCATAGTTTTCTCATTTTTCCAGCCTTGTACTACTTTTATTGGAGTAGGTAAAGAAAATAATCATCGATCTTCATTTCATTCATGGTGGATGGGATACCATCCTTTAACTCCAAGGGCGTGGGACTCGGTGCTACTAACATGTGGACAATTAATCATCTTCATTTAACATATATAGATCCATTTCATGGTTCAGAATAAATTTTTTAAATCTAAAATTTTAAATAATGCAACAATTTATATATTGATAGATATAAAAAAAAAGTTTAACAGTGAAATGAACAAAATAGAGAAGATTTGAAATAATTTTGTTTAGAATTAATTTTAACACAATATTGCATAACATTCATTGGTAACTCATATTTTCAAGTTTCATATCGATGGAGAGAGAAAGAGACCTGGATATTTGTGAGTGTAAGTGTCCCATATGCTTGGTCCTTTACCACCTTCTTTTGCTGCACCTTCATACTGGAAATTTCAAAGAACACACATGAGAACATAATAATATTGATCATATGCTTGACACCTCACGACATTTGCAGTAAAACTATGATACAAATTGACATAGAGAAAATTGTGATATAATTACTTGATAAGCCGCTGATGCAGTCCCAAAAATAAAACCTCTGGGAAAACTGGTCCGGTTGAGTGAAGCAGTGTCATAGCTTGGTGAAACAGCAATGCCATTAGTCAATAAGCCAAGAAGAACTAGGAGGCCTAAGACTGGATAACCTTGAAATGCCATAATTGATTTTGGTTACACTGTGTAGAACTAGGTGCTAGCTGCCGGCTTTTTATAGAGGAGCACTACATTAAACTAATTTATTTTCAAAGGATGAAAGAAAAAGACATGGAAAAGGACTGGCAATATGTTAGTAGCAGTCCTAGCTTGGACTGATTGTTTGATATTTATTTTTTATGATCGACTGATTAATTGTTTGATATTATATGTACCACATAGAATATAGATATCCTCCAAGTTTTGCCTAAGATTCTTTCCATTAAACAAAGTAAAAAAAAAAAAGAGTATTTTAATTTTGTGTTGGATGTCAAGAAAGAGAGTACCATAAACAATTAATATGACAGGCCATGGATTCTCAAACACTCTTTACTGTACTACATCACCCATTTCGCATAAATGTGGACACCAATGAATTTTTTATTTTTGATATCACGCGTATAATTATGGATGTTATATGTTTGGAGTGTACATCAACAAATGTGTCAAAAAAAATTTTTTCCCTCTATGCTAATGGTTCTGTTGTTGTGCATTGAATTTATAATAAACAAGTCCTGACCTCTCAAATTAATTATTGGCTATATTGACCAGTTCTTGTGGAGAATTTTCAAAGCTCTATAAACTTTGGCTCAAGTGGTGAAGGTTACTTCAAGTGGAGTTGATTTTGCCTTTTAGATTCAAATTGCCAAGAATAAGAAAATTTAAGGGTGGAGGATTTTTTTTTTATATACAAGATAGAAATTATATTATTGTATAATCTAAGTGTATGTGTGTGTGAAGCTCCCTCTTGGAAACTTGAACCCTGGTCTTTGCCCCTCACACCCCACAAGCACTTATACTTATAGAGTGACCAACACACCAAGGGTGTGCGGTGGTAAGGGTGGAGGATTTGAATCGTGAATATTTTTGTTGAAAATACCAAAAATTACCAGAACTAAATTACAAGGCTCTTAATGTTTCTTATAAATTGTGAGTAGTAAATTAGATTTTATTTTTTCATTGTACATTAGTCCAAGCTCCAAACAGCACCAAGTATCTCAACATCAATCGTTTTGAATTTCATAAAATATTTTCCATTGAATGTTACTGGTTTTTAGACCCCTTAAACAATTGATTAAACCTAGGTAATTAGCCAAGTTGTTACTTAGTTCAATTTAACAAATCTAGGTTATCACAATTACAAAGATCATATCATGCAAAGCAGCGGAAAATAAATAACACAAGATATGATCACCCAGGAAACCAAACCGGTAAAAACTTGGGGAGGATTTGACCTAGCTATCCTCAAGGTAAACTTGAATCCACTATCTTGAAAGAATCGAAGTTCATACAATAAGACTTACAAGCCCCCACGCTCGACTTCTTATTGCTACCAACCAGTAGAACTTACTGACACGACCACGTGCAAGCTCCGAATCCACGGACTCCTTCTTTCTTGGATTCACCACCAGATACAAGCACACCCGCTTGTGTTTTCTTTAAGCTTCAATGGCAGCAACTGAATTGATCATCAAGGCGTAGATAAATCTTCTCCTTGAAAACCCTAAGTTTGTGTAAAGGAAAACTCCTCTAGATCTCACAAGAGATTTACACAAACCGCAAATATGAGCAACCAAGTCTCTAGAGAGCTTTTGGGTACAAAACCCTAATATATAAGAGGCACACTCTTCTCTCTCTAAAAACATAATAAAAACGTGTTTAGGGTTTCCTATATATACTAGGAGTAAAACACTTAACCCTACACATCATATGGGCTTAGGGCTGAGTTGGAAATTCTGCAGAAAAAAACATTCTGCCCGAGATTCGATCGATCGAGCCTGTTCTTCGATCGATCGAGCCAGGCCGAAAGTCACTAATACTTCTGCAGCCACTCGATTCCAACTTTACATACAACGCACACACTTTGAGCAAGCCTAAACAAGACTAACAACTGTTTTGATCATGGTTTGCCAACATTACACATTAGAGTTCTAAATACATAAAATCCTAAGTCTTTAGAACCTAGCAAATGTTTTGTGATACTGCCATTAGATTGTTCCTTTGACGGAAGAAATATGTATATATATATATATATATATATATATATATATGGTGATTCAACATATTCTCTAAACCTCAAAATATGGAGAAATGTTACGTCTATAACTTTTTGATAACATTTTCACAACAAATTCTAGGTAGTAGGTCTTTATTGGCTATTGCTGATGGACAAAAAGCAATTTTAGTGATGGATTCAAATTAAAACTAAAAACAATTTTTTATGCAGGATTCTTGTTCTTTATAGTGTGGGGGGTCAAATGAACTCCCTGATCTGGCCATTTTTTTTTTTTAATAAATAAAATTTTTAAATCATTTTGTTTTGACCCCATAAGATAAAAATTTAAACACTCTAACCTTAAATTTTGTTTAAACCTAATTGAAATAAACTTGAATATAATCATCTTAATGTTACTTTCACAATATTTTTACAATAAAGGTTATGTGGCAAGTTGTAACTGGTTTTTATCTAGACTTATAACTGACATCACTTTTTTACCTATCTTTAACAACTTGCCACCTAAATTTTATTGTGAAATTTTTGTGAAAGTGTCGTGTTAGTAGCACTATTAAAATATTTAATATTATAAAAAAAGCAAAAAATGCTTCTGTTAGATTCTAAAGATTTAGGATCTAAATGTTTTAGAACTTCAATATGTAATGTTGGCAAACCATGATCAAAACTTAGAGTCTAGATTCAGGCTGCTCAAAGTATGTTTATTGTGAAGTTGGAATCGAGCAATTGCAAAAACTTACTATTCACTTTTTGCAAGGCTCGATTAATTGAAAATTAAACTCGATCGATCGAAGCTCATGCAGAATATTTTTCTGCAGAATTTTCCAACTTAGCCCAAGCCCATATGACGTGTAGGGTTTTATGTTTTGCCTTAAGTATAAAAGGAAAAACTCTAGCCACGTTTTCAGGTTGTTGTTTATGATGTGTGTGTGAATCTCTTGTGAGATCTAGAGATGTTTGCCTTCATACACACTTAAGGTTATTAAGATCAAGATTGATGTCGAGAGCTTGGTGATCGCTTCAGTTGCTGCATAAAGAGTTTAAAGAAAACACAAGTGGGAGTACTTGTGGTTGTTGTGAATCCAAGAAAGAAGTAGTCTGTGGACCTGGAACTGTCACGTGGTTGTGGTAGTAAGTTTTCTACTCGAGGTAGCTGTCACACCCCAAGCTTAAACCTGATATTAACAAGAACCAACTTAACTTTTACAAGAGCTTCCCTCTTTCTTACTTTACATCCTTGTTTCTTTACTTCCTGATATAACCTATCACTTGACATTCAGAGCATCTACACTGTACTCAAAGATTGACATAATCCACCAGTTATTCAAATTCGGAATTTCACATAATACATCTCTTAATACTTTAAGGTATATAACTTTCATTAGATCCTAAAATACACAATACCACAAAACTAAACATCAGATACAAATTTGGGTTCTCTACATTTAAAACTAAAACTAGCTCCTTCCAAAACTCGACTAAGACTTCCTCTGCTCCAAATTAAAACCTGTTGACTGAAAGAGTGGAAGGGGTGAGCTACACAGCTCAGTAAAGGTAAGATATATGAGAATTTAATAAGGATGCAAGTAAATCAAATCATTTCATCCTATGAATATTCAGATAGGAGAACATTTTTCCATGCATAGTATTTTATACTATTCATAATAATAACTTATATGCTTTTCATAGGTAAATAATTGTTCTCATTTTTCTTATCAGAATAATATTACCAAAACCTTTCGGATTTAATTTCTTTCATTTCTTACAAAGTCACCAAATATAATATTGATTGTTTAAAATCAATATATATGCATTCCCATTACAAAATAATCATTTTAACTTAAATCAGATAATTGGTAACTTTGTCTTAAACTAGAAACATCTTAAAAAATAACAAAACTTTTCTTCATAAACTTCTTCTCGTAAAATATTATAACTCTCATAGTCATAAAACTTAACGTTTCATAAAGAACAAACTTGTACTTTCATCAGAAGCTTTATCTTTATAGCGTAACAAAACTTCAGAAACTCTTATCTTTAAAGAACAACTTTTTTTTTTTCATCATAAACTTCTTTTCATGAGAGCTTTTAACTTTTCATAATGCATTTAAATAAAATCATTCCCTCATGATTAATAACATAATATAGCTGTTCATAAATAACTTATTGGTTAGTCCATATCTGATAAGTCTGTACTTATTTGGGAGGCTTCTAGCACCATGGTGCTAGGCATCCAACATTCCCTACAATGCCAAGTATTCACGGGATCACATCATAATACATATCTTCCAACCATGGGGGTAGGTTGGCTTCCTTCACAAGTTGGCCATAACCAACAAGGGCGGGTACAGCAGAGCCAGTCCTACTTATAATGGCCAATCAGATAACGTTTTCCATGGAAAGCTAATAATTAACCCCTACTGGCAGAGTTCAGATCACTAGAGGACATAACCCGAAAACATTTCATACTTTACATCATACTTAAATTTATTATTTTGCATAACATTTCATAATAATAGTATTTCCATTCTTTTCTTTAAACATCATGTTCGTGGAATTAGTAATAGCATCAATATGCTTAAATCATATACATAAGTTTTCGAAAGCTCACGAACATACTTTTGTCTAAAACATGATTATATGTCATATCTCTAATAAAAAACCTTTTAATGCATAATATACTTTAAAATAACCTCGTGACTTACCAAATGCCCATATAACTTATCCCTTACCTGAAAGTAGAGGAACCGAGAACCTACAGTCGAAGGAGCTTAGACCTGGGGAACCGGTAACACCTAAACCAAATATCAAAGCTTATTACTTACTATCAATTATTCCTTATCATAAACTTACACATTCATCTCAAAGCCTATCTCTTAAAATCAAGGAAGTCCTAATCCCACCTTAATGAGGTTCTCACAAACACAAAATACATTCATCAGACAACATGATGTACTAAATCATAGAGAAACCAACATTCTCACACTAATCTCATATCTCTAGAAGAGCCAACTTTATTTCAGAAGATGCTTTGAGGTTAGGGCAATAATGCATGCATAATTATAAAATCCTTTAAGCATGGCCATGTAACTGTATACATTCATATGGTAACATACAACACGTCGGACAAAACAGCTTCATAAATACAACCGTCGCATGGTTTAGAACCCCTCCTTTGAGTACTAAACCTCAAATCAAGCTACACAAAATTAATCTATGATCTACCAAAAGATAAGCATATTAAATTATAGCTCAAAACATTCACCCTAACTTTAGAATTAAATCCTCAAAGTCAGAGTTATCATTTACTGTTTACTGCTCATTTCAGCAGCATATGCCTCATTTTTAAAATACAAATGGGCAGTCCATACACATCCAAATGTCATGAAATTTTACAAAACCACTCCCCTGTATGTCCAGTATATACCGTAAAATATTCGGAGTCAAAGCATAAAAAAATGATTTATTAAAAATCATACAAGACAATGTGCTCAAATCTGTCCTGACAGAGTTTCATGAAACTTAGAAATTAAACCATTATTTTTATATTGATTCAAATGCTGTGAGACCACTTCCATAACAACCAAATGTGTCTTAGATTCCATAGGAAATATCCCTAGCATACAAATTCACTGTATACAATTTAATACATAATTTACCATGCATGAACACAGAATCTGTCATAGTGACAGCTTTGCAACGTTTTCTTGTAAATTCACAAACAATTATCAAACGATGGTATTTTCATATAGGGATTTTTATACACTCATTAGACATGTTAGAAAAAACTTATATACAGTCATTTAACCATTTAGAGCAAAATTAAATACAACAAAAATCCCAGCAGTAACATCAAAATTACTCATCCTAACCTTTTCTTCCTTAATCATGTACAATCATTAATTAGTAAAAACCCTAATCTACCTTCAACAAATCACTAACACAATTTCAAAGCTTCTTAAAACACTATAAATATATAGATTTACAAGTTCATGATTTCCTAATTTCACAAACCACAATTACCATTACTAAAAATTCCTTGAAGAAATCATAGATTCTAAGGTGAGAGTAGCTAGAATCCTTACCAAATTTATGGTTTTTGAGGGGAAATAGAAATAAATCACTCTTGCATGAAAAGATTTCCTTTTCCTAGTGGCTGGACCCAAAAGTATGGGAGGTAGAGAGCTTGAGAGAGTTTTCTTTCTTTTTGGTGTTGGACCCGTAGGCATGAGAGGGAGGGAGTTTCTTGATTGTTCTAGTTTCTTTGAGAAAGTT
This sequence comes from Quercus tomentella, assembly GCA_028535165.1. Lineage (NCBI taxonomy): Eukaryota > Viridiplantae > Streptophyta > Magnoliopsida > Fagales > Fagaceae > Quercus > Quercus tomentella. The sequence continues at coordinate 7,461,126 of JAPQVY010000133.1, forward strand.
TGAATAAGAAATGAGATGAGTCTTGTCTTTCTTTTAATGTGTGGACCCTTGGGTTTGACAAAGGGGACTTAAGAGAGCTTCCTAGCTCTTTCCTTAAGAGAAAAGAGAGTAAAGTTAGAGGTGAGAATTCTGATTTTGCATGGACCCGTGGGAAATGGAGAGGCTTCTTGGATGTTTGTCTTGAGAAAAGTCAAGGAAGAAGTGAGGTGGAGCTTGGTGATTGCATGGCCAGCCAAGTCTGGGTCTTGGGGCTTAAGAAGTCAACATGCATGATGCTTTGGTCCCACATGTGTTGAATTTTAATTGGTTGCATGTGGGTGAAATTTCCACTATAACATCTCATGCATCATATGCCTAATTAAAACACCAAATATGTATCTAATAACTTAAACCATTAAATATAGTTTTGTACATACTAAATATATATTTATAATACAAATAGCCATTCAATTATTTATAATCTTTACCATTCTTATTCAATGGCATTATAAAATAATATGTTTATTAAATACTCTTCTATTAATTATAAAAAGAAAGTGACTTAAAATAGTAATTAGCCACTTAAACACATAGTTTAATTATAAAGTTAGGTCGAGGTGTTACAGTAGCAATAGAATGTTAGTGGTCTAAGTCGCTATTGTAAAACTTCAATTCATTCATAGTAGATCTATTTTACCTTGAGGATAGCTAGGTTAAATCATTCCCAGGTTTTTTACTAGTTTAGTTTTCCTGGGTTATCATATCGTTGTGTTCTTTATTTTTCGCATTGTTTACTTGATATGATATACTTGTGTTAACCTAGTTTTGAATAATTTACCTAAGTAATCACTTGGCTAAATATCTAGGTTAATCAACTTGTGTTTTAAGGGGTCTAAAAATGTACAGTTTCAACTTTTTGGTCCTTCGTTAAAAATAATAATAATAAACCTTCTCTCTAGGACTCTAGATTACTTTGGCGTTGACAACGGAATAAAGCTGTTTTTCCCTACACTTTTCTTTTTCATCAGCAAAAATAAATAAATAAATAAATAAACAACTACCGTTACAACCAACAAATCTGTATCCACATTTGTGATTCTTCCTCATTCTCTCTTCTATGTTTTCTTAGTTTTTCTCTTTGTTTGATCAATTAGTTTGAGATCTAAATATTTCCAAGTCCAAAATTTTTTTTAGTACTTGCTCGATTAAATTCCAAGAGAGTGATCACATGTATGGTTAAAAAGTCATATACTTCAAAAGCAAAAACTTATATTAGTTACAATTTTTTTTCTTAGTTTCACATTTACTCTTAATCCTACTCCTAGTGTGTTACTATTCTTCTTTATCATATATTTTTATTTAATTGATATTACTTATAAATATAATAAGTTATTATTAATTTGACAAAAATGCATGATTAGTTATTTAATTAAATTTGTTTATGCGTTCAATGCGGTTGTTATCTTACTAATATTTATATGTTTTAGACTATTGTACAATATAGTTGTCCTGTATACTAAATTATATTTAGAATGCTATTTTAGATTATTGTATATAATATGAAAGTTGTATATATAGGAAAAAAAATTTATCATTTTATTTTTCACTTGTCCTCTATGACAAATTCCTAACTCCGCCATTACTAATCCCGTAGGAAAAAATTCTGAAGCCGCCATTGAGTGCGGTTGACTAGTTGTGCTAGAGTAAGAATTTTAGAAATATGTTAGTTTTGCTCTCCCTTTCTTAGGTCATACTCATTCATGAATTTGAAAATAAAAAATAAATTTTGTATAATTATAGAATTGTTTCCTAGAACTTAACTTAGCAGAGAGTTAAACAATATCTTTTGCTAAGTAAATGATTTTTATCAATCAAAAGGGCTCAGAAGGTCACTAGGCCCAGTATCATCACCATCCAGCGCTCTACGAATTGAGTGTGGGGAAGACAGAAATGGGTACTAGCCCATTCCAATTATAAAAAATAAAAATAAAAAAAATCCATTGGGCTAGAGAGTGGGCTGCTACAGGGAATATAAATATTTTGTTCTACTTTTTGTTGTTTAGTTTATAATTCACCTCCACCAAGGCACCAATCATTTATCTTTATCTTTTTTTTTTTGTTCACTTTATGTTCTACCAATCATGATATGTCATTTGGTTAGTGGCGGCTCCAGGAATTTTGTTTAAGGGGGTCATTACAAAATTTTAATAAAAAGAGAACTTGAATATATCAAGTTATTGAAAATAATAATAATAATACATAAAGTTTTACAATTTTATTCTACAAGTTTTAAAATTTTGAATGTTACATGATAGTTCATTATGAATATCTATTGCCAATATGGGTAGCTATGAGTCTATGATCATTTTATTTTGTTAAGTTTGTCTAACATTTTATCTTTATACAGTTGTTATTATCTATTTGACTTTGTTTTCATAAAAATATTTTAGACTAAATGACGAATCTCAACTCATTGGCTCCGTATTAATTATTGATGCACACAATCACATTTATTCATACATAAATTATACACTACATGTCTACTTAACCAATTAAATGCTTGAACAATCATTAACTTTACAATTTTTTTCTTGAATTTTACTAACTTTATTACAAAAAGTTATTATAATATGATAACAATACACACATGTAAAAAAAAAAAAAAAAAAAACTTCTCTATTTCTTAATTATTAAATTATATAAAGTTATATTATATTTATATTGTACATACAAACATCCACACACATCATAATGTACACAAATACGTAACAATATAACAAAAAGTAATGTACACAATCAATATTAAACACACTCACACACATATAATATAAATTAATAAAAAAGAATTACACTTACAATTCACAAACACTTAATCTTTATTCAATTTCTCAAAAAAAAAAAAAAAAAAAAATTACTCTTTATTCTTAAAGTCGAAAATTCTTGTAATAAAGATGTGCAAAATTTAAGTCAGAGTGTGCAAAAAATAAATTTTTAAAAATAAATTAAAGTATTAAGCTAACAAATTTTTTTTTTTTTTATATATATAGCTTTTTTCTTTTGAAGTCAGGGGGTTCATTTGAACATCCTGAATATGCTTTAGCACCACCCCTGATCAACATTTTTGTTCTAGTAGTTAGAGGAAAAAAACAAACAACATTTTTGCTTTTAGTATATTGATGGTACTAAATAATTATAATATGATTGATGCCATATCACTGACATAATGAATATTTAAAAAAAAAAATTTAATCTTTTATGTTGCAATTAAAGATATACACATTGTTTCCTTAAAAAAAAAAGAAAAAAGAAAAAAGAAAAGAAAAGATAAACACATTGTGTTTTGGCCTTAAGATAGTATCCCTAAAGAATTGCTGGCTGCTTCAAGTTGGCTCCATGTTTATACTTGAGGATTTCAAGATCTTTTGCTCTACCTAAAGAGGAAGTACCACAATCCACTAATTTACATCACCGAGAATGGTAATTTCCTTTAACTTCTTTTTTCTTACAATATCCCATAAGGTCATGAAAAATTGGAATGCTATTGGTAGTTATTAGATTTCCATTTGAAACTAAATTCTCCCAACTATATTTGTAGGAATTGATGAGTTCAATAATGCCACCTTGTCACACAAGGAAGCCCTTGTTGTCCCCCAAAAATTTGACTATTACCGTAAACATCTTTTGTATCTTCATAGGGCTATCAAGTAAGTGCAATAGCTCTCTCTCTCTCTCTCTCTCTCTCTCTCAAACACAATTACACAATTATAGAATTCTAACTAGATTTCACTTCTTTCTTTGGTATATATAGGGATGGTGCAAATGTTAAGGGATGCTTTGTGATAGGGATGTTTTTACTAAGGACCAGACACGTCATACAAGAGTAACCGATGGCGCTTACAAGTCCGTTGGTTCCTCAGGAGTAGACGAAGGGACTAGAGCATCAGCATAAGAAGCGACGAGGCCACATTGAATCTTGACGAGGCAGACTGTCCAAAGGGCAAACGGAAGGCTGACGGGGAGAATCGAGAGCCAACGGGTTTGGCATGGCCTTACTTGACCCTCACAAAAATTCACACAAGGAAACATCTTGCTAATCATGCAAGATGGACCTGCTACAGATTCATATCTCCCTCATATGGAAAACACCCTAAAATCTCGGAAACCCTAGTACCAGATCTTCTCTATAAGGAAAAATCCCCATTCTCAAGGGATCTTAGTTCCCACTAGCTGCTATATAAACACCAAACCTCCACTTTTCTCAGGTACGTAGAAACTCTCTAGCTCTCTCACTATAGAGTTCATAGAAACTTCTCATCACTAACTTGACCTTCAGAGGGTTTTTGGCCGATACCACACTAGTGCCTTCTGTTTGGTCCCTTTGTTCTTATTAACAGGTACCCATTGAAGTGACTTGGAGCCTACAACTCACTGAGGATTGACAGAGAACGCCTCTTACCATCAGACGCACCGTTAGTAGGTTTCAGTGGCACCAAGGTCTTCCCCATAAGGACCATCACCTTGCCGATAATCGTTAGTTTCCTTGTAGTTGATTGCTCCTTTGCCTACAATGCCATCATTGGTCGACCTTCGCTTAACGCATGAAGGGCAGCTACATCCACATACCACTTGCTTGTAAAGTTCCCAGCAAAGTACGGGATAGGGGAGGCACGAGGGGACCAGATGGTCGCCCGCAAATGTTAAGTCTCCATGCTAGAAATGGATGATCACCTACAGGCACTGAACATCGAAGAGAGAAGCGTAACAGTAGAACCCACAGAAGACCTAGAGGAAGTCTCCTTAGATGACAACATCTCAGGCCAAACTGCGCGTATCAGCACGCAAGCCGACCCTTTGGTTCGTAAAAAGCTTGCCCTCTTCCTAAAGACCAATCGAGATGTCTTTGCTTGGAGTCACAAGGACATGCCAGGGATCAGCCCTAGTACCATGGTACACAATCTCAACGTATGCTCGTCCATCCACCCAATCCAATAGAAGAAGAGGGTTTTCGCCCAAGAAAGGGACAAAGTCATAGCTAAAGAAGTACGCAAACTACTAGAGGCAGGTTTCATTAGGGAAGTCTACTACCCCGAATGGTTGGCCAACGTGATCATGGTCAAAAAAGCAAAAGGCAAGTGGAGAGTGTGCGTAGATTTTACCGACCTAAACAAAGCATGCCCAAAGGACAGCTATCCACTCCCACGCATCGACCTCCTTATGGACTCGACGGCTGGCCACCAGTTGCTGAGGTTCATGGACGCCTTCTCTGGATACAATCACATCAAGTTGGATGAAGCAAACCAAGAGAAAACCTCATTTGTCACAAGCTAAGGACTCTTCTGTTACAAAGTCATGCCGTTTGGATTAAAGAATGCAGGGCCGACGTACCAAAGACTTGTGAACAAGATGTTCGCATAGCAAATCGGGTGAAATGTAGAAGTATACGTAGATGATATGCTCATAAAGAGCACATGAGAAGTCAGCCATTTAGACGACCTTCGGGAAACATTCAATACCCTTTGCCTTTCTGATATGAAGCTCAACCCTGGTAAGTGTGTGTTCGGCGTGGCATTAGGGAAGTTCCTGGGCTTCATGGTGTTATAACGCGAGGTGGAAGCTAATCCCGACAAGGTTCAGGCTATAATGGAGATGGCTCCTCCGAAGAACACAGCCCTTAACCGTTTCGTCTTTAGGGCAACAGATAAGTCTTTACCCTTCTTCAAGGTGCTAAGGAAGGCTTTTGAGTGGACCGATGAGTGCTAGGGGGCACTTGAAAAACTGAAAGCGTACCTTGCTTCCCCACCATTGCTTAGTCCATCCAAGCCTGGTGAAGAGCTCTCCCTTTACTTAGCTATATCGCCAACGGCCATCAATTCCACTCTTATACGGGAGGAAGACTGGGTGTAATCACCCGTATACTACATCAGCTGGGCAGTTAGGGGAGCTGATGGGAGATATCCCCTGATGGAGAAGCTGGCCTTCGCACTAATCATAGCTGCCCGGAAACTCAAGTTGTACTTCCAAGCGCACACCATAGTAGTCCAAATAGACAAGCCGCTACGAAAGATGATGAACAACCTGGATGCAACAAGACGACTGGTTCTATGGGCGATTAAGCTCAGCGAGTTCAATGTCCAATACCGACCTAGGACTACAATCAAACCACAGGCTTTAGCTGATTTCATTGCCGAATTCACGACAGGGAAAGACGAAGAGGAGAAACCGATGGCATGGATGATATGGACAGACGGTTCATCTAAGTAACGGACTGGAGGAGCTAGGGTCGTGCTATGGTCACTGAAGGGAGATACAATAGAATGTGCGGTCCGCCTCCAGCTCTTAACTACCAACAATGAGGTCGAATATAAAGCAGTCCTCTCAGGCCTCAACTTAGCTAAAGCAATGGGAGCTGAGGTAGCTGTCATACACTGCGATTCATAAGTTGTGGTCAGACACATTAATGGCAATTATGAGGCGAAAGGGGAACAGATGAAAGAATACTTGAGTATGGTCAAAAGCAAGATAAGCGAGGAATTCTTGGTTAAGTTCTTACAAATCCCAAGGGAAGAGAATGAACAGGAAGATCGTTTGGCCAAAGCAGCATCCACTAAGTATACAGACGTCACCAATCGGGTACTATCCTTCATCCAATATTCCCCTACCATTAACAAAATGGAAGTACAGGTTATCCCCCTAGGAACCGACTGGATGACGCCAATCATATCCTACCTTAGGAATGGGATATTGCTAGAAGATCGCGACCCTTCCCATAGGCTGAAGGTACAATCTTCACTTTTCATCATGATGGGGGATGTCCTTTACAAAAGGGGTATCTAAGGTACCTAATCCCCGACAAAGCATACTATGTCATGAGAGAAGTACACGAAGGAATATGCAAGAACCATTTCGGAGCACACTCGCTGGTTCACAAGTTGATACGAGCTAGATACTATTGGCCCACTATGCAGAAGGACGCCCAGTCCTACGTAAAGGCGTGTGACAAGTGTCAATGCTTCAGCAATATCATACGGCAACCAATCGAGGAACTTACACCAATGAGCGCCCCCTAGCCTTTCACCCAGTGGGGATTGGACATAGTTGGACCTTTTCCCATCACTATACGGAAGCTCAAGTTCCTCGTCATAAGGATCGACTACTTTACCAAATGGGTCAAGGCAGAACCATTGGCCACTATCATAGAGAAAAATGTCCAAAGCTTCATCTAGAGGAGCATCATTTGCCGCTTCGGAATCCCCAGTGTTAGGCTAAGAATGTATTGACCCCTTATGGTAAATTAATCAATTAATTAGCCAAGTTAATTAATTAAGTCAATTAACATGCAATACGCATGGTAACACAAACAAATCACCAAGTAACTAAATGAAATGGAAATTAAATTTGACACGCGTGATTTGTTTACGAATGGGGAAAACCTCCAAGACAAAAACCCCACCGGGTGAATTTAAGGTCACCATTCCCGAGAATCCACTATTATCAAAACAAGCAGTTACAAGTAAAAGGAATCTTAGTACCTAATAGGAATCCTAGTACCTAATACCAACCTACAGTTGAACCCTTACCCCAATACACAATTGAACTTGTAATGTAGTGACAATCTCTCCTTTTAATGCACGGCTCTAAGTACGTGACTAACCAATCAATGCACGGATCCCAGTACGTGACTAACACACTAACTTGAGAAGGATGTTGGCTGCAAAGTTCTTTAGTTCATCCACACGATGAAGATCAAGAAGCTCATTGGTCACAAAAACCTACGGCGTACAGACGCAATAGCTTCTTCAAGAGAAAGATGAATTAGGGCATATGTCTCCGGTCACAATATGCTTGCATAAAACCTTTGCATCAAGTGAGACAGCCCTTAAAATAATCATTATATATGTCTAGGGTTGTGAAAAAAGAAAACCTAAACACATAGCTTGGATATGTGTGAAAAACTTATTTAAAAAACTAATTTTCGTAATTCTCGATAAATACAGCTATCAAGCTTATCTGTCGAGCTTCACATTTTAAATCTCGATAGATACATCTGTCGAGATATCTGTTGAGTTTTAAAGAAAAGCACTTCTTAACTTGATTCTTGGACAGATTTGCATGGCTTCAATACTTGGACTTGAACCCTTGTTCCTTGAAGTGTTAAACACATCCTAGATCTAACCAATTACAAGTAAAGTGCATTTTGTCAAAGGATTCGTCAATTATAAATGACATATGTTTTTAACATGATCCACATATGTCCTAACACCCAGGGTCATCGTTTCTGACAATGGAAAGCAATTCGACAATGATGCATTCAGATATTTTGGCCAACAGTTGGGGATCAAGAATCATTACTCCTTTCCTACTCACCCCCAGGCCAACGTATAGGTTGAAGTCACAAACCGATCCCTGCTCAAGATGATCAAGACTCGGCTTGAAGGAGCAAAGGGCATATGGCCAGATGAGTTACTCGGTGTCATGTGGGCTTATAGGACAACAGTTCGCACACCTACAAGAGAAACACCTTTCTGCCTTGCATATAGACACGAGGCCGTCATCCTAGCGGAAGTGAGACTGACCAGCCATCGAGTATCCCATCATGATGAAGGAAGTAACGAAGAAGGGATGCGCCTATAGTTAGATCTTCTTGACGAAGTTAGAGCAACGGTAGAACAAATGATGGTACATTATTAGGACTTTATGGCAAAGCACTACAACACCAAGGTCAGACCTTGTCATTTTTAGATCGAGGACCTAGTCCTAAGGAAGGTAACAATGGCCACCAGAGATCCCTCACAAGGTAAGCTAGGCCCCAATTAGGAGGGACCCTACAAGATCGTTGACTGCCACAGGAAGGGCACTTACTACTTGGAAACCCTTAACGGGTTGAGGCTCCATCACCCGTGGAACACCGAGTACTTAAGGAAGTACTACCAGTAGTAGTCGGATGCAGCTTATTTTATCGCTTTCTTTTCGTTTTTCCATTTTTATATCAAAAGTTGAATGTCAGAAGATGTCAAGCCTCTAAAGATGTTGAGTTTCTTTTTAGCTCTTTTTATTATCAATAAGACTTGGATGCATTATCAGAAACGTTGTTCTACTCTCTACCCTTCAGTGGACCATCTAAACCACGCTAAGTCCTACCTACGGGGTGGACAAATGACCAAGTATACCGACGGGTACCTGGTCTTAGAAATTTTACCAAGTCCTATCTATGGGTTGGACAAACGACTAAGGATACCGACGGGTACTTGGTCTTAGAAATTTTACCAAGTCCTACTTACGGGGTAGACGGATGACCAAGGACGACCAAGGATACCAACGGGTACCTGGTCTTAAAATTTTTTATTAAGTCCTACCTTTGGGATGAACAGAGGATCAAGGATACCGATGGGTACCTAGTCCCCAAAATTACGTTAAGCCCTACCTACGGGGTAGACGAATAGAATGAAATGTCAATGGTACCAATACCACAGAGTCATACACGATTGAAATGAAGACAAAATATAAGTATGGGCAACGGATAAAAATAGTAAATGTAGCCCAAACGGGTAAATGTTTTTTCATAAAAATCCCAAAAGAAGGGAGCATTAATTACTGTCTTACAAATAATTCTACACACACAAAAAAAAAAAAAAAAAAAAAAAAAAAAAAAAAAAAAAAACTTAAATAAAAAGGAAAAGAAAAATTAAGACGGAGGAGTATTAAGAGTGGTTGGGTTCAAGACGGGCAGACCTTCAACAGCAATTGGATTCTCAGCGGATGGGACCACAACAATGTCAGGACTATCAGGGGCAGGTTGGGCAATGGCCACGTCGGCGGTGTCCTTCACCTCTTGCTCAATCATGTGAACAAAGTCAACGGTCTCATCACTGACGGTGTCATCTCCTCCAAGCGTCGGTGGGACTGTGTCGTCTATTATGATCTGGGAAAAGTTGAGGTTGGGCTAAGCGGCTTTCACCTGCTTCAAGCAATCCTCGAACCCATCACCATAGTAGACACCACACGCATCAAAGAAGGGTTGAGAAATACGGAACTCCGCCACAGAGTCGGCTCTGGCTTTCTCTATCTGCTCATTAAGAGTAGCCAACTTTGTCGCCAAGTTGGTCTTCACTTTCTCCGCCTCCTCGAGCCGATGGGTCTCCTTCACGAGTGCTTTAGTCTTGGCCGTTAACTCCTGATTGAGGGTAAAGACGGCTTCCGAGTACTGTGCTCGCTCCTTGTTCTCAATCTCCTGATGTTTGTGGTACCGTTGGCCACACACTTGTCCTGAAGGGGCTTCATACGCACTAATGCCTAAAACAAAGCATGGCGGTTAAAATTAAGAGGAAATATTTTGAAGTATAAAATGTAAGTGACGGGGACATACCCTTAATAGGTCATAGAGGCTAGAAGCCTCCAAATCCTCTGAAGAGTGTTCACTATAAAGATCCAAGTCTGCCTCCTTAATGATCAAGGTGACCATCTTCACGGCGTAATCCTTATGGGTGATCAGCCTTTGGATGGGGCCAGGAGCGACGGGTCCTTTCCTGGTCATCAAACCCTTCCCGGCTCCATGACGAGGGGGAGGAGGAGGCGACGAAGCCTTCAACTGTTGCTCTCCAATCGGTTAACCTGTCCCCTTCTTTGACAGACGGTCTTCCTTGGCGTTATTCTTTCTCTTAAATGTGGCTGTAGGGGCCACATTAGGAGCTGACCCCAACGCCTGCTCTTTCTGCTTGCACGCAGTGGTAGCTTTCCTCACCAACACTCTCTGCCTTCCTGCATCCATCTCTGAAAAACAAAAAACAAATAAAGAAGACGGGAGTAAAACAAAAGTAGATATGCACAACAGGTAAGCAAGGAAAGAGAACTTACGACGGTGGGAGAAGGCTTGTAGCCAACGGGCTTCTGGTGTCAACATTGGACCACCGCAGAAGGCGTGGATAGTATCAAGTGTAACTAAATCCTTCCACTTCCTCTGCTCGAAGGGGATCTCCAAGACACCCCTAATGAAGCTCTCCTGCTCGTCAGTAATCTCTGGACGAACCTAGGCTAGAAACAATAAGAAATACATATAAGTATTTGGAGAAGCAGACGATGTAAAAAAAGAAAAAGGGGCGGACGGCACATCTGACTCCCTAACAATGCCCTAGGTATTATCAAACCCATTAGGCATGCTATCCCACTCCTCAGGTCTACACACTCAATCAATTCCCTGAACGAAAAAATCTGAACGAAAAAATATTTGTTCTTCTAGTTTCTATTCGAATCAGGCATGTTCGACACCAACCTAAGTGACGTCTTCCTTGCTAAGAAATGATAAATTCCCTTTGACGAGGTAATCTGTTGGGGCTTATAACAGTAGAACAACTCATCAAGGGTAAGGGGACGATTACCACCGCTCAGCTGACTCCATATCACCTCTGCCCCTAAGAATATCCTCCACACATTTGGGGCTATTTGGCTGACAGATAACCCAAGATAGTTAGCCAACTGACGGTGCAACTCCATCAATGACAACCTTAAACCTGTAGCAAACATGGCGTCGTACATACCGACTTCTGCTGTCTTCCGAGAGTAACACCTCTCGTATTTCCTTGGTAGACGGATGGGAATACTATCTGGGATTTGGAAACGATCGCAAAGTTTGTTAAAAACGTTTGGTGACATGGTTGGGTAGAAGTCATTCACCGTCCATATAAGAGGAAGGATGAAGGGCCTAGGACCATCACCAACCTCTTGACGTTCCCCTTCCTCATCAACCACTCCTTCGTCGCCTTCATCATTCCCTTCACTTTCTCCCTCTCCCTCTCCTTCCTTATCCTCGTCACCAATAGCCTCCCCCTCATCTTCTTCATACTCCTCTTCCTCCTCAGTAGGGGAGTGAGCAGATGGTTCCCTTTCTAGGGACAAGGTTAAATATTCCTCAGACTCACGACCTGACAGGTAGAGTTCATAAGAGCCTGCACCCTCACAGACTGACGAAGATTGTTCACTCATTGCTTTTCTATCACCTAACATCTATTCACCTACAAGCGATGGAGGTATTCTAAGAAACTATTTGATGGGTCTCTATAGAGGTGACGACTAGGTGGAAAAGATAGAAATAAAATGAAAACAAAAAGGGAGAGAAAAAGACTTACAGGATAAATAGATGGCTTTATAAAAGTGATGGGACTCACGAGACTGACAGAGGCACAGGCAACAAGTTGGCATGTATATTATGATCTCAAAGCTCTCAAGAGATGAAGAATAAAGTAAAGTAAAAGAAATGACTAGAAAGGGAAGAACTATTTATAAAGAGAAGAGGCGCAGTACACAAAACAATGCTCATGATTAGAAACGAGGCTAACCAGTAAGTGCCACGTGTTACCTAACATTTAAAACCTAGAGCTACTCGCGCCATTCAATGACACTCTCTTCATAAAATTGTAATTAATAACCATAAAATACTCACAATACTCCACAGCCTGTCAGCTGAAACCGACAGAGCCATGGAGTAGGGGGCAGCTGATAGGGATGTTTTTACTAAGGACCAAACACGTCATACAAGAGTAATCGACGGCGCCTACAGGTCCGTCGGTCCCTCAAGAGTAGATAGAGGGACTAGAGCGTCGGCATAAAAAGCGACGAGGCCACATTGAATCTTGACGAGGCGAACTATTCGAAGGGCAAACGGAAGGCCGACGAGGAGAATCGAGAGCTGACGGGTTTGGCATGGCCTTACTTGACCCTCACAGAAATTCACACAAGGAAACATCTTGCTAATCATGCAAGATGGACCTGCTACAGATTCATATCTCCCTCATATGGAAAGACACCCTAAAATCTCAGAAAGCCTAGTACTAGATCTTCTCCATAAGGAAAAATCTCCACTCTCAAGGGATCTTGGTTCCCACCAGCTGCTATATAAACACTAGACCTCCACTTTTCTCAGATACGTAGAAACTCTCTAGCTCTCTCACTATAGAGTTCATAGAGACTTCTCATTCATTCACTTGACCTTCGGTGGGTTTTTGGCCGATACCACACCGATGCCTTCTGTTTGGTTCCTTTGTTCTTATTCACAGATACCCATTGAAGCGACTTGGAGCCTACAACTCACTGACGATTTCAGAACATCATCACTTTGCATGGTCATTGTTGGACAATTTTGAGTGGTCCTTTGGTTACACTGTTAGATTCGAAATCAACTTTGTAGACTACAAAAATGAGAATAAAAGATACCCCAAATATTCTGCCCGTTGGTTCAAGAATTTCCTCAAGAAGTAGACGAATTATGCTCAAATTATGAACTATCTATTAGCAATGGACAGTCTCCAAACAATGAATTGAAGATCATTTATTTTCCATTTTTGCGCTCTTTAAATTATGTAACTTGTATGGAGCACAAGAATCTAATGCAGAAATGCTTGTTAAATAAGATATTATTTTATGAGTTTTAAACAAAAGATTTTTTTTATTTTTTCTCTCATTGGTGACTGATTATCCAAGTTCACAAAAAAGCAATCCAAACTAGTAAATAGGTTATTTGATTTTCTAGGTCTAAATTTCAATACTGCTAATTATGTAGCTTATTCAGATCACTCCCAAGCTGAAAACGCAAGCTACATAACAAATTCACAAGCTAATTGTGGACACCCACCACATGACAACGCCCCTCTGGAAGGGTTTTTAGAGGGGGGAAAAGAAGAAGAAGACGTGTTTGAGATTTTTTATTAAAAATCATGGGTTTTGAAGAGTGAAGGAGTCGCAACTTATTTTATTTTATTTTTAAAGGAACAAAAACAAAAAATAAAAACTCTTTTTTATTTGATTGACTCAATGGATAAGAAAAATGATCTATGTCCACCAAAGACGAGTTTGGGGTCAAATTATAGTCGTAGGAAGGTGTGAGGTACTCATGTATGCCGAATGCATGAGAATAAAAAAGGCATGAGAAGGCATTCCGACTTATTTTGGCAATCATGTACTTGAATGCCCTGGAGGCCAAAAAAAATATATACTAAAACTAGGCTTACTTAAATAAGTCTTAATAAGTTTTTCTGTTTTGTTTTTCTTTTTTTGTTAAGTGAAGACAAAAGATAAGTGGATGACAGATTATACCTTCTAATATAATCCAATTTTTATCTTAATAGAGTATGAAGAGATAGACAATTAAAAAATTAAAATTAATATGAGTGTTTTGAAAACATGATTAAAAATAAAATAGAAAAAATAAATTTTTATGCTAAAATAGATTAATTTTTTCACGAGTTGAAGTGGATGGTCTAAGTTTGTAATTTAGAGGGTATCTATAAATTTACGTGGTACTTACAATGTCAAACAATCAGTTGAAAGACAGCTATGATCACTTACATTAGCATGTCCTTTTCCATTTTTTTTTCCTTTCGTCTCTATCTTTTTCTTTTCTAAATAAATTAGATTACGTAATGCTCCTCTATAAAAACCAGCAGATTATACCTAGTGCTACACGAAAAGCCAAAATCAATTATGGCATTTCGAGGATATCCAGACTTAGGCCTCCTAGTTCTTCTTGCCTTATTGATTAATGTCATTGCTGTTTCATCAAGTCATGACACTTCATTCAACCGGACCAGTTTTCCCAGAGGTTTTATTTTTGGGACAGCATCAGCGTCTTATCAGGTAACTAAGTCTCAATTTTCTCTGTTAATTTGTATTATAATTTTTATTTTTCAAATGTCTTGGGATGTGAAGCATATGATCAATATTATTATGTGCACATGTGCGTTCTTTCAAATTTGCAGTATGAAGGTGCAGCAAAAGAAGATGGTAGAGGACCAAGTATATGGGACACCTACACTCATGAACATCCAGGTCTCTTTTTCTTTCTCTCCCCAACAATATGAAACTCAAAAGTATGAATTACCAATGAAATATTGTGCAATATTACGATGAAATTTAATTTCGGAAAAATTATTTCAAGTCCTCTCCACAGAATGTACAACAGTTAAATCATTGATTTGTAACGGATGGTTTAGAGAGAATTAATGAAGTGATATTTGGTAGCCTATTTTTATCTGTATTTGAATTTGAATTAGACTCATTAATCATCATATTATCAACATTGATCCATTTCAAATGAAAATAATTTTTCTTTTTATTTCAACTTAAATCAAAGCATATGGTATTGAGATTCTTTAAAATTATTAGGGTAATTTCATTAAAAGATTCTAAAATTTTTTAACAATAAGTCGTATAGATTTTGCTCCACTATTAATAAGTTAAAACTTTTAAATAAATATAAAAATAATATTTATTTAAATATTGATGACTTAACAAGATCTATGACAGAGTTTGAGGATACTTGTCCCCAATTGATTTTTTAAAAAGAAAAAAGAAAGAATTATAAGAAGAAGAACGTAAAATGTCACATTCCTATCTTTTTGTATTTATTTTTCTTCATTTTCTCCTCTCTTCCTTCCTTTCTTCCATAACTGAACTCCAAACTAGAAATAAGTTGTATATGTTATGGTTGTGACTCGTGAGGCTTAAGTACTAGTTCCATTTCTCTTATGGCTCTTAAATAGTAAAAGAAAAAATAGAATCCTTTAGTATTCTCTAAATACATTATTAACTTACAATGAAATTGCAGAAAGGATAACGGATAGAAGCACTGGAGATGTAGCTAACGATCAATATCATCGCTACAAGGTATATATGTTGTTTTGTGTTCATAATTAAAACTGGAAAGAAAACCACTCATATTAATTGGTAATTAATTACCAAGAGTTTTGTCGTACAATTACATAGTTTGATAACCAAGGGTTCAAGTGCCCATACACGTGGACACACACACATGCACACGTATATATACTCTGAAGTATGAAAAAAAGAAAAGAAAAAAAAGAAGCAAAAAGTTGTCCAAGAAAACTGCGCAGTTTTCTTGGACAACTTTTTGCTTCTTTTTTTTGCTTTCATAACCAGAAAAGGGAAAAGCGTTACACAGTAATACAAAATTGAGGGATTCATTCACCCCACTTTTTTTAACCAAGTTAACATCACATTTGTTTATACCGACTTTTATCTTATCCCACAATTTTAGCTCACGGCATTTTGAATGTTATCCAACACTTTTTCTTTTTAATTTCACTGAATTTCAATTGATAGTGGACCTTTTATTATTTTTAATCAAAATAATTTTTTAGAAAAAATAACTAATTGTCCTTGTACCGTACTCAAACACTAAAGCCTTTACCATATATTTTTTTCTCCTTCATCTCTTTGACCATTTTGTTTCATACTACGGTTTTTTTTTTTTCTATCAATCCAAATTTGAATTCTTTGAAGAATAGAGAACAAAAAGGTTGAATTCTAAAATTTTTCTAAAAAGCAAACAAGGTAGTGAAATTCGTAATTAACCGTTAACGACTTTTCTACATTTTCAAGGCCCAAATATAAGATATTCACAATATATCTCTTCATTTCAGATTTTTCCAACAATTTATATATGTTTTGTGATTATACTTTGCAGAAAGATGTTCAAATTATGCAAAAGATGCATTTAGATGCATACAGATTCTCAATCTCATGGAGTCGAGTACTACCAAGTAATTAAGATAATCTTTTTCATAATCCCATAAAAGTTTAGATCCATCCAATGAAAAGGACATAAAAATGAGTACCATCAAGTACACTTCTTAGGTGGAATCGAATTTTTATTGTTTTGTGACCATATTATGTTTTTAACAATCTCATTTTTTAATCTAATTATTTCAGAAGGAAAACTAAGTGGTGGTGTGAATAGGGAAGGAATCAATTACTACAACAAGCTCATCAATAGGCTTCTACGCAAAGGTTAGGATTCAATATTAAAATTCCAAAATATCAAGAACTTATTTTACATTTTATAATTTACACTTTATTTTTCTATTACTGAATGCAGGTCTACAACCTTTTGTAACAATCTTCCATTGGGATCTTCCCCAAGCGTTAGAAGATGAGTATGGTGGTTTCCTAAGTCCACACATTGTGTAAGTGAATGATTCACCAAAAATTTACCCAAAAAAAGAAGAAGAATTTGCCAAGTAATCTATGCATATTCTCCATCCGATTATAGATGTTTTATGTATATATTGACTATATCATATATAATAATGATTTTAAACAACTACCATTTATAGTTAAAAAGAAAAAGGAAAAATTGAGGACATTTATATTAAGTGATAACCTACTATTTGTGTCAAAACCTAAAATTATTAAATTTAACCATTATTTTAACAATTCTATATATGGCTTTCAAATCCCCTTAATAAGTGGGGCCGAACTCAATGACGGAGCCTAATCAAGAAAGTCAATTCCGTACCGTACCGGTCGGTACGGCCGGTATATAACGTATCGACCAGTGCACTAGTACAAGTACACATCTTGTTTCGTACTGGAAAAAATATCAACCGTACCGGCGAAATCCGGCTGTTTCGGCCAGTAAAGATGTTTCGGACTGGTACAAACAAGAAGAAAAAAGAAAAATAAAAGGAAGAAGAAGATGAGAAAAATGGGTCTGTGACTCACTGACTTGGTGCCTAATGACTGAGATCCCATTCCTCTCCATTGTAGCTGCCACTGCAACTTCTTTATTCTCCTTCTTCTTTTTTCCTGCGTCTTTGGTTTCTTCACTGCTAATGCACTACAACTGTGTGCTTTTAGCTTTGTGTCTTTCAAATTTTCTTATCTAATATTTAGTCAATGATGCCAGATGGTTAGGTGGAACTATGAAACACTCAAAAGTGTTGAATATTTTTCAAACTTGTCTTTAGTATCAATTCATTTCCACCAACCACGTGGCCGATGCTCTTAACTTTTTGTTTGCCCCTGTACTTTCTTTTTCTTTCATTACCAAGGTATTAGGCACATGTATTGATGTATATATACATCATCATCATCATCATTATTATTATTATTATTATTATTAAGTAAATTGATGGGACTTGTTTTTAACTTGCCACCCTTGTAGTAACCCACGCACCCACAGTCACGTAGAGGGATATAAAATATATATATATATATATATATATATATATATATATATTATATAACTACAATGGTACACACTAAAATATATTTACGTTGTTGGTTTCTCTTTCTTTTTTATCTTTTTTTTTTTTTTTTGGATGAACTTGTTGGTTTCTCTAAAGTATATATTATTATTGTTGTTATTGATTAGATGAGTGACATAAATTTATCATTTTAAAATTATATATATATATATATATATTAGCGGTAATCTCAAAACGGTACACCGGTATTGACTGGTACCCGAAATATATTCTACGGCTGGTCAAACCGGTACGACCTCCTGTATGGTATTGACTTCCTTGAGCCTAATCGCTGAAATTTTTAATTTTTTTAAAAAATGGGACATTGAGTGGAGAGACAAGTTCAAACTCAATACCATTATAAAATTAGTAAGTCACCATTTGTCCCAAAAAGTTAAACTATCAAGAAAAAGTGAATTTATTTAGCGATTATTCTAACATGTGCATCTACTATTCAGTAATGATTTCCGGGACTACTCGGAACTTCTCTTCAAGGAATTTGGTGATCGGGTAAAGCATTGGATCACACTAAATGAGCCATGGACGTTCAGCAATAATGGTTATGCAGGAGGATCATTAGCACCAGGTCGATGCTCTGCCTGGCTAAATCTAAATTGCACTGGCGGGAATTCAGGAACAGAGCCATATTTGGTGACACACAACCAACTGCTTGCTCATGCAGCCACTGTTGAAGTGTATAAGAAAAAATATCAGGTTCGACTTTCAAAATTTTAACATATTAAATTTATAATTAAAAAAAAAAAAAAAAAAAACCCTAAATATACATGGTTGGTTTTCAAATGATACAGTTCCACATAAATAGCAATTTCTAAAACTAATTTGAACAATGATAATGAAGTTTAACTTAGATAAATATAAGAAATCCCTTGAATAAGCTTTGATTGTAAAAAAGATGTTCACCATGCAGGCAGCACAGAAAGGTGCAATAGGGATAACGTTACCGAGTCACTGGATAATGCCACTGTCTGATACAGAGAGTGACCGCGGGGCTGCGCTACGTTACCTTGATTCTATGTTTGGATGGTAAGTTCTGCTTGATGTTTTTTATTTTACATTTTATAATTTAATCCTTTCCGTTTGAAGGATGTAATTAATGGGTACAATTTGTTAATTTTACCCATATCACTAAATTTCTCAACCCAAATGAAGGCAAAATCAAAAGTAGATCTCCCAATGGTTAATTATATATATATTGAAGTCCGGCGAGATCCGGAAATTTTGCTTGGGGGTAGGTAGCACTTATATATATGTTTTTTTTTTTTTTAAGATGAAGTCTTGAATTTTTTTAAATACTAAAATAAGTTTTTCACAAAAAAAAAAAAAAAAAAAAATCATTATTCATAAGTATAGTGAATATACAAGTTATCAAAATATTTACGTCTACTAAACAATCCTAAAAAGAACTTAATATATTTTTATATTCTAATAAATATACAAAAGTTATCTAATTTGATATTGAAACAATAAAAAAAAATAAAATAAAAAATAAAAAAATCACTCTTTGGACTTTAGAGGGCTAACTCATTTTTATAAAAAGCTATTTAGAATCAAATGATATCACGGCAGCAGTATCAAAATTTAATAAGTGAGAGACATGTTTGCAAAAAATAATTATCCACTAATAAATGAAAGACATGTGTTAGTAAGTAATTATTTTTTGCACACATATCTATTGTTTATTAGATTTTAATATGGATGACGTAGTGGTATCATTTGATACAAAATACTATTTCCATTTCATAAATAAATAAATAAATAAAATACTATTTCCATTTGGACTAACTTTTTCCAATTAAAAATTTATTGGGAAAAAACCAAGAAGTCTGCTTTGAGAAACTTCCCTAGCTTGTTTAAATGACCTAAATTTTCTTTTCTTTTCTTCTTTCCCTTTTCGTTGTTGTTTAACTCAGTTGTGCATTTGGCAAATCCCCAAAAAAAAAACAAAAAAAACAAACAAACCTTTTAAGGTTTTTGAGCTGAATTTGATGGACTATACTATGACCAATTTTTTTTCTTCCTTTTTATTATAATTTTAGCAAGTATGTACAAATTTAATAGATTAACAATATGCATAAATTTTAAATTTTCTATTTTTTTTGCAGGTGTATGGACCCATTGACAAATGGTGACTATCCGCATAGCATGCGATCTCTCGTTAAAGACCGATTACCCAAGTTCACCAAAGAGCAATCCAAGCTGGTAAAAGGGTCGTTTGATTTTATAGGATTAAATTACTATACTGCTTATTATGCAACTTATGCCCCTCAACCTACTGGTGATAGAGCAAGTTACGCGACAGATGCTGCCGCCAATCTTACTGGTAAGTACAAATTCAACACTTGCAGCCATGCTTATGAGTTTCTTATGTACTAGGTCATTCTTTTTCTTGTCTTTGCACTTTGCAGCTTCACGGAATGGGATCCTCCTTGGTCCAGCGGTATGTACTAGCTAGCGAAATTCATTTCAACATTTTTGTTCTAGTAGTTAGAGGAAAAATAAACAACTTTTTCTTTTTTTTTTTTTAGTATATTGAAAGTACTCAATGGCCTAGCATTCTAGAAAGTTCATAAAGAAAATAGTAAAGCTATTATCAATTTTACAGGAACAAAAATTATAAAGTGACGAGGTAATGAATATGATTGAATATATATTCTATCTTGAGATTAAAGATAATCACATCATGTTGCCTTATGTTAGTATCCCTTAAAAATCGCAGACTGCTTCAAGTTGGCTCTATATTTATCCTAAAGGAATTCGGGAGATTTTGCTGTATATAAAGAGGAAGTACCACAATCCACTAATTTATATCACCGAAAATGGTAATTTCCTCTAACTCCTTTTTTTCTTTTATTATCCCACAAACTCATGAAAAATTGGAATGTTATTGCTAGTTATGAGATTTCCATTTGAAGCTAAATTCTCCCAACTATATTTGTAGGAGTGGGTGAGTTCAATAATGCTACTTTGTCACGTAAGGAATCCCTTGCTGACCAACAAAGACTTGAGTATCACCGTGACCATCTTTGGTATCTTCTTAGGGCTATCAAGTAAGTGCTCTCTCTCTCTCTCTCTCTCTCTCTCTCTCTCTCTCTCTCTCTCTCTCTCTCTCTCTCTCTCTCTCTCTCTCTCTCTCTCTCTCTCTCTCTCTCTCTCTCTCTCTCTCTCTCTCTCTCTCTCTCTCTCTCTCTCTCTCTCTCTCACGAAATTATAGAATTCTAACTAGATTTCACTTCTTTCTTTGGTATATATAGGGAAGGCGCTAATGTTAAGGGATACTTTGCATGGTCATTGTTGGATAATTTTGAGTGGTCCTCAGGTTACACTATTCGATTCGGATTGAACTTTGTAGACTATAAAAATGGGAATAAAAGATACCCTAAACATTCAGCCCGTTGGTACAAGAGGTTCCTCAAGAAGTAGATGCAAACTATGCTGAAATTATGAACTATCTATTAGCATTGGGTTGTCTTCAAACAATATACTGAATCTTTTCCATTTGTACGCTCTTCAAATTATGTAATCGGTATAGAACCATGACTCCAATGCAGAAATGCTTGTTAAATAATATATAATTTTATATATACTACATAGAAAACACTCCAACTGTTTTGAATTCCAAGAAAAGAAAATGCTAGAACTATTATAAATTTTACTATATAAACCTTATAAAATAATGTCTCAAGAATATAATTAGTGTCATTTAAAAAACATATTATGTGAATATTTAAATAGCTTTTGTTAATGGTTCATTTGTGCATATGTTAAGGAGGAATTTAATGGATCCCATTGCAAAAAAAATAAAAAATAAAAAATATATCTTTAGCTAATAAATATGTAACTGTACCAAAAAATGTGATCGATTATAATTAAAAATTGAACGTTAACTTTTAGGACATATGTGATTCACTTATTAGGAACATATGTCACTATTTTATGTAATTGACTTATCTTTTGATAAAACGCACTTTACTTGTATTTGGGTAGATTTAGGATGTGTTTAAATACTTCAAAAAACCATGTTTCATGATAAAGTGTTGAAGCCTTCAAGTCTGTCCAAGAAAACAAGCTGAAAGTGCAGAGTTACTAAAGCTGGACAGCTAGCATGTGTCGAGATTTAAGAAGCTGTTTCAGCCCTATGGTTCGACAACTAGCTCGACAGATGCTCGACAGCTTCTATCTGTCGAGGTTTAAAGAAACAGAAATTCTATTCTGTTTTTCTAGGAATCCATGAATGTGTCTTTGGGCCTTCTTTTCTCCTAACCCTAGACATATAAAAGGATTGTTTTAAGGGCCGTCAAACAGTTCACAAGTTGCACAAGCATTGAGCAAACTCTGTTCAAGCAAATTGTGATCGGAGACGAAGTTCTTGCCCTAGTTCATCTCTTTCTCTTGAAGAAGTTGCTGTGTATGTGCACCGTAGGGTTTTGTGACCAAGCATCTTCTTGATCTTCATCGTGTGGATGAACTGAAGAACTTTGCAGCCAACAACCTTCTTAGTTGGTGATTGAAGCCGAGTACTGGGATCCGTGCAATTGGTTAGTCATGTACTTGAGAGCCGTGCATCAAAAGGGGAAACTGTCACTACAGAACAAGTCCAATTGGGTATTGGGATAAGGGTTCAACTGTAGGTTGGTAAGCTACTTAGGATTCCTTTACTTGTAACCGCTTGTTGTGATAATAGTGGAGTTTCGGGAGTGGTGACCTGAAAATCACCCGGTGGGGTTTTTACTGTTAGGTTTTTCCCATTCGTAAACAAATCATAGTGTTATTTATTTTCCACTGCATAATTAGTTTATTGGTGATTTGTTTGTGCTACCACGCATTTGCATGTTAATTAACTTAATTAATTCACTTGGTTAAATTAATTGGTTAATTTATCACAAGGGGTCAATTCGTTTTTGGCCTATCAAGTGGTATCAGAGCAGGCACATTCTAATTAGGTTCTAATCTTTGCTGTGTTTGATCAATTGACCCCTGTTGTCATGGCTGTAACCGGCTTGAAGAGATCATTGCTTTCAAATACATCTTGTCTTTCTAATCTCTATTTGTTTAAGTGTCTCAGAAAATACAAGTTTAAAAGTTATTTGAATTCTCTTATGATGACTATTGGAAAAGATCTCAATTTGGCTAAGAAGAAACTAGATTGTCTCAGAATAAAAATGTGCAAAGGAGTTCGTCTGAAAAGAGTGAAAGCTAAAGGCTTAGCTCGTATAAGGCAGTTGAGAGAAAGTACCATTCCCACTGATTTGTCATCTAAGCACGAAGTGTGTTTTATGATGAAGTCTGCATTTAAAGTGATGGACACGTGTTTGTGGTACCTTGACAGTGGTTACTCAAAACATATGACTGGAGACCGATCTCTTTTCAAGGTTTTCGAGTCTAAGAAAGGTGGTAATGTCACTTTTGATGATGGGAGCAAATCACAGATTAAAGGAAAGGGAATCATCTCTCTACCTGGACTGCCGGAAATTGCAAACGTTCTATATGTAGAAGGTCTGAGGGTGAACCTGCTGAGTATAAGTCAGATATGTGATCAAGACTTCATGGTGCTATTCTCCAAGGGAAAGTGTCTTGTCATGAATGAATTTGGAAAGAAACTCATAAGTGATGTTTGCACTCTTGACAACTGTTATGGATTGGTTCTTGATGCTGATATTGTGTGTAATAGCATTTGTCTGCCAAATGAAGATCTATGGCATCAACGGATGGGACATGCTAGCTACAAACATCTTTCTATTGTATCTAAGCAAGAGTCAGTTTTAGGGATACCAAAGCTTAGTAGAATGAGCAATGTGGTATGTGGACCGTGCCAACTTGGAAAACAGACAAAAGCTAAGCATCCTGACACTCAGACATCAGCTACATCTAGACCATTGGAGCTTCTACATCTGGATCTTATGGGTCCAACTAAAACCGAGTCTCTTGGTGGTAAGAGATACATCATGGTTGTGGTAGATGACTTCACTAGGTACACTTGGGTCATTCTCCTACGATCCAAGTCTGATGCTCCTGAGCACATTGAAGCTTTGTGCACAAGACTGCAGAATGAAAAGAGCTTGAAAATTGATCGAATTCGAAATGTTAAAACCATATATATCTCCAAATGAGTCTGAATTATGTAAAGATAGGGTGTAAAACTCATGTTTTACACCATTCAATAAGAGATTGACACATTAGCTTTTTATTTAAAACTCATTACATCCTATCACATATAATAACATCTCAATAAACTCACAATTAAGTTAAAATTTTCAAATGGGTAATAGAATTAATTGAGTGTGATTGATCTTATTCTTTAATATATAATATGATGATTGTGGCATGTTGGAATTAGAGGGGTAAAATTTTGGTTTTACACAACTTCTTTATTGAATTTAATCTCATCTCCAAATATATCTAGAACTCTATTATTGTTAGAATTAATTTGAAACTAGAAAACCAAGTTATCTGTTTCTTTTTAGAAAATGAACGGAGGCTTTTGCACTAGAAGTAGAAATCTATTTCACCTAAGAGCAAGGAGCACATTGCTTTTTCAAGCGGTCAAAGCAATGAATCAATTTGGCCTCTTAGACACATGATACAGAACATCTTTCATGGCTTGCAATGGTTTCAATCTTAGAACACAATCAGGTGGCACATGAACTTGCATAGCTTCAGTCATCTATTATGTATTTTGTTGCAGTTTTTTGATAGCCTTTTGTAATCTAATCTTTTGATGTTTGTACTCTATTAGCCTTTTGTACTCTAATCTTTTTGATGTTTGTACTCTATTATGTTTTTTTCTAATCTTTTATACTCTTTATATGGATCCCATGCAGGCATACATGAAATTAAAGTTTAATTTTTGTGGTTACAAGCTTTGGATTTATTTTCTTTAGGTGGTGCTCATTCTAAAAATGTGGTTACACTTACACAAAACCTTCTCCCAAAAAAAAAAAAAAAAAAAAAAAAAAAAAAAAGCCTTTGGTCAACTGAAAAGGTTAATTTTTAATGTATTGCATATATATAGGCTCTAAAATGCGATTACACTACTTAAATTATATTTCAATATATGCATGCTTTATTATTTTGCTAGATGTGATAATAATTATAAGCATTTTAAATATATGTATTTAATGAGATTTTTAGTACAATTTAATTAAATTGAATTATACTATTATAGTATCTAATAAATAGAAATAAAGCAAATGATTATTCAATAATAAAAAATTAAATATTTTTAAGTCCGATAAATCATTTAGAGTCCTAATAATTAATAGCTTTTCACCATATATAATTTTATTTATTTAAATAATTGAATGTTTGTTACAACATATTGTAATATTATCGAGAAATTCAAAAATTTATCAAAGGTAAAAACTATTTTTAATGTCCATTATTATTATTATTATTATTATTATTGAAGGTATAAAGTCTAAAGAAAAGAATATAATAAAAATAAAAATATTTTTTTTTTCATTGAAAAGATCTTATTGATTCTTTGATAACAATTAAGCAAATCTTTATAATATTGTTTTTCATGAGAAAAAAAAAAAAAAAAAAAAATACCAACTGAAGTAGAGGAGATTGACCCTCAAGTGCAAGGGCATAATAGAGTTGCAAGACCCACCAAATGTTATGCATGTGTAAATATGATATATGAGTAAATAAATTATAGCTATTTTAAAAATAAAATATAATAATTATTTATTTAATTATATAGTTCAATAGAATTCTTTATTTATAATTTTATGACCAAAACTGTGCAACGCACGGGAATTTAACTAGTATATAAATAAATATATAATGTGGATCTTGAAACTGGTGTTGCATGCTACAATAACATGGGTTCCTCTCTCAAAACATACTACAATTACAAATGACAACTTCTTATATTTAACTGATATCATCCAGACAAACATTAACGCTACATAAAAAAATTATTTGTACATGTGAATATATTTGGCATGTGTCAATAATAAAAAGAAATGTTTAAAAAATGCCCTTAAATTTTTAATATTTTTTTTAGGTAAAAGATAAAAATTTTATTGATTAATTAAAGAAAACACAAAAGTAAAGACCCTGAAAACACCTTCCAGGGAAAACACTGGTGTGCAAAATAGGGGCAAAACACAAAGAAAAACAACAAATCGAAGCCCTACATAACATGAAGCAGAAGAGCACGAAAAAAAATATGCCCTTAAATATTTACTATTAATCCCACCAATATTGCCTTAAATGTTCACAATAATATGCCCTTAAATCTTTTTTTCTTTTTCTTTTTAGAGAAGAATATGCGCTTAAATCTTTTTTTTTTTTTTTTTATAGAAGAATATTCCCTTAAATCTAAACTATTTGATTCCACTAGTATTTCCTTAAAAGATCAGTTATATGCACCTCATTTTAAAGAGAAATGGTACAATTTTTTAGAGGAATTGAAAAGTCAGCCATTTAAGAGTTTGATTAAAAATGATTCCTACTCTACCTATCCATCTAAATTTTCAATTGGCATAACATTAATTGTAAAGCCTTAACTTGCTTATTGAAGGACTAATTTAAAAAATTCCACAAAATTATTTCATTGGCATTATATTATAATATTATATTGCTTAAAATAATAATGAAGAAAAAACAAGCTTCTAAAATTATTCCATGGCACTACATATCAGCTAGCAGTTTCATATTCTTTCTCAAAAAAAAAAAAAAAAAAAAAAAAAAAAAAAAGCTAGCAGTTTCATATAATTAGATAGATATTCCAAATTTTAATTTAAAAAAATCCCAAAAATATTTATTTGGCATTTAATACTCCACACAAGTAATGGGATATATATATATATATACTAGTCGCAAACCTGTGCGATGCACGGGAAAATTACTAAAACTAAAATCTAAAGATATATTGTGTTTCCTTTTTTTGTTTTCTTGAAGAATGTTAAATAATATAGGAGTATTTATATAAGTTCAAATCCCTATAAAAAGTTCAAATCTCTTAAAACATTACACCAATATGAGAAATTAGGGTGCTTTGTTCAACCCAAGTACAAAGTTAAAATCAACCTCTAACTTCATACCTTTAGGGCCTTGAACTTTGTGCACTAAGGTTATATTGTTATATATATAAATTGTAAGCTAAAGCTGGCTTGATATGATATTCCTTTTTGTTACAAAAAGAATCAATGAAATAAATATGACAAATTAAGAGATTCCATGCCACTGGTGAGTAGTATAATTCCTCCAGTTTGTGGCCAATCGAAAGCCATCTTTCTCCTATAAATTCATAAGCTACAACAAAAGAGTTGTTATACATTCTCTAAACCTTGCATATTATACTCTATTGTAAATTGGAAAGAGATATATCATTCTAGAGATTCAAGATATGATGAAATGGCAAACTACTATTAAATTAAAAGAAAAAGAATATCATATCATCCTTCAAGTGAGAGCTTGAGTTCAATATGCTATTCAACAACTTCATTTGTTTAATTATTGTCTATGATTATGTAATTTATTTTTATGTTTTTTATTCGAATTTCATAAAATAGAGTAGTCATTGGGAGAAACCATAGTCTTGTAGAGATAGTGCAAAAAAAAGAAAAAAAAAATTAAAAAAGGGAGTATTATACCTTTTTTATGCAAGGCATAGGCAAGTTTGAGTAAACATTGAGTGTATATGTCCACTTATTAAACCTGAAAAA
Source organism: Quercus tomentella (assembly GCA_028535165.1). NCBI lineage: Eukaryota > Viridiplantae > Streptophyta > Magnoliopsida > Fagales > Fagaceae > Quercus > Quercus tomentella. The sequence continues at coordinate 7,488,832 of JAPQVY010000133.1, forward strand.
AGGACATTGTACAAAATCAAATTGTGGAAAGAACAATACACTTATGTATTTTATCAAACAATTTGTGTGGTGCATGTAACAAAAATATTTGTTAGTTACATCCACAACAAAATAATATAGCAAAAAAAATTGAGAAGGTGATTTTGGCATAATATAGGAAAAAAAAAATTCAACCAAAAAGATTATTTTATTTTGATTTACATATAGGGCATCAATCAACAACAAATACAAACAAATTCAAACCAAAGACCCTTGTAGATGATGGAAATAAAGTTGAGAATAATAACTAAACTATATATATATATATATGTAACTAAGCTATCAAAATTCGAATTTACCACAGCAATTCAACTACAACCTAAAAACATAAAAGAAAAAGAGTAAAAAAGTTACCCACATAGACCAACACCAAGAGAGGGTACTTACACACATTTTATCAAACACTTGGTGCATATTTTTTGGAATCCCAAATGATAATATAATAGCAATGGAAAGAGAGTGCTTTTGAAGAGAGTCCAATCCCAATTTGCAAAAGCATTCGGTTAAAATGCAGCAATTGTGACACATTATTTCTTGCAGATAGTGAATGAGCTGTTATTGCTTCCTGACACTAATGTGAATGTGCTAACATGAGACCATAAAACAGCCTTTGACATAGCTGATGGAATGCCCCTCTCAGAAGAATCCTCAGAAATAAAGGACTGATTGGTGCTGTTAGAGCAGAAGCCTAGTCTAGTTAAGCCCTGTAAGCAGGTTTGCTTTTACCTTATAGGATCTAATAAGTCCTAACCAATTCTTTGATGATGAAACCACCACTACAAATAGAATGCAACTAAAAATACAAATCTTATGAAATTCGCAGGTTTAGCTATGAATGATTTAGGTTAAAAAAAAAAAAAAAAACAGAGAATCTCTCTCTAATAAAAGAATAAAAATCTCACCTTGCGTTAAATACCCTGCCTTTGGTTTTTCAGAAAGGACAGCAACTGAAAGGATCTAAACATCAATGATAGCAGAAGACACAAAAAAAAAAAAAAAAAAAAAAAAAAAAAACCTATGATGAAAAATAAAACTTTCCTAAGAAACAAACAAAGGCCTACACAGAACAAAACCCACAATTAAAAAACACAGAACAAAACCCACAATTAAAAAATCGAAGGTTTAGGAAAACTGTGCTACTTACGTAGATAATAAGAGTGTTCATGCTGTGTTTGGGTGTGAAAGCAGGGTCAGAGAGATCGAAGGTTTAGGTCCTTTGGTCGTTGTTGTTGTTAGGAAAATCAAATCAACAAAGAATTTGAAATAAATAATAAAAAAGAGGTGGAAATTTTTTATGGGGCTTACCACCAGAACAAATAGAATGCAACTAAAAAAACAAATCTTATGAAATTCGCAGGTTTAGCTATGAACGATTTAGGTTTTAAAAAAAAAACAGAGAATCTCTCTCTAATAAGAGAATAAAAATCTCACCTTGCGTTAAATACCCTACCTTTGGTTTTTCAGAAACGATAGCAACTGAAAGGATCTAAACATCGATGATAGCAGAAGACACAAAAAAACCTGTGATGAAAAATAAAACTTTCCTAAGAAAAAAACAAAGGCCTACACAGAACAAAACCCACAATTAAAAAACACAGAACAAAACCCACAATTAAAAAATCGAAGGTTTGGGAAAACTGTGCTACTTACGTAGATAATAAGAGTGTTCACGCCATTGTTGTGTTTGGGTGTGAAAGCAGGGTCAGAGAGATCGAAGGTTTCGGTCCTTTGGTTGAAGAGCGTTATCGGTGTTGAAAGATCTTAGAGAGAGTCTACGTGCTGAGTTATAGGGTTTTGTTTTGGAGAGAAAAATAAAATATTTTTTTTTTAATTTTATTTTTTAATATTTTTTTGGAGAGAAAAATAAAATATTGTTTTTAATTCTATTTTTTAATATTGTTTTTAATATTGTGTTGTGCTAACGTGGAAAATTGTGGTATCAGCAGAGGCTTCGGTTATATATATATATATATATAGATAATCAATTTCTTGTTCTATATAAAAATTTAATTTCCTGCTTACAGTTAAGAAAAATTCGAAGCCACGATTAAACAAAAAAAGAGTATGATTAAAGTTGGTAACTTTTTTTGTTGTGTTTATCCTTATAAATATTTCCTAATTATATGATAATGAAAATGCCAATAAAATTAAAGTTTGTGTCATAATTATGATAAAATTTTAGCAAAAGTTAATGTAGTTCTTTCTTTCTTATTTTTTTTATTAGGAAAAATTAGTGTAGTTCTTTCCTTTCTTGTTTTTTATTTTTATTTTATTATTATTTTTAAATCCGAAATTTAGTTTAGTTTTGAAGTATGCGTAATTAGTATTATAAACCAACTACGAATTATACAAGCAAAATTTATGGGTTCGGTTTCTACATGCACTCTTATTCTTATATGTCTTTTTGAATTCCAATTATCCAATTAATGATAACATGAGAACTTTAGGAGTTTTGTAGTTATTCTTAAAATGATTTTAAATAGCCAACTACATGTTATATTTTTTTTTGCTCTTTTTAGCAAAATCATGGATTTTAGTCATTCTGGCTTTGAAATTTGAATACTATCTTCACGAGACCTGGATATCTATGGGTAAAAATATCCCATATACTTGGTCCTCTACCTCCTTTTCTTGCTTCACCTTCATACTGGAATTTAAACACACATTAGCACATATGTATCATGCTTGACATCCCAGCCCCAGGACAAATGAAGACATGCTTTTTTATAATACAAACATATAGGAACCTAGGACTAACCTTGTTAGATGATGATGTCGTCCCGAAAGTACTGAGCCGGGCCCGGGACCAAACTCAAGTGGAGTCCAAGAACCTAACAAGGTTAGTAGCAGGCTCCAAAGAAGGGTTTGACAGTGAATTGCAAGAAGGTTCTTAATTTCCTTTTTCAGGGTTTGACCTTGTTTCTATGGTATGTAAAACTGGTCCTATGTACTAACGTACACCCCCAAACATAAATTAACCCTGGAAAATCAATAAAAATCTCAACTTGACGGGGAAATTAAACTTTACGTACTACCCTAAACTATATCTCATATTATATTTTATATCCTAAACTTTTCGAATGCATATTTTGCACCCTAAACTATGACTCTTGTTGCGCTTTAAACCCCAACATAATTAAGTTTGTTGTTAACTTGGATGAAAATTCAAAGTTTATGATGCAAAGTGTGTAATCATTAGTATAGTTTTGGTGGTAAAGTACAATTTCTCTTTTGTTTTTAAGGGATCAAGAATGGGCAATTAGGTCTTTTCACTTAATGTTATATTTTTCCATTCAAGTTAACAACAAAGTTGATGTTAATGTGCAAAGTGTAACAATGATCATAGTTTAGGATACAAAATGTGCATTTGGAAAGTTTAGAGTGCAAAGTGTAATAAGAGGTATAGTTTAAGGTGGCGAAGTATAATTTTCCCCAACTTGATAAAAGCCTAATAAAAATAATTATGGATTGGAGAGTAAATTTCCTTGCCCTAATTTCTGAGATTTTCTTAGCAGCCAAATGCAACATTAGAAAAACAAAAAAATTGGTTGAATTACATCTTCCATTGCTAGTTTAGGGTTTTCTTGTTCTCTCCCTAAAAGTATGATAATAAAAGATAAAGATACAAGAATTCAAATCTAATACTATATATAATAACAGAAGCCTTTAAGGAGGTGCTATCACACGTTAGGAAAAAAGCCTATCTAAAAGACTGACACGTATAGAGTTTAAACTTAAAAAACCGCATGGTGCGTTTGGGGTCCGTTTAGATACAACTTATTTTTGCTGAAACTGAAAACTGAAAACATTGTAGCAAAATAATTTTTAAATGTGTGAATAGTACCATGGGACCCATTTTTAATATTTTTTAGTGCGTGAACAGTGTTGTGAACAATGATAAACAGTGCATGAACAGTGATTCTTGTCTCCTAAAAAAGCTGAAACGCGTGAGGAAAAAAAAAGGAAAAAAACGCAGAACACAAAACACATACGCAATAATTCCTATACAAACCGCACCTTGGAGAGGTTCATTTTCAAACAGCAACCCACTTATAAAAACACCAGCCTTTTATCCACAGAACAAAAGAAAAAAAAAAAAAAAAACAAAAACCCTAAAACCCAAATCGTATTTCCCGATCAAAATTCAGACTCACTCAGACTAGTGATTCTTTGGTGCACCTTTAAACACACAGATCGGACTTACGTGTTCCAACCTATCAAACAGACGAAAAATAAAACCTCTGCAACAGTGAAAACCTCTATGACGGTGGAAATCTCTGTTCGTTCGATGCAACAGATGATTTAGAAGCTATCCCGTCTCTGCTCTTCAACAACAAACGATTCAGAAGGTAGATATTTTCCCCCTATTTTGTTTTCTATTCAATTGCCATTTCTAGGGTTTCCAAAAAAAAAAAAATGGGTATAGTCGAAGGTAGGCATTTTTTCCCTAATTTCTCATTTATTTTTACAATTTCTTGAATCCAGTTTTGTTCGATTGTAGTATAAATAGACGAAAATAAAACCTCTGTAACAATGAAAACCTCTGCAACGGTGGAAACCTCTGTTTGTTCTCTACAACAGACGATTTAGAAACTATCACGTCTCTGCTCTTCAACAACAAACAATTCAGAAGGTAGACAGTTTTCCCTCTTTTTTTGTTTTCTATTCATTTGCCGTTTCTAGGGTTTCCAGGAAAAAATGGGTATAGTCAAAGGTAGGCATTTTTTCCTGCTTTTTCCCCAAATTCTCATTTATTTTTACAATTTCTTGAATCCTGTTTTATTCGATTGTAGTATTGATTAAATTTAGTTTTAGTTTGGCAGATTTTTGTTTAGATTGTATTTAAAAAAAAAAAAAAAAACTGAATGCTTGGAATATACAATCGCCTTTGTTGTTTTCCTTTTTTGATATTTAATTTTATTTTTATTTCTCTATTGAAATATGCCTCTATTGATATTTATTTTCATTTTTTGATTTATTAAAAAGTAGGAACTGCTTTTATTTTTTGTTTACTTATTTGTGTTTGTGTTGGTTGATTTTTTTGATATTTTACTTTGTAATAGTGAGGGTTGTATAACTGCTAATTACAATTTCAAGCTAGTTTTGAATATTTAGTTTGTGGTCCTTAGCATAAAGTGTTTCATGTACAGTAGTTGTTGATTTTTATAATTCGCAAAATTTATCATATGTGCATGCACCCACCATTTGGTGTTAGTTTTCGAGCTTTTATTGAAAATTTAGCTTTGCAACTCAATGAACTGCTCAAATGTATTTTTAAATTGAGATCCATGGAGGAGTGTATCAACTGTAGGTTTCACAATAGTAACTTTTTGTAATATAGTTTCTAAAATTTAGAAACCTACCTAACTTTTAATGGTTGGTTATCTTTTAAACTTAATAATTAAATTATAATTTTTGGGTTTTTTGTTTTCTCTAGTACTTGTTTTGTTATTTGTAAGAGGGGGGGGGGGGGGGTGAGAGTGTGGAATTTTGAATATTTGCTCAAGGTTATTTTTTGTTTACTATGAAGAGTTTGTTAATGACCATATTTATGAAACTGATTCTTTAAGTGACATGCATGGTTTATGTGAAGGGACAATTTTCCTGCAGTTGCATTTTCACAATGAAACCAAAAATAAATGCAAAAGAGTAACGGGCCCATAAAAATCAACTAATTTGTGTTATGTTCACATATTTCATACTATGAAATGAAGGTATGTCCAACTCTTTCACTATCTTCCACTCATCGATAGTGCAACATTAAGACATGGTGTGGGCAAGTGTGTATGTATTTGTCTTATAGATGATTTAAAACCATAGTAGAATATGGCTTTACATTGCATACCAAATATTCTCTCTACTTATATACCAAAACAAAAACTATCCAACCAAATTACCCAAACCTAAATCATATATTAAGCCCCTAATTTAAAAAAAAAAAAAAAAAAAAAAAAAAAAAAAAAACCACAGGGATTTTGGCGTCTTGATAGAAGCCTTTAAGGAAGTGTTGCCACGTTAGGAAAAATGACCCCTTAAAATGCTGCCACGTTTACAATTTAAAAAGAAAAATATTATATTGTTTCCCAACTTTTACACGGTTTGATAGTCCTTGGGTAATTCTACAGTCCCCCTCTTTTTTTTAGGGGGTACGATACCCACTAGTAGGCAACCTGCTATATTAGGTTACCAAAATGTCACATTTGATAATACCATCCTCACATTGTGTAGTACTAACATCATATGTGATTGTACTTTTGTTACATTCAGTGGTTCCCTTATTTTTCTCACATTTGATGGTACCATCCTCACATTGTGTAGTACCAACATCACATGTGACTGTATTTTTGTCACATTTGGTGGTTCCTTTATTTTTTTTCTCATATTTGATGGTACCATTCTCATATTGTGTAGTACTAACATCACATGTGATTGTACTTTTGTTACATTCAGTGATTCCTTTATTTTTTTCTCATATTTGATGGTATCATCCTCACATTATTTAGTATTAACATCACATGTGACTGTACTTTTATCACATTCGGTGGTTCCTTTATTTTTTTTCTCACATTTGATGGCACCATCCTCATATTGTGTAGTACTAACATCACATGTGATTGTACTTTTGTCACATTTGGTGGTTCCCTTATTTTTTCTTACATTTGATGGTACTATCTTCACATTACGCAGTACCAACATCACATGTGACTGTACTTTTGTCACATTCGGTGATTCCTTTATTTTTTTCTCACATTTGATAGTACCATCCTCACATTGTGCAATACCAACATCACAAGTGACTGTATTTTGTCACATTTGGTTTTTCTTACATTCGATGGTTCCATTGTCACATTAGGCAATACTAACATCACATTAGACTGTAGATTTCTCACATTTGGTGATACTTTTGTCACATTCGATGGTTCTTTTTTTTTTTCCTCACCAATTACCATACCTCTGAAACCTAAAAAATACTGAAATACCCTTAGAACCTAAAAAAAAATGATAGAATCATCCTAAAACTATAAAAAATAAAAAATAAAAAAAATTTACCAAAATTACTATAAAACCCAAAAAATGACTGAAATAACCAAGAAACTTAAAAATGACCAAAATACCCTTAGAACAAAAAAAAAAATTGACCAAATGACCCTAAAACTTAAAAAAAGACCAAAATTACCATAAAACCTAAAAAATGACCAAAATAACAATGAAGCCTAAAAAATGACCAAGATACCCCTAGGACAAAAAAAATGACCACATGACCTTGAAACTTATAAATTGACCAAAATGACCTTGAAACCTAAAAAATGACTAAAATGACCTTATAACCTAAAAAGTGACAGAAATATTCTTAGGACCTAAAAAATGACTTTAATACACTTGAAACCTAAAAATTTACCAAAATATCCTCGAAACAAAAAAAAAATGTCCAAAATACCCCCGAAATCCTCTAATTTTACTGGAATACCCTTAGAACCTAAAAAAATTATCAAAATACCCTTAAAACCTTAAAAATGATCGAAATGGTCTTAAAACCTAAAACAATGACCGAAATACTCTTAGAACCTAAAAAATGACTAAAAGACCCTTAAAATTTAATAATGACCAAAATATCCCCTAAAACCTTTATTTGCAAGACCAAATTGACAACAAAAATTTTATATAACCACTCTACTTGCTTCCCCCCCCCCCCCCCCCTAAAAGTCTCGGTGGAACTTATAAATTTTTCTTTTGTCATTATGTTGTTGTATTTTGCTGTATACTTATTAAAATTTAAAAGATGATAAATTATCTAAAAAAAAACTAATGGGACTAACATGACTAACAATATGGTAAAAAAAAATATTAATGAGTAGCTTAAGATGCTACGTGACCTCTCCAAGTAACTCTTTGGAATAGGTGGTTCAAATTGTTGTTGTTCTTTAATTTTAGTAAAACTCATGATAGTGATCTCCTGTGAGTTTCAAAATATCAAGAATGACTAAAATAGCCTCATTAACATATAGAAATGACTAAAATTCCCCACAAAATATTGAAAAGTACCTAAATATCCATGAAACCTCAAAATAACTGAAATATCTATAAAACATTAAAATTTGAAAATGACTAAAATAGATTTTTAAACTTCCAAAATTAATATAAAGAAGCACTTTAAAATGAACAAAATAGCTTTAAAACACCACAAATGACTTATACATCCTTGACACTTTCAAAATGATTAAAACACTTACAAACTTTGAAAATTACCATAATGCATCAAAATCAAATAAATTTGGTTATGTTAGACTTATATTGTGTTTGTTTGTTTGTTTTTTATTTTTTATTTTTTAAATGATTACAAGGATAGCATCATATTTTTCAATGAATCAAATTGTTCCTTAGTCACATTGGTATCATGAAGACGTCATATTGGATGATAGCAACGTTCCAAATAAAAATACCAATGTCCAGTAAGCAAGTGTGTTTATAATTTGATAGTCTTAGACAAAATTTCCCCTAGTCTTACCTTTTTTTAATTAATGCTTACTAAGGAATTTATCATCTTAACGTCCCCTAGTATTCCCATGCTATAGAATTTATCATCTTAACTTTCTAAGGATAGTAAATCCCATGATTTAAATGTCATTTATGCATGCATCGTTTAGATGTGTAAACTAATATATTTAGGTCAATTTCATAATTTAGATACATCATATAGCTAAGATTGCATACATCATATGTCTGTTTGGTTTTCCATAGTTTCTGGTAGCTTATTGTGTGTGTATATATATATCTTTCTTTTTTCTTTTTTCTTTTTTTCTTTTCTTTTTTATTATCAAAAGACTTAGTTCTCATAGCTTATATTAAATATACGAATCAGTTGGAAGCTACTACCCCCACCCATAGACCGGAGTGACAGAAAGATAGACAGAGAATCAGACAAAGAAGAAATCAACTTGGGAGAAGAAAAAATAACAACTTTTTAAAGCATTGATTTAAAGTATCTCTACTTACTAAAAAATGATGCTATGAACTTATTTATAATAATTAAACAAATAGATTAAAAAATCTATTAGCCTGAAGGATGCTAAATTGCAATAGTATTTACAATATTCATCATATAACAGAAAGTTTCCATCCCAGCTTTAATCAAGGTTTGCACAAGCTGTTAGTTCAAAGAAGGGGGTTGGGGGGGGGGGGGGGGGGGGGGTGTGTGGGTGGGGGATGGGAGCATTCCCTTCTTGCAACTTTATCAATTACAGGTCTTTCATCATTTGCAACTCCTCTCTCTAGACCCAATATGACCATAAGCATTGCTTATCTTCTTGTCAGCAATATGACAAAGCCGAGTCCTTTAGCACCACTTCAATGCATTAACTCCCAATGGATTGTCCTTGCTTTATTTCATAGAATGGTATTATCAAATCAGAACTGAAGGGGGAAAATATCAAGGAGGTGATAACAAAATTATGAATCATTATAAAATAGTTCAATTATAATTACTAAAAGGAAAGTTCTAGCATCAAGATCACAGATGGGGATTCTCATAGACAAGTAAGATGAGAGAAGTTTAGCATTACAACATGCAGACCAAATAAGAAAAAGGACAGGTATTTCAGCACTATAAAGGGGAGGAAACCATCTTAACGGAAACTTCTCTCTTGCCACTCTTTGAAGTTTGAACTTTGATGCCAAAGGAAAAACTGATATTTGTTTAATGTATTAGTTTCAAACCCCTTCAGATAATTTTAAAAATTTATATCCAAATCTTATCAATATATGCTCTATTTCTTTATTAAAAAAAAAAAAAAACTGTACTTCAAAGCTGCACCAACTAATGCTTACTAAAAAAAAAAAAAAGTAGCAGTCCATTTTACCCTAGTTAGCCATCCGAAAATGCTATTGACTGATTCAATATGTCAATATAAAATTACAGGATGTTTAAAAAAATATCGTTATTTTCATCTACAATCTCTTTAAAAAAATTTTGATAAATCAGAAAATTTTATTAGCACAGACACTAGAAACAACTTGAGACGCTATTCTCAAAACAAGACAAATAGCAAGCAAAAGTACAAAAAACCAAATTCTGTACTAGCCAAAATGCAACACAAAATCTCTCAAACTTTAAAACTAGAAAACACTCAAAATTTGATTCCAAGATGTTGCAACAGCTACATAATTACAGCTTTAGATGTACATCACATAGAAAAGAAATGAAATAGAAACAAAGAAATAGCAACTCTATAACCGTGTCCTCCCTAGGACATAAAAGAAAAAATTCATTTCTTTATAAAAACCCTTCCACCTTGAATACACAGGTGTTGCCTTTTTCCTCTACTAACCAATAAAATAAAAAATAAAAATAAAAATAAAATAAAATTTCAACACCACACTAACAAGAACCCACACCCCCCAATGAGCAGAACACACACAGAGCCACAACAACAAGTTTTGGAAAAACTGAATCCCTAAGAAGAATTTCAACAAATACTTTCTATGCCACTTATAAGAAAGAACAAAATTGGTACCTCACCAGCGCAGAAGTGTGCCAACGTTACAGTGAAATGAAATTTAAGAGCGAAATTCCAAAATTCTTTCAACAATTTAAAAAGAAAAAAGGGAACAAAAACAATGACAGAGAAATTAGGGATTTGCTTGATACTTACCTTAAACAAAATCAAAAAAAATTGATCCTTTAAGAAACCCTCAGCAATGAGTAAATGAGGGACGCCGATGGGATGAAGTGAAGAAATTGACCGACATGGGAGAAGAAGCAATTTGAGTTTTTTTAAGGGAAGGAGTACACGAGAGAGAGAAAGGATATGAAGTTGAGAGAGACCCACCTGTTTTTCGTTTCTGTTTCTGGCTTTTATATACTGACCTAATTAATAGGTAACAAGTTTCAAACTAAACTTAAATCAACGGTCACTACTAAAAGAACACTAATTAATGGTCTAGATTTGGATGGTCACTACTAAAAGAACACTAATTAATGGTCTAGATTTGGATGGGTACCGTACCCACTAAAAAATATAACGGGTACAGTAGAATGACCCATATAAAAAGGGCTAAAAAAAAAAAAGAGAAAGAAAAGGCTTGCAACTTAAAAAACCTAGCGATACAGAGAGGGAAGGAGAAAGTCCCCAATCGAAAGTTCAGGGATTTTTTTAGAAAATAACAATAAAATTCAAACAATATCATTAGTTAGGAAACGTTTGAAACTAATTTGGAATATAACAACTCGAGTTCAAAGGGGACGATTTGTACGCTATAAATCGAGTATGGTTTACTCGATTTTCCTATTTTGCACTGTCCTCAAGGCGGGTCTGATATGCCAGAAATCGAGTTCGTAGGAGTCGATTTGTAAGACTAGAAAAAGAGATTAATGAACTCGGTTTGTATTCTTGCAAACCGAGTTTATTGAAGTAAATTTTGATACGTATAAATCGAGTTCAATGAACTCGTTTTGTAAGACTGGAAAACGAGTTCAATGAACTCGGTTTCCATTCTTGCAAACCGAGTTTATTGAACTCGGTTTGTTTAAAAAAAAAAAACACCCTCCGTGTCAACCATCGCAGGCCACTCACGCACTCAAAAAAACCAAACACACACAAAGCACTTCAGCAGAATCAGCACACACCAAACACAAAAAAAAAAAAAAACTAAGTTCAAACTCTCATTCCCTCTCACTCTCAGTCTCTGCCAACTCTCAGTGAGTGACACCGAGTTCAGTGAACTCGTTTTTCAAGCTTAGAAACCGAGTCCATTGGACACGGTTACGCTAATGCAGTACGAGTGTTGAATTTCAACCTTCTGATTTCATTTTTTCTTCCCTGCACCTTCTGATTTCATTTTTTCTTGTTCTTGAGTCTTCTGATCAATTGCAATTCATTTTTTCTTGTTCTTATTGAGTGTTGGAACGACTGGTTTTGTCAATTTTTCCTTGCACCTTCTGATTCTTGAGTTAGGACAGAGTGGTTTTGCAGACAAAGAAACCGAGTTCAAAGGAGTCGGTTTCTAAGCCTGAAAAACAAGTTCATTGAACTCGGTTTTCAAGCCTGGAAATCGAGTTCAACGCTGTCGGTTTCCAAGCCTGGAAACCGAGTTCATTAAACTCGTTTTTCAGGCTTAGAAACCGACAGCGTTGAACTCGATTTCTGCCTACGTGGCCACTTCGCCAACTGAGAGCTGCTGGTAAATGATAAAATAAAAAACCCAGAAATCGACCCTGCTTAACTCGAATTGCTAGAAACCAAAATAGTTTAAAACGTTTCCTAACTAATGATATTGTTTGGGTTTTGTTGTTATTTTCTAAAAAATCCCAAAGTTCAGACTCACCCTCACTTCCATCTCTTCGGTGCAAATCCATATACACACAGATCAGAATAGCGTGTTTCAAACCAACAAACATACGAAGAAAGAAAATCCCAAAGGAAGCGAAAAAAAAGAAGAAGAGAAACCTGAAAATCTCTGTTCGTGATTTGCAACAGCGAAAACTGAAAAAATTTGTTCGTCCTCTGCAACATCAAGCGATTCAGAAGCTATCCTGCTCCTTCTCTTCAACAACACACAATTCAGAAGGTAGGCATTTTTTTCCCCCTTTTCTGTTTTCTATTCAATTACCGTTTCTAGGGTTTTCAAAAAAATATGGGTTTAGTAGAAGGTAGGCATTTTTTTTTTTACCTTCATTTTTTTTCCATTCACTATTCACTATGCTTTCTAATGAATTTCACTTAGTTTCCCCATCGTTTCTCCTAACCCATTTACGGATGGCTCTGTCAAACTATTGCCTCTGTGTTTGGTTCTTAGATTGGCAGTTTTTAAGAGTTTTTTTTAATAATTAAAAAAAGAAGAAATTTTGTTTTTGTTTGTTTCTTCTTCTTCTTCTTCTTCTTCTTCTTCTTATTATTATTATTATTTTTGTGTTTTTATGTTTGTTTGATATGTTAGTAATTGCATCTGAATGATATTTTTGGCCATTGATATGTCAAGCTATTATAATGGGTCCAATGAGATAATTTTTAAAATACTAATTTTATGATATTTACCTATTTAGGATTATTGAATAATTTTCATTGTTCATGTTTGTTAACTATCCTGAAGTATTGAAACAGTGGTTGCTGCAAATTTTCTGGGTTTTTCTCTTAACTGGCACTGGTAATAGAGAGAGGCAGATACAGAGAAATAAAGAGACAGAAATAGAAATAGAAATAGAGAGAGACAGATACAGTCTGTAAGCGCATATGAATTGAGATTGAGGATAGGCACTACTCCGTGACCAACATAATTGGAACTAAACACAGACCAACGAAAGGTACGCATCACTTCTATGTGTTCGAATTTGAATGAAATTCGGATGTTTATTCTCTTTCTTTAGATGCTTTGTTGTCAGTATTAATTCTTACAGCATGGATAAGAATGGCAGACCTCTAGATATGGTCATTCTTGAAAATTCAGGACTGACCTCTTAATTTAAGGGGAACATTGATAAGATTATCGAAAAATAAAACCATTTTACAGTTTATTATAGTTTGCTTGAATGGAATTCTGCCGGGAATGTTTACATGAGGTCAACGGGCTATGAATAATTAAACCATTTGTGAAAGTGATTTGGCCAAAATTTGACTACTGTATTATACACTTTCTCTTTTGTACAAGGTATGAACTGTTATTTTTCTTTGGTCTAGTTTATTATACATTAGGGTTACGAACGGATTTCAACATGGATGCTTCAGTGTTTATAGTAATTATAATTTTTTTGTAAGTGGGATTATGGGATTCTTTGGGTTAATTACTGCATTTTTAAATAACAAACAAACAGATTGATAACTAATGTATGTTATACACTTTGCAACAGATTTTTAGACGCTGTTTTTTACAACAATTACTTCAAACGCTGATTTTTAGACGCTGCATAATCTCTCTTTTACTGTTTTTTTTACAGTTCCTTTGTGTCTACAAAGTTGTTTTTCATGTCTTCCACAAACAGTGTATGTGAAATTGGAGGAGAGGTTAGTGGTTCATTAACTAATAGAGAGAGATTGGATTATTTTTTTCCTTTGCTGTGGAAGATTCCTTTTTATGCTTTGACATATGCTTAATACTTAAGTTATATATCAAAAGTGACATGATGAATGTCCTGTTTAGTTAGATTTATAATGTTCACCAGGCATTTTTGTAAGAAACGTTGTTGGAACAAGCTGATAGGTTAGGATAGTCTGATTTCCCTTCTACTTATCTCATACTTCGTATTAGATTTTGTCCATTTACTGTATGTGTTTCAATTGGCTCTGATTTGCATGTTTTAGCCAGCTTTTTTTCTTTACAAATTGATTTTTTTAGCCAATTTTCCCTTCTACTTATTTCAAATCTGCATTAGTTATAGCTTATGAGATTTCAATTATCATTTTTTCTAGATCATGTGTTGATGCCAGGTTGGTCATTCTCTAAACAAGAGTGTGTGTCTGTGTTTTCTTTTTCTTTTCACGAGCTTAAAAGGTGGTATTCTTTCTTTCTTGGTTGTCGCTGCTTGATTGGTATTATTGCATATTAAAACCTGGTGTATTCAGAAGGTATGCACTAATTTCTCTGCAACTCCTCAACTGTACTTTTTCTTATTCGAATTTGAATTAAAATCCGGCTGTTTATTCTCTCTCTTTGAATGATTTGGTCTCAGATTATAATCTTTGTTTTTCCTGTTTTAGTAACATTATAATCTTCTCCAAATTGAAATTATTGTTTTCTTCGATAATTTACTGCCTTCTTTGAAATAGAAACATAGAAATAAATGACATAGATTTGATTAAATGGTGTGTTCTTGACAATTCAACCCATATGTTCAATGTTTTCTTAGGCTTCTTTTGCAGTATTTCTTTCATTTTTCTCTGCTGCAATTTAAAACTGCTATGATTTATTTTTTGAGCAATCAGAAATAATGGCAGTTTTACTAAACTGATACCAAAGCTGTAGTAGAAGTGTTAAACTTGAAACTAAAATCTGATGAACACAATAATGTTTTTGATTAGTCCATGGATCTTTATTTTTATGCTTGCTCTGCTTTACAATCAATTTGGCTTATTTGTTTTTGTGCAATTTTACTATTCAGTGTAGCTCAATGATTACATTGTGTTGGTTTTGAAGGATTTGAGTTTCTATTAGTGATGATTATGTAATCATTAATTTCAGTTTCAAATCAGGTTTTATATTTGGTTTGTGGTCTCTATAGCATTTATTCTTTTTTGGTGTTTGTGGGTTTTGGTCTTTAGATTTCATGGAAGAACAATTCCAGTACTTTGTTATTTACTAATTTGTTAATTACATCTATCCTTTGATGACTTTATAATTGACTTTCATTTGTACTGAAATTAGAAACAAATAAATACGAAAGTTAATTAAAAAGCACTAACCTATGCATAAGTTGCATTTATTTATTTATTTTCCCATGTTATATGTTTTGTAACCAGTGTTGTTTGGTTATCAGGGATTGGTTTTTTGCTTTGCTATCCAATTGGGTTTTCTTTATTGTTACTCATGCCTTTTTTTGTTGTATAATTATTTTCCATATTTTAGTTTTTTTTTTCCTCAAGTTTTTGGATTGAATTGACCTGTAAAATTGTAATATCTGTCCGATTTAATCTATAGCCTGTAACTTCACATTTTCCCTCTATTGTACATTCTTCTTTGTCTTGGTATTTATAATGTTTATATGTTTTCGTTATAAATAAAAAGCTATGTTCCAAAAAATATATAACAAAAGCTGTTCATGATAGAGAAATTACTTTGACCAAAAAGTATTAATTTTTTTTATACTATTTAATCAACGGGATTGTGGGTTTGAATTTAATGTGGTAGCTATTCCTAATTGGTATATAGTCTCTCTTTGATTCCAATTTGTTTGATTAAATTCTGAAATCAATATTTGTTACTTGCTAAAATTTGCAAATTAACCTAGTGTGATTTCTTAACATATATGGATGAGATATGCCAATTGAAGAGCATTTAATAGAAATGGTATCATAGAAGTGATAAGATTACCAATTGAATATTAGTCTTTTAAAGAAAGATTGACTATGACAATGAGTTATATTGGTACTTTATTAATTTGTTTTAGATATGATCAAACATACTTGGAGATTGGGTTAGCATTGTTTATGAAAGACTAATTTCTCTTTCGTTTATCTCATGCTTTGTAATAGATTCTATCCATTATGTATTTGTTATTTGAATTACCTCTGTTTAGACAGATTTATAACGTTCACCAGGTGTTTTCAAGAAACATTGCTGGATAAAACTGGTAGGTTAGGATGTTCTAGCTATCATTCTTCTCATTCTCTATCCTATGACTTCCATTAGGTTGATTCCGTTGTTTCTCCAATTGTCTTCTTCTCTTTTCTATCTTAATATCAGTATCATTGGATTCATCCATTGGATTACATTTTGCCAATTGAGGTATTTGGAATAGTTCTCTGCAAAATTAAGTTTTCTTTGGTTTATTTTTTTGAAAATAAAATTTCTTTTTCCTAATTTTTAGTTGGCTTGGTTCCTTATTTTTATTGCTTTGCACTATTAGAAAATGTTGCAAAGTTTATATCATCAATTTTGGCTGTTTAACCTGTTTTCTTAAAATTGTAAACACCTCTATATTTTTCCCTTTGTATCAGTTTCTTTCAGCAAGAACAGTTAACCAAGCAAGGGAGAAGAGTTAGTCAAGGAGCCAATTTGTATGGTATTCTTAAAGAAAATTAAAACTTAAATAAATCAACAATGGTCTCTTCAAAACCCCTTTGCTATCAGCCTTCAACATTCTTTGGTTTCTAAAACATTCATTGGCTTTAATATACTAATCAAAACAGAATTTTGTCCAATAGATTCACCAATTTTCTCACTTTGTCTCTCTATAATTACCCCCTCTCTCTCTCTCTCTCTCTCTCTCTCTCACATGTTTTTGTTAGGGTAATGTTTGAAAGAACGTTAAATGTCTTTGTGTGTGGTTGTCTTTAGAATGAATAGATTATGAATTTGGGAATTTACATTCTGACTTAAGTGGTTTATAAATATTGGGGTCTTGAAGCTTATTTTATCATAATTTACCACAAGTCAAATTTTATTTAGAATATAAAAAAAATCAATTGATATTGTGTAACCTATTATCTATACCTTTAAAAGAAAGATTTTTTAAAGGATTTTTTTTGCCCTGTTTGAAGCTTCTCAATGGGTATCACTAGGCCTTGAATACATTGTGTTCTGTTAGTCTATCCTCTCTTTTCTCTTCCCATCTCCTTCTCCAAAACCACATCATAACCTCCATTTTATTTGGTATGTGATTTTACTAATAAGCTTTGGCTTTGGGATTTTTGTTTTATATGCCAAGTTCTATAAAATAAGCAATGTGAGTTTGAAGGTTCTGTTTTGGTTATCTTTGTGTTTGTTCTCTATTTGTTTGTTTAAATTTCTCAGTGAATAAAATTTGGTCTATGAATCCAATTTGTTAAATAAATTTCTTCTTCAAAATGTTATTTTTCTGCACTATTTTTCTACATAAAATCTGCACTGTTACACATCTAAAATCTTCTTTTTTTTTTTTTGCAACTAAATCTTCACTACACTGTTTCACAAAATCTACACTGCACTGATTCATAAAAATCTGCACTGCACTGCACTATTTCATTAAATCTGCCCTGTTTTGAATAACTTTCTGCACTGTTTTTAAATAACTTTTGTCTTGGTTATCTTTGTGTTTTTTCTCAATGTGTTTGTTTAAATTTTTCAGTGAATACCTAGAACAAATATAGGTTCTGATAAATAAAATCTATAAATGTTTCCCAAAACCATTCTTTGTTCTTAAATGGCTGATGAGAAGATCATGAGCAAGGACTTCATGTAATCAAAAGATGGAAATTACCCCACCAGGTACAGTCAAAGAAAATGTTGATGCTGCTATATCAGTGACTGCTTCAATTTTGAGAGTAGTAGTTCAAGATGAAATGCAATCTATCTTAAAGCTTGGACAAAGAAAAGTTTAAATCCAGTGATCCTTTAACGACAGAAAAATTTGCACCCACAAATAGTTTGTCTTTATGTTGTAGTAATTCCTCTCTTCCTCTTTCATTTGGGAGATTTGATTCATAAATGTATCCTTTATTTCTTATTAATGAAAATTTTCAAACAATTTCTTCATGAACATGTTGTCTACAATTCAATTTTGCCAAATTAGGGTAGGTATCTATAATAGGGTAGGTATCTAAAACATTGAAAGAGAATCACAAGTAACATATGCAATTAGTGCTTCTAAAGTCCTACACATTCTTTCTTTTGTTCTTGCTCAATGACACATAGTGTTTTCCCTATTTAACTTTATGTGAGTTAGTGCTTCCTTTTTATTTTATTGAAGCCATTTGCAATTTGTAAAGCTGAAGTTAAATATTACATTAATGGAAAATTGTATTGATAATGTAATTTACTAGCGAATGCAACTGATATATTAAGTAATTCTAATTGAAAATTTAATTGAATTTATTTTTTTGAATTGGGAAAAAGGTGTTAATGTTATTATTATTTTAAACATATTTCCAATGAATTTATGTTAATTTGTGGTTGGTATTCTTTGGGTAGTTGTGGATTTGTGTTTGGGTGTTAGGACATTTGTTTGTTGCAAATGATGCAATTAAAATTATGATGAAATTTGGGAAATATAAAACGTGATAATTTACCTATTGTCAGATTGGATAAGTGGGCAAGAAAATGAGTACAAGCTACATTTAATGCTTACAATAAAAAAAAATATATATATATATATATATATTTTTCGATTTAGAGATTTTTATTAGACATGTTTAAAGGAAAAAAAATGATAAGCTATCTAACACTGATTCATGTGATTTAGATTTGAGATGGTAGAACTAATTTCGCATTTGTATGTGTTCTTCATTTGGAATCAATTTAACATATATTTTTTGAAAGTTTTGATATGTCTAGGTATGCAAAAAGATCATCAATGGCTTGGTTGCTTGCAACATTAGACCCATAAAAGATTAAGGGGTTAAACTATTTGAATTTTGGTTTATTTTAAGATTATGTTATCTTAAGCTATGAATCTAAATTTTTATGATGTTATGAAGAAAATTATTTATTTTTCCACTATTGTAAGTTTAAAGTGTGTTAATATATGTTACTATGATGAAGTGTGATTTGATTTACTTTTGATGATGTTATATAAAAAAGAAAAATGCTTTTTAAATGCTATAAAAATACAACAAAAAAATTATAAATAAATTTTAAATAAAAATCCCGTGCATTTGCACGGGTTACAAGCTAGTGATAATAAAATATAAAGATAATAAAAGATGTGGCAAGTTCTCATAAAGTCAGCAAAAAGTCAAACTTTTTAGTTTTACTAGTTTGTTTATATCATAAAAGAAGTTAAATGTTTAGTATCCATTATTTTTTTTAAACTCTTTTTATAAAACTAAAAAAAAAAAATTGTTTTTTTTTTGAAGAAAAATATGAGACAAAAATGCTTTTTTTGGAAGAGGTGAAGTATGTTAGAGATTCTTATTAATTAATATGTCACAAATCCCAAAAAATATCATTTAAATAAGGTCCTATTAATGAGTGTCTGAAGACAATAGTTGAAGTTCAATTTTTAATTATAATCGATCACATTTTTTGGTACAGTTACATATTTATTAGCTAAAGATTTTTTTTTTTGGTGGCTTTCCAATGCAATGGGGTCCATGAAATTCCTCCTTAACGTATGCACGAATGAACCATTAACAAAAGCTAATTAAATATTCACATAATATGTTTTTTAAACGACACTAATTATATTCTTGAGACATTATTTTATAAGGTTTATATAGTAAAATTTTATAATAGTTCTAGCATTTTCTTTTCTTGGAATTCAAAACAGTTGGAGTGTTTTCTATGTAGTATATATAAAATTATATATTATTTAACAAACATTTCTGCATTGGAGTCATGAGCTCTATACCGATTACATAATTTGAAGAGCATACAAATGGAAAAGATTCAGTTTATTGTTTGAAGACAACCCAATGCTGATAGATAGTTCATAATTTTAGCATAGTCTGTGTCTACTTCTTGAGGAACTTCTTGTACCAACGGGCTGAATGTTTAGGGTATCTTTTATTCCCATTTTTATAGTCTACAAAGTTCAGTCCAAATCGAATAGTGTAACCTGAGGACCACTCAAAATTATCCAACAATGACCATGCAAAGTATCCCTTAACATTAGCGCCTTCCCTATATATACCAAAGAAAGAAGTGAAATCCAGTTAGAATTCTATAATTTTGTGTGTGTGTGTGAGAGAGAGAGAGAGAGAACTTACTTGATAGCCCTAAGAAGATACCAAAGATGGTCACGGTGATACTCAAGTCTTTGTTGGTCAGCAAGGGATTCCTTACGTGACAAAGTAGCATTATTGAACTCACCCACTCCTACAAATATAGTTGGGAGAATTTAGCTTCAAATGGAAATCTCATAACTAGCAATAACATTCCAATTTTTCATGAGCTTGTGGGATAATAAAAGAAAAAAAGGAGTTAGCGGAAATTACCATTTTTGGTGATATAAATTAGTGGATTGTGGTACTTCCTCTTTATATACAGCAAAATCTCCCGAATTCCTTTAGGATAAATATAGAGCCAACTTGAAGTAGTCTGCGATTTTTAAGGGATACTAACACAAGGCAACATGATGTGATTATCTTTAATCGCAAGATAGAATATATATAAATGGCTCTGATACCAAATCAGAGAGTCTACATTGGAAGTAAGTGTAGCAAAAACTGAAAGGATGTAAGTGTTTGTAAGTTACTGTAAATTTTGATTTTAAATCAAGTTGGCCGGTACAACCGCCATAGTTATCCATTATTTTGTGTATTACTTTGAAGTATGTTATCTCTAACAAACATTATTTTGTTTTACATCTATTTTTTGATAGCATTACCACTCCCATATGTTGCATTCTTCATCTACTACTTCATCTTAGTCAGTTTATACTGTTCTTTCTTATTGTGGTAGGCTGAGCCTCCCGTTCATTCAAACTGTTTATTATCTTGTGATTATCTGTTTAAGCTAATCCTTTACTTCCCAGTTATCTTCTTTTTCCATCCTTTGTTTCTTTCCCCACAATTTGTTGCAGATGTGTACTATGCTAGGTATTGTGCCATGGTGTTATCCAGTAATTCTAGGAGTAATTCCAGTTCTGTGATTGTTTGCTACCCAGAAAGTCTAGAGTACCCAAGTTGAGCAGGAAGCCCGAGTCAATCTGTAATGCCCGTTGAGCCGTTAGCCAGGAGAGCGTTAGGCGTTAGGGTCGGAAACGATAGGGAAAGTACACTCAACAAAGCGAAATAGTGTAAGCAGTAGCAAGGTTTGCAGAATGGTGTCCGAGCGGTCGTAAGTTGGTAACAAAGCACAATAGGCGTCCATACACACCCTGTTTCAGATCTAAGGATAGATCCAGAAATTTGGAAGATAAAGGTAGTCTAGGTTGTAATTGATTTCTTAGGTTTATAATCTAAAGATGATAAATAGGATGTTTAGAAGGAGTGACTCTTCCACTTCAATTAGATCTAGCAGTACAAACCCACCTGAGATTCCAGCAGAAGATGGAACCATCAACAGTGAGTCGTACCAGCTTTCAGATCTAGATCAGAAGTTAGGAGATTGGAACATACCCAAAGTTCCCACAACCCAGGTCTATAAGTCTTCGTCATGGTCCTTGAAAAAGTCTTTCAGAACGGACTACCATGTTAGGACTATAGAACAAGTCTACAGCATTAACAAGGAATATGAAACCTGTTATTTGCTATCCCCTGCAGCCATAAAAGCGCATAGGGATTCTGGTCACAAATACCTCCACATAGGACTCGTCCAAGTAGGAGTTAAACCATTGATCAGAGAAGGTTTGAACAACTCGGTCCTTATGGCCCTCAGAGATACCCGTCTCATCAAATTCAGAGACAGTCTCCTAGGAACCATAGAATCCAGTTTGTGTAACGGTCCAATTCATTTCGACTGTTTTCCAAACCTCACAGTTGCACTTGACGACCCTCACATTTTGAAGGCCCTCACCCTCAACATCAGAACCCATGGAATCTTTGTATTACATGGCACCAAACAACTTGCTCTTATATACCGAGTGTATTATAAGTGCATGAGGACAAACATGTCCATCCAAGCTTTCGATAAGAGAAAACCAGGTGAGACCACTCTTATCCAAACATCAGATGTTAGATCCACCGTTCAGGTACCAAGAACCCTGAAATGGTCTGAAATAACATTCCCTGCACAATGGTCTTTAGAGAATGAAAATTATCCTCTACAGACCCAGAATCCTGTTAGGAACCCAGATCCGGATTATGTCCAACAGTTAGCCGATGGAACGGTTAGACTAAGCTTCGACCAATCCAGGTTTAGGTCACCCTTTGAGTATGATGAACCCTTGCCCAGATCCTCATTAGATCTGTACCAGGAACCATACCAGGAACCAAGGTCTAGATCCATGGATCTAAGACAACCATTTAGGCAGCCAACTATCCTCTTGAAAGATAGACCTGCATCCCATAGTAGTTCGTCTAGAACACGAGCTCCTACGTCTAGAAGAGACTTAGGCCCGCAGTTCCAAGGTGTCAAAGACCACTCTCAGGTTAGTACCCCTTGTTACACAGCCAAGCAAGACTCAGTTGTTGATCAAGAAGAAGACAACAACAGTCAGGACAGTCTTAAACCCCCCTCACCATCAGGATCTGATTTTAAGAACCCTATTCAGCAAGAATCTGAATATGACCATCAGCTCCTCGTATTGACAAAAGAATTCATCCCTGATATGGACTACCTCGAAAAGGATTTTAATTCCGAAGAGAACCGGATTAAAAGAGAAGCCTATCGAGCAAACCATACCAGAGAACAAAAAGTTGAAGTTTTGGAGAAATGGAAGTTATTCATGAAAGAGGTAAAAGCTGATTATCCTTTCTTTGAATACTTTGAGAAACATTTCAATTGGCATAAAAAGAACTGTGTCATTTCCAAAACCAACTGGAAATTACTTCCCAAGAAGGATGCACCAAGCTCTAGCAAACCAGAAATTGTTAGGTCTAGCCATCCTCCCCAAGAAGCTATACTCTTTAACCAGCGTGGTACCGATGTTGTTGCCTCACCTTTTAAGTGTCCAACCCCAGATGAAAAGGTTGTCAGAAAGGTAATAGAGCAAAACAACTATACCAACCAGTGTTTAGGAGTTATAGGGAAACAACTTGACAGAATAGAAGATAGGATTGACAACAAAGTTCTCCTCCAACCAGGAAACCTCTCAAAACCAATCCAACCTCTAGAAAACCCCCTAGTCAAGCTTCCCACAACCAGACAAGCTAGCCTCATACCTAAGGATCAATCAGCCCTTAAGGAAATGGCTCAAAAGCTTGATGATCTCGTGAAAAAGGAACCAGTCTCCCCTTCACCAGATCTTACATCAACCAGTAGGGACCCTAGACTTGAACCTCGGGCAAATACCCTACATGCCCATACAGCCTCTAGCAGTTCTAGTAGAACCTCCTCTGAAACTGAACAGGAGATAGAACAGTTAGAAGACCAATTTCAAGGATTACAGGTAAATAAGCTTTACCAACCAAAGGTAACGCCAACCAGCCTTACCAAGAATTGGTATCCCAGACCAACACCCCCTGACCTCCAATTTGAGGAAAGGACCATGCAATTCACAGTTTCCAGTGGTAAACTCTATGAATGGAACATAGATGGTTTATCCGAACAAGAAATCCAAAACAAAATCCAGCATATAACCATGGTAGCAAATAACTATCTCAATGATGGTATTCCAAATACTGAGGTTGTAGAGCTCATTGTTTTAGGATTTACTGGAAAGTTGTTAAATTGGTGGAACCACTGTATGACAGCCACTTCTAAGGAAGACATTAAGCATGCCGTTCAAAAAGATGAGGATGAGAACCCTATCTTTGATGAACGCATAGGCAGAGGAGTTCCTGATGGAGTCAATACCCTGATCTATACGATCATGAAACACTTCATTGGTAAACCCAGCAATGTCACATCTAGGATTTACGACCAGTTGAGTAACCTTAGATGTAAAAACCTTGGAGAATACCGGTGGTATGAAGATGTGTTCACCACTCGTGTCATGCATAGAAGCGATTGTAACTCTCCATTTTGGAAGGAGAAGTTTATCAATGGCTTACCCACATTGTTTGGACAGAAGGTCAAAGAAACTCTTGCTAGCTCGTTAGGTATCATAGATTATGACAACCTAACCTATGGAGATATCTCAAGCACAATCCGAAATGAAGGGATGAAAATGTGCAGAGATCTTAAAATCCAGAGCCAAGCCAACAAGAGCAAAGCCAAGTACGAAATAGGGAATTTCTGTACCCAATATGGCCTACCTTCTATCATCCCCAAAAGGAAATCCAAGCACAGAGGAGAAGAACCCTCTGGAAAACCCCATAGGAAGAAACCTGCCTCCAAACATTATAGAAAACAGAAGTTCAAACCTGATGATTTCTATAAGAAAGGCAACTCCAAGTCCACAAGAAAGTTTATACCTAAAACATCAGGAAAATGTTTTAAGTGTGGCAAGGACGGTCATTTCGAAAGAGATTGTAAAGCTAAGGCCAAAACCCTTATCAACACTCTCATTACTGACCAAACCAGTAAGGATGAGATCTTCAAACTCTTAGCACTCGATCACCTGAGTAGTGAGTCTAGTGACCAAGAAAAACACCAATTGTTTGAAACATCCTATGAAACCTCTAGAGTGTCTTCTAGTTCCTCTAGTGATTCGGATGAAATCTTACCTTGCCAAGATAGTTGTTGTAGAAACAAAACTATCCATGTTCTTACCAAACAAGAAGAACTACTCCTAGATCTCATAGAACAGATCAAGGATCCAGAAGAGAAATCTCGTCGACTTAGTGAGTTTCACAGAACCT
Source organism: Quercus tomentella (assembly GCA_028535165.1). Lineage (NCBI taxonomy): Eukaryota > Viridiplantae > Streptophyta > Magnoliopsida > Fagales > Fagaceae > Quercus > Quercus tomentella. The sequence goes on from JAPQVY010000133.1 coordinate 7,513,839, forward strand.
TAGTCAGGGAAACCAATACATCCAAACCTAGGTTTCAGGAACCCAAAGTTGACTTGGAAAAAATCTACAATAGATTTACCAAATCCAAGAAAGAGATAACCATCCAAGATCTCCAGAAAGAGATTAAGGATAACAAAGTTGAAATGAGAAACCTTAAGCAGGAATTAACCATCCTTAGGGTTGATCATGGTCTCATGGACCTTAGGGTCAAAAATTTAGAGTTCACTTCGCAGCAAGGCAATGAGGACAGAATCTCATTACAAAACCCTTCTGATGACGAAGTTGATGAAACAGTTAACCCTACTGCAGAAATAGAACCAGAACCTAGAACGTTCTTGTCAACCATCAGTAGTATTAACTTCCAAAAGTGGCATTCCAAAGTCAGGATTGTCATTAGCAAAGATTTTGAAATTAAGGTAGTTGCCTTGATAGATTCAGGTGCTGATCTCAACTGCATCCAAGAAGGATTAATTCCCTCAAAATACTTCCAGAGAACCAAGGAAAGGTTGACCTCTGCAAGTGGAGGCAATATGCAGATTGAATTCAAAATCTCAAAAGCCCATGTTTGCCAAGACAATGTGTGTTTTAGAACCACCTTTGTTCTTGTCAAAAATATGACAGATAGGGTCATCTTAGGAAACCCATTCATGTGTCTGTTGTATCCTTTTATCACGGATAGTGAAGGAATCACTACCCACCATTTTGGCCAACCAGTCAAGTTTAAGTTTCTTAGGAACCCTGAACCTAGAGAGATCGAAAGTCTCCAAAAAGTTTCTGTTTCTAAAAATCTTAACCTTATTCGTGCCAAAACACATTTTTCTGAACAAGCCCAGAAACTTGGTCAGACCCCATCTTTCAATGATGAAGCCTTGAACTCCAACCAGTTCCCTAAACCTTCATCTCATTCCATCTCATGCATTCAGCATAAAAGCATTTGCTCCATGACATCTCATGATTTTAACAAATATGTTTTCAAAAATAACCATTTTGTTAATACATGGCAGAAAGAAAAGCAAATGGCTTCTTCAAGTAGGAACAAAGGAAAATCCCCCATCCAGGATTTTTCTTATCAAAGGCATGAAGGCGCTTCTTCTGGAACAGAACCCAGTGGAGCAACATCCCTTCAAAATCATGTTCCTCAAAAAATTATATTTTCCAATGGTTTTACGGCTATTACTCTTTGTGAAGTTTTATCTAGAAATTTCCAGTTTATGAATGGTGTATACCCAGAAGTTCCACCTTCCATAAAAATCATTCTCGATAACCTTCAAAGAGCCTATACCCAAAGAAACAATCGCCTTTTCCAAAAAACCCTCAGAGCACTAGAAATAAACCTAGTAAATCTCGAGGCAGGAATTGCAATTGGAGAAACATATGCTAGTCAACTCTTTGGCAAAGAGGATATCCATTCAATGGATAAAACGACTATTATGGGCACCGATTATGCTAGGTTAAGTCTTAAGACTCAAAACCAGCTAAGAAGTGCTGTCGCCAACTTGCCCTCCGATATACAAAAACGTATATTGGACAGCAAGGTAATGACTGAATCATGTGACCGATGGTTCATGCATTTTAAAATCATGGTCATTACTCATTTTCCAGTTTATGGTGAAGACCCAGCTGATTATAATTGTGCCTTCATCAAATCAACCTGGGAAAAGTACTTTGGAAGCAGCCAAAGGGTCTATGAGAAGAAACATCCCTTCCCCGGTCTAATAATCAACTACGAAGATTGGACTGTTGAAGAAGATCCTAGCTGGCTTTCACAGATGTTCGAATATGGGTTCGTCAGGCTCATCAAGCTAACAAGCCATGACCTGATCAGCCAGTTCCCACTAATCATCCGACAGACTGTTTCTAAGATCAAGAGTCCTTTTGTATCCATCAGATGCTGGAGCACTCTCCCCCAATGGGACAGAAACAACTGGATGATTGTGCAACCTTCGCACCACCTGGTACTCATCAATGGGTACACCCACAATGGTCCCTGGTATGAAGGAGACTCTTATCTCCACAATGAAGACCCCAATACTCTCGCAGATTGCTGGAGTGGCTACTTCAACAATGAGATCATAGATGTCACCAGCGAGCTATGGCAGAATTACCACTTTGTTGGAAATACGGGCAGAATTTCTGCATTTTCCACCAGGCCGTATTCTGAAGCTCTCCATACCGAAAGGATTGACTACATTGACCCAGGACAGTTAGCTCTGCAACAAGCAGATTATGAACCTATCCTGTACTGTGGTCTTTGTGACAAATTTGACCAGTATCATGAACATGGCCACGACTATGATCCCCCAGGAGATCCTTATCTTGGCTACCCATCCGGTTATGATACTGATTGATGCTCCAGAACAGCTCAAGAACCACCTTTGCTCATTCGGCTACTATTCAGAACAGTACCTGCACCAGCAAAGTTGCAAGTAGCTACTATTCACTGCACAGTCCAGAACACTATGCAGTTTTACTATACAGAAAAGCAAGGGGACAAGACACTGTTCCAAACAGTGACCAGATACTGTTCACTCTACAGTGCCCCGACAGAATCATCCAAGTTACTATTGCTTTCGGTGGAAAAGTTATTCACCCCAGTTAAAGCAATTTACCTTCCGTGATTTCCGTCCGCAATTCCAGCGCACTCCTGAAGAGACCAAGCCTTCCTCCATCTTTATAAGGAACGCTCTTGCTCAGTCTTCAGCAGGCTAAAATTTACAGTCCAACTATAGGCTTAAATTTTGTAAACCCTCACTGAGGTCTTTCACTTGTAATCAGAATTACTCTCTTTTATCCCCTTCCCTTAGTTTACATTTGTACCCTGAACTACATCTGTAACCTTATATGCTTCCGCCCCCAGTGCCCTCAGAACGGCACCATTTGTTTGTAGCTTACCCCCATTTGGTATCAGAGCCATTTTGAGCTCGATCGTAAGTGTTTGTAAGTTACTGTAAATTTTGATTTTAAATCAAGTTGGCCGGTACAACCGCCATAGTTATCCATTATTTTGTGTATTACTTTGAAGTATGTTATCTCTAACAAACATTATTTTGTTTTACATCTATTTTTTGATAGCATTACCACTCCCATATGTTGCATTCTTCATCTACTACTTCATCTTAGTCAGTTTATACTGTTCTTTCTTATTGTGGTAGGCTGAGCCTCCCGTTCATTCAAACTGTTTATTATCTTGTGATTATCTGTTTAAGCTAATCCTTTACTTCCCAGTTATCTTCTTTTTCCATCCTTTGTTTCTTTCCCCACAATTTGTTGCAGATGTGTACTATGCTAGGTATTGTGCCATGGTGTTATCCAGTAATTCTAGGAGTAATTCCAGTTCTGTGATTGTTTGCTACCCAGAAAGTCTAGAGTACCCAAGTTGAGCAGGAAGCCCGAGTCAATCTGTAATGCCCGTTGAGCCGTTAGCCAGGAGAGCGTTAGGCGTTAGGGTCGGAAACGATAGGGAAAGTACACTCAACAAAGCGAAATAGTGTAAGCAGTAGCAAGGTTTGCAGAATGGTGTCCGAGCGGTCGTAAGTTGGTAACAAAGCACAATAGGCGTCCATACACACCCTGTTTCAGATCTAAGGATAGATCCAGAAATTTGGAAGATAAAGGTAGTCTAGGTTGTAATTGATTTCTTAGGTTTATAATCTAAAGATGATAAATAGGATGTTTAGAAGGAGTGACTCTTCCACTTCAATTAGATCTAGCAGTACAAACCCACCTGAGATTCCAGCAGAAGATGGAACCATCAACAGTGAGTCGTACCAGCTTTCAGATCTAGATCAGAAGTTAGGAGATTGGAACATACCCAAAGTTCCCACAACCCAGGTCTATAAGTCTTCGTCATGGTCCTTGAAAAAGTCTTTCAGAACGGACTACCATGTTAGGACTATAGAACAAGTCTACAGCATTAACAAGGAATATGAAACCTGTTATTTGCTATCCCCTGCAGCCATAAAAGCGCATAGGGATTCTGGTCACAAATACCTCCACATAGGACTCGTCCAAGTAGGAGTTAAACCATTGATCAGAGAAGGTTTGAACAACTCGGTCCTTATGGCCCTCAGAGATACCCGTCTCATCAAATTCAGAGACAGTCTCCTAGGAACCATAGAATCCAGTTTGTGTAACGGTCCAATTCATTTCGACTGTTTTCCAAACCTCACAGTTGCACTTGACGACCCTCACATTTTGAAGGTCCTCACCCTCAACATCAGAACCCATGGAATCTTTGTATTACATGGCACCAAACAACTTGCTCTTATATACCGAGTGTATTATAAGTGCATGAGGACAAACATGTCCATCCAAGCTTTCGATAAGAGAAAACCAGGTGAGACCACTCTTATCCAAACATCAGATGTTAGATCCACCGTTCAGGTACCAAGAACCCTGAAATGGTCTGAAATAACATTCCCTGCACAATGGTCTTTAGAGAATGAAAATTATCCTCTACAGACCCAGAATCCTGTTAGGAACCCAGATCCGGATTATGTCCAACAGTTAGCCGATGGAACGGTTAGACTAAGCTTCGACCAATCCAGGTTTAGGTCACCCTTTGAGTATGATGAACCCTTGCCCAGATCCTCATTAGATCTGTACCAGGAACCATACCAGGAACCAAGGTCTAGATCCATGGATCTAAGACAACCATTTAGGCAGCCAACTATCCTCTTGAAAGATAGACCTGCATCCCATAGTAGTTCGTCTAGAACACGAGCTCCTACGTCTAGAAGAGACTTAGGCCCGCAGTTCCAAGGTGTCAAAGACCACTCTCAGGTTAGTACCCCTTGTTACACAGCCAAGCAAGACTCAGTTGTTGATCAAGAAGAAGACAACAACAGTCAGGACAGTCTTAAACCCCCCTCACCATCAGGATCTGATTTTAAGAACCCTATTCAGCAAGAATCTGAATATGACCATCAGCTCCTCGTATTGACAAAAGAATTCATCCCTGATATGGACTACCTCGAAAAGGATTTTAATTCCGAAGAGAACCGGATTAAAAGAGAAGCCTATCGAGCAAACCATACCAGAGAACAAAAAGTTGAAGTTTTGGAGAAATGGAAGTTATTCATGAAAGAGGTAAAAGCTGATTATCCTTTCTTTGAATACTTTGAGAAACATTTCAATTGGCATAAAAAGAACTGTGTCATTTCCAAAACCAACTGGAAATTACTTCCCAAGAAGGATGCACCAAGCTCTAGCAAACCAGAAATTGTTAGGTCTAGCCATCCTCCCCAAGAAGCTATACTCTTTAACCAGCGTGGTACCGATGTTGTTGCCTCACCTTTTAAGTGTCCAACCCCAGATGAAAAGGTTGTCAGAAAGGTAATAGAGCAAAACAACTATACCAACCAGTGTTTAGGAGTTATAGGGAAACAACTTGACAGAATAGAAGATAGGATTGACAACAAAGTTCTCCTCCAACCAGGAAACCTCTCAAAACCAATCCAACCTCTAGAAAACCCCCTAGTCAAGCTTCCCACAACCAGACAAGCTAGCCTCATACCTAAGGATCAATCAGCCCTTAAGGAAATGGCTCAAAAGCTTGATGATCTCGTGAAAAAGGAACCAGTCTCCCCTTCACCAGATCTTACATCAACCAGTAGGGACCCTAGACTTGAACCTCGGGCAAATACCCTACATGCCCATACAGCCTCTAGCAGTTCTAGTAGAACCTCCTCTGAAACTGAACAGGAGATAGAACAGTTAGAAGACCAATTTCAAGGATTACAGGTAAATAAGCTTTACCAACCAAAGGTAACGCCAACCAGCCTTACCAAGAATTGGTATCCCAGACCAACACCCCCTGACCTCCAATTTGAGGAAAGGACCATGCAATTCACAGTTTCCAGTGGTAAACTCTATGAATGGAACATAGATGGTTTATCCGAACAAGAAATCCAAAACAAAATCCAGCATATAACCATGGTAGCAAATAACTATCTCAATGATGGTATTCCAAATACTGAGGTTGTAGAGCTCATTGTTTTAGGATTTACTGGAAAGTTGTTAAATTGGTGGAACCACTGTATGACAGCCACTTCTAAGGAAGACATTAAGCATGCCGTTCAAAAAGATGAGGATGAGAACCCTATCTTTGATGAACGCATAGGCAGAGGAGTTCCTGATGGAGTCAATACCCTGATCTATACGATCATGAAACACTTCATTGGTAAACCCAGCAATGTCACATCTAGGATTTACGACCAGTTGAGTAACCTTAGATGTAAAAACCTTGGAGAATACCGGTGGTATGAAGATGTGTTCACCACTCGTGTCATGCATAGAAGCGATTGTAACTCTCCATTTTGGAAGGAGAAGTTTATCAATGGCTTACCCACATTGTTTGGACAGAAGGTCAAAGAAACTCTTGCTAGCTCGTTAGGTATCATAGATTATGACAACCTAACCTATGGAGATATCTCAAGCACAATCCGAAATGAAGGGATGAAAATGTGCAGAGATCTTAAAATCCAGAGCCAAGCCAACAAGAGCAAAGCCAAGTACGAAATAGGGAATTTCTGTACCCAATATGGCCTACCTTCTATCATCCCCAAAAGGAAATCCAAGCACAGAGGAGAAGAACCCTCTGGAAAACCCCATAGGAAGAAACCTGCCTCCAAACATTATAGAAAACAGAAGTTCAAACCTGATGATTTCTATAAGAAAGGCAACTCCAAGTCCACAAGAAAGTTTATACCTAAAACATCAGGAAAATGTTTTAAGTGTGGCAAGGACGGTCATTTCGAAAGAGATTGTAAAGCTAAGGCCAAAACCCTTATCAACACTCTCATTACTGACCAAACCAGTAAGGATGAGATCTTCAAACTCTTAGCACTCGATCACCTGAGTAGTGAGTCTAGTGACCAAGAAAAACACCAATTGTTTGAAACATCCTATGAAACCTCTAGAGTGTCTTCTAGTTCCTCTAGTGATTCGGATGAAATCTTACCTTGCCAAGATAGTTGTTGTAGAAACAAAACTATCCATGTTCTTACCAAACAAGAAGAACTACTCCTAGATCTCATAGAACAGATCAAGGATCCAGAAGAGAAATCTCGTCGACTTAGTGAGTTTCACAGAACCTTAGTCAGGGAAACCAATACATCCAAACCTAGGTTTCAGGAACCCAAAGTTGACTTGGAAAAAATCTACAATAGATTTACCAAATCCAAGAAAGAGATAACCATCCAAGATCTCCAGAAAGAGATTAAGGATAACAAAGTTGAAATGAGAAACCTTAAGCAGGAATTAACCATCCTTAGGGTTGATCATGGTCTCATGGACCTTAGGGTCAAAAATTTAGAGTTCACTTCGCAGCAAGGCAATGAGGACAGAATCTCATTACAAAACCCTTCTGATGACGAAGTTGATGAAACAGTTAACCCTACTGCAGAAATAGAACCAGAACCTAGAACGTTCTTGTCAACCATCAGTAGTATTAACTTCCAAAAGTGGCATTCCAAAGTCAGGATTGTCATTAGCAAAGATTTTGAAATTAAGGTAGTTGCCTTGATAGATTCAGGTGCTGATCTCAACTGCATCCAAGAAGGATTAATTCCCTCAAAATACTTCCAGAGAACCAAGGAAAGGTTGACCTCTGCAAGTGGAGGCAATATGCAGATTGAATTCAAAATCTCAAAAGCCCATGTTTGCCAAGACAATGTGTGTTTTAGAACCACCTTTGTTCTTGTCAAAAATATGACAGATAGGGTCATCTTAGGAAACCCATTCATGTGTCTGTTGTATCCTTTTATCACGGATAGTGAAGGAATCACTACCCACCATTTTGGCCAACCAGTCAAGTTTAAGTTTCTTAGGAACCCTGAACCTAGAGAGATCGAAAGTCTCCAAAAAGTTTCTGTTTCTAAAAATCTTAACCTTATTCGTGCCAAAACACATTTTTCTGAACAAGCCCAGAAACTTGGTCAGACCCCATCTTTCAATGATGAAGCCTTGAACTCCAACCAGTTCCCTAAACCTTCATCTCATTCCATCTCATGCATTCAGCATAAAAGCATTTGCTCCATGACATCTCATGATTTTAACAAATATGTTTTCAAAAATAACCATTTTGTTAATACATGGCAGAAAGAAAAGCAAATGGCTTCTTCAAGTAGGAACAAAGGAAAATCCCCCATCCAGGATTTTTCTTATCAAAGGCATGAAGGCGCTTCTTCTGGAACAGAACCCAGTGGAGCAACATCCCTTCAAAATCATGTTCCTCAAAAAATTATATTTTCCAATGGTTTTACGGCTATTACTCTTTGTGAAGTTTTATCTAGAAATTTCCAGTTTATGAATGGTGTATACCCAGAAGTTCCACCTTCCATAAAAATCATTCTCGATAACCTTCAAAGAGCCTATACCCAAAGAAACAATCGCCTTTTCCAAAAAACCCTCAGAGCACTAGAAATAAACCTAGTAAATCTCGAGGCAGGAATTGCAATTGGAGAAACATATGCTAGTCAACTCTTTGGCAAAGAGGATATCCATTCAATGGATAAAACGACTATTATGGGCACCGATTATGCTAGGTTAAGTCTTAAGACTCAAAACCAGCTAAGAAGTGCTGTCGCCAACTTGCCCTCCGATATACAAAAACGTATATTGGACAGCAAGGTAATGACTGAATCATGTGACCGATGGTTCATGCATTTTAAAATCATGGTCATTACTCATTTTCCAGTTTATGGTGAAGACCCAGCTGATTATAATTGTGCCTTCATCAAATCAACCTGGGAAAAGTACTTTGGAAGCAGCCAAAGGGTCTATGAGAAGAAACATCCCTTCCCCGGTCTAATAATCAACTACGAAGATTGGACTGTTGAAGAAGATCCTAGCTGGCTTTCACAGATGTTCGAATATGGGTTCGTCAGGCTCATCAAGCTAACAAGCCATGACCTGATCAGCCAGTTCCCACTAATCATCCGACAGACTGTTTCTAAGATCAAGAGTCCTTTTGTATCCATCAGATGCTGGAGCACTCTCCCCCAATGGGACAGAAACAACTGGATGATTGTGCAACCTTCGCACCACCTGGTACTCATCAATGGGTACACCCACAATGGTCCCTGGTATGAAGGAGACTCTTATCTCCACAATGAAGACCCCAATACTCTCGCAGATTGCTGGAGTGGCTACTTCAACAATGAGATCATAGATGTCACCAGCGAGCTATGGCAGAATTACCACTTTGTTGGAAATACGGGCAGAATTTCTGCATTTTCCACCAGGCCGTATTCTGAAGCTCTCCATACCGAAAGGATTGACTACATTGACCCAGGACAGTTAGCTCTGCAACAAGCAGATTATGAACCTATCCTGTACTGTGGTCTTTGTGACAAATTTGACCAGTATCATGAACATGGCCACGACTATGATCCCCCAGGAGATCCTTATCTTGGCTACCCATCCGGTTATGATACTGATTGATGCTCCAGAACAGCTCAAGAACCACCTTTGCTCATTCGGCTACTATTCAGAACAGTACCTGCACCAGCAAAGTTGCAAGTAGCTACTATTCACTGCACAGTCCAGAACACTATGCAGTTTTACTATACAGAAAAGCAAGGGGACAAGACACTGTTCCAAACAGTGACCAGATACTGTTCACTCTACAGTGCCCCGACAGAATCATCCAAGTTACTATTGCTTTCGGTGGAAAAGTTATTCACCCCAGTTAAAGCAATTTACCTTCCGTGATTTCCGTCCGCAATTCCAGCGCACTCCTGAAGAGACCAAGCCTTCCTCCATCTTTATAAGGAACGCTCTTGCTCAGTCTTCAGCAGGCTAAAATTTACAGTCCAACTATAGGCTTAAATTTTGTAAACCCTCACTGAGGTCTTTCACTTGTAATCAGAATGACTCTCTTTTATCCCCTTCCCTTAGTTTACATTTGTACCCTGAACTACATCTGTAACCTTATATGCTTCCGCCCCCAGTGCCCTCAGAACGGCACCATTTGTTTGTAGCTTACCCCCATTTGGTATCAGAGCCATTTTGAGCTCGATCGTAAGTGTTTGTAAGTTACTGTAAATTTTGATTTTAAATCAAGTTGGCCGGTACAACCGCCATAGTTATCCATTATTTTGTGTATTACTTTGAAGTATGTTATCTCTAACAAACATTATTTTGTTTTACATCTATTTTTTGATAGCATTACCACTCCCATATGTTGCATTCTTCATCTACTACTTCATCTTAGTCAGTTTATACTGTTCTTTCTTATTGTGGTAGGCTGAGCCTCCCGTTCATTCAAACTGTTTATTATCTTGTGATTATCTGTTTAAGCTAATCCTTTACTTCCCAGTTATCTTCTTTTTCCATCCTTTGTTTCTTTCCCCACAATTTGTTGCAGATGTGTACTATGCTAGGTATTGTGCCATGGTGTTATCCAGTAATTCTAGGAGTAATTCCAGTTCTGTGATTGTTTGCTACCCAGAAAGTCTAGAGTACCCAAGTTGAGCAGGAAGCCCGAGTCAATCTGTAATGCCCGTTGAGCCGTTAGCCAGGAGAGCGTTAGGCGTTAGGGTCGGAAACGATAGGGAAAGTACACTCAACAAAGCGAAATAGTGTAAGCAGTAGCAAGGTTTGCAGAATGGTGTCCGAGCGGTCGTAAGTTGGTAACAAAGCACAATAGGCGTCCATACACACCCTGTTTCAGATCTAAGGATAGATCCAGAAATTTGGAAGATAAAGGTAGTCTAGGTTGTAATTGATTTCTTAGGTTTATAATCTAAAGATGATAAATAGGATGTTTAGAAGGAGTGACTCTTCCACTTCAATTAGATCTAGCAGTACAAACCCACCTGAGATTCCAGCAGAAGATGGAACCATCAACAGTGAGTCGTACCAGCTTTCAGATCTAGATCAGAAGTTAGGAGATTGGAACATACCCAAAGTTCCCACAACCCAGGTCTATAAGTCTTCGTCATGGTCCTTGAAAAAGTCTTTCAGAACGGACTACCATGTTAGGACTATAGAACAAGTCTACAGCATTAACAAGGAATATGAAACCTGTTATTTGCTATCCCCTGCAGCCATAAAAGCGCATAGGGATTCTGGTCACAAATACCTCCACATAGGACTCGTCCAAGTAGGAGTTAAACCATTGATCAGAGAAGGTTTGAACAACTCGGTCCTTATGGCCCTCAGAGATACCCGTCTCATCAAATTCAGAGACAGTCTCCTAGGAACCATAGAATCCAGTTTGTGTAACGGTCCAATTCATTTCGACTGTTTTCCAAACCTCACAGTTGCACTTGACGACCCTCACATTTTGAAGGTCCTCACCCTCAACATCAGAACCCATGGAATCTTTGTATTACATGGCACCAAACAACTTGCTCTTATATACCGAGTGTATTATAAGTGCATGAGGACAAACATGTCCATCCAAGCTTTCGATAAGAGAAAACCAGGTGAGACCACTCTTATCCAAACATCAGATGTTAGATCCACCGTTCAGGTACCAAGAACCCTGAAATGGTCTGAAATAACATTCCCTGCACAATGGTCTTTAGAGAATGAAAATTATCCTCTACAGACCCAGAATCCTGTTAGGAACCCAGATCCGGATTATGTCCAACAGTTAGCCGATGGAACGGTTAGACTAAGCTTCGACCAATCCAGGTTTAGGTCACCCTTTGAGTATGATGAACCCTTGCCCAGATCCTCATTAGATCTGTACCAGGAACCATACCAGGAACCAAGGTCTAGATCCATGGATCTAAGACAACCATTTAGGCAGCCAACTATCCTCTTGAAAGATAGACCTGCATCCCATAGTAGTTCGTCTAGAACACGAGCTCCTACGTCTAGAAGAGACTTAGGCCCGCAGTTCCAAGGTGTCAAAGACCACTCTCAGGTTAGTACCCCTTGTTACACAGCCAAGCAAGACTCAGTTGTTGATCAAGAAGAAGACAACAACAGTCAGGACAGTCTTAAACCCCCCTCACCATCAGGATCTGATTTTAAGAACCCTATTCAGCAAGAATCTGAATATGACCATCAGCTCCTCGTATTGACAAAAGAATTCATCCCTGATATGGACTACCTCGAAAAGGATTTTAATTCCGAAGAGAACCGGATTAAAAGAGAAGCCTATCGAGCAAACCATACCAGAGAACAAAAAGTTGAAGTTTTGGAGAAATGGAAGTTATTCATGAAAGAGGTAAAAGCTGATTATCCTTTCTTTGAATACTTTGAGAAACATTTCAATTGGCATAAAAAGAACTGTGTCATTTCCAAAACCAACTGGAAATTACTTCCCAAGAAGGATGCACCAAGCTCTAGCAAACCAGAAATTGTTAGGTCTAGCCATCCTCCCCAAGAAGCTATACTCTTTAACCAGCGTGGTACCGATGTTGTTGCCTCACCTTTTAAGTGTCCAACCCCAGATGAAAAGGTTGTCAGAAAGGTAATAGAGCAAAACAACTATACCAACCAGTGTTTAGGAGTTATAGGGAAACAACTTGACAGAATAGAAGATAGGATTGACAACAAAGTTCTCCTCCAACCAGGAAACCTCTCAAAACCAATCCAACCTCTAGAAAACCCCCTAGTCAAGCTTCCCACAACCAGACAAGCTAGCCTCATACCTAAGGATCAATCAGCCCTTAAGGAAATGGCTCAAAAGCTTGATGATCTCGTGAAAAAGGAACCAGTCTCCCCTTCACCAGATCTTACATCAACCAGTAGGGACCCTAGACTTGAACCTCGGGCAAATACCCTACATGCCCATACAGCCTCTAGCAGTTCTAGTAGAACCTCCTCTGAAACTGAACAGGAGATAGAACAGTTAGAAGACCAATTTCAAGGATTACAGGTAAATAAGCTTTACCAACCAAAGGTAACGCCAACCAGCCTTACCAAGAATTGGTATCCCAGACCAACACCCCCTGACCTCCAATTTGAGGAAAGGACCATGCAATTCACAGTTTCCAGTGGTAAACTCTATGAATGGAACATAGATGGTTTATCCGAACAAGAAATCCAAAACAAAATCCAGCATATAACCATGGTAGCAAATAACTATCTCAATGATGGTATTCCAAATACTGAGGTTGTAGAGCTCATTGTTTTAGGATTTACTGGAAAGTTGTTAAATTGGTGGAACCACTGTATGACAGCCACTTCTAAGGAAGACATTAAGCATGCCGTTCAAAAAGATGAGGATGAGAACCCTATCTTTGATGAACGCATAGGCAGAGGAGTTCCTGATGGAGTCAATACCCTGATCTATACGATCATGAAACACTTCATTGGTAAACCCAGCAATGTCACATCTAGGATTTACGACCAGTTGAGTAACCTTAGATGTAAAAACCTTGGAGAATACCGGTGGTATGAAGATGTGTTCACCACTCGTGTCATGCATAGAAGCGATTGTAACTCTCCATTTTGGAAGGAGAAGTTTATCAATGGCTTACCCACATTGTTTGGACAGAAGGTCAAAGAAACTCTTGCTAGCTCGTTAGGTATCATAGATTATGACAACCTAACCTATGGAGATATCTCAAGCACAATCCGAAATGAAGGGATGAAAATGTGCAGAGATCTTAAAATCCAGAGCCAAGCCAACAAGAGCAAAGCCAAGTACGAAATAGGGAATTTCTGTACCCAATATGGCCTACCTTCTATCATCCCCAAAAGGAAATCCAAGCACAGAGGAGAAGAACCCTCTGGAAAACCCCATAGGAAGAAACCTGCCTCCAAACATTATAGAAAACAGAAGTTCAAACCTGATGATTTCTATAAGAAAGGCAACTCCAAGTCCACAAGAAAGTTTATACCTAAAACATCAGGAAAATGTTTTAAGTGTGGCAAGGACGGTCATTTCGAAAGAGATTGTAAAGCTAAGGCCAAAACCCTTATCAACACTCTCATTACTGACCAAACCAGTAAGGATGAGATCTTCAAACTCTTAGCACTCGATCACCTGAGTAGTGAGTCTAGTGACCAAGAAAAACACCAATTGTTTGAAACATCCTATGAAACCTCTAGAGTGTCTTCTAGTTCCTCTAGTGATTCGGATGAAATCTTACCTTGCCAAGATAGTTGTTGTAGAAACAAAACTATCCATGTTCTTACCAAACAAGAAGAACTACTCCTAGATCTCATAGAACAGATCAAGGATCCAGAAGAGAAATCTCGTCGACTTAGTGAGTTTCACAGAACCTTAGTCAGGGAAACCAATACATCCAAACCTAGGTTTCAGGAACCCAAAGTTGACTTGGAAAAAATCTACAATAGATTTACCAAATCCAAGAAAGAGATAACCATCCAAGATCTCCAGAAAGAGATTAAGGATAACAAAGTTGAAATGAGAAACCTTAAGCAGGAATTAACCATCCTTAGGGTTGATCATGGTCTCATGGACCTTAGGGTCAAAAATTTAGAGTTCACTTCGCAGCAAGGCAATGAGGACAGAATCTCATTACAAAACCCTTCTGATGACGAAGTTGATGAAACAGTTAACCCTACTGCAGAAATAGAACCAGAACCTAGAACGTTCTTGTCAACCATCAGTAGTATTAACTTCCAAAAGTGGCATTCCAAAGTCAGGATTGTCATTAGCAAAGATTTTGAAATTAAGGTAGTTGCCTTGATAGATTCAGGTGCTGATCTCAACTGCATCCAAGAAGGATTAATTCCCTCAAAATACTTCCAGAGAACCAAGGAAAGGTTGACCTCTGCAAGTGGAGGCAATATGCAGATTGAATTCAAAATCTCAAAAGCCCATGTTTGCCAAGACAATGTGTGTTTTAGAACCACCTTTGTTCTTGTCAAAAATATGACAGATAGGGTCATCTTAGGAAACCCATTCATGTGTCTGTTGTATCCTTTTATCACGGATAGTGAAGGAATCACTACCCACCATTTTGGCCAACCAGTCAAGTTTAAGTTTCTTAGGAACCCTGAACCTAGAGAGATCGAAAGTCTCCAAAAAGTTTCTGTTTCTAAAAATCTTAACCTTATTCGTGCCAAAACACATTTTTCTGAACAAGCCCAGAAACTTGGTCAGACCCCATCTTTCAATGATGAAGCCTTGAACTCCAACCAGTTCCCTAAACCTTCATCTCATTCCATCTCATGCATTCAGCATAAAAGCATTTGCTCCATGACATCTCATGATTTTAACAAATATGTTTTCAAAAATAACCATTTTGTTAATACATGGCAGAAAGAAAAGCAAATGGCTTCTTCAAGTAGGAACAAAGGAAAATCCCCCATCCAGGATTTTTCTTATCAAAGGCATGAAGGCGCTTCTTCTGGAACAGAACCCAGTGGAGCAACATCCCTTCAAAATCATGTTCCTCAAAAAATTATATTTTCCAATGGTTTTACGGCTATTACTCTTTGTGAAGTTTTATCTAGAAATTTCTAGTTTATGAATGGTGTATACCCAGAAGTTCCACCTTTCATAAAAATCATTCTCGATAACCTTCAAAGAGCCTATACCCAAAGAAACAATCGCCTTTTCCAAAAAACCCTCAGAGCACTAGAAATAAACCTAGTAAATCTCGAGGCAGGAATTGCAATTGGAGAAACATATGCTAGTCAACTCTTTGGCAAAGAGGATATCCATTCAATGGATAAAACGACTATTATGGGCACCGATTATGCTAGGTTAAGTCTTAAGACTCAAAACCAGCTAAGAAGTGCTGTCGCCAACTTGCCCTCCGATATACAAAAACGTATATTGGACAGCAAGGTAATGACTGAATCATGTGACCGATGGTTCATGCATTTTAAAATCATGGTCATTACTCATTTTCCAGTTTATGGTGAAGACCCAGCTGATTATAATTGTGCCTTCATCAAATCAACCTGGGAAAAGTACTTTGGAAGCAGCCAAAGGGTCTATGAGAAGAAACATCCCTTCCCCGGTCTAATAATCAACTACGAAGATTGGACTGTTGAAGAAGATCCTAGCTGGCTTTCACAGATGTTCGAATATGGGTTCGTCAGGCTCATCAAGCTAACAAGCCATGACCTGATCAGCCAGTTCCCACTAATCATCCGACAGACTGTTTCTAAGATCAAGAGTCCTTTTGTATCCATCAGATGCTGGAGCACTCTCCCCCAATGGGACAGAAACAACTGGATGATTGTGCAACCTTCGCACCACCTGGTACTCATCAATGGGTACACCCACAATGGTCCCTGGTATGAAGGAGACTCTTATCTCCACAATGAAGACCCCAATACTCTCGCAGATTGCTGGAGTGGCTACTTCAACAATGAGATCATAGATGTCACCAGCGACCTATGGCAGAATTACCACTTTGTTGGAAATACGGGCAGAATTTCTGTATTTTCCACCAGGCCGTATTCTGAAGCTCTCCATACCGAAAGGATTGACTACATTGACCCAGGACAGTTAGCTCTGCAACAAGCAGATTATGAACCTATCCTGTACTGTGGTCTTTGTGACAAATTTGACCAGTATCATGAACATGGCCACGACTATGATCCCCCAGGAGATCCTTATCTTGGCTACCCATCCGGTTATGATACTGATTGATGCTCCAGAACAGCTCAAGAACCACCTTTGCTCATTCGGCTACTATTCAGAACAGTACCTGCACCAGCAAAGTTGCAAGTAGCTACTATTCACTGCACAGTCCAGAACACTATGCAGTTTTACTATACAGAAAAGCAAGGGGACAAGACACTGTTCCAAACAGTGACCAGATACTGTTCACTCTACAGTGCCCCGACAGAATCATCCAAGTTACTATTGCTTTCGGTGGAAAAGTTATTCACCCCAGTTAAAGCAATTTACCTTCCGTGATTTCCGTCCGCAATTCCAGCGCACTCCTGAAGAGACCAAGCCTTCCTCCATCTTTATAAGGAACGCTCTTGCTCAGTCTTCAGCAGGCTAAAATTTACAGTCCAACTATAGGCTTAAATTTTGTAAACCCTCACTGAGGTCTTTCACTTGTAATCAGAATGACTCTCTTTTATCCCCTTCCCTTAGTTTACATTTGTACCCTGAACTACATCTGTAACCTTATATGCTTCCGCCCCCAGTGCCCTCAGAACGGCACCATTTGTTTGTAGCTTACCCCCATTTGGTATCAGAGCCATTTTGAGCTCGATCGTAAGTGTTTGTAAGTTACTGTAAATTTTGATTTTAAATCAAGTTGGCCGGTACAACCGCCATAGTTATCCATTATTTTGTGTATTACTTTGAAGTATGTTATCTCTAACAAACATTATTTTGTTTTACATCTATTTTTTGATAGCATTACCACTCCCATATGTTGCATTCTTCATCTACTACTTCATCTTAGTCAGTTTATACTGTTCTTTCTTATTGTGGTAGGCTGAGCCTCCCGTTCATTCAAACTGTTTATTATCTTGTGATTATCTGTTTAAGCTAATCCTTTACTTCCCAGTTATCTTCTTTTTCCATCCTTTGTTTCTTTCCCCACAATTTGTTGCAGATGTGTACTATGCTAGGTATTGTGCCATGGTGTTATCCAGTAATTCTAGGAGTAATTCCAGTTCTGTGATTGTTTGCTACCCAGAAAGTCTAGAGTACCCAAGTTGAGCAGGAAGCCCGAGTCAATCTGTAATGCCCGTTGAGCCGTTAGCCAGGAGAGCGTTAGGCGTTAGGGTCGGAAACGATAGGGAAAGTACACTCAACAAAGCGAAATAGTGTAAGCAGTAGCAAGGTTTGCAGAATGGTGTCCGAGCGGTCGTAAGTTGGTAACAAAGCACAATAGGCGTCCATACACACCCTGTTTCAGATCTAAGGATAGATCCAGAAATTTGGAAGATAAAGGTAGTCTAGGTTGTAATTGATTTCTTAGGTTTATAATCTAAAGATGATAAATAGGATGTTTAGAAGGAGTGACTCTTCCACTTCAATTAGATCTAGCAGTACAAACCCACCTGAGATTCCAGCAGAAGATGGAACCATCAACAGTGAGTCGTACCAGCTTTCAGATCTAGATCAGAAGTTAGGAGATTGGAACATACCCAAAGTTCCCACAACCCAGGTCTATAAGTCTTCGTCATGGTCCTTGAAAAAGTCTTTCAGAACGGACTACCATGTTAGGACTATAGAACAAGTCTACAGCATTAACAAGGAATATGAAACCTGTTATTTGCTATCCCCTGCAGCCATAAAAGCGCATAGGGATTCTGGTCACAAATACCTCCACATAGGACTCGTCCAAGTAGGAGTTAAACCATTGATCAGAGAAGGTTTGAACAACTCGGTCCTTATGGCCCTCAGAGATACCCGTCTCATCAAATTCAGAGACAGTCTCCTAGGAACCATAGAATCCAGTTTGAGTAACGGTCCAATTCATTTCGACTGTTTTCCAAACCTCACAGTTGCACTTGACGACCCTCACATTTTGAAGGTCCTCACCCTCAACATCAGAACCCATGGAATCTTTGTATTACATGGCACCAAACAACTTGCTCTTATATACCGAGTGTATTATAAGTGCATGAGGACAAACATGTCCATCCAAGCTTTCGATAAGAGAAAACCAGGTGAGACCACTCTTATCCAAACATCAGATGTTAGATCCACCGTTCAGGTACCAAGAACCCTGAAATGGTCTGAAATAACATTCCCTGCACAATGGTCTTTAGAGAATGAAAATTATCCTCTACAGACCCAGAATCCTGTTAGGAACCCAGATCCGGATTATGTCCAACAGTTAGCCGATGGAACGGTTAGACTAAGCTTCGACCAATCCAGGTTTAGGTCACCCTTTGAGTATGATGAACCCTTGCCCAGATCCTCATTAGATCTGTACCAGGAACCATACCAGGAACCAAGGTCTAGATCCATGGATCTAAGACAACCATTTAGGCAGCCAACTATCCTCTTGAAAGATAGACCTGCATCCCATAGTAGTTCGTCTAGAACACGAGCTCCTACGTCTAGAAGAGACTTAGGCCCGCAGTTCCAAGGTGTCAAAGACCACTCTCAGGTTAGTACCCCTTGTTACACAGCCAAGCAAGACTCAGTTGTTGATCAAGAAGAAGACAACAACAGTCAGGACAGTCTTAAACCCCCCTCACCATCAGGATCTGATTTTAAGAACCCTATTCAGCAAGAATCTGAATATGACCATCAGCTCCTCGTATTGACAAAAGAATTCATCCCTGATATGGACTACCTCGAAAAGGATTTTAATTCCGAAGAGAACCGGATTAAAAGAGAAGCCTATCGAGCAAACCATACCAGAGAACAAAAAGTTGAAGTTTTGGAGAAATGGAAGTTATTCATGAAAGAGGTAAAAGCTGATTATCCTTTCTTTGAATACTTTGAGAAACATTTCAATTGGCATAAAAAGAACTGTGTCATTTCCAAAACCAACTGGAAATTACTTCCCAAGAAGGATGCACCAAGCTCTAGCAAACCAGAAATTGTTAGGTCTAGCCATCCTCCCCAAGAAGCTATACTCTTTAACCAGCGTGGTACCGATGTTGTTGCCTCACCTTTTAAGTGTCCAACCCCAGATGAAAAGGTTGTCAGAAAGGTAATAGAGCAAAACAACTATACCAACCAGTGTTTAGGAGTTATAGGGAAACAACTTGACAGAATAGAAGATAGGATTGACAACAAAGTTCTCCTCCAACCAGGAAACCTCTCAAAACCAATCCAACCTCTAGAAAACCCCCTAGTCAAGCTTCCCACAACCAGACAAGCTAGCCTCATACCTAAGGATCAATCAGCCCTTAAGGAAATGGCTCAAAAGCTTGATGATCTCGTGAAAAAGGAACCAGTCTCCCCTTCACCAGATCTTACATCAACCAGTAGGGACCCTAGACTTGAACCTCGGGCAAATACCCTACATGCCCATACAGCCTCTAGCAGTTCTAGTAGAACCTCCTCTGAAACTGAACAGGAGATAGAACAGTTAGAAGACCAATTTCAAGGATTACAGGTAAATAAGCTTTACCAACCAAAGGTAACGCCAACCAGCCTTACCAAGAATTGGTATCCCAGACCAACACCCCCTGACCTCCAATTTGAGGAAAGGACCATGCAATTCACAGTTTCCAGTGGTAAACTCTATGAATGGAACATAGATGGTTTATCCGAACAAGAAATCCAAAACAAAATCCAGCATATAACCATGGTAGCAAATAACTATCTCAATGATGGTATTCCAAATACTGAGGTTGTAGAGCTCATTGTTTTAGGATTTACTGGAAAGTTGTTAAATTGGTGGAACCACTGTATGACAGCCACTTCTAAGGAAGACATTAAGCATGCCGTTCAAAAAGATGAGGATGAGAACCCTATCTTTGATGAACGCATAGGCAGAGGAGTTCCTGATGGAGTCAATACCCTGATCTATACGATCATGAAACACTTCATTGGTAAACCCAGCAATGTCACATCTAGGATTTACGACCAGTTGAGTAACCTTAGATGTAAAAACCTTGGAGAATACCGGTGGTATGAAGATGTGTTCACCACTCGTGTCATGCATAGAAGCGATTGTAACTCTCCATTTTGGAAGGAGAAGTTTATCAATGGCTTACCCACATTGTTTGGACAGAAGGTCAAAGAAACTCTTGCTAGCTCGTTAGGTATCATAGATTATGACAACCTAACCTATGGAGATATCTCAAGCACAATCCGAAATGAAGGGATGAAAATGTGCAGAGATCTTAAAATCCAGAGCCAAGCCAACAAGAGCAAAGCCAAGTACGAAATAGGGAATTTCTGTACCCAATATGGCCTACCTTCTATCATCCCCAAAAGGAAATCCAAGCACAGAGGAGAAGAACCCTCTGGAAAACCCCATAGGAAGAAACCTGCCTCCAAACATTATAGAAAACAGAAGTTCAAACCTGATGATTTCTATAAGAAAGGCAACTCCAAGTCCACAAGAAAGTTTATACCTAAAACATCAGGAAAATGTTTTAAGTGTGGCAAGGACGGTCATTTCGAAAGAGATTGTAAAGCTAAGGCCAAAACCCTTATCAACACTCTCATTACTGACCAAACCAGTAAGGATGAGATCTTCAAACTCTTAGCACTCGATCACCTGAGTAGTGAGTCTAGTGACCAAGAAAAACACCAATTGTTTGAAACATCCTATGAAACCTCTAGAGTGTCTTCTAGTTCCTCTAGTGATTCGGATGAAATCTTACCTTGCCAAGATAGTTGTTGTAGAAACAAAACTATCCATGTTCTTACCAAACAAGAAGAACTACTCCTAGATCTCATAGAACAGATCAAGGATCCAGAAGAGAAATCTCGTCGACTTAGTGAGTTTCACAGAACCTTAGTCAGGGAAACCAATACATCCAAACCTAGGTTTCAGGAACCCAAAGTTGACTTGGAAAAAATCTACAATAGATTTACCAAATCCAAGAAAGAGATAACCATCCAAGATCTCCAGAAAGAGATTAAGGATAACAAAGTTGAAATGAGAAACCTTAAGCAGGAATTAACCATCCTTAGGGTTGATCATGGTCTCATGGACCTTAGGGTCAAAAATTTAGAGTTCACTTCGCAGCAAGGCAATGAGGACAGAATCTCATTACAAAACCCTTCTGATGACGAAGTTGATGAAACAGTTAACCCTACTGCAGAAATAGAACCAGAACCTAGAACGTTCTTGTCAACCATCAGTAGTATTAACTTCCAAAAGTGGCATTCCAAAGTCAGGATTGTCATTAGCAAAGATTTTGAAATTAAGGTAGTTGCCTTGATAGATTCAGGTGCTGATCTCAACTGCATCCAAGAAGGATTAATTCCCTCAAAATACTTCCAGAGAACCAAGGAAAGGTTGACCTCTGCAAGTGGAGGCAATATGCAGATTGAATTCAAAATCTCAAAAGCCCATGTTTGCCAAGACAATGTGTGTTTTAGAACCACCTTTGTTCTTGTCAAAAATATGACAGATAGGGTCATCTTAGGAAACCCATTCATGTGTCTGTTGTATCCTTTTATCACGGATAGTGAAGGAATCACTACCCACCATTTTGGCCAACCAGTCAAGTTTAAGTTTCTTAGGAACCCTGAACCTAGAGAGATCGAAAGTCTCCAAAAAGTTTCTGTTTCTAAAAATCTTAACCTTATTCGTGCCAAAACACATTTTTCTGAACAAGCCCAGAAACTTGGTCAGACCCCATCTTTCAATGATGAAGCCTTGAACTCCAACCAGTTCCCTAAACCTTCATCTCATTCCATCTCATGCATTCAGCATAAAAGCATTTGCTCCATGACATCTCATGATTTTAACAAATATGTTTTCAAAAATAACCATTTTGTTAATACATGGCAGAAAGAAAAGCAAATGGCTTCTTCAAGTAGGAACAAAGGAAAATCCCCCATCCAGGATTTTTCTTATCAAAGGCATGAAGGCGCTTCTTCTGGAACAGAACCCAGTGGAGCAACATCCCTTCAAAATCATGTTCCTCAAAAAATTATATTTTCCAATGGTTTTACGGCTATTACTCTTTGTGAAGTTTTATCTAGAAATTTCCAGTTTATGAATGGTGTATACCCAGAAGTTCCACCTTCCATAAAAATCATTCTCGATAACCTTCAAAGAGCCTATACCCAAAGAAACAATCGCCTTTTCCAAAAAACCCTCAGAGCACTAGAAATAAACCTAGTAAATCTCGAGGCAGGAATTGCAATTGGAGAAACATATGCTAGTCAACTCTTTGGCAAAGAGGATATCCATTCAATGGATAAAACGACTATTATGGGCACCGATTATGCTAGGTTAAGTCTTAAGACTCAAAACCAGCTAAGAAGTGCTGTCGCCAACTTGCCCTCCGATATACAAAAACGTATATTGGACAGCAAGGTAATGACTGAATCATGTGACCGATGGTTCATGCATTTTAAAATCATGGTCATTACTCATTTTCCAGTTTATGGTGAAGACCCAGCTGATTATAATTGTGCCTTCATCAAATCAACCTGGGAAAAGTACTTTGGAAGCAGCCAAAGGGTCTATGAGAAGAAACATCCCTTCCCCGGTCTAATAATCAACTACGAAGATTGGACTGTTGAAGAAGATCCTAGCTGGCTTTCACAGATGTTCGAATATGGGTTCGTCAGGCTCATCAAGCTAACAAGCCATGACCTGATCAGCCAGTTCCCACTAATCATCCGACAGACTGTTTCTAAGATCAAGAGTCCTTTTGTATCCATCAGATGCTGGAGCACTCTCCCCCAATGGGACAGAAACAACTGGATGATTGTGCAACCTTCGCACCACCTGGTACTCATCAATGGGTACACCCACAATGGTCCCTGGTATGAAGGAGACTCTTATCTCCACAATGAAGACCCCAATACTCTCGCAGATTGCTGGAGTGGCTACTTCAACAATGAGATCATAGATGTCACCAGCGAGCTATGGCAGAATTACCACTTTGTTGGAAATACGGGCAGAATTTCTGCATTTTCCACCAGGCCGTATTCTGAAGCTCTCCATACCGAAAGGATTGACTACATTGACCCAGGACAGTTAGCTCTGCAACAAGCAGATTATGAACCTATCCTGTACTGTGGTCTTTGTGACAAATTTGACCAGTATCATGAACATGGCCACGACTATGATCCCCCAGGAGATCCTTATCTTGGCTACCCATCCGGTTATGATACTGATTGATGCTCCAGAACAGCTCAAGAACCACCTTTGCTCATTCGGCTACTATTCAGAACAGTACCTGCACCAGCAAAGTTGCAAGTAGCTACTATTCACTGCACAGTCCAGAACACTATGCAGTTTTACTATACAGAAAAGCAAGGGGACAAGACACTGTTCCAAACAGTGACCAGATACTGTTCACTCTACAGTGCCCCGACAGAATCATCCAAGTTACTATTGCTTTCGGTGGAAAAGTTATTCACCCCAGTTAAAGCAATTTACCTTCCGTGATTTCCGTCCGCAATTCCAGCGCACTCCTGAAGAGACCAAGCCTTCCTCCATCTTTATAAGGAACGCTCTTGCTCAGTCTTCAGCAGGCTAAAATTTACAGTCCAACTATAGGCTTAAATTTTGTAAACCCTCACTGAGGTCTTTCACTTGTAATCAGAATGACTCTCTTTTATCCCCTTCCCTTAGTTTACATTTGTACCCTGAACTACATCTGTAACCTTATATGCTTCCGCCCCCAGTGCCCTCAGAACGGCACCATTTGTTTGTAGCTTACCCCCATTTGGTATCAGAGCCATTTTGAGCTCGATCGTAAGTGTTTGTAAGTTACTGTAAATTTTGATTTTAAATCAAGTTGGCCGGTACAACCGCCATAGTTATCCATTATTTTGTGTATTACTTTGAAGTATGTTATCTCTAACAAACATTATTTTGTTTTACATCTATTTTTTGATAGCATTACCACTCCCATATGTTGCATTCTTCATCTACTACTTCATCTTAGTCAGTTTATACTGTTCTTTCTTATTGTGGTAGGCTGAGCCTCCCGTTCATTCAAACTGTTTATTATCTTGTGATTATCTGTTTAAGCTAATCCTTTACTTCCCAGTTATCTTCTTTTTCCATCCTTTGTTTCTTTCCCCACAATTTGTTGCAGATGTGTACTATGCTAGGTATTGTGCCATGGTGTTATCCAGTAATTCTAGGAGTAATTCCAGTTCTGTGATTGTTTGCTACCCAGAAAGTCTAGAGTACCCAAGTTGAGCAGGAAGCCCGAGTCAATCTGTAATGCCCGTTGAGCCGTTAGCCAGGAGAGCGTTAGGCGTTAGGGTCGGAAACGATAGGGAAAGTACACTCAACAAAGCGAAATAGTGTAAGCAGTAGCAAGGTTTGCAGAATGGTGTCCGAGCGGTCGTAAGTTGGTAACAAAGCACAATAGGCGTCCATACACACCCTGTTTCAGATCTAAGGATAGATCCAGAAATTTGGAAGATAAAGGTAGTCTAGGTTGTAATTGATTTCTTAGGTTTATAATCTAAAGATGATAAATAGGATGTTTAGAAGGAGTGACTCTTCCACTTCAATTAGATCTAGCAGTACAAACCCACCTGAGATTCCAGCAGAAGATGGAACCATCAACAGTGAGTCGTACCAGCTTTCAGATCTAGATCAGAAGTTAGGAGATTGGAACATACCCAAAGTTCCCACAACCCAGGTCTATAAGTCTTCGTCATGGTCCTTGAAAAAGTCTTTCAGAACGGACTACCATGTTAGGACTATAGAACAAGTCTACAGCATTAACAAGGAATATGAAACCTGTTATTTGCTATCCCCTGCAGCCATAAAAGCGCATAGGGATTCTGGTCACAAATACCTCCACATAGGACTCGTCCAAGTAGGAGTTAAACCATTGATCAGAGAAGGTTTGAACAACTCGGTCCTTATGGCCCTCAGAGATACCCGTCTCATCAAATTCAGAGACAGTCTCCTAGGAACCATAGAATCCAGTTTGTGTAACGGTCCAATTCATTTCGACTGTTTTCCAAACCTCACAGTTGCACTTGACGACCCTCACATTTTGAAGGTCCTCACCCTCAACATCAGAACCCATGGAATCTTTGTATTACATGGCACCAAACAACTTGCTCTTATATACCGAGTGTATTATAAGTGCATGAGGACAAACATGTCCATCCAAGCTTTCGATAAGAGAAAACCAGGTGAGACCACTCTTATCCAAACATCAGATGTTAGATCCACCGTTCAGGTACCAAGAACCCTGAAATGGTCTGAAATAACATTCCCTGCACAATGGTCTTTAGAGAATGAAAATTATCCTCTACAGACCCAGAATCCTGTTAGGAACCCAGATCCGGATTATGTCCAACAGTTAGCCGATGGAACGGTTAGACTAAGCTTCGACCAATCCAGGTTTAGGTCACCCTTTGAGTATGATGAACCCTTGCCCAGATCCTCATTAGATCTGTACCAGGAACCATACCAGGAACCAAGGTCTAGATCCATGGATCTAAGACAACCATTTAGGCAGCCAACTATCCTCTTGAAAGATAGACCTGCATCCCATAGTAGTTCGTCTAGAACACGAGCTCCTACGTCTAGAAGAGACTTAGGCCCGCAGTTCCAAGGTGTCAAAGACCACTCTCAGGTTAGTACCCCTTGTTACACAGCCAAGCAAGACTCAGTTGTTGATCAAGAAGAAGACAACAACAGTCAGGACAGTCTTAAACCCCCCTCACCATCAGGATCTGATTTTAAGAACCCTATTCAGCAAGAATCTGAATATGACCATCAGCTCCTCGTATTGACAAAAGAATTCATCCCTGATATGGACTACCTCGAAAAGGATTTTAATTCCGAAGAGAACCGGATTAAAAGAGAAGCCTATCGAGCAAACCATACCAGAGAACAAAAAGTTGAAGTTTTGGAGAAATGGAAGTTATTCATGAAAGAGGTAAAAGCTGATTATCCTTTCTTTGAATACTTTGAGAAACATTTCAATTGGCATAAAAAGAACTGTGTCATTTCCAAAACCAACTGGAAATTACTTCCCAAGAAGGATGCACCAAGCTCTAGCAAACCAGAAATTGTTAGGTCTAGCCATCCTCCCCAAGAAGCTATACTCTTTAACCAGCGTGGTACCGATGTTGTTGCCTCACCTTTTAAGTGTCCAACCCCAGATGAAAAGGTTGTCAGAAAGGTAATAGAGCAAAACAACTATACCAACCAGTGTTTAGGAGTTATAGGGAAACAACTTGACAGAATAGAAGATAGGATTGACAACAAAGTTCTCCTCCAACCAGGAAACCTCTCAAAACCAATCCAACCTCTAGAAAACCCCCTAGTCAAGCTTCCCACAACCAGACAAGCTAGCCTCATACCTAAGGATCAATCAGCCCTTAAGGAAATGGCTCAAAAGCTTGATGATCTCGTGAAAAAGGAACCAGTCTCCCCTTCACCAGATCTTACATCAACCAGTAGGGACCCTAGACTTGAACCTCGGGCAAATACCCTACATGCCCATACAGCCTCTAGCAGTTCTAGTAGAACCTCCTCTGAAACTGAACAGGAGATAGAACAGTTAGAAGACCAATTTCAAGGATTACAGGTAAATAAGCTTTACCAACCAAAGGTAACGCCAACCAGCCTTACCAAGAATTGGTATCCCAGACCAACACCCCCTGACCTCCAATTTGAGGAAAGGACCATGCAATTCACAGTTTCCAGTGGTAAACTCTATGAATGGAACATAGATGGTTTATCCGAACAAGAAATCCAAAACAAAATCCAGCATATAACCATGGTAGCAAATAACTATCTCAATGATGGTATTCCAAATACTGAGGTTGTAGAGCTCATTGTTTTAGGATTTACTGGAAAGTTGTTAAATTGGTGGAACCACTGTATGACAGCCACTTCTAAGGAAGACATTAAGCATGCCGTTCAAAAAGATGAGGATGGGAACCCTATCTTTGATGAACGCATAGGCAGAGGAGTTCCTGATGGAGTCAATACCCTGATCTATACGATCATGAAACACTTCATTGGTAAACCCAGCAATGTCACATCTAGGATTTACGACCAGTTGAGTAACCTTAGATGTAAAAACCTTGGAGAATACCGGTGGTATGAAGATGTGTTCACCACTCGTGTCATGCATAGAAGCGATTGTAACTCTCCATTTTGGAAGGAGAAGTTTATCAATGGCTTACCCACATTGTTTGGACAGAAGGTCAAAGAAACTCTTGCTAGCTCGTTAGGTATCATAGATTATGACAACCTAACCTATGGAGATATCTCAAGCACAATCCGAAATGAAGGGATGAAAATGTGCAGAGATCTTAAAATCCAGAGCCAAGCCAACAAGAGCAAAGCCAAGTACGAAATAGGGAATTTCTGTACCCAATATGGCCTACCTTCTATCATCCCCAAAAGGAAATCCAAGCACAGAGGAGAAGAACCCTCTGGAAAACCCCATAGGAAGAAACCTGCCTCCAAACATTATAGAAAACAGAAGTTCAAACCTGATGATTTCTATAAGAAAGGCAACTCCAAGTCCACAAGAAAGTTTATACCTAAAACATCAGGAAAATGTTTTAAGTGTGGCAAGGACGGTCATTTCGAAAGAGATTGTAAAGCTAAGGCCAAAACCCTTATCAACACTCTCATTACTGACCAAACCAGTAAGGATGAGATCTTCAAACTCTTAGCACTCGATCACCTGAGTAGTGAGTCTAGTGACCAAGAAAAACACCAATTGTTTGAAACATCCTATGAAACCTCTAGAGTGTCTTCTAGTTCCTCTAGTGATTCGGATGAAATCTTACCTTGCCAAGATAGTTGTTGTAGAAACAAAACTATCCATGTTCTTACCAAACAAGAAGAACTACTCCTAGATCTCATAGAACAGATCAAGGATCCAGAAGAGAAATCTCGTCGACTTAGTGAGTTTCACAGAACCTTAGTCAGGGAAACCAATACATCCAAACCTAGGTTTCAGGAACCCAAAGTTGACTTGGAAAAAATCTACAATAGATTTACCAAATCCAAGAAAGAGATAACCATCCAAGATCTCCAGAAAGAGATTAAGGATAACAAAGTTGAAATGAGAAACCTTAAGCAGGAATTAACCATCCTTAGGGTTGATCATGGTCTCATGGACCTTAGGGTCAAAAATTTAGAGTTCACTTCGCAGCAAGGCAATGAGGACAGAATCTCATTACAAAACCCTTCTGATGACGAAGTTGATGAAACAGTTAACCCTACTGCAGAAATAGAACCAGAACCTAGAACGTTCTTGTCAACCATCAGTAGTATTAACTTCCAAAAGTGGCATTCCAAAGTCAGGATTGTCATTAGCAAAGATTTTGAAATTAAGGTAGTTGCCTTGATAGATTCAGGTGCTGATCTCAACTGCATCCAAGAAGGATTAATTCCCTCAAAATACTTCCAGAGAACCAAGGAAAGGTTGACCTCTGCAAGTGGAGGCAATATGCAGATTGAATTCAAAATCTCAAAAGCCCATGTTTGCCAAGACAATGTGTGTTTTAGAACCACCTTTGTTCTTGTCAAAAATATGACAGATAGGGTCATCTTAGGAAACCCATTCATGTGTCTGTTGTATCCTTTTATCACGGATAGTGAAGGAATCACTACCCACCATTTTGGCCAACCAGTCAAGTTTAAGTTTCTTAGGAACCCTGAACCTAGAGAGATCGAAAGTCTCCAAAAAGTTTCTGTTTCTAAAAATCTTAACCTTATTCGTGCCAAAACACATTTTTCTGAACAAGCCCAGAAACTTGGTCAGACCCCATCTTTCAATGATGAAGCCTTGAACTCCAACCAGTTCCCTAAACCTTCATCTCATTCCATCTCATGCATTCAGCATAAAAGCATTTGCTCCATGACATCTCATGATTTTAACAAATATGTTTTCAAAAATAACCATTTTGTTAATACATGGCAGAAAGAAAAGCAAATGGCTTCTTCAAGTAGGAACAAAGGAAAATCCCCCATCCAGGATTTTTCTTATCAAAGGCATGAAGGCGCTTCTTCTGGAACAGAACCCAGTGGAGCAACATCCCTTCAAAATCATGTTCCTCAAAAAATTATATTTTCCAATGGTTTTACGGCTATTACTCTTTGTGAAGTTTTATCTAGAAATTTCCAGTTTATGAATGGTGTATACCCAGAAGTTCCACCTTCCATAAAAATCATTCTCGATAACCTTCAAAGAGCCTATACCCAAAGAAACAATCGCCTTTTCCAAAAAACCCTCAGAGCACTAGAAATAAACCTAGTAAATCTCGAGGCAGGAATTGCAATTGGAGAAACATATGCTAGTCAACTCTTTGGCAAAGAGGATATCCATTCAATGGATAAAACGACTATTATGGGCACCGATTATGCTAGGTTAAGTCTTAAGACTCAAAACCAGCTAAGAAGTGCTGTCGCCAACTTGCCCTCCGATATACAAAAACGTATATTGGACAGCAAGGTAATGACTGAATCATGTGACCGATGGTTCATGCATTTTAAAATCATGGTCATTACTCATTTTCCAGTTTATGGTGAAGACCCAGCTGATTATAATTGTGCCTTCATCAAATCAACCTGGGAAAAGTACTTTGGAAGCAGCCAAAGGGTCTATGAGAAGAAACATCCCTTCCCCGGTCTAATAATCAACTACGAAGATTGGACTGTTGAAGAAGATCCTAGCTGGCTTTCACAGATGTTCGAATATGGGTTCGTCAGGCTCATCAAGCTAACAAGCCATGACCTGATCAGCCAGTTCCCACTAATCATCCGACAGACTGTTTCTAAGATCAAGAGTCCTTTTGTATCCATCAGATGCTGGAGCACTCTCCCCCAATGGGACAGAAACAACTGGATGATTGTGCAACCTTCGCACCACCTGGTACTCATCAATGGGTACACCCACAATGGTCCCTGGTATGAAGGAGACTCTTATCTCCACAATGAAGACCCCAATACTCTCGCAGATTGCTGGAGTGGCTACTTCAACAATGAGATCATAGATGTCACCAGCGAGCTATGGCAGAATTACCACTTTGTTGGAAATACGGGCAGAATTTCTGTATTTTCCACCAGGCCGTATTCTGAAGCTCTCCATACCGAAAGGATTGACTACATTGACCCAGGACAGTTAGCTCTGCAACAAGCAGATTATGAACCTATCCTGTACTGTGGTCTTTGTGACAAATTTGACCAGTATCATGAACATGGCCACGACTATGATCCCCCAGGAGATCCTTATCTTGGCTACCCATCCGATTATGATACTGATTGATGCTCCAGAACAGCTCAAGAACCACCTTTGCTCATTCGGCTACTATTCAGAACAGTACCTGCACCAGCAAAGTTGCAAGTAGCTACTATTCACTGCACAGTCCAGAACACTATGCAGTTTTACTATACAGAAAAGCAAGGGGACAAGACACTGTTCCAAACAGTGACCAGATACTGTTCACTCTACAGTGCCCCGACAGAATCATCCAAGTTACTATTGCTTTCGGTGGAAAAGTTATTCACCCCAGTTAAAGCAATTTACCTTCCGTGATTTCCGTCCGCAATTCCAGCGCACTCCTGAAGAGACCAAGCCTTCCTCCATCTTTATAAGGAACGCTCTTGCTCAGTCTTCAGCAGGCTAAAATTTACAGTCCAACTATAGGCTTAAATTTTGTAAACCCTCACTGAGGTCTTTCACTTGTAATCAGAATGACTCTCTTTTATCCCCTTCCCTTAGTTTACATTTGTACCCTGAACTACATCTGTAACCTTATATGCTTCCGCCCCCAGTGCCCTCAGAACGGCACCATTTGTTTGTAGCTTACCCTCATTTGGTATCAGAGCCATTTTGAGCTCGATCGTAAGTGTTTGTAAGTTACTGTAAATTTTGATTTTAAATCAAGTTGGCCGGTACAACCGCCATAGTTATCCATTATTTTGTGTATTACTTTGAAGTATGTTATCTCTAACAAACATTATTTTGTTTTACATCTATTTTTTGATAGCATTACCACTCCCATATGTTGCATTCTTCATCTACTACTTCATCTTAGTCAGTTTATACTGTTCTTTCTTATTGTGGTAGGCTGAGCCTCCCGTTCATTCAAACTGTTTATTATCTTGTGATTATCTGTTTAAGCTAATCCTTTACTTCCCAGTTATCTTCTTTTTCCATCCTTTGTTTCTTTCCCCACAATTTGTTGCAGATGTGTACTATGCTAGGTATTGTGCCATGGTGTTATCCAGTAATTCTAGGAGTAATTCCAGTTCTGTGATTGTTTGCTACCCAGAAAGTCTAGAGTACCCAAGTTGAGCAGGAAGCCCGAGTCAATCTGTAATGCCCGTTGAGCCGTTAGCCAGGAGAGCGTTAGGCGTTAGGGTCGGAAACGATAGGGAAAGTACACTCAACAAAGCGAAATAGTGTAAGCAGTAGCAAGGTTTGCAGAATGGTGTCCGAGCGGTCGTAAGTTGGTAACAAAGCACAATAGGCGTCCATACACACCCTGTTTCAGATCTAAGGATAGATCCAGAAATTTGGAAGATAAAGGTAGTCTAGGTTGTAATTGATTTCTTAGGTTTATAATCTAAAGATGATAAATAGGATGTTTAGAAGGAGTGACTCTTCCACTTCAATTAGATCTAGCAGTACAAACCCACCTGAGATTCCAGCAGAAGATGGAACCATCAACAGTGAGTCGTACCAGCTTTCAGATCTAGATCAGAAGTTAGGAGATTGGAACATACCCAAAGTTCCCACAACCCAGGTCTATAAGTCTTCGTCATGGTCCTTGAAAAAGTCTTTCAGAACGGACTACCATGTTAGGACTATAGAACAAGTCTACAGCATTAACAAGGAATATGAAACCTGTTATTTGCTATCCCCTGCAGCCATAAAAGCGCATAGGGATTCTGGTCACAAATACCTCCACATAGGACTCGTCCAAGTAGGAGTTAAACCATTGATCAGAGAAGGTTTGAACAACTCGGTCCTTATGGCCCTCAGAGATACCCGTCTCATCAAATTCAGAGACAGTCTCCTAGGAACCATAGAATCCAGTTTGAGTAACGGTCCAATTCATTTCGACTGTTTTCCAAACCTCACAGTTGCACTTGACGACCCTCACATTTTGAAGGTCCTCACCCTCAACATCAGAACCCATGGAATCTTTGTATTACATGGCACCAAACAACTTGCTCTTATATACCGAGTGTATTATAAGTGCATGAGGACAAACATGTCCATCCAAGCTTTCGATAAGAGAAAACCAGGTGAGACCACTCTTATCCAAACATCAGATGTTAGATCCACCGTTCAGGTACCAAGAACCCTGAAATGGTCTGAAATAACATTCCCTGCACAATGGTCTTTAGAGAATGAAAATTATCCTCTACAGACCCAGAATCCTGTTAGGAACCCAGATCCGGATTATGTCCAACAGTTAGCCGATGGAACGGTTAGACTAAGCTTCGACCAATCCAGGTTTAGGTCACCCTTTGAGTATGATGAACCCTTGCCCAGATCCTCATTAGATCTGTACCAGGAACCATACCAGGAACCAAGGTCTAGATCCATGGATCTAAGACAACCATTTAGGCAGCCAACTATCCTCTTGAAAGATAGACCTGCATCCCATAGTAGTTCGTCTAGAACACGAGCTCCTACGTCTAGAAGAGACTTAGGCCCGCAGTTCCAAGGTGTCAAAGACCACTCTCAGGTTAGTACCCCTTGTTACACAGCCAAGCAAGACTCAGTTGTTGATCAAGAAGAAGACAACAACAGTCAGGACAGTCTTAAACCCCCCTCACCATCAGGATCTGATTTTAAGAACCCTATTCAGCAAGAATCTGAATATGACCATCAGCTCCTCGTATTAACAAAAGAATTCATCCCTGATATGGACTACCTCGAAAAGGATTTTAATTCCGAAGAGAACCGGATTAAAAGAGAAGCCTATCGAGAAAACCATACCAGAGAACAAAAAGTTGAAGTTTTGGAGAAATGGAAGTTATTCATGAAAGAGGTAAAAGCTGATTATCCTTTCTTTGAATACTTTGAGAAACATTTCCAATGGCATAAGAAGAAATGTGTCAAAACCAAACTTCCAGAAAAACCCATTCCACCTCCAAAAGTTAGACATTCATCAAGGAAAGCAGAGAAACCAGTCTCTCCTTCACCAGAAGTTAATGTCCTAGAAAGCTACATATCCTCCAGCAGTTCCGATGAACCTCCTTCAGATAAAAAGGAGAAAGAACCACTGGATGACCAACTTGGTGATTCACCCCCACTCCCTCCAAGGATATGGAAATCCAAATACAGAGGAAACCCAGCCTTTAAGGATTTCAAAAGAGAAAGGATTGTTTCCAGAGAATATAGACGCCTAAAATTAGAAGCAAGAGGCATCTATAGGATTCCTGGAACCTTGAAACTCCTCAAACCTAAAGCAAAAGGAAAATGCTTTAAGTGTGGGAGAAAAGGACATATCAAAAAGGAATGTCCAGGCAAATCTCCTACCCATTCCCTAGTTTCTGATGATATTTCCAAAGTCTTAGAACTTGACCATCCAGAAAATGAGTCACCCAATAGTTCTATCGACAGAGAAATCTGCCAGATCTACCAATCCTCACCATCATCCTCTCCTAGGGCTTCAGATAGCACCTCTAGTAGTCCAGATGATGTCATACCTTGTCAGGATAGCTGTTGCAGGAACAACACTATCAAAGTTCTTTCTCAACAAGAAGAACTGCTCTTAGATCTCATAGAACAGATCAAGGACCCAGAAGAGAAATCTCAAAAACTTAGTAAGTTCCATAGAACCTTAGCCAAGGAAACTAGTACATCCGAACCTAGGCTTCAGGAACCCAAAGTTGACTTGGAAAAACCCTACAATAGGTTTACCAAATCCAAGAAAGAGATTACCATCCAAGATCTCCAGAAAGAAATTAAGGATACCAAGACTGAAGTCAATAGCCTTAAGCGAAACTTAGTCATCCTTAGGGTTGATCATGGTCTCATGAACCTTAAAATCAAACCTTCAGGAAATACTTCTCACCAAGGCAATGAGGACAGAATCTCATTACAGAACCCTTCTAAAAGAGAAGTTGAGAAAACCATTAATCCTACTGCAGATGTGGTACCAGGACCATCTAGAGGATCGTTCTTACAAACCATCAGTCGGATTAACTTCCAGAAATGGCATTCCAAAGTCAGGATTGTCATAAGCAAAGATTTTGAATTTGAGGTAGTTGCCCTAATAGATTCGGGTGCTGATCTCAACTGCATCCAAGAAGGGATCATTCCCTCTAAATACTTCCGGAAAACCAAAGAAAGGTTAACCTCCGCAAGTGGTGGGAA
The DNA here is from genome assembly GCA_028535165.1 of Quercus tomentella. Lineage (NCBI taxonomy): Eukaryota > Viridiplantae > Streptophyta > Magnoliopsida > Fagales > Fagaceae > Quercus > Quercus tomentella. The sequence goes on from JAPQVY010000133.1 coordinate 7,548,642, forward strand.
AATGCAGATTGAATTCAAAATACCAAAAGCACATGTTTGCCAAGACAATGCGTGTTTCAAAACCACCTTTGTTCTTGTCAAGAATATGACAGATAGGGTCATCTTAGGAAACCCATTCATGTGTCTGTTATATCCTTTCACCACGGATAGTGAAGGAATCACTACCCATCCTTTTGGCCAACCAGTCAAGTTTAAGTTTCTTAGGAGCCCAAAACCTAAAGACATCAATAGTCTCCATAAGGTTGCCATCTCCAAGACCCTTAACCTTATCCAAGCCAAAACCCAACACCTTGAGTACCTTGGTCATGAACTAAGTTACAAAAGGGTTGATAAGCATTTAGCTTGCAAAAGCTACCAATCAGAGATTAGAAAATTTGAAGAAGAACTCAAACAAGAAATCTGCTCTGATTTTCCCACAGCTTTTTGGCATAGGAAAAGGCACGAAGTTGCACTACCATATGTCAAAGATTTCCAAGAAAAGAACATCCCTACCAAAGCCAGGCCTATCCAAATGAGTCAAGAACTTATGGATACTTGCAAAGCAGAAATAGAGGATCTTCTTGGAAAAGGAATCATTAGAAACTCTAGGTCACCATGGTCTTGTCCAGCCTTTTATGTTCAGAAAAACGCTGAGATCGAGAGAGGTGTCCCTAGACTTGTCATCAACTATAAGCCCCTTAACAAAGTCTTAGAATGGATTAGGTATCCTATCCCCAACAAAAGAGACTTAGTTAACAGGCTTAGCAAAGCAGTGGTTTTCAGTAAGTTTGACATGAAGAGTGGTTTTTGGCAGATACAAATCAGAGAGTCTGATAGGTACAAGACAGCCTTCACCACACCCTTTGGTCATTACGAATGGAATGTAATGCCCTTTGGTCTGAAGAACGCACCTTCTGAATTCCAAAATATCATGAATGAGATTTTCAATCCATTCTCCAGTCATATCATTGTATACATTGATGATGTACTCATTTTCTCAGAATCCCTAGACAAACATTGGAAGCATCTCAGAACATTCTTCCAAACCATCAAAAGAAATGGTCTTGTTGTCTCGGCTCCTAAAATCAAGCTTTTTCAAACAAGTGTCAGGTTCTTAGGTTTTGACATAAAACATGCAGTCATCAAACCAATTGATAGAGCCATCCTGTTTGCAGAAAAGTTTCCAGATGAAATCCTTGATAAGACCCAACTTCAAAGGTTCTTAGGATCTCTCAATTACATTTCTGATTTCTATCAAAATCTTAGGCAACAGTGCAAGCCTCTTTTTGATCGACTTCGAACCAATCCCCCTCCTTGGACACCTAATCATACATTGGTTGTTCAACAGGTCAAAAAATATGTCAAGACACTCCCTTGCCTCGGAATCCCCTCTGAAAATTCCTTCAAGGTAGTCCAGACAGATGCCTCTAACATTGGTTATGGCGGCATTCTCCTTCAGCGTGTTAGTCCCACTTCCCCAGAACAGATTGTCTGTTTCCACTCAGGAATTTGGACTCCCACTCAACTCAATTATAGTACTATTAAAAAAGAAATTTTATCTATAGTACTATGCATTTCAAAATTTCAAAGTGATCTTTTGAATCAAAAGTTTTTAATACGGATTGATTGTAAATCTGCAAAACATGTTTTAGAAAAAGATGTTCAAAACATTGCATCAAAACAGATTTTTGCACGTTGGCAAGCCATCCTTTCAGTTTTTGATTTTGACATAGAATTCATTGCAGGAACTCAGAACAGTATACCTGACTTCCTAACCCGTGAATTTTTGCAGAATCCAATCCAAAATGTCCGGGAAGAAACCCGTACAACCCCAACCTCCCAAGTTGCCTAAACCAACCACTAGGAGTACAAGTCAGGCACAGAACCCTGGCCCGTTGGTTCCCTTCTCTTCCTCTCCAAAGACCTTACCTGTGTCTCCTTCTGTTGTTGCTAATCGTTATTTGGTTTCCACAATCCCTAAACCAAATTACCAAAGGCCCCAACGACATAAACAACACAGTTATAGCTCTGCTCTAGCTTCACCTCCTCCCAAGGAAATTTCTCCATACACAGTAGAAGATCCCCTCGGCCCAATTTTGCCCAGGCAACCTTCTTTCACCCTTCCTCCCAGAACAGGAAGAGCTCCTTATCTCAAGAAACCATTTGTTCAGCATATCTCTTATATTGAGCCACATTTAGCTCATATAACGGATCCTCTAGCTTTAGCAATGGAAGTATTGCCCCATGAATGGCATTTCCTTCCCCGAAGCCCAGAAAAGAACATCAAATTCTATAAAGGCATTCTCATCCAAGAAAAGTCTGCCAGAATAGAAGACATCAGAGAAAGGAATAATCCCTCAAAAGTCCTGTACCATAAATTCATAATACAGAGTTTTGTGAGTTATAAAGAATGGGGACACCCCTCTTCACTAAGAACCCTTACAGTACTCAAGGGAACAGAACCCCTGTACAACTATTATGATTATATGGATGCCTTTGAAAAGGTATTATTCTTCCAAAATGATAACTATGACCACTCATGGTTTATCCAGTTCGACAAGAAATTCAATAGCCAGATACCTTCGTGGTTCCTCAAGTGGTGGGAAATGTTTGGATCAGTTAATGAAAACTTCCCAGAACCCCTACAAGATGCACTAAGGTATTTCAGCTCCAAGTTTCAGGTTGACAGGCATTCTTCCCAGTTTCCAGCCATCTTGCATATGACAATACAATACAAGATCCACTGGATTAGCATGTGGAATTATGCTATCAATAGAAATCTACTCGATAGGGAATTCTTTGTAAAATGGTGGGACAAATTCAGACCAACTGACACCATCTCCAAACTTTACAATGACTTTCCCCTTCCAGTCCAGAAGACCATTGCTCATCACACCAGATCACAGTCCAGCCTAGAATCCGCTCAATTTGCCGGAAAAACTAGCAGAGAACTCAAAGATCTCGCTCAGCAATTGCTTCTCCAATCAGAACAATTAGAGTCAGAAGAAAAGAACTCTCCTGCCTCGTCAGAAGCCTCTTGCAATCGCGTTCCTTTTGACCCCTTCCAGGATGCTCAAGATCCTTATGAAGGCTACAATTTGGACAGCGATTAAGTCATGCTTCAGGATGCTCCAGAACAGCTCCAGAAGCCCCAGTATAGCTCAAGAACCACCTTTGCATTTCCGGTTACTATTCAGAACAGTACCCACACTGCAAAGCTGACCAACAGAGCACTATTCACTGCACAGTCCAGAACACTATGCAGAGTCACTATTCCAGAAAAGCAAGGGGACAAGACACTGTTCCAAACAGTGACCAGATACTGTTCACTCTACAGTGCCCCGACAGGATTATGGAAATCACTATTGCTTTCGGCTGAAAAGATATTCACCTGAAGTAAATGCAATTTACCTTCCGTAATTGATGCAATCTCCTGAACACTTCCAAGGCTCTCTCCTCCTATATAAGGCATCCTTGGTCTCAGTCTTCAGCAGGCTAAAATTTACAGTCCAACTATAGGCTTAAATTTTGTAAACCCTCACTGAGGTCTTTCACTTGTAATCAGAATGACTCTCTTTTATCCCCTTCCCTTAGTTTACATTTGTACCCTGAACTACATCTGTAACCTTATATGCTTCCGCCCCCAGTGCCCTCAGAACGGCACCATTTGTTTGTAGCTTACCCCCATTTGGGAGGTTGGGGTTGTACGGGTTTCTTCCCGGACATTTTGGATTGGATTCTGCAAAAATTCACGGGTTAGGAAGTCAGGTATACTGTTCTGAGTTCCTGCAATGAATTCTATGTCAAAATCAAAAACTGAAAGGATGGCTTGCCATCGTGCAAAAATTTGTTTTGATGCAATGTTTTGAACATCTTTTTCTAAAACATGTTTTGCAGATTTACAATCAATCCGTATTAAAAACTTTTGATTCAAAAGGTCACTTTGGAACTTTGAAATGGGTTTACAAAATTTAAGCCTATAGTTGGACTGTAAATTTTAGCCTGCTGAAGACTGAGACCAAGGATGCCTTATATAGGAGGAGAGAGCCTTGGAAGTGTTCAGGAGATTGCATCAATTACGGAAGGTAAATTGCATTTACTTCAGGTGAATATCTTTTCAGCCGAAAGCAATAGTGATTTCCATAATCCTGTCGGGGCACTGTAGAGTGAACAGTATCTGGTCACTGTTTGGAACAGTGTCTTGTCCCCTTGCTTTTCTGGAATAGTGACTCTGCATAGTGTTCTGGACTGTGCAGTGAATAGTGCTCTGTTGGTCAGCTTTGCAGTGTGGGTACTGTTCTGAATAGTAACCGGAAATGCAAAGGTGGTTCTTGAGCTATACTGGGGCTTCTGGAGCTGTTCTGGAGCATCCTGAAGCATGACTTAATCGCTGTCCAAATTGTAGCCTTCATAAGGATCTTGAGCATCCTGGAAGGGGTCAAAAGGAACGCGATTGCAAGAGGCTTCTGACGAGGCAGGAGAGTTCTTTTCTTCTGACTCTAATTGTTCTGATTGGAGAAGCAATTGCTGAGCGAGATCTTTGAGTTCTCTGCTAGTTTTTCCGGCAAATTGAGCGGATTCTAGGCTGGACTGTGATCTGGTGTGATGAGCAATGGTCTTCTGGACTGGAAGGGGAAAGTCATTGTAAAGTTTGGAGATGGTGTCAGTTGGTCTGAATTTGTCCCACCATTTTACAAAGAATTCCCTATCGAGTAGATTTCTATTGATAGCATAATTCCACATGCTAATCCAGTGGATCTTGTATTGTATTGTCATATGCAAGATGGCTGGAAACTGGGAAGAATGCCTGTCAACCTGAAACTTGGAGCTGAAATACCTTAGTGCATCTTGTAGGGGTTCTGGGAAGTTTTCATTAACTGATCCAAACATTTCCCACCACTTGAGGAACCACGAAGGTATCTGGCTATTGAATTTCTTGTCGAACTGGATAAACCATGAGTGGTCATAGTTATCATTTTGGAAGAATAATACCTTTTCAAAGGCATCCATATAATCATAATAGTTGTACAGGGGTTCTGTTCCCTTGAGTACTGTAAGGGTTCTTAGTGAAGAGGGGTGTCCCCATTCTTTATAACTCACAAAACTCTGTATTATGAATTTATGGTACAGGACTTTTGAGGGATTATTCCTTTCTCTGATGTCTTCTATTCTGGCAGACTTTTCTTGGATGAGAATGCCTTTATAGAATTTGATGTTCTTTTCTGGGCTTCGGGGAAGGAAATGCCATTCATGGGGCAATACTTCCATTGCTAAAGCTAGAGGATCCGTTATATGAGCTAAATGTGGCTCAATATAAGAGATATGCTGAACAAATGGTTTCTTGAGATAAGGAGCTCTTCCTGTTCTGGGAGGAAGGGTGAAAGAAGGTTGCCTGGGCAAAATTGGGCCGAGGGGATCTTCTACTGTGTATGGAGAAATTTCCTTGGGAGGAGGTGAAGCTAGAGCAGAGCTATAACTGTGTTGTTTATGTCGTTGGGGCCTTTGGTAATTTGGTTTAGGGATTGTGGAAACCAAATAACGATTAGCAACAACAGAAGGAGACACAGGTAAGGTCTTTGGAGAGGAAGAGAAGGGAACCAACGGGCCAGGGTTCTGTGCCTGACTTGTACTCCTAGTGGTTGGTTTAGGCAACTTGGGAGGTTGGGGTTGTACGGGTTTCTTCCCGGACATTTTGGATTGGATTCTGCAAAAATTCACGGGTTAGGAAGTCAGGTATACTGTTCTGAGTTCCTGCAATGAATTCTATGTCAAAATCAAAAACTGAAAGGATGGCTTGCCAACGTGTAAAAATCTGTTTTGATGCAATGTTTTGAACATCTTTTTCTAAAACATGTTTTGCAGATTTACAATCAATCCGTATTAAAAACTTTTGATTCAAAAGATCACTTTGAAATTTTGAAATGCATAGTACTATAGATAAAATTTCTTTTTTAATAGTACTATAATTGAGTTGAGTGGGAGTCCAAATTCCTGAGTGGAAACAGACAATCTGTTCTGGGGAAGTGGGACTAACACGCTGAAGGAGAATGCCGCCATAACCAATGTTAGAGGCATCTGTCTGGACTACCTTGAAGGAATTTTCAGAGGGGATTCCGAGGCAAGGGAGTGTCTTGACATATTTTTTGACCTGTTGAACAACCAATGTATGATTAGGTGTCCAAGGAGGGGGATTGGTTCGAAGTCGATCAAAAAGAGGCTTGCACTGTTGCCTAAGATTTTGATAGAAATCAGAAATGTAATTGAGAGATCCTAAGAACCTTTGAAGTTGGGTCTTATCAAGGATTTCATCTGGAAACTTTTCTGCAAACAGGATGGCTCTATCAATTGGTTTGATGACTGCATGTTTTATGTCAAAACCTAAGAACCTGACACTTGTTTGAAAAAGCTTGATTTTAGGAGCCGAGACAACAAGACCATTTCTTTTGATGGTTTGGAAGAATGTTCTGAGATGCTTCCAATGTTTGTCTAGGGATTCTGAGAAAATGAGTACATCATCAATGTATACAATGATATGACTGGAGAATGGATTGAAAATCTCATTCATGATATTTTGGAATTCAGAAGGTGCGTTCTTCAGACCAAAGGGCATTACATTCCATTCGTAATGACCAAAGGGTGTGGTGAAGGCTGTCTTGTACCTATCAGACTCTCTGATTTGTATCTGCCAAAAACCACTCTTCATGTCAAACTTACTGAAAACCACTGCTTTGCTAAGCCTGTTAACTAAGTCTCTTTTGTTGGGGATAGGATACCTAATCCATTCTAAGACTTTGTTAAGGGGCTTATAGTTGATGACAAGTCTAGGGACACCTCTCTCGATCTCAGCGTTTTTCTGAACATAAAAGGCTGGACAAGACCATGGTGACCTAGAGTTTCTAATGATTCCTTTTCCAAGAAGATCCTCTATTTCTGCTTTGCAAGTATCCATAAGTTCTTGACTCATTTGGATAGGCCTGGCTTTGGTAGGGATGTTCTTTTCTTGGAAATCTTTGACATATGGTAGTGCAACTTCGTGCCTTTTCCTATGCCAAAAAGCTGTGGGAAAATCAGAGCAGATTTCTTGTTTGAGTTCTTCTTCAAATTTTCTAATCTCTGATTGGTAGCTTTTGCAAGCTAAATGCTTATCAACCCTTTTGTAACTTAGTTCATGACCAAGGTACTCAAGGTGTTGGGTTTTGGCTTGGATAAGGTTAAGGGTCTTGGAGATGGCAACCTTATGGAGACTATTGATGTCTTTAGGTTTTGGGCTCCTAAGAAACTTAAACTTGACTGGTTGGCCAAAAGGATGGGTAGTGATTCCTTCACTATCCGTGGTGAAAGGATATAACAGACACATGAATGGGTTTCCTAAGATGACCCTATCTGTCATATTCTTGACAAGAACAAAGGTGGTTTTGAAACACGCATTGTCTTGGCAAACATGTGCTTTTGGTATTTTGAATTCAATCTGCATTTTCCCACCACTTGCGGAGGTTAACCTTTCTTTGGTTTTCCGGAAGTATTTAGAGGGAATGATCCCTTCTTGGATGCAGTTGAGATCAGCACCCGAATCTATTAGGGCAACTACCTCAAATTCAAAATCTTTGCTTATGACAATCCTGACTTTGGAATGCCATTTCTGGAAGTTAATCCGACTGATGGTTTGTAAGAACGATCCTCTAGATGGTCCTGGTACCACATCTGCAGTAGGATTAATGGTTTTCTCAACTTCTCTTTTAGAAGGGTTCTGTAATGAGATTCTGTCCTCATTGCCTTGGTGAGAAGTATTTCCTGAAGGTTTGATTTTAAGGTTCATGAGACCATGATCAACCCTAAGGATGACTAAGTTTCGCTTAAGGCTATTGACTTCAGTCTTGGTATCCTTAATTTCTTTCTGGAGATCTTGGATGGTAATCTCTTTCTTGGATTTGGTAAACCTATTGTAGGGTTTTTCCAAGTCAACTTTGGGTTCCTGAAGCCTAGGTTCGGATGTACTAGTTTCCTTGGCTAAGGTTCTATGGAACTTACTAAGTTTTTGAGATTTCTCTTCTGGGTCCTTGATCTGTTCTATGAGATCTAAGAGCAGTTCTTCTTGTTGAGAAAGAACTTTGATAGTGTTGTTCCTGCAACAGCTATCCTGACAAGGTATGACATCATCTGGACTACTAGAGGTGCTATCTGAAGCCCTAGGAGAGGATGATGGTGAGGATTGGTAGATCTGGCAGATTTCTCTGTCGATAGAACTATTGGGTGACTCATTTTCTGGATGGTCAAGTTCTAAGACTTTGGAAATATCATCAGAAACTAGGGAATGGGTAGGAGATTTGCCTGGACATTCCTTTTTGATATGTCCTTTTCTCCCACACTTAAAGCATTTTCCTTTTGCTTTAGGTTTGAGGAGTTTCAAGGTTCCAGGAATCCTATAGATGCCTCTTGCTTCTAATTTTAGGCGTCTATATTCTCTAGAAACAATCCTTTCTCTTTTGAAATCCTTAAAGGCTGGGTTTCCTCTGTATTTGGATTTCCATATCCTTGGAGGGAGTGGGGGTGAATCACCAAGTTGGTCATCCAGTGGTTCTTTCTCCTTTTTATCTGAAGGAGGTTCATCGGAACTGCTGGAGGATATGTAGCTTTCTAGGACATTAACTTCTGGTGAAGGAGAGACTGGTTTCTCTGCTTTCCTTGATGAATGTCTAACTTTTGGAGGTGGAATGGGTTTTTCTGGAAGTTTGGTTTTGACACATTTCTTCTTATGCCATTGGAAATGTTTCTCAAAGTATTCAAAGAAAGGATAATCAGCTTTTACCTCTTTCATGAATAACTTCCATTTCTCCAAAACTTCAACTTTTTGTTCTCTGGTATGGTTTTCTCGATAGGCTTCTCTTTTAATCCGGTTCTCTTCGGAATTAAAATCCTTTTCGAGGTAGTCCATATCAGGGATGAATTCTTTTGTTAATACGAGGAGCTGATGGTCATATTCAGATTCTTGCTGAATAGGGTTCTTAAAATCAGATCCTGATGGTGAGGGGGGTTTAAGACTGTCCTGACTGTTGTTGTCTTCTTCTTGATCAACAACTGAGTCTTGCTTGGCTGTGTAACAAGGGGTACTAACCTGAGAGTGGTCTTTGACACCTTGGAACTGCGGGCCTAAGTCTCTTCTAGACGTAGGAGCTCGTGTTCTAGACGAACTACTATGGGATGCAGGTCTATCTTTCAAGAGGATAGTTGGCTGCCTAAATGGTTGTCTTAGATCCATGGATCTAGACCTTGGTTCCTGGTATGGTTCCTGGTACAGATCTAATGAGGATCTGGGCAAGGGTTCATCATACTCAAAGGGTGACCTAAACCTGGATTGGTCGAAGCTTAGTCTAACCGTTCCATCGGCTAACTGTTGGACATAATCCGGATCTGGGTTCCTAACAGGATTCTGGGTCTGTAGAGGATAATTTTCATTCTCTAAAGACCATTGTGTAGGGAATGTTATTTCAGACCATTTCAGGGTTCTTGGTACCTGAATGGTGGATCTAACATCTGATGTTTGGATAAGAGTGGTCTCACCTGGTTTTCTCTTATCGAAAGCTTGGATGGACATGTTTGTCCTCATGCACTTATAATACACTCGGTATATAAGAGCAAGTTGTTTGGTGCCATGTAATACAAAGATTCCATGGGTTCTGATGTTGAGGGTGAGGACCTTCAAAATGTGAGGGTCGTCAAGTGCAACTGTGAGGTTTGGAAAACAGTCGAAATGAATTGGACCGTTACTCAAACTGGATTCTATGGTTCCTAGGAGACTGTCTCTGAATTTGATGAGACGGGTATCTCTGAGGGCCATAAGGACCGAGTTGTTCAAACCTTCTCTGATCAATGGTTTAACTCCTACTTGGACGAGTCCTATGTGGAGGTATTTGTGACCAGAATCCCTATGCGCTTTTATGGCTGCAGGGGATAGCAAATAACAGGTTTCATATTCCTTGTTAATGCTGTAGACTTGTTCTATAGTCCTAACATGGTAGTCCGTTCTGAAAGACTTTTTCAAGGACCATGACGAAGACTTATAGACCTGGGTTGTGGGAACTTTGGGTATGTTCCAATCTCCTAACTTCTGATCTAGATCTGAAAGCTGGTACGACTCACTGTTGATGGTTCCATCTTCTGCTGGAATCTCAGGTGGGTTTGTACTGCTAGATCTAATTGAAGTGGAAGAGTCACTCCTTCTAAACATCCTATTTATCATCTTTAGATTATAAACCTAAGAAATCAATTACAACCTAGACTACCTTTATCTTCCAAATTTCTGGATCTATCCTTAGATCTGAAACAGGGTGTGTATGGACGCCTATTGTGCTTTGTTACCAACTTACGACCGCTCGGACACCATTCTGCAAACCTTGCTACTGCTTACACTATTTCGCTTTGTTGAGTGTACTTTCCCTATCGTTTCCGACCCTAACGCCTAACGCTCTCCTGGCTAACGGCTCAACGGGCATTACAGATTGACTCGGGCTTCCTGCTCAACTTGGGTACTCTAGACTTTCTGGGTAGCAAACAATCACAGAACTGGAATTACTCCTAGAATTACTGGATAACACCATGGCACAATACCTAGCATAGTACACATCTGCAACAAATTGTGGGGAAAGAAACAAAGGATGGAAAAAGAAGATAACTGGGAAGTAAAGGATTAGCTTAAACAGATAATCACAAGATAATAAACAGTTTGAATGAACGGGAGGCTCAGCCTACCACAATAAGAAAGAACAGTATAAACTGACTAAGATGAAGTAGTAGATGAAGAATGCAACATATGGGAGTGGTAATGCTATCAAAAAATAGATGTAAAACAAAATAATGTTTGTTAGAGATAACATACTTCAAAGTAATACACAAAATAATGGATAACTATGGCGGTTGTACCGGCCAACTTGATTTAAAATCAAAATTTACAGTAACTTACAAACACTTACGATCGAGCTCAAAATGGCTCTGATACCAAATGGGGGTAAGCTACAAACAAATGGTGCCGTTCTGAGGGCACTGGGGGCAGAAGCATATAAGGTTACAGATGTAGTTCAGGGTACAAATGTAAACTAAGGGAAGGGGATAAAAGAGAGTCATTCTGATTACAAGTGAAAGACCTCAGTGAGGGTTTACAAAATTTAAGCCTATAGTTGGACTGTAAATTTTAGCCTGCTGAAGACTGAGACCAAGGATGCCTTATATAGGAGGAGAGAGCCTTGGAAGTGTTCAGGAGATTGCATCAATTACGGAAGGTAAATTGCATTTACTTCAGGTGAATATCTTTTCAGCCGAAAGCAATAGTGATTTCCATAATCCTGTCGGGGCACTGTAGAGTGAACAGTATCTGGTCACTGTTTGGAACAGTGTCTTGTCCCCTTGCTTTTCTGGAATAGTGACTCTGCATAGTGTTCTGGACTGTGCAGTGAATAGTGCTCTGTTCGTCAGCTTTGCAGTGTGGGTACTGTTCTGAATAGTAACCGGAAATGCAAAGGTGGTTCTTGAGCTATACTGGGGCTTCTGGAGCTGTTCTGGAGCATCCTGAAGCATGACTTAATCGCTGTCCAAATTGTAGCCTTCATAAGGATCTTGAGCATCCTGGAAGGGGTCAAAAGGAACGCGATTGCAAGAGGCTTCTGACGAGGCAGGAGAGTTCTTTTCTTCTGACTCTAATTGTTCTGATTGGAGAAGCAATTGCTGAGCGAGATCTTTGAGTTCTCTGCTAGTTTTTCCGGCAAATTGAGCGGATTCTAGGCTGGACTGTGATCTGGTGTGATGAGCAATGGTCTTCTGGACTGGAAGGGGAAAGTCATTGTAAAGTTTGGAGATGGTGTCAGTTGGTCTGAATTTGTCCCACCATTTTACAAAGAATTCCCTATCGAGTAGATTTCTATTGATAGCATAATTCCACATGCTAATCCAGTGGATCTTGTATTGTATTGTCATATGCAAGATGGCTGGAAACTGGGAAGAATGCCTGTCAACCTGAAACTTGGAGCTGAAATACCTTAGTGCATCTTGTAGGGGTTCTGGGAAGTTTTCATTAACTGATCCAAACATTTCCCACCACTTGAGGAACCACGAAGGTATCTGGCTATTGAATTTCTTGTCGAACTGGATAAACCATGAGTGGTCATAGTTATCATTTTGGAAGAATAATACCTTTTCAAAGGCATCCATATAATCATAATAGTTGTACAGGGGTTCTGTTCCCTTGAGTACTGTAAGGGTTCTTAGTGAAGAGGGGTGTCCCCATTCTTTATAACTCACAAAACTCTGTATTATGAATTTATGGTACAGGACTTTTGAGGGATTATTCCTTTCTCTGATGTCTTCTATTCTGGCAGACTTTTCTTGGATGAGAATGCCTTTATAGAATTTGATGTTCTTTTCTGGGCTTCGGGGAAGGAAATGCCATTCATGGGGCAATACTTCCATTGCTAAAGCTAGAGGATCCGTTATATGAGCTAAATGTGGCTCAATATAAGAGATATGCTGAACAAATGGTTTCTTGAGATAAGGAGCTCTTCCTGTTCTGGGAGGAAGGGTGAAAGAAGGTTGCCTGGGCAAAATTGGGCCGAGGGGATCTTCTACTGTGTATGGAGAAATTTCCTTGGGAGGAGGTGAAGCTAGAGCAGAGCTATAACTGTGTTGTTTATGTCGTTGGGGCCTTTGGTAATTTGGTTTAGGGATTGTGGAAACCAAATAACGATTAGCAACAACAGAAGGAGACACAAGTAAGGTCTTTGGAGAGGAAGAGAAGGGAACCAACGGGCCAGGGTTCTGTGCCTGACTTGTACTCCTAGTGGTTGGTTTAGGCAACTTGGGAGGTTGGGGTTGTACGGGTTTCTTCCCGGACATTTTGGATTGGATTCTGCAAAAATTCACGGGTTAGGAAGTCAGGTATACTGTTCTGAGTTCCTGCAATGAATTCTATGTCAAAATCAAAAACTGAAAGGATGGCTTGCCAACGTGCAAAAATCTGTTTTGATGCAATGTTTTGAACATCTTTTTCTAAAACATGTTTTGCAGATTTACAATCAATCCGTATTAAAAACTTTTGATTCAAAAGATCACTTTGAAATTTTGAAATGCATAGTACTATAGATAAAATTTCTTTTTTAATAGTACTATAATTGAGTTGAGTGGGAGTCCAAATTCCTGAGTGGAAACAGACAATCTGTTCTGGGGAAGTGGGACTAACACGCTGAAGGAGAATGCCGCCATAACCAATGTTAGAGGCATCTGTCTGGACTACCTTGAAGGAATTTTCAGAGGGGATTCCGAGGCAAGGGAGTGTCTTGACATATTTTTTGACCTGTTGAACAACCAATGTATGATTAGGTGTCCAAGGAGGGGGATTGGTTCGAAGTCGATCAAAAAGAGGCTTGCACTGTTGCCTAAGATTTTGATAGAAATCAGAAATGTAATTGAGAGATCCTAAGAACCTTTGAAGTTGGGTCTTATCAAGGATTTCATCTGGAAACTTTTCTGCAAACAGGATGGCTCTATCAATTGGTTTGATGACTGCATGTTTTATGTCAAAACCTAAGAACCTGACACTTGTTTGAAAAAGCTTGATTTTAGGAGCCGAGACAACAAGACCATTTCTTTTGATGGTTTGGAAGAATGTTCTGAGATGCTTCCAATGTTTGTCTAGGGATTCTGAGAAAATGAGTACATCATCAATGTATACAATGATATGACTGGAGAATGGATTGAAAATCTCATTCATGATATTTTGGAATTCAGAAGGTGCGTTCTTCAGACCAAAGGGCATTACATTCCATTCGTAATGACCAAAGGGTGTGGTGAAGGCTGTCTTGTACCTATCAGACTCTCTGATTTGTATCTGCCAAAAACCACTCTTCATGTCAAACTTACTGAAAACCACTGCTTTGCTAAGCCTGTTAACTAAGTCTCTTTTGTTGGGGATAGGATACCTAATCCATTCTAAGACTTTGTTAAGGGGCTTATAGTTGATGACAAGTCTAGGGACACCTCTCTCGATCTCAGCGTTTTTCTGAACATAAAAGGCTGGACAAGACCATGGTGACCTAGAGTTTCTAATGATTCCTTTTCCAAGAAGATCCTCTATTTCTGCTTTGCAAGTATCCATAAGTTCTTGACTCATTTGGATAGGCCTGGCTTTGGTAGGGATGTTCTTTTCTTGGAAATCTTTGACATATGGTAGTGCAACTTCGTGCCTTTTCCTATGCCAAAAAGCTGTGGGAAAATCAGAGCAGATTTCTTGTTTGAGTTCTTCTTCAAATTTTCTAATCTCTGATTGGTAGCTTTTGCAAGCTAAATGCTTATCAACCCTTTTGTAACTTAGTTCATGACCAAGGTACTCAAGGTGTTGGGTTTTGGCTTGGATAAGGTTAAGGGTCTTGGAGATGGCAACCTTATGGAGACTATTGATGTCTTTAGGTTTTGGGCTCCTAAGAAACTTAAACTTGACTGGTTGGCCAAAAGGATGGGTAGTGATTCCTTCACTATCCGTGGTGAAAGGATATAACAGACACATGAATGGGTTTCCTAAGATGACCCTATCTGTCATATTCTTGACAAGAACAAAGGTGGTTTTGAAACACGCATTGTCTTGGCAAACATGTGCTTTTGGTATTTTGAATTCAATCTGCATTTTCCCACCACTTGCGGAGGTTAACCTTTCTTTGGTTTTCCGGAAGTATTTAGAGGGAATGATCCCTTCTTGGATGCAGTTGAGATCAGCACCCGAATCTATTAGGGCAACTACCTCAAATTCAAAATCTTTGCTTATGACAATCCTGACTTTGGAATGCCATTTCTGGAAGTTAATCCGACTGATGGTTTGTAAGAACGATCCTCTAGATGGTCCTGGTACCACATCTGTAGTAGGATTAATGGTTTTCTCAACTTCTCTTTTAGAAGGGTTCTGTAATGAGATTCTGTCCTCATTGCCTTGGTGAGAAGTATTTCCTGAAGGTTTGATTTTAAGGTTCATGAGACCATGATCAACCCTAAGGATGACTAAGTTTCGCTTAAGGCTATTGACTTCAGTCTTGGTATCCTTAATTTCTTTCTGGAGATCTTGGATGGTAATCTCTTTCTTGGATTTGGTAAACCTATTGTAGGGTTTTTCCAAGTCAACTTTGGGTTCCTGAAGCCTAGGTTCGGATGTACTAGTTTCCTTGGCTAAGGTTCTATGGAACTTACTAAGTTTTTGAGATTTCTCTTCTGGGTCCTTGATCTGTTCTATGAGATCTAAGAGCAGTTCTTCTTGTTGAGAAAGAACTTTGATAGTGTTGTTCCTGCAACAGCTATCCTGACAAGGTATGACATCATCTGGACTACTAGAGGTGCTATCTGAAGCCCTAGGAGAGGATGATGGTGAGGATTGGTAGATCTGGCAGATTTCTCTGTCGATAGAACTATTGGGTGACTCATTTTCTGGATGGTCAAGTTCTAAGACTTTGGAAATATCATCAGAAACTAGGGAATGGGTAGGAGATTTGCCTGGACATTCCTTTTTGATATGTCCTTTTCTCCCACACTTAAAGCATTTTCCTTTTGCTTTAGGTTTGAGGAGTTTCAAGGTTCCAGGAATCCTATAGATGCCTCTTGCTTCTAATTTTAGGCGTCTATATTCTCTGGAAACAATCCTTTCTCTTTTGAAATCCTTAAAGGCTAGGTTTCCTCTGTATTTGGATTTCCATATCCTTGGAGGGAGTGGGGGTGAATCACCAAGTTGGTCATCCAGTGGTTCTTTCTCCTTTTTATCTGAAGGAGGTTCATCGGAACTGCTGGAGGATATGTAGCTTTCTAGGACATTAACTTCTGGTGAAGGAGAGACTGGTTTCTCTGCTTTCCTTGATGAATGTCTAACTTTTGGAGGTGGAATGGGTTTTTCTGGAAGTTTGGTTTTGACACATTTCTTCTTATGCCATTGGAAATGTTTCTCAAAGTATTCAAAGAAAGGATAATCAGCTTTTACCTCTTTCATGAATAACTTCCATTTCTCCAAAACTTCAACTTTTTGTTCTCTGGTATGGTTTTCTCGATAGGCTTCTCTTTTAATCCGGTTCTCTTCGGAATTAAAATCCTTTTCGAGGTAGTCCATATCAGGGATGAATTCTTTTGTTAATACGAGGAGCTGATGGTCATATTCAGATTCTTGCTGAATAGGGTTCTTAAAATCAGATCCTGATGGTGAGGGGGGTTTAAGACTGTCCTGACTGTTGTTGTCTTCTTCTTGATCAACAACTGAGTCTTGCTTGGCTGTGTAACAAGGGGTACTAACCTGAGAGTGGTCTTTGACACCTTGGAACTGCGGGCCTAAGTCTCTTCTAGACGTAGGAGCTCGTGTTCTAGACGAACTACTATGGGATGCAGGTCTATCTTTCAAGAGGATAGTTGGCTGCCTAAATGGTTGTCTTAGATCCATGGATCTAGACCTTGGTTCCTGGTATGGTTCCTGGTACAGATCTAATGAGGATCTGGGCAAGGGTTCATCATACTCAAAGGGTGACCTAAACCTGGATTGGTCGAAGCTTAGTCTAACCGTTCCATCGGCTAACTGTTGGACATAATCCGGATCTGGGTTCCTAACAGGATTCTGGGTCTGTAGAGGATAATTTTCATTCTCTAAAGACCATTGTGCAGGGAATGTTATTTCAGACCATTTCAGGGTTCTTGGTACCTGAACGGTGGATCTAACATCTGATGTTTGGATAAGAGTGGTCTCACCTGGTTTTCTCTTATCGAAAGCTTGGATGGACATGTTTGTCCTCATGCACTTATAATACACTCGGTATATAAGAGCAAGTTGTTTGGTGCCATGTAATACAAAGATTCCATGGGTTCTGATGTTGAGGGTGAGGACCTTCAAAATGTGAGGGTCGTCAAGTGCAACTGTGAGGTTTGGAAAACAGTCGAAATGAATTGGACCGTTACTCAAACTGGATTCTATGGTTCCTAGGAGACTGTCTCTGAATTTGATGAGACGGGTATCTCTGAGGGCCATAAGGACCGAGTTGTTCAAACCTTCTCTGATCAATGGTTTAACTCCTACTTGGACGAGTCCTATGTGGAGGTATTTGTGACCAGAATCCCTATGCGCTTTTATGGCTGCAGGGGATAGCAAATAACAGGTTTCATATTCCTTGTTAATGCTGTAGACTTGTTCTATAGTCCTAACATGGTAGTCCGTTCTGAAAGACTTTTTTAAGGACCATGACGAAGACTTATAGACCTGGGTTGTTGGAACTTTGGGTATGTTCCAATCTCCTAACTTCTGATCTAGATCTGAAAGCTGGTACGACTCACTGTTGATGGTTCCATCTTCTGCTGGAATCTCAGGTGGGTTTGTACTGCTAGATCTAATTGAAGTGGAAGAGTCACTCCTTCTAAACATCCTATTTATCATCTTTAGATTATAAACCTAAGAAATCAATTACAACCTAGACTACCTTTATATATATATATATATATATATATATATATATTTATATATATATATATATATATATTTATATTTATATTTATATAATCGTATCATTGATATGACATCAATCATATTCATTACCTCGTCACTTTATAATTTTTGTTCCCGTAAAATTGATAATAGCTTTACTATTTTCTTTATGAACTTTCTAGAATGCTAGGCCATTGAGTACTTTCAATATACTAAAAAAAAAAAAGAAAAAGTTGTTTATTTTTCCTCTAACTACTAGAACAAAAATGTTGAAATGAATTTAGCTAGCTAGTACATACCGCTGGACCAAGGAGGATCCCATTCCGTGAAGCTGCAAAGTGCAAAGACAAGAAAAAGAATGACCTAGTAAATAAGAAACTCATAAGCATTGCTGCAAGTGTTGAATTTGTACTTACCAGTAAGATTAGCGGCAGCATCTGTCGCGTAACTTGCTCTATCACCAGTAGGTTGAGGGGCATAAGTTGCATAATAAGCAGTATAGTAATTTAATCCTATAAAATCAAACGACCCTTTTACCAGCTTGGATTGCTCTTTGGTGAACTTGGGTAATCGGTCTTTAACGAGAGATCGCATGCTATGCGGATAGTCACCATTTGTCAATGGGTCCATACACCTGCAAAAAAAATAGAAAATTTAAAATTTTTGCATATTGTTAATCTATTAAATTTGTACATACATAAGTTGAAAAAATTCTAAAGAAAGCCAACCAAAAGGTGGTGTGATATTTAGTTTGAAAGCGACGATTTCATCTTAACAAAAAAGAAAATTAGAAGAAATAGCGTGATTTTGGATGCATGCATTTTGGTGATTGCTTATTTGCTAAAATTATAATAAAAAGGAAGAAAAAAAATTGGTCATAGTATAGTCCATCAATTTCAGCTCAAAAACCTTAAAAGGTTTGTTTGTTTGTTTTGTTTTGTTTTGTTTTTTTGTTTTTTTTTTTTTTTTTTTTTTTTTTTGGGATTTGCCAAATGCACAACTGAGTTAAACAACAACGAAAAGGGAAAGAAGAAAAGAAAAGAAAATTTAGGTCATTTAAACAAGCTAGGGAAGTTTCTCAAAGCAGACTTCTTGGTTTTTTCCCAATAAATTTTTAATTGGAAAAAGTTTGTCCAAATGGAAATAGTATTTTATTTATTTATTTATGAAATGGAAATAGTATTTTGTATCAAATGATACCATCACGTCATCCATATTAAAATCTAATAAACAATAGATATGTGTGCAAGAAATAACTACTCACTAACACATGTCTTTCATTTATTAGTGGATAATTATTTTTTGCAAACATGTCTCTTACTTATTAAATTTTGATACTGCTGCCATGATATCATTTGATTCTAAATAGCTCTTTATAAAAATGAGTTAGCCCTCTAAAGTCCAAAGAGTGATTTTTTTATTTTTTTTATTTTTATTTTTATTGTTTCAATATCAAATTAGATAACTTTTGTATGTTTATTAGAATATAAAATATATTAAGTTCTTTTTAGGATTAATTGTTTAGTAGACGTAAATATTTTGATAACTTGTATATTCACTATACTTATGAATAATGATTTTTTTTTTTTTTTTGTGAAAAACTTATTTTAGTATTTAAAAAAATTCAAGACTTCATCTTAATAAAAAAAAAAAAAAAAAAAAAAAAACATATATATAAGTGCTACCTACCCCCAAGCAAAATTTCCGGATCTTGCCGGACTTCAATATATATATAATTAACCATTGGGAGATCTACTTTTGATTTTGCCTTCATTTGGGTTGAGAAATTTAGTGATATGGGTAAAATTAACAAATTGTACCCATTAATTACATCCTTCAAACGGAAAGGATTAAATTATGAAATGTAAAATAAAAACCATCAAGCAGAACTTACCATCCAAACATAGAATCAAGGTAACGTAGCGCAGCCCCGCGGTCACTCTCTGTATCAGACAGTGGCATTATCCAGTGACTCGGTAACGTTATCCCTATTGCACCTTTCTGTGCTGCCTGCATGGTGAACATCTTTTTTACAATCAAAGCTTATTCAAGGGATTTCTTATATTTATCTAAGTTAAACTTCATTATCATTGTTCAAATTAGTTTTAGGAATTGCTATTTATTGTGGAGCTGTATCATTTGAAAACCAACAATGTACATTTAGGGTTTTTTTTTTTTTTTTTTTTTTTTTATAATTATAAATTTAATATGTCAAAATTTTGAAAGTCGAACCTGATATTTTTTCTTATACACTTCAACAGCGGCTGCATGAGCAAGCAGTTGGTTGTGTGTCACCAAATATGGCTCTGTTCCTGAATTCCCGCCAGTGCAATTTAGATTTAGCCAGGCAGAGCATCGACCTGGTGGTAATGATCCTCCTGCATAACCATTATTGCTGAAAGTCCATGGCTCATTTAGTGTGATCCAATGCTTTACCCGATCACCAAATTCCTTGAAGAGAAGATCCGAATAGTCCTGGAAATCATCACTGAATAGTAGATGCACATGTTAGAATAATCGCTAAATAAATTCACTTTTTCTTGATAGTTTAACTTTTTGGGACAAATGGTGACTTACTAATTTTATAATGGTATTGAGTTTGAACTTGTCTCTCCACTCAAGGTCCCATTTAAAAAAAAAAAATTTAAAATTTCACCTATTAGTCTCCGTCATTGAGTTGAGCCCCACTTATTAAGGAGATTTGAAAGCCATATATAGAATTGTTAAAATAATGGTTAAATTTAATAATTTTAGGTTTTGACACAAATAGTAGGTTATCACTTAATATCGATGTCCTCAATTTTTCTTTTTTCTTTTTAACTATAAAGGGTAGTCATTTAAAATCATTATTATATATGATACAGTCAATATACATGTAAAACATCTATAATCGGATGGAGAATATGCATAGATTATTTGGTAAATTATTCTTCTTTTTTTGGTAAATTTTTGGTGAATCATTCACTTACACAATGTGTGGACTTAGGAAACCACCAAACTCATCTTCTAAAGATCCCAATGGAAGATTGTTACAAAAGGTTGTAGACCTGCATTCAGTAATAGAAAAATAAAGGCGAAAAACACATTTTGGTCCCTACATTTTCAGTCGATTCCCGTTTTAGTCCCTAAGTTTTTTTTTTACCGCTTTTAGTCCCTCTCCTGAAAAACGGTTCCATTTTAGTCCCTACCGTTACATCATAAACGGATATTGCTGATGTGGCAAACGGCATGCACTGTTGGCCTGACGTGGTCATTAAAATAATAATAAAAAATGCCACGTCAGCATTTAAATTAAAAAAATTAATTTATTAATTTTAACTAAATAAAAAAAATTAAAAACAGAATTAAAAACTAAAAATCATATGAACTAAGATCTAAATGTGTCTTGAACAAGAACACCAAGAACACAAACTCAAATCCAAGAACACAAACCCAGAAATTAAAAAAAAAAAAAAAAAAGTAGATGATGACAAAGTTTGTTAATAAGTCACAATTTGTTTTATTTTAGGCTAAGAAAGTAAAAAGCCAAGTAGAAAGAAAAAAAAAAATCCCAGCAACTAGATCCTAGATCCATCATCTATCCTGGGCCTCAAACAAAGAACGCCGCACAACAACATTATAAAATTTCAAAAATCCAAAATCAAAATTTAAACAAAAGTCCAAAAAAAAAAAAAAAAAAAAATCGGCACTCTCACTGTCTCACACTTCCCTCTCCAACACACACACGCAAACGCAAACAAAAACACAAACACACAATCCACTTTCCTTCTTCTTCGAACTCTCCGACCACCAATACCACACACAAAAAACCGCAGCGTTTTTCATCGAGCTCCCACATGTCTATACTGTAATAATGACCCGGACCCGTTTGTTCCGTTCTCGGAGCTCCGAAGAAAAAGAAGAAGAAGAAGAACAACATTACAGCAAGCACAATATCACAACAAGCACAGGCATGAGAGTTATAGTGCCTCTACAAGGCGTGGTTCAAGGACGAGGTGGCCTTTTCTTAGGCTCTGTAATTCCACATTTCAGATCAGATGCTTTTAATTCTACTTAAATGTACAGAACTTAATTTGTGAGGAAATTCAAGGCTATGTTTGTTCTTTTAGCACAGATCACATTATCATGCTTTGATGGTTTTTTTTTTTTTTTTTTTTTTTTTTTTTTTTTTTTAATTTCTGGGTTTGTGTTCTTGAATTTGAGTTTGTGTTCTTGGTGTTCTTGTTCAAGACACACTTAGATCTTAGTTCATATGATTTTTAGTTTTTAATTCTGTTTTTAATTTTTTTTTTATTTAGTTAAAATTAATAAATTAATTTTTTTAATTTAAATGCTGACGTGGCATTTTTTATTATTATTTTAATGACCACGTCAGGCCAACAGTGCATGCCGTTTGCCACATCAGCAATATCCGTTTATGATGTAACGGTAGGGACTAAAATGGAACCGTTTTTCAGGAGAGGGACTAAAAGCGGTAAAAAAAAAACTTAGGGACTAAAACGGGAATCGACTGAAAATGTAGGGACCAAAATGTGTTTTTCGCCAAAAATAAAGTGTAAATTATAAAATGTAAAATAAGTTCTTGATATTTTGGAATTTTAATATTGAATCCCGACCTTTGCGTAGAAGCCTATTGATGAGTTTGTTGTAGTAATTGATTCCTTCCCTATTCACACCACCACTTAGTTTTCCTTCTGAAATTAGATTCAAAAATGAGATTGTTAAAAACATAATATGGTCACAAAACAATAACCATTCCATTCCACCTAAGATGTGTACTTGATGGTACCCATTTTTATGTCCTTTTCATTGGATGGATCTAAACTTTTTGGGATTATGAAAAAGATTATCTTATTTGGCAGTACTCGAGACCATGAGATTGAGAATCTGTATGCATCTAAATTCATCTTTTTCATAATCCGAACATCTTTCTACAACGTATAATCACAAAACATATATAAATTGTTGGAAAAATCTGAAATGAAGATTTCTTATTTTGTGATTATCTTATATTTGGTTAGATATTAAAAAAAAAAAAATGTGGAAACATATTTGGGCCTTGAAAATGTAGAAAAGTCATTAACGGCTAATTACGAGTTTCACTACCTTGTTTGCTTTTTAGAAAAATTTTAGAATTCAACCTTTTTGTTCTCTATTCTTCAAAGAATTCAAATTTGGATTGAAAAAAAAAAAAAAAAAAAAAAAAAAACGTAGTATGAAACAAAATGGTCAAAGAGATGAAGGAGAAAAAAAATATCTGGTAAAGGCTTTAGTGTTTGAGTACGGTACAAGGACAATTAGTTATTTTTTTTAATTATTTTGATTAAAAATAATATAAGGTCCACTATCAATAGAAATTCAGTGAAATTAAAAGGAAAAAGTTTTGGATAACATTCAAAATGCCGTGAGCTAAAATTGTGGGACAAGATAAAAGTCGGTATAAACAAATATGATGTTAACTTGGTTAAAAAAAGTGGGGTGAATCAATCAATCAATTTTGTATTACTGTGTAACGCTTTTCCCTTTTCTGGTTATCAAAGCAGTTTTCTTGGACAAATTTTTTTTTTTTTTTTTTTTTTTTTTTTCATACTTCAGAATATATATACGTGTGCATGTGTGTGTGTGTCTGCGTGCATGGACACTTGAACCCTCGGTTATCAAACTATGTAATTGTACCACAAAACTCTTGGTAATTAATTACCAATTAATATGAGTGGTTTTCTTTCCAGTTTTAATTATGAACATGAAACAACATATATACCTTGTAGCGATGATATTGATCGTTAGCTACATCTCCAGTGCTTCTATCCATTATCCTTTCTGCAATTTCATTGTAAGTTAATAATGTATTTAGAGAATACCAAAGGATTCTATTTTTTCTTTTACTATTTAAGAGCCATAAGAGAAATGGAACTAGTACTTAAGCCTCACGAGTCACAACCATAACATATACAACTTATTTCTAGTTTGGAGTTCAGTTATGGAAGAAAGGAAGGAAGAGAGGAGAAAATGAAGAAAAATAAATAAAAAAAGATAGGAATGTGACATTTTACGTTCTTCTTCTTCTTCTAATTCTTTCTTTTTTCTTTTTAAAAAATCAATTGGGGACAAGTATCCTCAACCTCTGTCATAGATCTTGTTAAGTCATCAATATTTAAATAAATATTATTTTTATATTTATTTAAAAGTTTTAACTTATTAATAGTGGAGCAAAATCTATACGACTTATTGTTAAAAAAAATTTAGAATCTTTTAATGAAATTACCCTAACATTTTTAAAGAATCTCAATAATGATCCATTTCCCCTGTCAGTTTTTTGAATTTACCATTCCACACTAAGAAAATGAATTCCCTTATATTCTGTTAGGACATATGTGATTCACTTGTTAGGAACATATGTCACTATTTTATGTAATTGGCTAATCCTTTGACAAAATGCACTTTACTTGTAATTGGGTAGATCTAGGTGTTTTTAATACTTCAAGAAACTGTGTTTCAAGATCAAGTGTTGAAATCATCAAGTTTGTCCAAGAAACAAGCTGAGAAGTGCAAGTTCATTAAAGCTCGACAGCTAGCATATGTCGAGGTTTAAGAAGTTGTTCAGCCTGTGTGCTCGACACCTGCTCGACACCTCCTATCTGTCGTGGTTTAAGAAAGAAACAAAAAATTCTGATTTGTTTTCTTGGAATCCGTGAATGTGTCTTTGGGACTTCTTTTCTCCTAACCCTAGATATATAAAAGGATTATTTTAAGAGCCGTCAAAGAGTACACAAGTTGCACAAGCTTTGAGAAAAGTCTGTTTAAGCAAATTGTGACCGGAGACAAAGTTTTGCCGTAGTTATTCTCTCTGAAAGAAGCTACTGCGTCTTTGCGCCTTAGGGTTTTGTAACCAAGTGCTTCTTGATCTTCATTGTTGATGAAGTGAAGAACTTTGCAGCCAACATCTTCTTCTAGTTGGTGTTTGAAGTCGCATACTGGGATCCGCGCAATTGGTTAGTCACGTACTAGGATTCGTGGATCAAAAGGGTGGCATTCATATATTAAAGAGTTCAGAGGTTCTGAAGCAGTAAAAGGTTTCTGCTGTGAGTTCATCTACGGGGATTGTAGAGTCTAGGGATAAAGGTTTTGTACTAGATTTGAAAATTCTTTTTACTATAGTGAATTGCTTTTCGGGAAGGTTTCCCCTCAGGTTTTTTACTGTGAAACTAGTTTGTTTCATTGGTTTTCCTGGGTCGTTAATTCTATCAACTGGGGTCTAAATTTCCCAACATATTCAAATTAGGCCATATAAGGGAGAGTTGTTATTATTTTACCAACAACAGTGTCCAATTTGATGCGTTTACTAATTAGTCTATACTAAAATGTCACATTTAATTACTTCATGCATGACTGTATGAGTCTTGGCTTACTAATGTATCAACCAAAAAAAAAATAATAATAATAATAAGTGAAAGAAAGAGTACTAATTAGTCTATATACTGAAATGTCACATTTACTTCATGCATGACTGCATAAGTTTTGGCTTATAAGTAGGTTCCAGTTAACTCAACTGGTAAAATCTCTAATGGTTGAATAAGAGATCTAGGGTTCAATTCTCGCTTATATTAAAAACCGATTGATGTCTTTGTCTAATAATAAAAAGCTATCATCAAGAGAGGACACCATAAATTAAAACTCTCAAAAAAAAAAAAAAAAAAGTCTTGGCTTACTAATGTATCAACCAAGAAAATATATAAAAGTGAAAGAAATAGAATCTTGGCTTACTAAATTAGACTATCGGTGTTCGGCCCTGAATTTTCACACACTTATAAATACTATTAATAACAACAAATTGGATCATTGGCTTACGCATAAACAACCATAAACACAAATATCAAATGAAATTTTAAAGTAATGGTAATTTGATAGTCGGAGAATAGGAAATTTGAATTGTGAATAGGAAAAGGTTTGATTTCAAACATGTTTAGAAGGCTCCAACCACTAATAGAAAAATGACATGTGTACTGTCATGTACAATGTGCATGACTCACTTGGTTGGTTGAGCTAAGTTAGTCATATACATTGCCCATAATTAGGACAAATGTCATCTTCCTATTGGCAATTGAAGCTCAATTCTCCAAACATGTTTGGACCAAAACTTTGTACTTCTAAATATCTCTTTTGGAAATACTGGCGAGTGTTAACCAGTGGAGCTACAAAGGTTTTGACTAAATACAAAACATTAAGATCCTCCCAGATAGAAATGAATTATTTCATGGTTAAAATTAAATATTACACCAAAATTTTCATAATCTAGAAGATGGTCTGCATGAGCTTTACAATACTAATTTGGCCCACAGGTTTTGACAATCTACAAAAGCTCTGGCAAGCAAGAGCGAATACTCTAGCCTTCCAAAGCTAGTTCCGCAGAAAAAGTGAAATCCAGTGTAAAACAGGAAGAAGTAAAAAGAATTTTATAATGCAACTACCTGTACAGAGAATTGAGCAGCTATTTTGCTTGGTCCTAATACCATATGCTTTGATTTAAGTTGAAATAAAAAGAAAAATTATTTTCATTTGAAATGGATCAATGTTGATAATATGATGATTAATGAGTCTAATTCAAATTCAAATACAGATAAAAATAGGCTACCAAATATCACTTCATTAATTCTCTCTAAACCATCCGTTACAAATCAATGATTTAAGTAACTGTTGTACATTCTGTGGAGAGGACTTGAAATAATTTTTCCGAAATTAAATTTTATCGTAATATTGCACAATATTTCATTGGTAATTCATACTTTCGAGTTTCATATTGTTGGGGAGAGAAAGAAAAAGAGACCTGGATGTTCATGAGTGTAGGTGTCCCATATACTTGGTCCTCTACCATCTTCTTTTGCTGCATCTTCATACTGCAAATTTGAAAGAACGCACATGTGCACATAATAATATTGATCATATGCTTCACATCCCAAGACATTTGAAAAATACAAATTAACATAGAGAAAATTGAGACTTAGTTACCTGATAAGACGCTGATGCTGTCCCAAAAATAAAACCTCTGGGAAAACTGGTCCGGTTGAATGAAGTGTCATGACTTGATGAAACAGCAATGACATTAATCAATAAGGCAAGAAGAACTAGGAGGCCTAAGTCTGGATATCCTCGAAATGCCATAATTGATTTTGGCTTTTCGTGTAGCACTAGGTATAATCTGCTGGTTTTTATAGAGGAGCATTACGTAATCTAATTTATTTAGAAAAGAAAAAAAAATAGAGATGAAAGGAAAAAAAATGGAAAAGGACATGCTAATGTAAGTGATCATAGCTGTCTTTCAATTGATTGTTGGCATTGTAAGTACCACGTAAATTTATAGATATCCTCTAAATTACAAACTTAGACCATCCACATCAACTCGTGAAAAAATTAATCTATTTTAGCATAAAAATTTATTTTTTCTGTTTTATTTTTAATCATGTTTTCAAAACACTCATTTTAATTTTTATAATTGTCTATCTCTTCATACTCTATTAAGATAAAAATTGATTAGAAGGTATAATCTGTCATCCACTTATCTTTTGTCTTCACTTAACAAAAAACGGAAAACAAAACAGAAAAACTTATTAAGACTTATTTAAGTAAGCCTAGTTTTAGTATATATTTTTTTGGCCTCTAGGGCATTCAAGTACATGATTGCCAAAATAAGTCGGAATGCCTTCTTATGCCTTTTTTATTCTCATGCATTCGGCATACCGTGGGGGCTAAGGGGGCCTGTGCCCCAAAAAAAAAAAAAAAAAAAATAGTATGTAAAATTTTGGCGAAACTACACTATTGGTCCCTGAAGTTTACCCTGTGTGCGCAATTAGTCCCTAAAGTTTGAAACGAGAACAATTAGTCCCTTAAGTTTTAAAATTGAGTTGTATTAGTCCTTTTACTAACTGTTGTTAACGGTGTTACTTGCGTGGCTGACGGAATAATGATTTGACATTTTTTTTGAATGATGTGGCATGTTTTTAATTAAAAATTAAAAAAAAAAAAACAGTTTCCACTTTAGATGAAATTGAAAAATCATATTGACCGGATTAAAAGCAAATCCGACCACCGCCCTCGCTTCCCTTTACCTCTCCCACCCACCACGACCACAACCAACACCTCCACCGCCACATCAACTGCCTCAATCTCTTCCTCCGACTTGGAAAAACTCCAAGTTCTAGGCCATAGCAATGGTGGCACGGTCTACAAAGTCCGTAACAAACGCACCAACGCTATTTATGCGCTTAAAGTCGTCCACAGCGACTTCGACCCCACTCTTCGCCGCCAAGTCTTCAGAGAAATGAAAATCCTCCACCGCACCGATTCTCCCCACGTCGTCCGTTGCCACGGGATCTTCGAAAAGCCGTCGGGTGACATAGCTATTTTGATGCAGTACATGAATTTAGGCACACTAGACTCGCTACTCCGAACCCACGGGACTTTCTCTGAACCCAAACTCGCTAACGTGGCGCGTCAGGTTCTCAACGGCCTTAGCTACCTCCACGGACACAAAATCATCCACCGCGACCTTAAGCCTTCGAATCTGTTGGTCAACGATAAAATGGAAGTGAAAATCGCCGACTTCGGTGTCAGCAAAATCATGTGCTGTACGTTGGATGCGTGTAACTCCTACATTGGCACGTGCGCGTACATGAGTCCCGAACGGTTTGACCCAGACACCTACGGTGGGAACTACAATGGGTATGCTGGCGATATATGGAGTTTGGGGCTAACTTTGTTGGAGCTATATATGGGTCATTTTCCATTTCTGCCTTCGGGTCAAAGACCCGACTGGGCGACCCTGATGTGCGCGATTTGTTTCGGAGAGCCACCGAGCTTGCCGGAGTAAGCTTCGGAAGAGTTTCAGAGTTTTATTGAGTGTTGTTTGCAGAAGGAGTCTAATAAGAGGTGGACAGTGGCTCAGCTTTTGACCCACCTGTTTGTGTGTAAAGATCTGAGATAATAGAGTTCAATGATGGTTTAGGGTCGGGTTTTCAGATCTGACCATTTTGGGGCTCTAGTTTTTTTTTTTTTTGAATTCTGTAATTTGTGTATATAATCCGAATCTGAAGAATTTCCTTGTTTTTAACAATATGATTTTTCAATTTCATCTAACGTGGAAACTATTTTTTTTAATTTTTAATTAAAAACATGCCACATCATTAAAAAAAAAAGGCCAAGTCATTGTTCCGTTAGCCATGTAAGTAACACCGTTAACAGCAGTTAGTAAAAGAACCAATACAATTCAGTTTTAAAACTTAAGGGACTAATTGTGCTCGTTTTAAACTTGAGGGACCAATTGCGCACACAGGGTAAACTTCAGGGACTAATGGTGTAGTTTCGCCTAAAATTTTCAAAAAAAGAAGAGAAAAGGCTTAGGCCCCCTTGGTTTTTAGCTCGGGCCCCCCTCACCTCAACCATCCCTGTCCCAGCCGGCTAGCCCAAGAGCAAGAGCCCATGAAAACCTTTAAAAAAAAATGTAAAAAAGAAAAAAAAAAAAAAAAGAAAAAAGAAAGAAAAGAAAACCCAGTAGAAGACTCCAAAACCAAACGGAAAAGCCAAAAACGAAGGAAAAAAAGAAAAAAGAAAAGAAAAGAAAGGGAGAGGCGAGAGACTAAGAGAGTACTGTACTCTCTTGCTACCTAGTACGCCGTGACACCGCTGCCCACGCCCACGCGAGAGAGACCCATCTTGCTACCTAGTAGCCACGCCGCCATCAGTTGTCGCATACCCAAACCGGAAACGGCCACACCAACCCTGCCACACGAGACGCCGAGACCTATCTTGCCACCGCCGCCGGTTGCTCCATTTGCCTAGGCCTAGCCCAGCTTCGTTGCTCCACTGCTCCAGCCTTCACAGTTCACAGGTATTTAATCTATCCTTTCCTTCAAAACCTAATATAATGATTGTGAATCTCAGAATCTAAAAATCTATGCTTGTGGACTTACGGTGTTTGTGTTTTTACTGATGAGTAATGAACTAATGTTGGTGATTTCGTGATTGTGAATTGAATCTGTGCCTGACGGCCCTGACTGCCTGTGGTGTTTTTTTTTTTGTTTTTTTTTATTTTTTTTTGGCTTTGTGACTCTCTATGACTCTGTGTTTGTGACTCTCTCTCTTGTATTATATAGATGAGAGAGAGAGAGAGAGAGAGAGAGAGAGAGAGAGAGTTTGTAAAGATTAGAGAATATATTAGTGTAATGTTTGTCTATTTGTTCTTTTTTGATTGGTAGTTGGGCAACAATAAGGACAAGTGACAAAAAAAAAAGGGTAAAGTTAAGAAAAGTTTTTGTTAGTAGTGCAGAATAAATTTATAGTGTCGGTAGTGGGATTGGGTCCGTGTCTGAAATATGGAGACAAGACAAAGACAAAGAGATAAATAAAGGCAAAGACCAAAGACAAAAGAAAAAAAGAAATCATATAATATAGAAAGGGATAATTACACTTTACCCACCTGTGGTTTGCCTCTAATTCTATGTACCTACCCGTGGTTTCAATTTTGACACTTTACCCACCTGTGATTCTCACCGTGAGTGTGCCGTAACCCACCTCTCCGCTTTCCGTTACTCTAACACAGAATAAGTAAAAAACAAACCCCAAAACGGATCAAAACACTCTCACTCAAATCTTGAACATGAAGGACATGAAGAACATACCAAAAATCTGAAAAATTACAGGAAGTTGAACCCAAAATAAAACATCTAAATCATCAATAATAAAACATCTAAATCATCCAAAATAACCAACAAAGCTATAAACTTCACAATCAAAGCCACCTTGTGCGTCGAATCACAACTAGCACACCCCAACGACTATTTGGTTTGTTTCCCGTGGCCATGAGTGACTCCAAATCCAATCAATCATTCATCACCTTCACCGGCCACTCCCTGAACTTCTTCCCGATCCAAACCCAATAACAGATCTCCATCCAATTCCCGCAACCAAACATGTCATCTTCATTCGGATTCAGCAGCGACGAAACCGCACCCTTCTTCAGGTTCTTGGGAGCGGCATGGGTCAATTGCTTGGAGTTCGGCGTGGGTTTCATTGCCTGTCGTCGACCAATCAATTCTGTTCTTCGTGGGTCTGAGTATGTAAAATTTTTGCTTCGTGGGTCTGAGTTTGTTCTTTGTGGGTCTGAGTTTGTGAAATTTTTTCGTTCATCGTGGGTCTGGGTTTGTGAAATTTGTTCTTGGTGGTTCAGCAGTTGTGGTGGCTATGGCAGTGGGTTATGGTGGCTGGTGGTAGGGGCTGGGCTTCTACCCCTGATGCTCGCAGCGCCGCCTTTTTTTTACTTAGAATCTGTACTCTCTCTCTCTCTCTGTGTTTAGTGTTTTTTTTTTTTTTTGGTGCAAGACATTTGGTTACTTTGAATTCTCAGTAGAGTTTGAATCGTTGAAATTTGATTGCTTGTTGTGGGTCAAATTTGATTGCTTGTTGAGTTTTGGGTCAAATAAATGTGAAGTTTTGATTTTGGTTGAGTTTCACCATATGGGTATTTGTGCTTCGTGTTTGATTGCTGTAAATTTGTTATCTTCTTATGTTTTTATGGGGTTTGGGCAACTGGGTTTTCTGTCATGGGTTTAGTTTTTGGGTATGTTCTTCTACTTTTCTTCAGACTCACTAAACCCAGAACATGATTGTGGGTTTGGTTTGGATACAATTAATTTGAATATGAAAAACAGAAAAATCTGGGTTTAGTTTTTAGTTAATCTTCATGTTTTGGGTTTAGTGAGCCAACTCAAGTTTCAAAATTTGGGTATGTTCATCATGTTCTTCATGTTTAAGATTTGAGTGAGTGCGTTTTGATCTGTTTGGGCTTTTGTTTTTTACATAATATGTGTTAGAGTAACGGTGAGGGAGAGGTGGGTTACGGCACACTCACGGTGAGAATCACAGATGGGCAAAGTGTCAAAATTGAAACCACGGGTAGGCACATAGAATTAGAGGCAAACTACAGGTGGGTAAAGTGTAATTATCCCATATAGAAAATTGTCACACAAATTTAAGAAAATAACAGTGATTCACTTGCGCCTATTGTTAACTCATAATGCTAAATTAGATAAATTTATAAATTGAAAAGAAGTAAGAAATACTAAATTTATAATTAAATGCATCATGCATATTACCTAGATTCTAGTATTTGTCTTTAGTTAGTAACAACAACTGTTTGTGAAATAATATATATGATTCTTATTTTATTTTTAGATCATGAAAAAATCAACTACATTGTTTGATTTTTTCAAAAGAAAATATTCAAATTCTTCCGAAGTCAACGTGGGATTGCCAACAACTAATGTTGCTATTCCAATTCCAGAAAATGTGGATGTTTTGATTCTAGAAAATATTCATTCCCCAATTCCAGAAAACGTCGATGTTCCAATCCCAAGAAATATTCATTTCCTAATTCCAGAAAATGCCGATATCCCAATTCCGGAAAATAACCATATCTCTCAAACACAATTTCAAAAAGTTGATCTTGATTCTTTGGATTATGATCCCAGAACATGCAAACAAATATTGGAATATCATGTTAATCAACGTGATGAAATTCAACGGGCTTACATTAAAAATGGTCCGCACCAACCTCCTTTAGAGACATACAAAAAAAGTGGAAAGCATAATCGTAGCTTTCGAGCTTCTTGGTTTGAATATTATTCAACATGGCTTGAATATTCTCCTACGAAAGATGCAGCTTATTGTCTACCCTGCTTTGTCTTTCATAATCCAAATGGGGTTGTGGGACAAAATACATTCACTATTGGTGGATTTAGAAATTGGAAAAAAGTTGGGGGCAAAAATTGTTATTTTCAAGGTCATATAGGAAAAGATCCTAACTCAGCTCATAGAGTTGCGGAGCAAATATGTAAGGATTTGATGAACCAATGGCAGCATTTACAAAGGGTAGTTGATCATTTCACTACTGAACAAATTGCAAATAATCGGTTGCAACTGAAGGCCTCAATTTTTATTGTCCAACATCTTGCCTTTCAAGCTATAGCTTTTAGAGGTCGAGATGAAAGTTTTAGTTCATCTAATCATGGGAACTTTCTTGAATCATTGGGTATTGTGACTTTTTGGAATGAGAAGGTTGCTGAAATAATAGAAAAAGCTCCCAAAAATGCAACCTACACATCACCTAGGATTCAAAAGGAAATTCTACATGTTTTCTTAGCCAAAGTGAAGAAGGCCATTCGGGAAGAAATTGGTGATGCAAAGTTTTGCGTAATGGTTGATGAAGCTCGTGATGAGTCCATGAAAGAGCAAATGGCTGTGGTTTTTAGATATGTAGATATAGAAGGCTTTGTGAAAGAACGTTTTTTTGGACTTATTCATGTTGTTGACACTACGGCTTTGACTCTAAAGAAGGGAATATATTCTTTGTTATCTCAACATTGCTTAGATATACAAAATATTCGAGGGCAAGGATATGATGGAGCAAGCAGCATGCGAGGTATGTGGAATGGATTACAAGCTTTGATTTTGAATGATTGCCCATATGCTTACTACATCCATTGTTTTGCACATCGCTTACAATTGGCATTAGTAAAAGCATCAAAACAAGTTGTCCCCATTAGTGGGTTTTTTTCTTAAATTGCTTTTGGTGATCAAAACTGCTAATGCTTCATGCAAGTGTAATGAGCAATTGAAAGTTGCCAATACTAATGAAATAACACGTTTGATTGATCTTGAAGAGCTTAAGACTGGAAGTGGACTTAATCAAATTGGCACTTTACAACAACCTGTAGAAACACGTTGGAGTTCACATTTTAGATCAATTTCTAGCTTATTAAGGATGTTTACTTCAACTGTTGAAGTTTTACTAAATATAATTGATGATGCAGGTGATGGAGAACATCGGGCAGAAGTAGAGTCAGCTTATAATGGTTTAACTTCATTTGAATTTGTCTTCATCTTGCATCTTGAGAAGGAAACTATGGAGATCACTGATAAACTTTGTCAAGCTTTGCAAAGCCAATCTCAAGACATTTTAAATGCCATGCATTAGGTTCATCTACTAAAGCACTTATCCAAAAATTTAGAGATGATGGATGGGATGGCTTACTCACCACTGTGATATCATTTTGTGAGAAGCATTGCATTGATGTCCTAGATATGAATGCTTCTTATGTTGGAAGGCAAGGTCAAGCTCATAATTAGCAAGATAACGTTACAATTGAGCATCATTATCGAATAAATATTTTTTATGCTACAATAGATTCTCAACTACAAGAACTAAATCATCAGTTTAATGAAAATGCAGTGGAGTTACTTAGGCTTAGCTCTGCTTTAGAACCTCGAGAGGCATTAAAATCTTTTAGAAGTAGTGATCTTTGTTTGTTGGTAAAGAATTTCTATCCACAAGATTTCACAGATTATGACAAATAAGTGTTGGAGAAGGAGCTTTATCATTTTGAGATTAAAGTAGTCCAGGATCCAAAGTTCAAAAAATTGAAAAGTTTATCTGAGTTGTGTCAATGGTTAGTGAGAACTGGAAATTCAGAACACTACAAACTTGTTTATAGAATGGTGAGACTTGTGCTTACTCTTCCAGTTTCTACTGCTACTACAGAGCAAGCATTTTCAGCTATGAAGGTTGTCAAAACTGACCTTCGAAACAAAATGAAAAATGATTTTTTGATAGACTCTTTGATGTTATACTTTGAAAAGGATGTAGTTTTGACATTTAGTTTGGATTCAATTGTAGATTATTTTGAAGATTTGAAAGAGCGTCGAGTTCCCTTTTCATAGATGATTGTATTAAGAAACAATAGTGCTTCGTGTCTTTTGTTTTTGTTGGTATATGAAGAAACAATGATTTTTGGGTATTTGTCTTGGTTGATAGTTTATTAATACAATATGGATGCTTATTTAAAAATTTTATTTTCGCTTATCTCCGACTCCCCCCCAGCTTGAAATCCTGGGTCCGTCCCTGGACATACGTGAGTACCTCACATCTTCTCATGACATAATTTGACCCTGAACTCGTCTTTGGTGGACATAGATCATTTTTCTTATGCATTGAGTCAATCAAATAAAAAAGAGTTTTTATTTCTTGTTTTGTTTTCCTTTAAAAATAAAATAAAATAAGTTGCGACTCCTTCACTCTTCAAAAACCATGATTTTTAATATAAAATCTCAAACACATATTTTTTTTTTTCCTCTAAAAACCCTTCCAGAGGGGCGTTGTCATGTGGCGGGTGTCCACAATTAGCTTGTGAATTTGTTATGTAGCTTACGTTTTCAACTTTGGAGTGATCTGAATAAGCTGCATAATTAGCAGTATTGTAGTTTAGACCTAGAAAATCAAATAACCTATTTACTAGTTTGGATTGCTTTTTTGTGAACTTGGATAATTGGTCACCAATGAGAGATAAAAAATAAAAAATCTTTTGTTTAAAACTCATAAAATAATATCTTATTTAGCAAGCATTTCTGCATTAGATTCTTGTGCTCCATACAAGTTACATAATTTAAGGAGCGCAAAAATGGAAAATAAATTATCTTCAGTTCATTGTTTCGAGACTGTCCGTTGCTAATAGATGGTTCATAATTTGAGCATACTTCATCCACTTCTTGAGGAAATTCTTGAACCAACGGGCAGAATATTTGGGGTATCTTTTATTCTCATTTTTGTAGTCTAAAAAGTTGATTCTGAATCTAACAATGTAACCAAAGGACCACTCAAAATTGTCCAATAATGACCATGCAAAGTGATGATGTTCTGAAATTGTTAGTGAGTTGTAGGCTCCAAGTCGCTTCAATGGGTACTTGTGAATAAGAACAAAGGGACCAAATAGAAGGCACCAGTGTGGTACCAGCCAAAAACCCTCCAAAGGTCAAGTTAGTGAATGAGAAGTCTCTATGAACTCTATAGTGAGAAAGCTAGAGAGTTTCTGCGTACTTGAGAAAAGTGGAGGTCTAGTGTTTATATAGCAGTTGGTGGGAACCAAGATCCCTTGAGAGTGGAGATTTTTCCTTATGGGGAAGATCTGGTTCTAGGGTTTCTGAGATTTTAGGGCGTCTTTCCATATGAGGGAGATATGAATTTGTAGCAGGTCCATCTTGCATGATTAGCAAGATGTTTCCTTGTGTGAATTTCTATGAGGGTCAAGTAAGGCCATGCCAAACCCGTCGTCTCTCGATTCTCCCTGTCGGCCTTCCATTTGCCTTTTAGATAGTCTGCCTCGTTAGGATTCAGTGTGGCCTCATCGCTTTTTATGTCGGCACTCTAGTCCCTCCGTCTACTCCTGAAGGACCGACGGACCTGTAGGCACCGTCGGTTACTCTTGTATGACGTGTTTGGTCCTTAGTAAAAACATCCCTATCAGCTGCCCCTTATTCCATGGCTCTGTCAGTTTCAACTAACGGGCCGTGGAGTATTGTGAGTATTTTATGGTCATTAATTACAATTTTATTGAAGAGAGTGTCATTAAATGGCGTGAGCAGCTCTAGGCTTTAAATGTTAGGTGACACGTGGCTCTTACTGGTTGGCCTTGTTTCAAATCAAAAGTGTCACTTCGTGTACCATGCCTCTTCTCTTTATAAATAGTTCTTCCCTCTCTAGTCATTTCTTTTACTTTACTTTATTCTTCATCTCTTGAGAGCTTTGAGATTAGAATATACACGCCAACCCGTTGTTCACAAGCACTTGTCGCCTGTGCCTCCGTAAGTCTCGCGAGTCCCATCACTTTTACAAAGTCGTCTATTTATCCTGTAAGTCTTCTTCTCTCCCTTTCTGTTTTCATTTTATTTCTATCTTTTCTAGCTAGTCGTCACCTCTATAGAGACCCATCAAATAGGTTCTTAAAATACCTTCGTCGCTTGTAGGTGAATAAATGTCAAGTGATAGAGAAGCGATGAGTGAACAATCATCTTCAGTTCAAGAGGATGTGGGCTACGATGAACTCTACCCGTCAGGCCGTGAGTTTGAGGAATATTTAACCTCGTCCCCAGAAAGGGAACCATCTGCTCACTCCCTTGTTGAGGAGGAAGAGGAGTATGAAGAAGATGAGGGGGTGGCTATGGGTGATAAGGATGAGGACTCATCAATTCCTAGAAATATAGTTGGGAGAATTTAGTTTCAAATGGAAATCTAATAACTACCAATAACATTCCAATTTTTCATGACCTTATGGGATAATGTAAGAAAAAAGAAGTTAGAGGAAATTACCATTCTCAGTGATGTAAATTAGTGGATTGTGATACTTCCTCTTTATGTAGAGCAAAAGATCTTGAAATCCTCAAGGATAAACATGGAGCCAACTTGAAGCAGCCTGCAATTCTTTAGGGATACTATCTTAAGGCCAAAACACAATGTGTTTATCTTTTCTTTTCTTTTCTTTTCTTTTTTTTTTCCTAGGAAACAATGTGTATATCTTTAATTGCAACATAAAAGATTAATTTTTTTAAAGATATTCATCATGTCAGTGATATGGCATCAATCATATTATAATTATATAGTACCATCAATATACTAAAACAAAAATGTTGTTTGTTTTTTTCCTCTAACTACTAGAACAAAAATGTTGATATGTTTTTTGCTAGCTAGTACATACTGGGGACCAATGGGGATCCCATTCCGTGGAGCTGCAAAAAAAAAATGGTCTAGTTATTATTACCATATTAGATACATAAGAAACTCATAAGAATGGCTTCGGGTGTTGAATTTGTACGTACTAGTAAGATTAGCACTAGAATCTGATAGGCCAAAAACGTATTGACCCCTTGTGATGAATTAATTGATTAATTAGCCAAGTTTATTAATTAATCAAATTAACACGTAATTGTACGTGGCAGCACAAACAAATTACCAATTAACTAAAGTATGCAGCGGAAAATAAATTAACACGGTGATTTATTTATGAATAGGGAAAACCTACATGGCAAAAACCTCATCGGGTGATTTTAAGGTCACTACTCCCAAGAATCCACTATTATCAAAACAACCGGTTACAAGTAAAGGAATCCGAGTACCTTATACCAACCTACAGTTGAACCCTTACCCCAATACCCAATTGGACTTGTTCTGTAGTGACAATCTCTCCTTTCAATGCACGGCTCCTAGTACGTGACTAACCAATTGCGTGAATCCCAGCACGCGACTTGATCACCAACTTGAGAAGGATGTTGGCTGCAAAGTTCTTCTATTCATCACATGATGAAGATCATGAAGTTGCTTGGTCACAAAACTCTACGGTGTACAAAACACAGCAACTTCTTGAAGAGAATGAAGAACTAGGGCAAACTAGGTTTTCAGTTACACTCTTCTTCACACTTGGGCATTGTGCTCTTCTGCAACTTTTGTAACCTTTTACGACCCTTAAAATAATCCTTATATATGTTTAGGGTTGTGAGAAAAGAAAACTCAAACATACATTCACGGATTGGATGAAAAACAGTCTTGAAAAACTGAGTTTCATAAATCTCGATAGATAGCCATCTATCGAGCTAGTTGTCGAGCCACAAGCTTCAGCAGCTTTTAAACCTCGATAGATGTTAGCTGTCGAGCTTTAATGAACAGCACTTTCTGACTTGATTCTTGGACAGACTTGCATGATTTTAACACTTGAACTTGAAACCTTGTTTCTTGAAGCATTAAACACATCCTAAATCTACCCAATTACAAGTAAAGTGCGTTTTGTTAAAGGATTAGCCAATTACATAAAATAGTGACATATGTTCCTATCATTGAATCACATATGTCCTAACAGAATCTATTGAGAAACTTGCTCTATCAGTCTATCACCAGTTGGTTGAGGGGCATAAGCTGCAAAATTAGCAGTATAGTAGTTTAATCCTATAAAATCAAATGACCCGTTTACCTGTTTGGATTGCTCTTTGATTTTAACACTTGAACTTGAAACCTTGTTTCTTGAAGCATTAAACACATCCTAAATCTACCCAATTACAAGTAAAGTGCGTTTTGTTAAAGGATTAGCCAATTACATAAAATAGTGACATATGTTCCTATCATTGAATCACATATGTCCTAACAGAATCTATTGAGAAACTTGCTCTATCAGTCTATCACCAGTTGGTTGAGGGGCATAAGCTGCAAAATTAGCAGTATAGTAGTTTAATCCTATAAAATCAAATGACCCGTTTACCTGTTTGGATTGCTCTTTGGTGAACTTGGGTAATCGATCTTTAACGAGAGATCTCATGCTTTGTGGATATAGTCACCATTTATTAATGGGTCGAAATACCTGAAATAACAATGAAATTTTTAAGTTCATACATAAATCTATTAAATTTATGCATACTTACGGTGAACAAAATCTAAAGAAAGCCACCAAAGAGGTGGTCTTCATGTACAATAAACTAATACTTGTAAACCAAATTATGAAACAGTGCTACAAGCTGCTTCTTGGTAATTAATTGCTAATTAGTATGAGTGATTTTCTTTCCGCTATCCTTTCTGCAATTTCATTGTAAATTAATATTGTACTTAAAGAGCACCAAAGGATTTTTTTTTCTTTTACTATTCAAGAACTAGTAATTAGAGCCATAAGAAAAATCGAACTAGTACTTAAGCCTCACAATCATAACATATACAATTTATTTCTTGTTTGGAGTTCAGTTATGGAAGAAAGGAAGGTGGAGCGGGGAAAATGAAGAAAAATAAATACCAAAAGATAGGAATGTGAAGGTTTATATTTTACGTTGTTGTTGTTGTTCTTTCTTTCTTTTTAAAAAATCAATTGGGTATAAGTATCCCCAAATTCCGTCATAGATCTTGTTAAAACAAAATAAATGGTGTAAATATTGTAAGGTCATCAATATTTAAATAAAATTATTAATATTATTTTGATATTTATTTGAACTTATTAATAATGGAGAAAAATATAATGGTAAACTATATAAATGATCCATATCTTTTATACCGTATTTCAATTTAATCCTTAATGTTTCAATTTAGTTAATTTGGTCTCTAACAATTCAATGTTGTGTCAATTTGGTCTTTAACATTCCAATCATGTTGTATTTATTTATTTTTATATTTATTACCCTTTTTGGCTTTGAAACTTATAATTTTACACCATTTTTCAATTTTTTGATTTTCTAGCCTTTGTTTTGAAACGTGAATCGGGGCTGAACAAAATATAGTATCGACAATAGCAAAAAGTCAAAATTTTCAGTTTTCCTAGTTTGTTCATTTAGATAAAAGAAGTTAGTCCGTTTAGTATCTTTTTTTTTTTTTTTTTTTTTTTTTTTATGAAATTTTTTTTTAAATATATATATATATATATATATATATATATATATATTTTGTTTAAAGAAAAATATGAGACAAAAATGCTTTTTGGGGAAGAGGTGAAGTATGTTAGAGATGCTTATTATTATTATTATTATTATTATTATTATACAATATAGAAATTCTACTCTAGCCTAATATAAGTGTATATGTGTATGAATCTTCCTCTTGAAGACTTTAACCCCGATCCTTACCCTCCCACACCTATAAGCACTTATATATATCGAACGACCATCAAGTCAAGGGTGCGCAGTGGTGCTTATTAATTAATATGTCACAAATCCCAAAAAAAAAAATTAAATAAGGTCCTGTTAATGAGTGTCTGAAGACAGTAGATAACGTTCAGTTTTTAATTATAATTGATCACATTTTTTGGTACAATTGCACATCTGTCGACTAAAGAGGGATTTTTTTTTTTTGGTGTGGCTTTCCAATGTAGTGGGGAACATTAAATTCCTACTTAACATATGCACAAATGAAACCATTAACAAAAGCCATTTAAATATTCACATAATATTTTTTTTAAATGACACCAATTATATTCTTGACACAGCATTTTATAAGATTTTTATAATAAAATTTATAGTAGTTCTAGAATTTTCCGTCTTCTTGGAATTCAAACCAATTGGAATGTTTTCTATATAGTATAAATATAAAATAATATATTATTTAACAAGCATTTCTGCATTGGAGTCGAGCTCCATACCGATTACATAATTTTAGGAGCATACAAATGAAGAAGAAAATATCTTCAATTTATTGAATGCTAATAGATATTTCATAATTTTAGCATAGTCCATATCTTCTTCTTGAGGAATTTCTTGTACCAACGGGCTGAATGTTTAAGGTATCTTTGATTCCCACTTTTATAATCTACAAAGTTCATTCCAAATCGAATAGTGTAACCAGAGGACCACTCAAAATTATCCAACAATGACCAAGCAAAATATCCCTTAACATTCGCGCCTTCCCTATATATACCAAAGAAAGAAGTGAAATCCAGTTAGAATTCTACAATTCTGTGTGTGTGTGTGTGTGTGTGTGTGTGTGTGTGTGTGTGTGTGTGTGTGTGTGTGTGAGAGAGAGAGAGAGAGAGAGAGAGAGAGAGAGAGAGAGAGAGAGATATTGCACTTACTTGATAGCCCTAAGAAGATACCAAAGATGGTCACGGTGATACTCAAGTCTTTGTTGGTCAGCAAGGGCTTCCTTAAGCGACAAGGTAGCATTATTGAATTCACTCACTCCTACAAATATAGTTGGGAGAATTTAGCTTCAAATGGAAATCTCATAACTAGCAATAACGCTCCCATTTTTCATGAGCTTGTTGGATAATAAATAAAAAATTAAAAAAAAAAAAACAAAAAAAAACAAAAAAAAGGAGTTAAAGGAAATTACCATTCTCGGTGATGTAAATTAGTGGATTGTGGTACTTCCTCTTTATATAGAGCAAAATCTCTCGAATTCCTTTAGGATAAATATAGAGCCAACTTGAAGCCGTCTGCGATTTTTAAGGGATACTAACATAAGACAACATGATGTGGTTATCTTTAATTGCAAGATAGAATATATATATATATATATATATATATATATATATATATATATATATA
Organism: Quercus tomentella; assembly: GCA_028535165.1. Lineage (NCBI taxonomy): Eukaryota > Viridiplantae > Streptophyta > Magnoliopsida > Fagales > Fagaceae > Quercus > Quercus tomentella. Next base: position 7,589,977 of record JAPQVY010000133.1, read on the forward strand.
TATATATATATAAAAGATATTCATCGTATCATTGATATCCAAAAAAAAAGGTTGTTTGTTTTTCCTCTTAACTACTAGAACGAAAATGTTGATATGTATTTAGCTAGCTAGTACATACCGCTGGACCAATGAGGATCCCATTCCGTGAAGCTGCAAAGACAATAAAAAGAATGACCTAGTTAGTATTACCATATTAGATACATAAGAAACTCATAAGCATGGCTGCAAGTGTTGGATTTGTACTTACCAGTAAGATTAGAAGCAGAATCAGTCGTGTAACTTGCTCTATCACAAGTAGGCTGAGGGGCATAAGTTGCATAATAAGCAGTATAGTAGTTTAATCCTATAAAATCAAATGACCCTTTTACCAGCCTGGATTGCTCTTTGGTGAACTTGGGTAATCGGTCTTCAACGAGAAATCGCATGCTATGCGGATAGTAACCATTTGTCAATGGGTCCATACACCTGCAAAAACAATAGAAAATTTTAAAACCAAACTTTTTAAGACTTAGGCACTGGAAAAAAATTATATATTCTTTGTTAAAATCAAACTTTTAATACTTAGGCACGGGAAAAAAATTATTTGACTCCTAAAAATGGAAATAGTATTTTGATCAATGATACTACCACATCATCCGTATTAAAATCTAATAAACAATAGATATGTGTAAAATAACTACACACTAACACATGTCTTTCATTTATTAGTGGATAGTTATTTTTTGTAGACATGTCTTGCACTTATTAGATTTTGATACTGCTGATGTAGTATCATTTGATACCAAATAGCTCCTAAAAATGAGTTAGCCCTCCAAAGTCCAAAGAGTGATTTTTTTTTTTTTTTTTTTTAAACGTTTCAATATCAAATTAGATAACATTTTTATTTTTATTAGATAACTTTTATATTCACTTTACTTTTGAATAGCGACTTACTTTATTTTATTTTATTTTTTGAGAAAAACTTATTTTAGTATTTAAAAAAATTCAAGACTTTATCTTTAAAAAACAAAACATATATATAAGTGCTACTTACCCTTAGCAAAATTTCCAAATCTTGCCCCTAACTTCAATAGATAATTAATCATAAAGAGATCTAATTTTGATCTTTCCCGACTTCAATATACTTTCATCCCATGACAAAAAATCCACATAGGAGAATCTTACAAGAGAAACCTAAGAAACAACACTTAAGTCTTGCCTAAAAATTAAATTATAAAATAAAAAATAAAAAACATGTAGCAGAACTTACCATCCAAGCATGAAATCAAGGGAACGTAGTGCGGCCCCGCGGTCTCTCTTTGTATGATACAATGGCTTTATCCAGTGACTCGGTAACGTTATCCCGATTGCACCTTTCTGTGCTGCCTGCATGGTGAACATTTTTTTTACACTCAAAGCTTATTCAAGGGATTTCTTATATTTATCTAAGTTAAACTTCATTATCATTGTCCAAATCAGTTTAGAAATTGCTATTTATGTGGAACTGTATCATTTCAAAAAGAGGAATGCTACATATACAAACTATTTTACAAATTGCTGTTATGGGCCTATAGCTAACTTCTTATTAGTTCTCATCTAGGCCCACCAATAACATCACTTTTTTATTTACTAATAATCACTTACCACATTAGTAGTTTGTAAAAACTTTTGTAAAAAAATTTGTATCTCTAGTATTTTCCTTTTGGAAACCAACCATGTACATTTAGGATTTTTTTTTTTTTTTAATTAATTATAAATCTAATATGTTAAAATTTTGTAAGTTGAACCTGATATTTTTTCCTGTACACTTCAACAGCGGCTGCATGAGCAAGCAGTTGGTTGTGTGTCACCAAATATGGCTCTGTCCCTGAATTCCCACCAGTGCAATTTAGATTTTGCCAGGCAGAGCATCGACCTGGTGCAAATAATAATCCTCCTGCATAACCATTATTGCTGAAAGTCCATGGCTCATTTAGTGTGATCCAATGCTTTACCCGATCACCAAATTCCTTGAAGAGAAGTTCCGAATAGTCCCGGAAATCATCACTAAATATTAGATGCATATGTTAGAATAATCGCTAAATAAATTCATTTTTTCTTGATAGCTTAACCTTTTGGGACAAATGGAGACTTACTAATTTTATAATGGTATTGAGTTTGAACTTGTCTCTCCACTCAATGTCTCATTTTTTAAAAATTAAAAATTTCACCTATTAGGCTCAGCCATTGAATTGGGCCCCACTTATTAAAGGGATTTTAAAGCCATATATGAAATTGTTAAAATAATGGTTGAATTTAATAATTTTAGGTTTTGACACAAATGCTAGGTTATAACTTAATATCGATGTCCTCAATTTTTCTTTTTTCTTTTTAACCCTAAAATGGGAGTCGTTTATAATCATAATTATATATGATACAGTTAATATATGTAAAAAATCTATAATTGGATGGAGAAGAGGCATGGATTATTTGGTGAATTATTCTTCTTTTTTTTGGGTAAATATTTGGTGAATCATTCACTTACACAATGTGTGGACTTAGGAAACCACCATACTCATCTTCTAAAGCTTGGGGAAGATCCCAATGGAAGATTGTTACAAAAGGCTGTATACCTGCATTCAAAAATAGAAAAATAATGTGTGAATTATAAAATGTAAAATAAGATCTTGATATTTTGGAATTTTAATATTGAAATCTGACCTTTGCGTAGAAGCCTATTGATGAGCTTGTTGTAGTAATTGATTCCTTTCCTATTAACACCACAACTTAGTTTTCCTTCTGAAATTAGTTTCAAAAATGAGATTGTTAAAAACATAATATGGTCACAAAACAATAACCATTCCATACCACCTAAGATGTGTACTTGATGGGGTACCCATTTTTATGTCCCTTTCATTGGATGGATCTAAACTTTTATGGGATTATGAAAAAGATAATCTTACTTGGCAATACTCGAGACCATGAGATTGAGAATCTGTATGCATCTAAATTCATCCTTTTCATAATCCAAACATCTTTCTGCAATGTATAATCACAAAACATATATAAATTGTTGGAAAATTCTGAAATGAAGACTTCTTATATTGTGATTATCTTGTATTTGATTATATATGCTCAATAATTGTTTTAAAAAATGTGGAAATGTAATTGGGCCTTGAAAATGTAGAAAAGTTGTTAACGGCTAATTACAAGCTAGCATATAAATATATATATATATATATATATATATATATATATATATATAAATTTAGTGGCAGAACTAGGATTTCAAATCGAGGGCAAAATTTAAAAATAATATTTAAAACAATAACCTAAAAAATATCAATATTATAACAAAAAATGAACAAACAATTGTAAACAACTATAATTGTTATACAAAATTGTAAACATAAACTAAAATTTCTTTTTTCAAACCTAGTTTAATTATCTCAATAGCTCTCGATCATTTTTCATATTTTTTGAAATTATCTTCAAAAAGAGGGAATGTAGAAAGATTTGTAAAATCTACCTCGATACGAATTAGTTTAGAATTCAATTTAGATTCATTATTACACTCGTGGTCCTCTATAATGTTAATTAACTACAGCTATATATTTCATACCACTAAAATTAAAAATTAAAAATAAATAAAAAAACAAAAGTAGCTACTTCATAGTTACTAACAATCAAAAACAAAAGAGTACTAATCCAAATACATAAAATTTAGACATCTAATTTGATAGATTATAGTGATATATTGGTTTACTTGTATACTTGTTTCACTACCTCGATTGCTTTTTAGAAAAATTGTTGAATTCAACCTTTTCTTTCCTCTATTCTTCAAAGAATTTAAATTTGGATTGATAGAAAAAACCCGTAGTATAAAACAAAATGGTCAAAGAGATGAAGGAGAAAACAATATAGTAAAGGCTTTAGTGTTTGAGTACGGTACAAGGACAATAGTTATTTTTTAAAAATTATTTTGAATAAAATATAAGGTCCACTAGCTATCAATTGAAATTCAGTGAAAAAGAAAACGTTTTTTCAATCAAAAAAAAGAAAGAAAGAAAAAGTTTTGGATAACATTCAAAATGTCGAGAGCTAAAATTGTGAGACAAGATAAAAGTCAGAATAAACAAATGTGATGTTAACTTGGTAAAAAAAAGTGGGGTGAATGAATCCCTCAATGTTGTATTACTGTGTAATGTTTTTCCCTTTTTCTGATGGTCAAAGCTGGTTTCTTTGTTTGTTTTTTTTTTTTTTTTGTTTTTTTTTTCTTTTTTTTTCATATTTCAGAATATATATACACACATATATGTGTGTGTGTCTGCGTGTGTGTGTGTGTCTGCGTGCACGGCCACTTGAACCCTCAATTTTCAAACTATGCAATTATACTACAAAACTCCTGGTAATTAATTACTAATTAATATGAGTGGTTTTATTTCCAATTTTAATTATGAACATGAAACAAAATATATATACCTTGTAGTGATGATATTGATTGTTAGCTACATCTCCAGTGCTTCTATCTGTTATCCTTTCTGCAATTTCATTGTAAGTTAATAATGTATTTAGAGAACACCATAGGATTCTTTTTCTTTTTCTTTTACTATTTATGAACTAGTAATTAGAGCCATAAGAGAAATGGAACTAGTATTTAAGCCTCACAAGTCACAACCATAACATATACAAGTTATTTCTAGTTTGGAGTTCAGTTATGGAAGAAAGAAAGGAAGAGAGGAGAAAATGAAAAAAAATAAATACGAAAAGATAGGAATGTGACATTTTACGTTGTTCTTCCTCCTCTTTCTTTTTTTCTTTTTAAAAAATCAATTGGGGACAAGTATCCTCAAACTCTGTCATAGATCTTGTTAAGTAATCAATATTTAAATAAGTATTATTAATATTATTTTTATATTTATTTAACAGTTTTAACTTATTAATAATGGAGCAAAATCTAAATAACTTATTGCTAAAATTTTTAACAATATTTAAATATACCTTTATTAATATTATTTTGATATTCATTTAACCTATTAATAATATAGCAATATCTAATAACTTATTGTTAAAAATTTTTAGAATCTTTTAATGAAGTTACCCTAAAAATTTTTAAGAATCTCAATGGTGCTCCCTTTCCGCAGTCAGTTTTTTTAATTTACCATTCCACACTAAGACAATGAATTCCCTTATATTCAAATTGGGCCATAAAGGGAGAGGTGTTATTATTTTACCAACAACAGTGTCCAATTTCATGCGTTTACTAATTAGTCTATACTAAAATGCCACATTTACTTCATGCAAGACTGCCCGAGTCTTTGCTTACTAATGTATCAACCAAATAAATAGATATAAAAGTGAAAGAAAGAGGATTCCCAAAAAAAAAAAAAAAAAAAATGGGGAAAGAAAGTTTACTAATTTGTCTATACTAAAATGCCACATTTATTTCATGCATGACTGCATAAGTCTTGACTTACTAGTGGGTTTCCGTTAATTAATTCAATTGATAAAGTTTTTGATACTTGAATAGAAGATTTAGAGTTCAAATCCTGCCTACATAGAACGATTAGCAGGAACGAATATCATAGGTTGAAACTCTAAATAAAAAAAATAAAAAAAGCTTGGCTTACTAATGTATCAACCAAGAAAATAAATAAAAGTGAAAGAAAGAGAATCTTGGCTTACTAAATAAGACTATCGGTGTTGGGCCCTGAAATTTCACACACTAACAAATACTATTAATAGCAACAAATTGGATCATTGGCTTTACGACCCATAAACAACCATAAACAAGAAGATCAAATGACATTTAAAAATAATAGTAATTTGATATTTGGAGAAGATGAAATTTGAATTGTGAATAGGAAAAAGTTTGGCTCCAAACTTGTTTGGAGTCCAAGGCTCTAATCATTGTTAGAAAGATGGCATGACTCGGTTGGTTGAGCTAAGTTAGCCACACACATTACACATAATAAGAATAAATGTCATCTTCCTATGGTGATTGGAGCACAAAGTTCCAAATATGTTTCGACCAAAACTTTGTCCTTTTGAATATCTCTTTTAGAAATACTGGCAAATGTCAACCAGTTAAGCTACAAAAGATTTTGACTAAATACACAACATTAAGATCCTCTTAGATAGAATGAATTATTTCATGGTTAATATTAAATATTACACCAAAATTTTCATAAGCTAGAACATGGTCTGCATGAGCTTTACAATACTAATTTGGCCCACAGGTTTTGACAATCTACAAAAGATCTAGCAAGCAAGAGCGAAGACTCTAGCCTCCCAGAGCTAGTTCAGCAGAAAAAGTGAAATCCAGTGTAAAACAGGAAGTAAAAAGAATTTTGTACTGCCACTATTTGTACAGAGAATTGAGCTACTATTTTGCTTGGTCCTAATACAATATGCTTTGATCCAAGTCCTTCTAAACTCCTAATCCTAAATCCTCATAGTTATCTCAATTTTCGAGCCTCATATCAAACCACGTTGTATTTTTTTTTTTTTCAAGTAAGAAAAACAATCTTCTCCCTTTGAAATGGATCAATTTTGATAATAAGATGATTAATGAGTCTAATTCAAATTCAAATACAGTTAAAAATAGGCTACCAAATATCACTCCATTAATTCTTTCCAAACCATCCGTTACAAATCAATGATTTAAAAGTAATGTTACAATCACAAATTATTTTACAATATTTTTACAAAATGTTGATGTGGTCAACCTCTTATTGGATTTCATCTAGGCCCACCATTAATATCACTTTTTCATTTACCACTAATCACTCACTACATCAATAGTTTGTAAATTTTTTTGTAAAATAGCATTATTCATGATTTAAATTGTACCAAGGAAAATGCTAGAGATATAAACTTTTTACAAATTTTTTTACAAATTGTTGATGTGATAAGTAGTAATTGGTAAATGAAAAAATGATGTTAGTGGTGGGTCTAGATAAAAACCAATAAGAAGTTGGCCACAACAACAATTGATGTAGGACACAATTTACTATTTAATTATTGTAATTTATTATTTTTGGTATTTTTATGTAAAAAAACGTTATTTTAGGTTTAGGTGATTTATTTCCTTATTTTTAGGTGCATTTAATGCTTTTTAGGTCAAATTTGGTTCCTGTTATGGTTAGGTATCAATTAGGAGTTATTTTAGATTATATTTTATTGTCTGTCAAGTTTTAAGGAGCCCTTAAATAGGCTCCTAAGTCTGTAAACGTTTTTCAGAGACTATCATCAATAAACACAGACGTTTTGTCAAATTTTCTTCTGATGGATTCCAATTTTATCTCTTTGTGGATTCAGGGAAACCCATCGTGGATTCGAGGTTTACTACCAGAAACTAACAGTTTAGTTTCTGTTACATCAAGAGAGCATCGTGTGTGCTTTTCTTCAGGCTTCCGCGACATCAGCCCACCATTAATATTACTTTTTCATTTACCAATAATCACTCACTACAGAATGATTTTCAGTTTGAACAAAAATCTATTATTCAGTTTTCTCTCTAGGTTTTCTTTGGAAACCCTAGGGGTGAAAAAGTTGGCTAGTATAGCATAAGGGTTGCCTTTAGGCAAATTTTCTCTCCATGCAAACGGTAGAATCGTTTTCTTTCAGAAGCTAACATGGAAGAGTTAACAAATAGATGTGCAAGGCTAAAGCTGTCGGTGAGAGAAGATGTTGAAGTCGCAATACATGCACCATTGACAGAGGACGGCCCTGTCCTCATCGGGAAGTTTTGTACGAAGCGCAGAATTAACCTGGAATCCGTGGTCCGAGTGATGAGATCGGTTTGGAGGACGAAGCACGATTTCGAGGTCACGATCTGGGAGAGAATAAGGTAATGTTTCTATTCCAAACGAAAGAGAATATGGAGAAGGTGTTGTTGCTTAGTCCGTGGTCATTTGATAAGTATCTACTAATCCTCCATAAGTTGGTACGTGGAGAGGTGGTGAAGGATATTAAGTTTGACAGGTTTCCGTTTTGGGTCCAAATACATGGATTGCCCACAATGCGTCAGACAAAGGAAGTGGGTATGAGTACCAGTGCAACCTTGGGGGAGGTGGAGAAGGTGGATGCTAATGGGAAAGGTTTTTGCTTGGGGAGCTTTCTGCGCATAAAGGTTCTTCTGGATGTTTCCTTGCCGCCATGTAGAGGCCGTAAGGTGCGACTCAGTGAATACGGGTTAAAATGGGTGGAATTCAGATACGAAAGGCTTCCGGTATTCTGCTACTTGTGCGGGAAGGTAGATCATGATGAAAAAGATTGCCTGCAATGGATACGAAGCAAGGACACACTACGGCCAGAAGAGAAACAGTTTGGACCATGGTTAAGAGCATCGCAAGACAAAACCCAAAAATCCCAGCTAGTTACGGCGGAGAAAAATGGAGAAACCAGAGCTGCCGTGGGTGTAAAGAAGAATATGGAGCGAAGAACGGATGGCTATTTGGTTTCGACGCTGGCAAGAACAAGCAGCGGCGAGACCCACCTAGACGAGATGGTGAGGACGGTGATCTCTAAGGCTGACGTAGAGGAGAGAACAGATTCACCAAGTCATGTCTGTATTAAAAACCCGGATATTCCGCATGTTTTAAGTTTTGAGCAGCAGATTCGGGAATTAGATGCCGCCATTAATGGAAACGTTCCTAGTATGGAGTTAGCGAAAAATCAGGAAGTAGCTTTGGGAAGGGAGAAGATTACACACGTCTTGGAGGTAGCCACACTGAAGCAGAACGAAAGAAGCCATGCGTTTGGGCCGAATGTAGCAACCCAAGCCCAATCATCCAAGGTTGGGCCTCAAAGCATTACTCTTAAGCCCATGCAGGAGCAAAAGGAGAACATGAGCCTTTTTCACCCTGGGATTAATTTTAATTTGGGGCTGCCTTCTCCAAAACATAATAAGGCCCAAAGTATGAAGAAAACAAAAGGTGGTAACCAAAGGAAAATGAAAGAAAACAGAGATGTCCCTGGAACAGAGAATAAACCGGACAAGGAGGAAACACAACTCCATTAAGATAATAACACTGTAGACGAGTCTATGGAGATTGAGATGGCTAATACGGGAACAAAAAGAAGAGTAAGGGTACCCTTGGCTGAACTAGAAAATAAAGAAGACAATGGGAAGAGGATTAAAGTGGATGGTGAGATAAAGGAACTCGGTAAGCTCTTCACACAACAGTTGGGATCGGCGGTGGCTGCTGCGCAGCCCCGCCGGGCACAATAAGTGCCATTAGTTGGAACTGTAGGGGGCTTGGGAACCCCCTAACAGTTAATGCGCTCCAAAGAGTGGTGTTGGAGAAAGATCCCACCTTAGTCTTTCTAATGGAGACTAAGTTCGATGTTACGGAGATGGATGGAGTAAAACAAAAGATAGAAAGGTAGCAAGGACTGGTGGTTTCGAGTCTACGTAGGGCAGGAGGGTTGGCACTATTGTGGAAGAACTCATTGCAAGTTGACATATTGTCATATTCTCCAGGGCATATTGATGCAATTGTGTCTGAAGAGCAGGGGATGAAAAAATGGAGGTTCACCGGGTTTTATGGCAATCTGGAAACAAGGAAGAGAGGTGAATCATGGACTTTGTTGGAGAATCTCAGTCATCGAAGTCAGTTGTCGTGGGTATGCATGGGGGACTTCAATGAAATAATGTTCACCAAGGAAAAAGTTGGTGGTGGAGTTAGACCAAAGGGGCAGATGAGATGCTTTAGAGAGACAATTAATAAATGCAGATTGAGAGACTTGGGATATGTGGGCTCAGATTACACTTGGAGTAGACGTCTAGGTAAGTGAGGGTGGGTGCGAGAAAGACTTGACCGGGCCTTGGTGTCCACGAATTGGGCAGGTGTTTTTCCATTGGTGAAGCTCCACCACTTGTCCAATTCAGTTTCTGATCATAGTATTCTAGTGCTCAAGGAAACCAATTTCCCAAGGCAGTAAAGGCGGCAATCAAAGCTGTTCTAGTTTGAGTCCATGTGGCTTGTAGATGAGAGTTGTAAAAATGTGGTAATGGAGGCATGGGAGAGGGGTTGTACTAGTCACTCACAATGGCCTTTGGAAGCTTGCCTGGAGGAGTGTCAAACATCATTAAGGGATTGGAATAAAAATACCTTTGGGCACGTGGGAAAGCATGTTATTGACTTACAAAAAAAGCTCCAAATGCTTGAAGTCATGAAGTGTAATGCTATGAATATGGAAGAAATCCATGCAACGAAAGTGGAGCTTAATAGGTGGTTTGGAATTGAGGAGGAAATGTGGCGCCAAAGGAGTAGGAATAATTGGCTGAAGGCAGGGGATAGAAATACCACATTTTTCCACACAAAAGCCTCGAACCGGTTCCAGCGGAATACTATTAACATAATTTTGGATGCAGACAATGGGTGGATAGAGGATGGAGATCAGATTGGGCAAAAGTTTGTGAGCTATTTTGAGGAGCTTTTCACTACTTCATGGCCGAAGGTGGAGCAAGAGATGATTGATGCAATCCAACCCAAGGTCACCGAAAGGATGAACTCTACTCTCACACAAGACTTTCATGCTATGGAGGTGGAGAAGGCACTGAAACAAATGCACCCTTTAACGACCCCTGGACCAGACAGTATGCCACATTTATTTTATCATCATTTTTGGCCTACTGTTAAATCTATTGTAATTCTCACTGCACTTGACTTTCTAAACCATGGTGTTTCCCCCCCAAAATTCCATGACACTCATATTGTGCTTATTCCCAAAATAAAGAATCCGGAAAAAGTGACTGACTATAGACCGATTTCTTTATGTAATGTGGCTTACAAAATTGCTTCAAAAGTGGTGGCAAACAGGATGAAATTGGTGTTGCAGGAAATCATAGGAGAGAATCAAAGTGCTTTTGTGGCAAGACGTCTCATCACGGACAATGTCTTGGTGGCACATGAGATGATGAACCATATAAGCAAGAAGAAGAAAGGCAAATGCGGCGAGATGGCTGTAAAGCTAGACATGAGCAAAGCATACGATCGGGTTGAATGGGAATGTTTGAAGCAGATTATGAAGAAGCTTGGTTTTCATCAGAAATGGATTGACACTATGATGCGGTGTGTTTCCTTAGTGAAATACGCGGTAAGGACTAATGGGCAGCCATATGGATTAATCCAACCAACCCGAGGATTGAGGCAGGGTGACCCTTTGTCGCCCTACCTCTTCCTTATCTGCTCTGAGGGCTTGTCTGCCTTGTTAAACCATGCGGCACAAAGAAAAGCAATAAAAGGGGTGGCTGCCTCAGCTAATGGTCCTCGAGTGTCTCATTTATTTTTCGTTGACGACAGTTTAGTGTTTGGAAGAGCAACAGTGAATGAAGCCATGGAAATCCAACGGATTCTCAAAGTCTATGAATCCTCCTCTGGTCAACAGTTAAACTGCCACAAAACCTCCCTGTTTTTCAGCCCAAACACCGACAATGATGTAAAAGAAAGGGTGAAAACTATGTTTGGTGCACAGGTTATTAAACCTCATGAAGCCTACTTGGGTTTACCTTCACTTGTGAGAAGATCAAAAAACAATACTTTTGCTCAGCTTAAACAGAGAGTAGCCAATAAAGTATCGGGTTGGAAGGAAAAGATATTAACACCCGCAGGGAAGGAAATTTTGATTAAATCTGTGGCCCAAGCCATGCCCTCATATACCATGAGTTGTTTTCTCCTACCCAAGAATTTGTGCGACGAGCTCACTAGTGTGATCAGACAGTTTTGGTGGAGCCAGACCGAAAATGAGAAGAAAACCGAATGGCTGAGTTGGGATGCGATGTGCATGCCAAAAGATAGAGGAGGGCTGGGTTTTCGAGACTTGAGAAGCTTCAATTTAGCTCTCTTAGCCAAACAGGGGTGGCGGCTTCTGACTAATTCCAACTCTCTATTTAGCCGAGTGTATAAAGCAAAATACTTCCCACACTGTAGCTTTGCGGAGGCGACATTGGGTCGGAATCCATCCTATGCATGAAGAAGCTTAATGGCGGCACAGAACATTGTACACAGGGGTATGAGGTGGCAAGTAGGGAATGGAAACAAGATTAGGGTGTGGCATGATAAATGGATTCCTAGACCATGCACATATAACTCCACTAATGCTCTGGTTTGTGAGCTCATAAACAGAGGAACTGGGGAGTGGAATATTGACAAGCTAAATAGTTGGTTCTTACCCGAAGATAGGGAAGCTATTCTGGGCATTCCCTTGAGCTCTAGCAACACTAATGATCGAATAGTTTGGGCCGAGAATAGAAGCGGGAAATTCACCGTTAAAAGTGCTTATGTGCTAGCTTTGGAAGAGAAGGCGCACAACACCGGGGCTGACTGCTCAGATGAATCAGCAAGGAGAAAAATATGGAAGACAATCTGGCAACTGAGAATCCCACAGAAAATAAAACACTTTGCATGGAGGGCAGGACGAGGCATTCTGGCCACAAAATCTAACCTGGCCAAGCGGCGAATCACGCCGAACGGAATGTGCGATCTATGTGGATACAACGAGGAAACGGTCTATCATCTGTTGTGGGGCTGTGATCATGCTAAAGAAGTTTGGAAGAATAGTAAATTTGCATTGCCGTTTAAAATCTCGACGCAATGGAACTTTTTGGATGTGGTGGCGAACCTACAGGTGTGCGAACACTTTCGGCCTAGACAAATGGAGAAATTCATCTCTGTTTGTTGGGTATTTGGAAGGATAGGAACGTAGAGTTCCAGGCGGACCCAATACCTCTAGCCACTTGGCAACCGCCAAGTCAAGGGTGCTATAAAGTAAATATAGATGGTGTGGTCTTCACGAACAGACAACAAGCAGGAGCTGGTGTGATCATCAGGGATGGCGACGAGGAAGTGATTGCAGCACTGAGCAAGAAGTGGAAGTGTCCATTGGGTGCAATAGAAGCCGAAGCAAAAACCTTGGAAGCAGGGGTTAATTTCGTATGGGAGATTGGTATTAGAGAAGCAGAGTTTGAAATGGATTCGTTGATGATTTGTAATGCTCTACACGGACTGGTGTCACCGCCCTCTTCAATAGTGAACGTACTTGCTGGAGTTAGGAACCAGGTCTCATCCTTCAGGCAATGGAAGTTTACCCACATTAAAAGACAGGGAAATGTCCCTGCTCATTTACTTGCCCAACATGCTAGGAATGTTGAGGACTATTTTGCATGGCTAGAGGAATGTCCTAGTCTGATAGCGCATGCATGCATGCAAGATAGAAATGTAACTTCTCGATTTGTTTCCAATAAAGTTCAGTATTTCCCATCAAAAAAATAAAAATAAAAATAATCACTCACTACATTAACAGTTTGTAAATTTTTTTTTAAAAATAGTTTGTATCTCTAACATTATTCATGATTTAAATTGTATTAGGGAAGATGCTAGAGATGTAAACTTTTTACAAAATTTTTTTACAAATTGTTAATGTGATAAGTAGTAATTGGTAAATGAAAAAATGATATTAGTAGTGGGTCCAGATAAAAACCAATAAAAAGTTGGTCACAACAACAATTTGCAAAAATATTGTAAAATAGTATGTGGCTATAGCTTTACTCACTTTACCAGTTGTACATACCGTGACTTTAGTTGATTTGTTCTAATTGTAAATCGTTTTGAGATGATTTATTGTAATTGTAAATTGATCCCTACAATTTAGGGAATTGTGTGTGTAATCTTTATTATAAAATATAAATACTAATAGTGAAACAGGCAGAACATTTTTACAACAAAGCTATTATTATTTCTCATTTAGGTTCACCACTTAAATCGCTTTACTACCAACCATTATTAGTTTACTACCTAAGTTTTATTGTGAAATTTTTGAAAATATTTTGTTCGTACCATCATTCTTATAGATACAAGACAAAAACACACCTCATTATGGGTGGAATCCTACCCAACATAATCTCCATATAAATGCTTTTAAATTTTATAATTCATAATAAATTTTATAAATCTAAAAGTTTATAGACTATTATGTTACTCAAAATTTTAAATAACATGATAGTCTTTACATGATGAATCTAAATAAAAGTTTAATAGTGAAATGAATGAAATGGAGAAGACTTGAATTAATATTTTCCAAAATTAAATTTCATCATAATATTGCATAATATTTCACTAGTAATTCATACTTTCAAGTTTCATATTGTTGGAGAGAGAAAAAGAAAGAGACCTGGATGTTCATGAGTGTAGGTGTCCCATATACTTGGTCCTCTACCATCTTCTTTTGCTGCACCTTCATACTGCAAATTTGAAAGAACACACATGTGCACATAATAATATTGATCATATGCTTCACATTCCAGGACATTTGAAACCAAAAAACAAAAAAAAAATTATGATACAAATTAACATAGAGAAAATAGAGACTTAGTTACCTGATAAGACGCTGACGCTGTCCCAAAAATAAAACCTCTGGGAAAACTGGTCCGGCTGAATGAAGTGTCATGACTTGATGAAACAGCAATGACATTAGTCAATAAGGCAAGAAAAACTAGGAGGCCTAAGTCTGGATAGCCTCGAAATGCCATAATTGATTATGGCTTTTCGTGAAGCACTAGGTATAATCTGCTGGTTTTTATAGAGGAGCATTACATAATCTAATTTATTTAGTAAAGAAAAAAAAAAGTAGAGATGAAAGGAAAAAAAAATGGAAAAGGACATGCTAATGTAAGTGATCATAGCTGTCCTTCAACTGAATGTTTGACATTGTACTTACCACAGAATTATAGATATCCTCCAAGTTACAAACTTCGACCATCCATATTCACTCGTGAAAAAATTGTTTTATATATTTTTTTAATCATGTTTTCAAAACACCAATATTTTAATTTTTATAATTGTCTATCTCTTCATACTCTATTAAGATAAGAATGGGATTAGAAGGTATAATCTGTCATCCACTTATCCACTTAGTAAGACTTATTTAAGTAAGCCTAGATTTAGTATATATTTTTTGGCCTCTATGAAGATACAAAAGATGTTTATGGTAATAGTCAATTCTTTGGGGGTCAACAAGGGCTTCCTTGAGTGACAAGGTGGCATTATTGAACTCATCAATTCCTACAAATATAGTTGGGGGAAAGTTTCAAATCGAAATCTAATAACTACCAATAGCATTCCAATTTTTCATGACCTTCTGGGATAATAAAAGAAAAAATAAGTTAGAGAAAATCACCATTCTTGATGTAAATTAGTGGATTGTGGTACTTCCTTTTTATGTAGAGCCAAATATCTTGAAATCCTCTAGGATAAACATGGAGCCAACTTGAAGCAGCCTGCAATTTTTTAGGGATACTAGCATAGCCAAAACACAATGTGCTTATATTTAATTGCAAGATAAAAGATTAAAAAAATAATTAAGGTATTCATTATGTCAATAATATAGCATCAATCATATTTATAATTATTTAGTACCATCAATATACTAAAACAAAAATGTTTTTTTTTTTTTTTCCTCTAACTACTAGAACAAAAATGCTGATATGTATTTAGCTAGCTAGTACATACCGGTGGACTAATGGGTATCTCATTCCGTGACACTGCAAAGATGAGAAAAAAAAGGGTCATGAGCATGGCTTCAGGTTTTGAATTTGTACTCACTAGTAAGATTAGCACTAGAATCTGTCGTGTAACTTGCTTTATCACCGGTTGGTTGAGGGGCGTAAGCTGCATAATAAGTAGTATGGTAGTTTAATCCTATAAAATCAAATTACCCCTTTTTATAGATAAACAATACTAGAGATACAAACTATTTTACAAAAAAATTTACAAACTGCTAATGTGGTGAGTAATTATTAGTAAAAGAAAATGTGATATTAATAGTGGGTCTAGATGAAAATCAATAAGAGATTAGCCACATTAACATTTTATAGATTATATATATATATATATATATATATATATATATATATATATATAAATTTATCGATATCAAATTAGATAACTTTTGTATTATTGTATATTTATTAGAATTTATATCAATAATAAGGATTGTTTTGTAGACGTAGATATTTTATATTCACTATACTTATGAATAATGACTTATTTTAGTTTTTTTGTTTAAAAAAATCAAGACTTTATCCTTAAAAAAAAAAAAAAAAAACAAACAAACAAACAAAACATATATACAGGTGTTTCCTACCCCCAAGCACAATTTCCCGATCTTGCCCCTAACTTCAATATATAATTAATCATTGGCAGATCTACTTTTGATTTTTGCTTTCATTTGGGTTGAGAAATTTTGTGATTCTACCAGCATAAATTATTTTATAAACTATTGATGTGACAAATTCTTACTAGTTCTAATATAGGCCTACCACTAACATTACATTTTTGCTTACTAATAATTATTTAGAAAAGTGGGTTCCAGTTAACTCAACTGGTAAAATCTCTTATGGTTGAATAAGAGATATAGGGTTCAATCCCCGCTTATACTAAAAACCGATTAATGTCTTGGTTTGATGATAAATAGTTATCATTAGGAACAGACACTATAGATTAAAAAATCTCTCAAAAATAATAATAATTATTATTATTATTTGAAAAATGCTAAAGTCATATTAGCAGTTTATAAAAATTTTGTAAAATAGTTTGTGTATGTAGCATTACTCTTTGTGGTTTAGATAGGATTAACAAATTGTACATATTTTCAAAAAAAAAAAAAAAAAATTGTACACACTAATTACGTCCCTCAAACAGAAAGGATATATATATATATATATATATATATATTGGAAGACTCAAACGGAAAGTATTAAATTATAAAATGTAAAATAAAAACCATCAAGCAGAATTGGAGTTACAGGTTCTGGTCAAAGATATGGACCATACAGTGCTATATTTGGTTAATTAAAATTATCTCTACTAACTTCCCCCCCCCCCCCCCCCCCCCCACACACACACACACACAAAAAAACTTCTACATTTTTTTCATTTTATTTTATTTGGTTAATTAAAATTAGGGGTAATTACACATAACCCACTTGTGGTTTGGGCGAAAATCATTTTGCCTACCCGTGGTTTGAAAAGTATCACTTAACCCACCTGTAATATATTCCGTTTGTTTTTCGTAACCCACCTATGTTAAAATCAGGGGTAAATAGGTATTTTTGCTCAAATTTTATGTCTCTCTCCTCCCAAAACAAAAAATAGCACCAAAATGCAAGAGAAACAAGATCAAAAGGGAGGGTTTTGTGATAGAGGTAGTTGAAGAACCCTAATTCCATACAGCAACAACCTCCAAACCCTAATTCCCCAAATCAAAACATGTCTAAAAAGGCTAAAATTACTCCCTTAGATCAAGAAACCCCAGAGCATGAAATCTCAAATTCTGAGACTAATGTTGATATGAGTGATTTAACAACGGCGAATCTTCTTCAGGAAGACAACGAAGAAACCCTAGGAGGAGAAATTTCTGGGTCTGGGTCTGGACCTTCTGGTGCTGAAACCATGGAATTGGATGATGGGTCTTCGGTTTTGTCTCGCAAGAAGTATTTTGAGCATTATTTTCTGAGGAGGGTATTGATGGAAGAGTTGGGTGGTGGTGATGGTAATGATCACAAGCTCATGGTGATTGCGATTCATGCAGTTCTTTTGGAGTCTGGTTTTGTCAGGTTCGATTCTGTTTCAAGTATGCGAGTTGATAGGTTTCATCTCCTAGATGTGTGGCCTTCAAAAGCTTTCTGTTTGTTTGTGATGAGGAAGATAGGGAGTTGGGGAGGCAGCAAGCACCTAGATCATGCCCTTATTGTAGAGGTAAAGTGCAAGCTATGGATGTTGAGAGGTAGTGGAATTTCTGTTTTCTGCCCATTTGCTTCAAGATCAAGAGGAAGTATTTATGTACTTTATGTTCCAAGCCCTTGGAATTGTATTACTAGTTCTTCTTCTTCTTCAACTACCTCTATCACAAAACCCTCCCTTTTGATCTTGTTTCTCTTGCATTTTGGTGCTATTTTTTGTTTTGGGAGGAGAGAGACATAAAATTTGAGCAAAAATACCTATTTACCCCTGATTTTAACAGAGGTGGGTTACGGAAAACAAACAGAACATACCACAGGTGGGTTAAGTGATACTTTTCAAACCATGGATAGGCAAAGTGATTTTCGCCCAAAGCACAGGTGGGTTATGTGTAATTACCCCTTAAAATTATCAGGCAGTATAGGTAGCATAGATGCCATATCTAGCAGTGCCAAAAGATCACCCTCCTACATTCATTTGAATTTTTATATTTTCTTCAGTTTTCTAAAGTGCATGAATTTATGATTCATATTGCTTGTTGGAAGTGGCCTGTTGGGAGAAATCGCCTTCCTACATATATTTGGATTTATATGCAATTCTCTTTACAACTAAATTATATAAGCCATACTTTTTTTTTTTTGATACATGATAGAAATTCTACTCTAACTTAATTTAAGTGTATATGTGTGTGAAACTCCCTCCTAGAGACTTGAACCTCGGCCCTTGCCCCCCCACACCCCACAAGCACTTATATTTGTAGAGTGACCATCGCACTAAGGGTGTGCAGTGGTGCCTTAATTTTCTTTAATACTCTAGATTTGTGTTCCTATTACAGCAAAAATGGTCTATACTACCCATTGTTAACTAGAGCAATCCACATTCATTGACTACCATATATCCCAACCCCTACACTTAAAAAGATTGTTTGTTAAAAAAAAATTTGGTAGAGATAAGACTCTGAATTTGTGTTGAGTTTCCCCTGTTCTTGTGTAGGGGTTTATTTTGCTTTAAGTTGGTCTTGTGGTTTAGAGGTTTGATGGTTTGGTTGTTTAAGTTGTGAGGTCTAATGGCTTAGACTTTGTAAAGATTCAAATTGACATAGATATACTATCAAAAATTAAAATTACAGTAACGTAATACACAAGTTAATTAATAAGGAGTATACAAGAGTAGAAATAAAAATCATTAAAAATAAATAATTAAACTTGTACTAGATCTTTAAAAATGTTATTAATAAAGTTTTAATGGGAATATATTTTTAATTAATTGAAATATTTAGTATTAAAGTTTCATTTAAAGCTAGTTACCTTAGAAATTTCATTTAACAAATTATTTTTAGAGAGAGAGAGAGAGATATAGGGAAACCATCATTGTAACATTGGACTTCTACATAATATTATTATAGTGTTGGGCTAACTTAATTGAGTTTGAAATTATGGACTCATATACAATTTATTGAAGCCCATACATGCTAGGTCAATGGGCCTAAACATAAATGTTCTCTCTACCATAACCATCCGCGTCAAGTTCAACCCATTCGGAATCAAGGCCTAGAAAACTTCACTGTTTTGTGATCATTATGACATCATTATTGAAAAAGAAAAAAAAAAGAAAGAAGAAGAAGTGATATTGGTACCATCCAAGGTGAGTAAAAAATTAAATTAAAAAAAAAAAACCACCAAATATGACAATGGTAAGATTATATGTGACGTTAGTACTGTCCAATGTGATGTTGAAACTATCTAATATTATTATAAAAAAAATAAAAAATAAAAAATAAAAACTATCAAATGTGACAATGGTATGATCATATATGACAAATTTGACAATGAAACCATCGAATGTAACAAAAGTACAGTAATATGTGATATGGGTACTACATAATGTGACGACAGAACTATCAAGTGTGAGTAAAATATAATGAAATCATCGAATGTAACAAAAGTATGGTTAGATATGATGTTTGTATTACCTCGTGTGACAATGGAACTATCAAATGTGAGAAAAAATAAGAGAACCACTAAATGTGATAAAAATACAATTATATGTGATATTGGTACTATCCAATGTAAAGATAGAACCATCAAATGTGAGAAAAAAAAAAAAAAAAAAAAAAAAAAGAAGAGAATCACCGAATTTGACGAAAGTATGGTCAAATGTAATACTGATATGGCCTCATGTAACAATGGAATTATCACATGTGTGAAGAAAAAAAATGGAACCCCTAAATATGACAAAAGTACAGTAATATGTAATATTGGTATTGTTTAATGTGAAAATGGAACTATCAAATGTGAAATTTTAGTACTTGTTATAGCAGGTTGATTACTTGTAGGTACCGTACCATGTAAAAAACAGAGAGGGTGCCCTAGAATTACCCGTAAAATAAAAACCATAAAGCATAACTTACCATCCCAATTAACCTGAAATCAATGGCACGTTACGCGGCCATTTGGTCTCTCTGTGTTAGAGAATGGCACAAACCAGTGACTCCCTATTACTCCTTTCTGTGCTGCCTGCATGTTGAACATTTTTTTACACTCAAAGCTTATGCATGAGATTTCGTATATTTATCTAAGTTAAACTTCATTACAATTGTTCAAATCAATTTCAGAAATTGCTATTCATACGGTCTTGTATCATTTGTAAACCAAGTTTAACCAACCTTGTACATTTAGGGGTTTTTAAAAAAAATTATAAATTTGATATAGTTACAATGGATAGGGGATTTAAATCCTAGACGTCTCCAACAGAGACACCAGGAGATATAAGTTGAGCTCCAAGGCTCTTAGCGTACATTTAGTATCATTTAGTGTAACTTGAAAATATTTGGTTTTAATATTTTAAAGTTTTGTAAGTTGAACCTTATTTTTATTTTTATTATTTATTTATTTTTTTGGTACACTTCAACAGCGGCTGCATGAGCAAGCAACAGGTGGTGTGACACCAAATATGGCTGTGTCATTGAATCCCCACCAGTGCAATTTAGATTTTGCCAAGCAGAGCATCGACCTAGTGCTAACAATCCTTCTGCATAACCAAGATTACTATAGCTCCATGGCTCATTTACTGTGATCCAATGCTTTACCCGATCACCAAATTCCTTGAAAAGAGAAGTTCGGCAAAGTCCTGAAAATCATCACAAAATATTAGACGCATATGTTAGAATAACATTTGGGGACAAATAGTGACTTACTTGTTTTTTAAAATTTTTAACCCTAAAATGGGAGTCATTTAAAATCATAATTATATATTATATGGTTAACATCTATAATCGAATGGAGAGGTTGGATTATTTGGTGAATTTTTTTTTTTTTTTTTGGGGGGGGGGGGGGGGGGGGTTAATTTTCGGTAATAGAAAAATAAAGTTTGAATTATAAAATGTAAAATAAGTTAATGATATTTTGGAATTTTAATATTGAATCTTGTCCTTTGCCCAGAAGCCTATTGAAGAGCTTGTTGTAATACACTAATACTCGATTCCTTCCCAATTAACACTGCCACTTAGTTTTCCTTCTGAAATTAGTCCTAAAAATGAGATTGTTAGGAACATAATGTGGTCACAAAACAATAGCCAATGCATTCCAATTTCCAACCTAAGATGTGTACATGATGGTACCCATTTTTATGTCCTTTTCAATGTATGGGATTGTTAGGAACATAATGTGGTCACAAAACAATAGCCAATGCATTCCAATTTCCAACCTAAGATGTGTACATGATGTTACCCATTTTTATGTCCTTTTCAATGTATGGATCTAACCTTTTATGTGATTATGAAAAGGATAATCTTACTTGACAATACTCGAGACCATGAGATGGAGAATCTGTATGCATCTAAATTCATTTTTTTCATAATCCGAACATCTTTTTGTAATGTATAATCACAACATATATAAATTGTAAGAAAAATATGAAATGAAAATTTCTTATATTGTGATTATCTTGTATATGGTTACACATGCTCAACTATTAGTAAAAACCATGTGGAAAATATAAATGGGCCTTGAAAATGTAGAAAAGTCAAAACTGTGTCATATTACTGTGTAACTATTTCCCCCTTTTCTCGTTGTCAAAGCTATTTTTTTTGGAGATCTTTTTTATTTTTCCTACAACTTTTACCACAACTATCTTATGCGTTAAACTGTGACTAACTACCTGTATATTTCATATGGACTCACTACATTTTTTTCACCACTCACAGTCTGCTACATGGACAGTTGTGGTACAAGTTGTGTCATTTTATGTGGTCTTACAATTTTTCAAATCCTTCGTAAAGGACAAAGCATTTATGAGGGGTTCCATATACAAAAACTAATACTTGGAAACCAAACTATGCAATTTCCCCATTAAAAAAATAAATAAATAAACTATGCAATTGTGCTACAAGACTCTTGGTAATTAGTTGCTAATTAATATGAGTGGTTTTCTTTCCAATTTTTATTATAAAGTATGAACACGAAACAGCATATATACCTTGTAGTAATGATATTGATCATTAGCTACATCTCCACTGCTTCCATCCTTTATCCAATCTGCAATTTCATTGTAAGTTAATATTGTATTTAGAGAACATCAAAGGATTTTTTTTTTCTTTTACTATTTAAGAACTAGTAATTAGACCACTCCGTATTATTGGCGTGATAGTCACTCCACGAGTATAAGTACTTGGAGAGTGTAGAGGTGGAAAGAGCCTAAATTCAAGTCTCTATAATAGAGTTTCATATACATATACACTTATCTTGACATTATCTTAATATTTTTTAACTTACTAATAATTAAACAAAATCTAAATAACTTACTGTTATATTATCTTGATATATTTTTTAAAAATTATTAAACAATTTGCTGATGAATATTTTCATCGCCAAGTCATTTGGCGCCCCGGATGGTATGTCTTAGGAAGAAAAGTAAATACCAAAAGATATAGGAATGTAAAGTTGTACTTTTTACGTTGTTGTTCTTTCTTTTTTTTCTTTTTTAAAAATCAATTCTCTGTATAAGTATCCTCTAAGGCTCAAACATCGTCATAGTCTCATAGATCTAGTTGGAAAAAAAAAAAAAATGGTGTAGATATTGTTGGGTCACCAATATTTAAATAAAAATTATTAATATTATCTTGATATTTTTTAACTTACTAATAATGGAAAAAAATCTAAATAACTTATTGTTATATTATCTTGATATATATATATTTTTTAAATTATTAAACAATTTGGTGATGAATAAATTCATCGCCA
The DNA here is from genome assembly GCA_028535165.1 of Quercus tomentella. NCBI lineage: Eukaryota > Viridiplantae > Streptophyta > Magnoliopsida > Fagales > Fagaceae > Quercus > Quercus tomentella. Next base: position 7,612,919 of record JAPQVY010000133.1, read on the forward strand.
AGACATTTGGCGACCCAGTTTGGTATGTCTTAGGAGATGATATAGTACGTATAGTGACGAAAAATTTTGTCATTATAGGCATTGTTTGTTGTAGTGCATCCATTACAAATCAACGATTTAATTTGTAATAGTTGTACATTCCTTGAGTTTATTTGATTTGTTCTAATTGTAAATCCCTACAATTTATGGAATTATGTGTGTAATCTTTACTATAAATACGAGTAATGCACAAAATAGTTTTACAACAAAGTTAGTACTAGTTTTCATCTCGATCCACCATTTATATTGTTTTATTACCAACCATTATTAGCTATCCACTTAGGTTTTATTGTGAAATTATTGTGTTCATAGCTTAATAATCTCCTTATTTTGTATTCCTTTAATTTTATTGATTCGTGTAACTCAAAAGTGTATGGAGTCATAGACTATCATGTTACTCAAAAGTTTAAATAAAACGAAATTCTATACATTAATAAATTATTAAAAAATTAATCATGAAATGAACGAAATTGAGAGGCCTTGAAATAAATTTTTTCAATAATGCATACTATTTCATTGGAAATTCATACTTTCAGGTTTCATATTGTTGGAGAGAGAGAGAGAAAAAGTGACCTGGATGTTCATGAGTGTATGTGTCCCATATACTTGGTCCTCTGCCATCTTCTTTTGCTGCACCTTCATAATAGAAATTTGAAATAACACTCGTGCACATAATAATATTGACATATGCTTGACATCCCCAAGACATGTGAAAAGAAAACTATGATACAAATTAACATAGAGATAATTGTGACTTAGTTACCTGATAAGACGCTGATGCTGTCCCAAAAATAAAGCCTTTGGGAAAACTGGTACGGTTGAATGAAGCAGTGTCATGGCTTGATGAAACAGCAATGACATTAGTCAATAAGCCAAGAAGAACTAGGAGGCCTAAGCCTGGATAGCCTTGAAATGCCATATTGATTTTGGGTTTTTATGTGTAGCACTAGGTAGAATCTTGCCGGTTTTTTAAAAAGGAGTACTACATAATCTTACTTATTTAGAAAAGATTAAAATAGAGATGAAAGATAATAAAAAATAATAATAATAATAATAAAAAAGAAAAGAAAAGAAAAGGACAGGCAATATTTTAGTCATCCTAGCTGTCCTTCAACTGATTTTTGACATTATATGAACCATGTAGAATTATAAATATCCTCTAGGTTATAAACTTTGACCATTTACATCAGCTCTCGAAAAATCGATATATTTTATCATATAAACCCTTTTTTTTTTTTCTATTTTATTTAACCACATTTTCAAAACAACAAAATCAAATTATCTATTTTAAACTCTATTTGATTAAAATATCAATTTTTATAATTAGTTCTCCCTTCATCACTATTAAGATAAGAATGGGATTAAAAGGTATAATCTATCATCCACTCATCTATTGTCTTCATTTAACAAAAAACAAAGAAATAAACGAAAAAACAGAAAGACTAAGTAGCACTTATTTAAGTAAGCCCAGTTTTTGTATATATTTTTTCCCCTCCAGGGCATTCAAGTACATGCTGCTTACAGTCATGAGGAGAATTTGACAACGAGCGACAAGATCTCAAAATTGTAAACTATACAAATAAATAATGCGCATCTCACATATTTTTTCTTTTCTATCATCATACTGCCTCAGAAAAGGTTGCAAATATATATATATATATATATATATATATATATATATATATATATATATATATATATATATTTGATCTTTAAGTTATGTGAAGATTAAAATACCAAGGTAGACGGGCAAGAAAAAAACAAAACTGAAAAAAAAAAGAAAAAGAATTGCATCAAACTTTTGTAACCATTTTAGGATCCGTATCAATATTATGTATGTCATACACACCTCTAGACCGATGGGAATCCCATTGCGCTCTGCTACCACAACACTCTCACTTGTTGTGTTAACTTTGCCCTTAATTTTACTTTTACTCATATAAATATAATTCTTGAACTCTATTTTATCAAATTCTCAATTTCAAAATATAGAAATGTTCAAATTTTATTTCTGATGAAAAAAATCCCACTTTTTTTAATTTAAATTAACTGTGTTTTATTTCAAAGTTTAATCACAAATCATTTTTTCACTCTTTTGTCCAACATTTGATTTTAGTGTTTAAAAATGAAAGAAAATTAAAAAGACAATAATACAAAAATGAGTGATGCTAGTGATCATGAGGGGACTGGGGAGGCTCTCCAGTTTTGAAGAGGAAAGTCTTTAAGGGAGAGAGTCTCAAGAGAATCTCTGATCATTAGGCTCCATTGAACAAATTTTAAAGAAAGGCCTAAGAGTAGAAAAAACAAGGAGATTTCGGAGTCTTCAATAGTCTTAATTATAGACTTGTCAACGGGTTGGGTTCTCTTTAAGCTAGTCTCGTAGTTTAGGCCATGATTGAAGTAAGAGTTTACGTAAAACAAAAGAGCACGTGAATTGCAAAGAAAATGAAAATTAGTTCATGGGCTGATCCGTTTTTTAACAAACAAGTTTGATCTCTTTTAAAGTATATTTTCCCTAGAATAAATTCCAAGGTGAAAATAAATTTAAATTTTCTATTCCCAAATAAAAATTGAAAATAAGAGTTAAGTTTAGACTTGGTTTATATAATATAATTGTTATTTCAGTTGCTTGATCTTGTTTTTAATTTCGTTGTTATTACCTTGTTTCTATCATTATCATGCTAATTTTATTATTATCGCTTATTTTGTCACATGATTTAGCTTTAGGCCACTTTATCATAAAATTTACCATTTGTTTGAATTGATGTAATGAATTCGGTTAATAATATTGTGTCCATCGATTAATTAATTGAATATCAAAATATCCCTTACTTACTTTGTTGAGACTGGTAAACATACCAGGCGTGCGTAGGGGTCTCACACTTTTCCATGGCTAAATTTGACCTCCGAATTTATCCTTGGCGGACGTAGACCATTTTTCTTATCCATTGACTCAATTAAATAAAAAAATATTAGTATTTCTTATTTTATTTTCCCTTTAAAATAATAATAAATAAATGACGAATCCTTCACTTATCAAAACCCACGATTTCTAATTAAAACTCTCAAACATAACTTCTTTTTTTTCTAAAATCCCTTCTGGAGGGGTGTTGTCACGTGGCGGTTGTACATAATTAGCTTGTGAATTTGATATGTAGCATCCATTTTTAGCCCTAGAAAATCAAATAACCCATTTACTAGTTTGGATTTTTTTTTTTTTTTTTTTTTTTTTGTGAACTTGGGTAATATATATATATATATAAATATATATATATATATATATATTTATATATATCAAAGAAAATATAATTATATTTTAATAGAATTCTCAATTTTGCATCACGTGTCCCATTTAATTTTTAATTTTGTGCCGAATTATTGAGTGTAAAAATTGAAGAATCCAAATCAAATTAGATTCTAAATTGGATTTTAATTGGAGTCCAATTTTCCATCACATGTCCATCTAAGTTTTTAATTTTTGTGACAAGTAAATTATTTAGTACAAAAACCAAAAAATCTAAAATCAATTAAATTCTAAATCACATATATATATATATATATATATATATATATGAGAAACCATTACATATTTTAGAAATGTATGATTTAAAAAAACTGTAAGCTAATGCCATGTATAATTTGAACCATATAATTGTGATTATTTTTAATTGTACCCATACATATGCACAAGGCTACACACTAGTCGGTCATTAACGAGAGATAAAAAAAAAAAAAAAAAATCTTTTGTTTAAAACTCATATAATAATATACTATTTAACAAGCATTTCTGCATTAAAGTCTTGTACTCCATACAAGTTACATAATTTAAAGAGCATAAAAATGGAGAAGAAATAATCTTCAATTTATTGTTTGGAGACTGTCTAATGCTAATAGATAGTTCATAATTTGAGCATAGTTCTTGTCTACTTCTTGAGGAAATTCTTGAACCAATGGGCAGAATGTTTAGGGTATCTTTTATTCCCAATTTCGTAGTCTACAAAGTTGATTCCGAATCGAACAGTGTAACCTGAGGACCACTCAAAATTGTCCAACAATGACCATGCAAAGTATCCCTTAACATTTACACCATCCCTATATATACCAAAGAAAAAAGTGAAATCTAGTTAGAATTCTATAATTGTGTGTGTGTGTGTGTGTGTGTGTGTGTGTGTGTGTGTGTGTGTGTGTGTGTGTGTGTGTGTGTGTGTGTGTGTGTGTGTGTGTGTGTGTGTGTGTGTGTGTGTGTGAGAGAGAGAGAGAGAGAGAGAGAGAGAGAGAGAGAGAGAGCGAGCGAGCGAGCTGTTGCACTTACTTGATAGCCCTATGAAGATACAAAAGATGTTTATGGTAATAGTCAATTCTTTGGGGGTCAACGAGGGCTTCCTTGAGCGACAAGGTGGCATTATTGAACTCATCAATTCCTATAAATATAGTTAGGGGAATTTAGCCTCAAATGGAAATCTAATAACTACCAATAGCATACCGATTTTCATGAATTTATGGGATAATAAAAGAAAAAAAAGTTAGAGGAAATCACCATTCTCAGTGATGTAAATTAGTGGATTGTGGTACTTCTTCTTTATGTAGAGCAAAAGGTCTCGAAATCCTCTAGGATAAACAAAGAGCCAACTTGAAGCAGCCTGAGATGTTTTATGGATACTAATGTAAGGGTAAAACAGAATGTGTTTATCTTTAATTACAAGATAAAAGTTAAAAAAATTAAGATATTCATTATGTCAATGATATGACATCAACCATATTTATTATCGCGTCAATTTAAAATGATTTTTTTTCCTATATATTTGATTGTAGCTTTACTATTTTCTTAATGAAATTTCTAGAAGGCTAGGCCATTGAGTAACATCAATATACTGAAACAAAAATGTTGTTTGTCTTTTCCCTCTAACTACTAGAACAAAAATGTTGATATGTATTTTGCTAACTAGTACATACCGGTGGACCAATGGGGATCCCGTTCCGTGAAGCTGCAAAAACAAGAAGAAGAAAAAATGGTCATGTTATTATTACCATATTAGATACATAAGAAACTCATAAGCATGGCTTCGGGTGTTGAATTTGTACGTACTAGTAAGATTAGCACTTGAATCTGTCGAGGAACTTGCTCTATCACCATTTGGTTGAGGGGCATAAGCTGCATAATTTGCAGTATAGTAGTTTAATCCTATAAAATCAAACGACCCTTTTACCAGTTTGGATTGCTCTTTGGTGAACTTGGGTAATCGATCTTTAACGAGAGATCTCATGCTTTGTGGATAGTCACCATTTATCAATGGGTTCAAAAACCTGCAACAACAATGAAAATTTTAAAATTTATGCATATTATTAATTTATTAAATTTGTACATACTTAAGTTGAACAAATTCTAAAGAAAGAAACCAAAAAGGTGGTGTGATTCGATTGGAAAGCAACAACTTCATCTTAATGGCCAAAAAAGAAAATTAAAAGAAATATTGTGCGTTTGGATGCATAATTGGGTGATTGCTTATTTGCTAAAAGTATAATAAAAAAACAAGGGGAAAAAATAACTTTTTTAGGGCGTAGTCCATCAAATTAAGCTCAAAAATCCTAAAAAGTTCTTTTTATTTTATTTTATTTTATTTTTTGGGACTTTGCCAAATGAACCCTTAGGTCAAACAACATGGAAAAGGGAAAGGAAAAGGGAAAGGGAAATTAAACTTTTTAGTACTTAGGCACTGAAAAAGAATTATTTGACCACTAAGAATGAGTGGACCCTCCAAAGTCCAAAAGAATTATTCTTTTTAATAAATAAAAAGTTATCTATATCAAATTAGATAAATTTTGTCCATTTATTAGAATTTAAAAAGATACAAAGTTCATTTTAGGATTGTTTTGTAGACGTAATTATTTTGATAAATTTTATATTCACTATTATTATGAATGATGACTAATCAGCAATAGAGGTGTTAAGAGGCTATAAAGCTATTTTTAACACCTCAAACTCCAAAAAAATGTCCAACATCAAATGCCAAAGCTAAATTTTTTTTGGCAACTTGCTACAGTGAACTGCCAAGACTAATAGTTCATAGTAACAAGAAGGAATAAAAAATATATATTATTTTATTATATTTTTTAGGTTTTTGTGGCAGAGAGGAAGTGAAAGAAAGTGAGAAAAAAATTAATAAAAAAAATGAATAGTATTTGGATGATGGAAAAATAGGAGAATTGATGGAGGATGTGTTCTGAAAATAGATAAAATAATTTTTTAAAGTAGCAAATGCTAAAGTTTTTAGCTCTTCCGACGTGAATGTTCTAGTATTTTAAAAAATTTAGGACTTTATCCTTAAAAAAAGAAAAAAGAAAAAAGAAAAAGCATACACATAGGTGCTACCTACCCCCAAGCGCAATTTCCGGATCTTGCCCCTGACTTCAATATATAATTAATCATTTGGAGATCTACTTTTGATTTTCCCTCCATTTGGGTTCAGAAATTTTGTGATTTGGGTAGGATTAACAAATTTTACACACTAATTACGTCCTTCAAATGGCAAGTGCTAAATTAGAAAATGTAAAACAAAAACCATAAAGGCATAAAGCATAACTTACCATCCCAACATGAAATCCACAGCACGTTCCGCAGCCTTCTGGTCTCTCTTTGCATTAGAGAATGGCACAAACCAGTGACTCACAATCGTTATCCCTATCACTCCTTTCTGTGCTGCCTGCATGGTGAACATTTTTTACACTCAAAGATCATGCATGAGATTTTGTATATTTATCTAAGTTAAACTTCATTACAATTGTTCAAAGCAGTCTCAGAAATTGCTATTCATATGTTCTTGTATCATTTGTAAAGCAAGTTTAACCAACCATATAAATTTAGGAGTTATTTAAAAAAATAAATAAATTATAAATTTGATATAGTTACAATGGAGAGGGTGATTTAAATCCTAAATGTCTCCAACTGTGACACCAGGAGATATAAGTTGAGGTATAAGGCTCTTGACGTACATTTAGTACCATTTAGTATAACTTGAAAAAAAAAAAAAAAAAAATTGGTTTTAATATGTTAAAGTTTTCTAAGTCGAACCTGATATTTTTTCTTGTACAATTCAACAGCAGCTGCATGAGAAAGCAGCTCATGGTGTGACACCAAATATGGCTCTGTCCCTGAATCCCCACCAGTGCAATTTAGATTTTGCCAAGCAGAGCATCGACCTGGCGCTAACGCTTTTGCTGCATAACCACCATAGCTATAGCTCCATGGCTCATTTAGTGTGATCCAATGCTTTACCCGATCGCCAAATTCCTTGAAGAGAAATTCCGCATAGTCCCGGAAATCATCACTGAATATTAGACGCGTATATTAGGCACCACCGAAGAATGGGCCCCATTTATTAGGGAGATTTGAAATCCATACATGAAATGTCAAAATAATGGAAAATTTTAAAACTATAATGTTTTGACACAAATGGTAGGTTATCACTTTAATATCGATGTCCTGGTAGGTTATTACTTTAATATCGATGTCCTCAATCTTTCCTTTTATTTTTAACCCTAAAATTGGAGTTGTTTAAAATCATAATTACATATTATGTGGTTAATATATGTAAAACGTCTATAATTGGATGGAGAAGTTGGATTATTTCGTGAATTTTTATTTTTTTATTTTTTATTTTTTATTTTTTTGCGTAATTTGTTGGTGAATCATTCACTTACACAATTTGTGGACTTAGGAAACCACCATAATCATCTTCTAAGGCTTGGGGAAGATCCCAATGGAACATTGTTACAAAGGGCTTTATACCTGCATTCAGTAATAGAAAAATAAAGTGTGCATTATAAAAAGTTAAATAAGTTGATGACATTTTGGAATTTTAATATTGATTCTTGACCTTTGCCCAGAAGCCTATTGATGAGCTTGTTGTAATACTCGATTCCTTCCCGATTCACACCGCCACTTAGTTTTCCTTCTAAAATTAGTCCCAAAAATGAGATTGTTAGGAACATAATGTAGTCACAAAACAACAGTCAATCCACTCCAACTTAAGATGTGTATTTGATGGTACCCATTTTTATGTCATTTTCAGCGTATGGATCTAACCTTTTATGAGATTATGAAAAAGATAATCTTACTTGGCAGTACTCGAGACCATGAGATTGAGAATCTGTATGCATCTAAATTCATCTTTTTCATAATCCGAATATCTTTCTGCAATGTATAATCACAACATATATAAATTGTTAGAAAATTTTGAAACAAAAATTTCTTATATTGTGATTATCTTTTATTTGGTTAGATATGCTCAATAATTAGAAAAAAAAAAAGCATTTGGCAATCATAATTTGGCCCTAAAAATGTAGAAAAGTCAAGACTCAAAAATTAAAAGCTAATTAGGATCTAACATATATATATATATATATATATATATATATATATATATATATAATATAATTTATTAGTGAAGCCAAGATTTCAAGTCGGGCGCAAGTTTTAAATAAAATATTTTAAATATAACCTAAAAAAGTATCAATATTACGACCAAAAAAAAACAATTATAATTTTCTTACCTAGTTTAATTTTCGCAATGGCTATCAATCTTTTTTCAAATTTTTTGAAAGTTTTCTTCTAACAGAGGGATTGTAGAAAGATTTATCAAATCTACCTGGATACAAACTAGTTTAGAATTCAATTTAGACTCATTATTATGCTCATGATTAATTCTCCATAATTTTAATTGGATTTTGCTAATGTGTGCCCTAAGGGCACACAATAATTAACCATTTTTGGAAAAAAAATTTCTCGGAAATTGAAAAAGTATTGACAGCTTTTTCAATTCCCGATAAAATATTTCCAAAAATAAATGACTTAATGTGTGCCCTAAAGGTACACATTAACCGGACCCATTTTAATTAACTACAAATATGTATTTCATTTCATTAAAATAAAGAAACAAAAATAACCTGTTAGGACATATGTGATTCAATGTTATGAACATATGTCACAATTTTATGTAATTGACTAATCCTTTGACAAAGCACACTTTACTTGTAATTGGGTAGATCTAGGATGTGTTTAATGTTTCAAGAAATAAGGTTTCAAGTTCAAGTGTTAAAGTCATGCAAGTCTGTCCAAGAATCAAGTGTGAAAGTGCTGCTTATTAAAACTCAACAGCTATCTCAACAGCTAGCATCTATCGAGGCTTAGAGAGCTGTCTGAATCCTGTGGCTTGACAGCTGCTTGACAAATAGGTATCTGTTGAGGTTTATGAAACTCAGTTTTTCATCCAATCTGTGAGTATGTGTTTGTGCTTTCTTTTCTCACAACCCTAAACATATATAAGGATTATTTTTAAGGGCTGTAAAGGTTACGCACAATTGCACAAGAGAAAATTGCACAAGTGTGAAGAAGAGTGTAACTGAAAACCTAGTTTGCCCTAGTTCTTCATTCTCTTCAAGAAGCTGTTATGTTTTGTACACCGTAGGGTTTTGTGACCAAGCAACTTCATGATCTTCATCGAGTGATGAACAAAAGAACTTTGCAGCCAACTACCTTCTCTAGTTGGTGATTGAAGTCGCGTACTGGGATTCGCGCAATTGGTTAATCACATACTGGGAGTCGTGCATTGAAAGAAGAGATTGTCACTATAGAATAAGTCCAATTAGGTATTGGGGTAATAGCTCAACTATAGGTTGGTATAAGGTATTAGGATTCCTTTACTTGTAACCACTTGTTTTGATAATAGTGGATTCTCGGGAGTGGTGACCTTAAAATCAGCCGGTGGGATTTTTGCCCTGTAGGTTTTCCCTATTCGTAAACAAATCACCGTATCAATTTAATTTCCGCTGCATACTTAGTTCAATTGGTGATTTTTTTGTGCTACCACGTACATTGTATGTTAATTTGATTAATTAATAAACTTAACTAATTAATCAATTAATTTATCACAAGGGATCAATACGTTTTTGGCCTATCATAACCAATTCTTAATTGCTAAAAATCAAGCAAAAGAAGGTTTTTTTTTTTTTTTTAAATCATTCAAAGCAAAAGTCTAATCTAAATGTATAAAGTTTTGACACGAAACAACATATATACCCTGTAGTGATGATATTGATCGTTAGCAACATCTCCACTGCTTCCATCCTTTATCCAATCTGCAATTTCATTGTAAGTTAATACTGCATTTAGGCCTTTATCCAATCTGCAATTTCATTGTAAGTTAATACTGCATTTAGGGAATATATATATATATATATATATATATATATATATATATATTTTTTTTACTATTTAAGAACTAGTAATTAGAGCCATAAGAAAAATGGAACTAGTTTTGAAGGAAACATAGGCAGAGCGAGGAAAATGAAGAAAAATAAATACCAAAAGGTAGAAATGTGAAGTTTTACTTTTTACGTCGTTGTCGTTGTTGTTGTTCTTCTTCTTCCCTTTTTTTTTTTTTTTTTAATCAATCCAGGATAAGTGTCCATCATAGTCTCATAGATCTAGTTAAAATAAATAAATGGTGTAAATATTGTTGGGTCATCAATATTGAAATAAATATTATCTTGATATTTTTTTAACTTACTAATAATGGAGCAAAATCTAAATAACTTATTGTTATATTATTTTGATATATCTTTTTAAAATTATTAAACAATTTGGTGATGAATATTTTCATCGTCAAGACATTTGTCGACCCGGTTTGGTATGTCTTAGGAGACGATATAGTACATACAGTGATGAAAAATTTCGTCACTATAGGCATTGTTTGTTGTAGTGTTGCATCCATTACAAATCAATGATTTAATTTGTAATAGTTGTACATTCCTTGAGTTTAGTTGATTTGTGAGAAGTATTTTTTCTGTTGGCTTTATTTAGTGACAAAAGTTGTTGGTATTGCATTTTATATTTGATATATTTTTCCCGAGTTTTAATTTTTTGGGGTAAATGTACTTGAGCCCCTCCCTCAACCTTGGAAAGCTGCTTCAATTAGAGATCTCACGATCTAGAGGCGAGCAAGAGGTGACCTAGGTGGCCCGCGAGCTCCACATGGCAGGTGGTCTGGATGAGAATGCAAACGTGCATCTTGCGACCCCCACGCGACCTTAGGGGTTGACAAGGTCACAAATTGCACGATCTTTGTTCTCTGCATTCTAGATTGCACCTGTCCAATACACAGCCACCAGCATACACACACAATTGTGAGGCATGGCAAGGGCTTCATATAAGGGTGTCATAAACCCTAGAATCTATAGAAGAGAAATCCAAGAGAAGCCTATCATAATGTATGAAGAGAGAGAGCCTTTTTGCTTTGAGAAAAACCAATCCAACCTCTCTTTTCCATCTCCAACATTGTATTGATTGAGATATTGTAAACACATTCCTCACCCATAATTACAGACCTTGTGAGTGAGAGAAAAAGAAGGGACTCGGAGCAATCCGTTACTAGCTTGAGCTTAGAGGGTTCAAGTACATGCACACAATAGTTTTACAATGAAATTATTACTAGTTCTCATCTCGGTCTACCACTTACAACACTTTATTACCAACCATTAATAGCTACCCACCTAGGTGCGAAAATAGTGTTCATAGCTTAATAAATGTTAATAAATCTTTAAAGGAAATTTAATCATGAAATGAATGAAATTGAGAGGCCTTGAAATAAAATTTTCCAGAATTAAATTTCATCTTAATAATGCATAATATTTCATTGGAAATTCATACTTTCGGGTTTCATAATGTTGGAGAGAGAAAGAAAAAGTGACCTGGATGTTCATGAGTGTAAGTGTCCCATATACTTGGTCCTCTACCATCTTCTTTTGCTGCACCTTCATACTAGAAGTTTGAAATAACACACATGTGCATATAATAATATTGACATATGCTTGACATCCCCAAGACATTTGAAAAAAAAACTATGATACAAATTAACATAGAGAGAAGTGTGACTTAGTTACCTGATAGGACGATGATGCTGTCCCAAAAATAAAGCCTTTGGGAAAACTGGTACGGTTGAATGAAGCAATGTCATGGCTTGATGAAACAGCAATGACATTAGTCAATAAGCCAAGAAGAGCTAGGAGGCCTAAGCATGGATAGCCTTGAAATGCCATATTGATTTTGGCTTTTTTTTGTGTAGCACTAGGTAGAACCTGCCAGTTTTTTTTTTAAAGAGGAGCACTACATAATCTTATTTATTTAAAAAAAGATAAAAATAGAGATGAAAGATAAAAAAAGAAAAAGAAAACGTGGAAAAGGACAAGCAATATGTTAGGTATCATAGCTGTCCTTCAACGGATTGTTTGGCATTCTACGTAACTTTGACCATTTACATCAGCTCCAGGAAAAATTGATATATTTTAACATAAAAACCTCTTCTTCTTTTTTTCTATTTTATTTAACCACATTTTCAAAACAATCAAATCAAATTGTCTATTTTAAACTCTATTTAATTAAAATATCAATTTTAATAATTATTTCTCTCTTCATCGCTGTTAAGTTAAGATAAGAATGGGATTAAAAGATACGTATAATCTATCATACACTCATGTATTGTCTTCATTTAACAAAAAACAAAGAAATAAACAAAAAACAGAAAAACTAAGAGCCTGTTTGGGTAAGCAATTTCCGTAACTCAATTCTCAGTTTCCATAACTCATAACTCAAAAATGGTGGGACCCATAGCAAAAAGGTTGTTTGGCCAAACGATAACTCTGTTTCCATAACTCTGTTTCCATCACTCAATTCTCTGATTTTTGAGTTATGAGTTATGGAAACTGAAAACAACAAAAGGCTGTTTTCAGTTTCCATAACTCATAACTCAATGGCATTTCCGTAAATAAACACACATGAGGGACCCACAGCCGCAACTTTTGACCACCTTTTGACTTTTTTTTTTTTTTTTTTTTTTTCTGGGTTGGCGTTGGCTATTAGTTTTTTTTTTTTTTTTTTTTTTTTTTTTACTGGTTCGTCTTGTTCTGTTCTATTCTTTTTTTTTTTTCTTTTTTCTTTAGTACCTAGACTCACCAAACTTAGTGAAAAAAAAAAAAAAAAAAAAAAAAAAAATCCCAGACCGAACAGCCAACCCAGGAGGAAAAAAAAAAAAAAAAGAAGAAGCTGCTAGTGAAAAAAAAAAAAAAAAAAAAAAAAAAAAAAAAAAAAAAAAAGCTGCACTATGACAGGCGTGGGCCCTCCAAATAGTGTGAAAAATAGTGAGTGATGGAAACTGAGTGATGAAGGCAAACGGATGTGAAAAATTGAGTGATGAGTGATGAGTGATGAGTTATGAGTGATGAGTGATGAGTGATGAGTGATGGAAATTGAGTGACGGAAATTGAGTGACCATTTTTTGTTGGCCAAACAGGCTCTAAGTGTCTCACCAACAAGCTCTCTAAACCCAAAATTTGGAGAGCAAACTCACAAAAAAGTGCTCTAACAGTCTCTCTAATTCACTGTTCATTAGCAAAAAATTGGTTGCTAATGAACAGTAGCTCTTTAAGTTTGATGACCTACTGTTCATGAGCAAAAGAATTAATTCGAATAAAATATTCAACTAACAATTAAAATATTTAATTTTTACTCAATCACAACGATAACAACAGAACTATTCTTGATCTTTTCTCTCAAACATCTCTAAACTTAGTCTCAATCAAAATACAAACTCAAATCACAATTTTAAAACTAATCAAATTAAGAAAAAAAGAAAAGAAAAAAAGCAAAGCTAACCCATCTGAGCCTCGGTGGGGAGGAGGACATGCGGTGGTGGGAGGAGGACTAGCAAAGGACAGGCATGTGTAAACGCCAATTTAAAAGGTTGTCCTCTCTAGCCTTTGACATCCGCCGACGATCTTTGAGTGTGAGAGAGAGAAAGAAAGAGAGAAAGCTTCTTGAATGCTTTGGAGTAGAAGAAGTGGTAGAGAAGATCAGAAGAAAAGAAAAAAGAAAAGTGAAGATAGAGATAAGGGAAATAATGCATGTGTGGAGGAGAAAAAAAGAAACGTGTGGATGAAAAAAGAAGAGATAAGGGAAAAATAAAATAAAGAATAATAAATTAAAATTAAGAAATGCTACCACAATATTTTCATAATAAATCTTAAGCGGTGAGTTGTTACTAACTAATACTGAAGAGAAAAAAATAATTTAAGTGATGTGTTCAAATTAAAATCAGTAACAACTTACCACATATGATTTATTGTGAAAATATTGTAAAATGTTGAAAACGTAGCACTTCTCATTAAAATCAGATGAATGAAGGAAGATTGAAAAAGAAATATTAAAAAAAGAATGAAGAAATAATATTTAAATGGGATAGAGAAATGATAAAGAGTCTGTTGGAAAGTGTATTTAAAAAAGTAAATAGGTAAAAGATAAAATAAACTGTTCACTCTCCAAACAGTACAAAAATTTGAAGAGACTACTGCAGATGCTCTAAGTTTCTAACACTTTAAGTAAGCCTAGTTTTTGTATATATTTTTTCCCCTGCAGGGCATTCAAGTACATGATGCTTACAGTAACGAGGAAAATTTGACAACAAGCGACAATATCTCGAAATTGTCAGGTGAGATTGCCAAAATAATAAGTCGGAGAGCCTTCTCATGCATGTGATATATATATATATATATATATATATATACATATATAATATAATATAATATAATTTAAGAAATATTATTTGAGTTCTTAGAGAGTGACAATATTATCATTTTTTATTTTATTGAATTAAAACATTATTCCGAGAACTATATAAATTATAAAATAGACAATAAATGATCTTAAAGTTTGTAGTTTGGAGATGGTTCGATGCTATTAGATAGTTCAACATGAGTTCATCAATAATTTGTCATGGCTATTTCTTGAGGAAATTCTTAAACCAATGGGCATAGAGTTTGAGACGTCTTTTCAACCCATTTTTGTAGTTTAATCATTGATGCTGAACTGAACAGTGTAGCCAACATCCCCTTCAAACTTGTCCAACAACTAAAACGCAAAGAATACTTTCGCATTAGCACAATCCCTGCATAAAAAATGGATCAATTAGACTTTAGCGACATCAATTTCTATTTTTTCACCGTTATTAATATGGCATTTTGTGATTGGTATTAATAAAACTATATTAATAGTGGATCAGTGAGAGAGAGAGAGAGAGTGTTTGCATTAACTATTTCCATACCCTTTTATAATTGAGTACTGCCTTCTTATAGGAAGTACTGTACAAATTCTGTTACAAGTAACTAATTAACTACCCTTCTCATCCCCAGGTACCTTGTCAGCAACTAAAATAAATACCAAACTAACTGTCACAGCTATACATTTACACAATTGCTGCTTATCACAATTACTGCATTTATCAGTCACAACTCCTATCGGTTCCTTCCCCCTTAAAAAACCTTGTCCTCACCCACCCCCCCTCCTTGTGGGTGGGTGGCATTGTCCACAAATTGGCCTTACCATTGCACTAGTACCTCAGTAATGAACTTATTTTGAAGTTGCTTGGATTTGTGCTATAGAATTGTAACTGCATCCGGATGAAGCTCGCTAGCAAAATGAACAGAGGGAAGTGTAGGTAATGGCACAACATTATCACCCAACTTCCGTCTCAAGGAAGAAAAATGAAACACTGGGTGGAACAGACAAGCAGCAAGAAGGTCCAATTTATATGCCACAGCTCCAATCTTTTGGAGAATCTTAAATGGACCATAGAATCACAGAGAGAGCTTAGTAAAGCCTTTGACTCGTAAAGAATGTTGCCTATAAGGTTGGAGTTTGAGGTAAAACCAATCACCAACTGCAAAAGACTAATCAGATCTGTGTTGATCAGCCTGCACTTTCATTCTGGCCTGAGCTAAGACCAAATTTTGTTTCAACAGTGTAATGAGATCCAATCTATCATGCAATAATTGGTCCACTGTAGCTACCTGAGTTGTGCTTGGAATGCAGTCCAAAAGGGTGATATCCATCTATAATCAATATATATATATATATATATATATATATATATAAAAATAAAGACCTCATGTGAGAATGCATGAGGTCCTGCCATATATATATAATTTTTTAAATCTTTTTTATTAAGTTTTTAAACTATTACCAATAACTTATAGTAACTTATTTTTACTATTAGTTATTGATATAGGCTAAAGTTGACAATTAGACCAAACAAATGTAATTTTCTAAAAACAAATGACTACCTTCTCAAAATAGACAAAAAGCCCAAGACCAGTCATTATGATTTATGACATAAGTCTGAACTCTCCATCCACTTGTAGCTCAAAACCTACAAGGTCTGACCCATTCCCACAATTGTGTACATCAAAGGTTAAATCTCTATGTCTGCCGTTTATCCTCAAAAAAGGTTAAAGCTTTGTGCAACTAAATTTTGTATTATTAAGTGGATTATAAAAATTTAAGATAATAATTAGCATTTAGAGTGTAGACTGTGGAGTGATTTATCTTTATCTTCTTTTTTTTCTTTTTCTTTTTGTATGGTACTTTACTTTTAGGAAATAAAGTACTAGGTAAATTTTTTTTTTTTTCACATTTTTTTCTTTTGTAAATTTTATATTATTAAGTAGATTATAAATATTTAAGATAGTAATTAGTATTTAGAATGCGGATTGTGGAGCAATTTATCTTTATCTTTTCTTTCTTTCTTTTTGTATGGTACATTAATTTCAAAAAATCAAGTACTGGGTAAATTTTTTTAAATTTTTTTTTTGTAAATTTTATATTATTAAGTGGATTATGAATATTTAAGATAGTAATTAATATTTAGAGTATGGACTGTAGAGTGATATATCTTTATCTTTTCTTTTTTTTTCCTTCTTTCTTTCTCTTTTTATATGGTACTTTACTTTGAAGAACTCAAATACTAGGTAATTTTTTTTTTTCACTTTTCTTTTTCTTTTGTAAATTTTATATTATTAACTCGATTATAAATATTTAAGATAGTAATTAGTATTTAGAATGTGGACTATGGAGTGATATATCTTTATCTTTTTTTCTTTCTTTTTCTTTTTGTATGGTACTTTACTTTCAAGAAATCAAGTACTGCGTAAATTTTTTTTTCCACTCTCTTTTTTCTTATGTAAAATTTATATTATTAAGTGGATTATAAATATTTAAGATAGTAATTAGTATTTAGATTATGGACTGTGGAGTGACTTTTCTTTATTTTTTATTTTTTTTTATGATACTTTGCTTTAAAGAAATAAAATACTGGGAATTTTTTTTTCTTTTGTAAATTTTATATTGTTAAGTGGATTATAAATATTTAAGATAGTTATTAGTATTTAGAGTGTGGACTGTGGAATGATTTATCTTTATCGTTTTTTTTCTTTTTTCTTTTTGTATGGTACTTTACTTTGAAGAAATCAAGTACTAGGTAAACTTTTTTTTCACGTTTTTTTTTTCTTTTGTAAATTTTATATTATTAAGTGGATTATAAATATTTAAGATAGTAATTAGTATTTAGAGTGTGGACTATGGAGTGATTTATTTTTATCGTTTTTTTTTTTTTTTTGTATGGTACTTTATTTTCGAAAAATCAAGTGTAGGGTAAATTTTTTTTTTTCAATTTTTTTTTTTTTTGTAAATTTTATATTATTAAGTGGATTATAAATATTTAAGATAGTAAATAGTATTTAGAGTGTGTTCTGTGGAGTAATTTATCTTTTTTTTTTTTTTTTTTTGGTATGGTACCTTATTTTCAAGAAATAAAGTACTGGGTAAATTTTTTTTTCTTTTGTAAATTTTATATTATTAAGTGGATAATAAATATTTAAGATAGTTATTAGTATTTAGAGTTTGGACTGTGAAGTGATTTATCATTTTTTTTCTTTTTCTTTTTCTTTTTGTATGGTACTTTACTTTTAAGAAATCAAGTACAAGGTAAAAAAAAAGAAAAAAAAAAATCACTTTCTTTTTCTTTTTGTATGGTACTTTACTTTCAAGAAATCAAGTACAAGGTAAAAAAAAAAAAAATCACTTTTTTTTTTTCTTTTGTAAATTTTATATTATTAAGTGGATTATAAATATTTAAGATAGTAATTAGTTTTTAATATATGGACTGTGGACTGTGGAGTGATTTATCTTTATCTTTTCTTTTTCTTTTTCTTTTTTTATGATAATTTACTTTTAAGAAATCAAATACTTGGTAAATTTATTTTTTTTAACTTTTTTTTTCTTTTGTAAATTTTATATTATTAAGTGGATAGTAAATATTTAAGATAATTATTATTATTTAGAGTTTGGACTATGGAGTGATTTTTCTTTTTCTTTTTCTTTTTGTATGGTACTTTACTTTCAAGAAATCAAATACTGAATAATTTTTTTTTCACTTTTTTTTCTTTTGTAAATTTTATATTATTAAGTGGATTATAAATATTTAAGATAATAATTAGTTTTTAGAGTGTGGAAAGTGAAGTGATTTATCTTTTTTTTTTCTTAGAGTGTGGACAGTGAAGTGATTTATCTTTTTTTTTTTCTTTTTTTTTTGTATGGTACTTTACTTTCAAGAAAACAAGTACTGGGTAAACTTTTTTTTTTCATTTTTTTTTTCTTTTGTAAATTTTATATTATTAAGTGGATTATACATATTTAAGATAGTAATTAGTATTTGGAGTGTGAACCGTAGAGTGATTTATCTTTATCATTTTTTTTTTCTTTTTGTATGGTACTATATTTTTGAGAAATCAAGTACAGGGTAAATTATTTTTTTCAATTTTTTTTCTTTTGTAAATTTTATATTATTAAGTGGATTATAAATATTTAAGATAGTAATTAGCATTTAGAGTGTGTTCTGTGGAGTGATTTATCTTTATCTTTTTTTTTTCTTTTTTCTTTTTTTGGTATTTTACTTTCAAGAAATAAAGTACTGGGTAAATTTTTTTCTCCTTTGTAAATTTTATATTATTAAGTGGATAATAAATATGTTGCTGTCAAGAAGCTAGACAATATGGTGAGGGAAGTTGAGAGGGAATTTAAAACCAAAGTGATTGTGATTGTGATTGACCAAAAACTGGCTTTGAAAAAAAAATTAAGGTGTTGGGAAAAAAAAAAAAAAAAAACCTCTTTAGCGTCTGAACGAAAGCAACAACACTAATACTGCAAAGGCAAGGACATCATTTTCTATATCCTCCTTGAGTGTTATGGGTAGGGACTGGAGAGAGAGGCCTGGCCATGAAGGATAGGCCGTGGAGCACAGAGAATAATGCTTTGGCTGAGGACCTCACTGGAGGAGAAGGTGAGGGTTGGGGAAGGGAACAAGAAAGGAGAGAAGGAAAAAAAAAAAAAAAAAGAGAGAGAGAGAAAAAATGAAGTTGAGGAAGAAGGGTGAGTACTAGTGCATTTCTAAAGTGATAATGTGATCTATTTATAGAAGAGAAAGAGCAAGTAAAATAAATGAAAATTTTGGGCTGAACCTCACAAATGTTTTTTATAAGTTATTGTTGTGACCAAATTTTTTATTGGTTTTTATGGCCAACCACTAGCATTTTTCTAAATAAGTTAAATGATTAACATATATTGAGCCTGAGTAATGCTATAAACACAAAAAATTTTAACAATATTTTTACACAAAGTTGATGTGACAATTTTTTATTGATTCTCATTTGAGTTCATTACTTATATAATTTTTTTTTTACTTACTAATAATCACTCACAATATCAACTATTTGTTATAAAAAAAAAGAAAAAGAAAAAAAAAAGTATCTCTAGCATTTTTTATTAAACATTGATGCCAATTGCCTCAACAAATCTATCGAATTCATCAAAGCCTTGAGAAGTGAGGATGAATCTTTAGCCTTCTAAACATTTGCTCACTTTGCAAGGTCCTTTACAGATACTTTTAGCAATGTTATTTTCTCACATATCATCGATTGGAAAATTCTGTAACTTATAATCTAACTAAACATGCAAGACATATTAATGATTTAATGGTGTGGATAGAAGATCTTCCTCCACATGTTTATAGTGTTAAACCTAACTAAACTTGCATTGCTTTTTTACTTACCAATAATTTTATATACTATTAGTATGAAAACTTCTTCTTTCTTTAAATTACAAATATACTTTAATCCACTTTCAAAAAAAATTCGAATAAGCCGTTCACAATTGAAATCTGCTGCTCATTGAGGTTTCTTCTTCACAGTATTGTCAGTGTGGTAGCTTTGTTTTATACAAAGACTGTCTATATATTTTGAGTATTATTTCATTGAAACCTACTGCATCTACTTCATCCCTTTCACGTTTTTGTAAAGCATCTGAATTACTTTCTTTTCAATCTCTGCTCTTCTCAGTCTGCACAACTTGCAAAGTCTTATTTGTTATAATTCCTTGGCTGTAACACAACTGCTCTCATTTTACCTACAAAGAATTTATGTACTCAACTAATCTCTCAAGTCGAAGTTAATGTTTTCCGGCTGATATTTATGAATACAACTTTTTTACTTTTGTTCCCTTCACTTTGAGTACAAATAGTAATTATAGTTTCTATTGCCACTGCCATGTTATTGAATACCACTATGGCAGCAGCAGCATATTGAGGATGGTGAGTGTGGCAGTAGAGATGGAGGTAAAAACGGGAAAACAAAAGGACCGCTCAACAGAACTATTCTTCTTATTCTTTATTGTTATTATTATTATTTAGAATACCACTATGGAATTATAAATACACAGAACAAGCCTCAAGTTTGCTTTTTTTTTTTTAAGTTATTATTATTAGAGTATCATTTAAGTACATGAACATCAATTGTCTACTATTATCAATTAATTGACATTTTAGTTAGAAATTAGCATATTAAATGAGATATGAACTTCTTCTCAAAAAAAAAAAAAAAAAAAAACTTATAATTTTAAATGTTTTTAATAAATGATATAAATTTTGACTAATGAATATAAAAATAAATAAATTTATCTATATATTTAAATATGTAAATTAGCGGTAAACATGAAACAGTACACCTTGGTATCAACTGGTATCAAAATATTTCATCTTACTAATCAAACCGAAACAGCCAACGGTATAGTGTTGACTCCATTTACATTATCTCATAGTGGTTTTTCCATTTGAAGATGTTATCCATTAGTTTATCACTTTATTTCCATATTGTTCTCTTATTTTATTACTTATATTGTTTGCTTTTAGATTTGGTAACTTGTATATATATAAGGACAAATTTTAGCTACAAAACCATTTGTATCCTAAGGCTACAAACTGCTCTAATAAACTGACAAGTATAAAAAATGGCATGTGCATTGCATATGATTACTTAAGTAAATTTAACCCAACTAACCCTAGTTAACTACACCACCTATTAAAAAAATAAAAAATAAAAACTAAAACACAGATACATATCTTCATTGCTAACTTCACTAACACAAATCCCTTTAATCATATCCGCTTCCCAAGGATAAAAGCGTTTGATTAATAAAGCTTCTCTTACCTTTCCTCAAAAAAAAAAAAAAAAAAACAGATACGTATTATCTCTCTCTCTCCGGCTTCTCTGTAAAACCAGAAACCCAATCCTTCTCTATTTCATCGACTTCTCACCACTGGTCACCCCCTAATCGCAATCTACACTTACCATGTGAGTCTCTCTCTCTCTTATTCCGTTCTGCATTTACTTTTCAATGCCCACCAACTGTTTTGAAACAATGTCTAAATCAACATGCTTTTATTTTTCACCGTTGTTATTGATTGAAAACCTTTTCAAAGGTGATTATGACTTTGTTAGTATCATGGTGGGTTAACCACTGAATCTGTCTTTATTAATCCTAATTTATTTATATCTTTTCTTTGGTTTAGTAAATGAATGAATATTGGCTATCGGTGGTGTTGTATCAATGCAGATTTTTAATTTTTATAGTGGAAACATATAAAAGGGATATGTTTAAAAATTAGTAATAAGCTAGGTTTTGATAATATATACTCCAAATTATTTTGGCTCAGGTACAAATAATTGATATCGTGGCTCACTGAACTTTTAATTGATAAACGTTGCTAGCATTGAAAACTGAAGCCTCAACGATGATTTGTTATTTTGTATACATAACAAGGAAGTATTAATTGCAATTTGACATCTTATTACTTGTGAGGATTAAATGATTCAACTATTAAGTAGAACTTGATGTTAGGTTAGAACATTTTGCAAATTTGGTATATGGTCAGTGAATACTCTTTCTTTGCAAGCTAAATTTGCAATTATCCATTAGGTTTTGAAAAATTGGTGCTGACCTGTTTATTATCATGTGTTTGACACAGTTCAATAATTTTCCTGATCCTTTATACATGGAGTAGCCTTTTTAGTTTGATTGTTCATTGATAACCTTGATTCCTTAAAAAGGTGAAGAGGATTTGCTAGTTGTAGTTTATAAGTTACCAAATCTTGTTTAATTTACTTATAAAAAAATGAATTTGTGTATTTCTTCTTCTCTAATATGTGATAGTGCTGCTAATTGCTATCTTGTACTGTGGTTTTGTTGTAGTTTTTGTGATACTAAATTTAGCTGACTTGTAGAAATTGTATTCTTTTTTCATTTAAATTTGAATTTATCTTTGATTCATCTAAAAAAGGTTTTTTTTTTTTTTTTTTTTTTTTTTTTTTTTTTTTTTTTTTTTTTTTTCTTGTTCATATTGACTTGATTTTCAAAAATATAAGCAACTAAGGGTAAGTAAACTTTATAGGCTTCTAGACTTAGACATTCTAAAACTGTAGTGTTTTTAAGTAATTAATTGAGAGTATTCTTTAATGGGTCCAGAATATTGGAATACTATTTTTTTAATACTGTTTATAAAATTTTTCCTTTTTTCTGATTTGATTTTGAATGTGTATCTTGACTATAGATGATGGATACTAGTCAAATTTGTTAGGTTTTGAGTTTGTAATGTTGGCAAACCATGACAAAACATGACAAAAACTAAGTCTCATTAGTTTAGAATGGTCTACATTGAAGCCCAAGACAAAAAACTCAAGTTCGGGATGAAAACAAATGAGTTACAAGCTGTTTGGTTCGATTGATACTCGACTGATGCTAGTGATTTTCGATCGATCCAAAATCGCATATCAGCAAAATCAGCAAACGTAAAAAGGTCATAACTTATCCGTTTGAAGCCCAAATCGCGAGCCATTTTTTCTAGTATTTAAAGGACATTAGAAGCTAACCCTAAGAGGGGTTTTGAGAGTTTTTTAGAGAGATTAGAGTGCATCTTGTGCCTCTTTTGTAGATCTAGGGTTTTGTACCCAAAAGCTCTCTTATGTCTTCTATCGGTGTTATTCCTTGAAGAATCTCAAGATCCGGTATTGTAGAAGTTGCTGCCTTCTCTAGTCATCAAAGGTGCTGATGATCTAAACCTTCAAGGGTGGTCTTGGAGTCATAAACAAGAGAGTTTGTGTTGCTAAACCTTTGAGTGGGATCTCAAAGTCACAAACGTGGGTGTTTGTGTCTTGCAAAGGCCAAAGAAAGAATGAGTCCGTGGTCTCAGAGCTTGCACGTGGTCATGTTAGTAAGTTTCTACTGGTGGGTAGCAATAGGATGTTAGTGGTCTAAGTCACTATTGTAAAACTTCGATTCTTTCTAGTGGATTTGCTTTTTACCTTGAGGATAGCTAGGTTAAATCCTCCCTAGGTTTTTTACCAGTTTGGTTTTCCTGGGTTATCATATCGTTGTGTTTTTTATTTTTCCGTTGCTATACATTGATATGATATATTTGTGTTAACCTAGATTTGTTAATTTGACTAAGTAATCACTTGACTAATTACCTAAGTTAATCTGATTATGGTTTTAAGGGGTCTAAAAACTATCAAAATCATTTTATTGGAAGATGAATTGAATGATTGCATAGCTGATCAACAAGAGGACGCTCAAGTAGAACCTACTTATGGAAGCCCAAACAAATCAAATACTCCAAGTAGATATAGCAAGGAAATTGTGTTGGAAGATGAATTCATTGGTTTGATAGTTGATCAACAAGAGGAGGCTAAAGTAGTACTTACTCCTAGAAGTCCAAACAAATCAAATACTCCAGCAATTGGCATGAAATTTGATTGTGATGATAGTGCATATGAATTTTACAAAGAATATGCTCACCGAATCGGCTTTAGTGTAAGGAAACATTCTGTAAAGCGAGGAAATGTGGGGCAAATTATAAGGAGAACAGTTAGCTACTCAAAAGAGGGTGAACGAGTTTTTCACAAACGTCGCCCAATTTCATGAACAGGTTGTTTAGCATAGATGACCTGTCATCTTCAAAAGGATGGTATGTTATATGTTGTTTCTTTTCACAGCTAGCATAATCATGAGTTTGCTCCTTCGCCAATGAAACATATGTTAAGATTGAAGAGAAAAATTTCACTTGCTCAAAAAGCCATTGCAAATGATGCAGAGAGGTCTGGAATATCAATAAAACAAACCATTGAATTATTGAGCATGCAAGCTGGGGGTCGTGAAAATCTTGGGTTTATGGATGTTGACTATAAGAATCATGTGTATAATAAGAGGAGAATGGCTTTGAGGAAAGGAGATGGACCTGCTATGATGGAGTACTTTCATAAGATGCAATTGGCAGATCCATCTTATTTTTATTCAATACAAGTTGATGATGATAGTCAAATCATGAACATTTTTTGGGCTGATACTAGATCAATAGTTGATTATGGGAACTTTGGAGATGTTTTTGTTTTTTTTACACAACTTATCGAACAAATAGATATGATCATCCCTTTGCTCCATTTGTTGGGTTTAATCATCACAAACAATCAATTATCTTTGGTGCAGCTTTACTTTATGATGAGACTATAGAGTCATTTAAGTGGTTGTTTGAAACTTTTTTAACTGCAATGTCAAGAAAGCAGCCAAGAACTATACTTACAGATCAATCTGCTACAATGGCTAAAGCAATAGCAGAGGTATTTCCTAAATCTAATCATCGTTTGTGTGTATGGCATATTTATCAGAATGCTGCTAAGAATCTACATCATGTATTTCATTCATCTAAGCAATTCGCAAATGATTTTAGTGATTGTTTATATAGTATGAAGATGAAGATGAATGGCTTGTTTCATGGGATTATATGCTTAAGGAATATGGTCTTACTGATAATAAATGGTTGTGTAGTATATTTGATGTAAAAGAAAAATGGACTATTGTATATGGTCGACATATGTTCACTGCCGATATGAAAAGCACCCAACGTAGTGAGTTAATAAACAATGTGTTGAAGAAACACTTGAAACCAAAACATGATTTTGTGCGCTTTTCAGGACATTACTCTAGAGTTTTGGCTGATAAGAGACATCAAGAACTACAGGCAAAGTTCAAAATGAGGCAAACAAAACCGATTTTACAGTCTAATGTAGAGATGTTGAAACATGTTGTAGAGCTATACTCCCCAGATATGTTTCAAATGTTTCAAGATGAATATAAGAAGATTGCTGATTGTACTATTTACAAGGCTAATAAATTTGATACTATCACAGAATACAAGGTTAAATATAATCAAAGAATTCAAGAGCACCTAGTTAAATATGAAGCCTCAACTACTCAAGTGGAATGCAGTTGCAAGAAGTTTAGCTTTGTAGGAATTTTGTGTGCCCATGCTTTGAAAGTTCTTGAACATAAAAATGTTAAGAGACTTCCCATCCATTATGTATTGAAAAGATGGACGCAAGATGCAAAGGCCGGTTCTATCAAGGACTATCATGGCATTGATATTAAAGGTAATGCTCAAGAGTCAATAGGAAAACGCTACTCTTATTTGAGTCACAATGCTCATGAAATTACACTTGCAGCAGAGAATGAGATAATGTATAAACTTGCCAAAGAATTTTTTGAAAAATTAATGAAGGAATTGCAAGAGATTAGAAAATAATTTCATTCGAATAATATGGAAAGTTGCATAGAGGTCCTTGGTGATGTTACTACGGATGTTTTACAAGGTGATAGCATATGTAGGATTAAAACAAAACCTACTGTTGGACATCCAAAGAGAAGGTTGAAATCTGCATTAGAGAAGAAAAATGGTAAATCTTGAAACAAAACAACACATGCTAAAAAACATGGTAGTGGCTTACAAAAAAAAAAAAAGATTGTGAGGCGAGACAAGTTGAATCACTTGGAAGCCTAAATAAGGTAAGATATGTTACGTTCCACTATAATATGTCAACCTTGTAGGCACATAAATTTGTTTACAGTCTATGACAATTATTCTTTGCTATTATTTACAGGTTTCAATAGCTACTTCTAATGTTATCCAAGAAGAGCATCATATTGGCAAAACCACTAAATAGACTGGAGTTAGGATGCAAGAATTTTGGATGGAGATTGAAGACTATGCAAATTTATTTGTTAGAGATTGAAGACTATTTATTTTTGATAGACCATTGGCAGATTGAAGACAATTTTTTATTGTTAGACCATTGGCAAATTGTTTACTTTTTAGCATTTTTTTTTTTTTTTTAATCATTAGACCATTGGCAGATTGAAGCTGGTTTTTTTTTTTTTTTTTAGCTTTTTTATTTGTTAGACCATTGGCAGGACTATTAACTTTTTAGTATTTTTTATTGTTAGACCATTGGCAGATTGAAGCTGGTTTTTATATTATCAAACCATTGGCAGATTGATCATTGTTTCTTATTGTTGGACCATTGAAATGCATTAAGTTATTGTTTGATATAAAGTTTATAGAGAAAAAAGTTATTTATATTTACAGTTTAGGTTGAATTTATTTTAGCTATTGTGAGAGATAAAGTTTGTGGTTCAAAATGGTACCACTTTTTCTGCATTCCTAGTTTACATTTGATAGGAAACCAATAAAACTCTGTTTTTGTTTATTGATTTCCCTACAAACTACAATGCATTCTTTACGTGCACATGACTTGGTGCAGATTATTGGAAGCTTATTTTTATTTAATTAATTATGTTTATTTTATCATATAACTGCATGGATCCTCTGGAATCTGTCAATTTATTGTTTGTAGATTAACCAAAATTGGTCCAGTTCTATATCCCAGAGGCTATGTGTTGTGAATCGGTGAGTTTGAAAGGAATTAGTCATATTCGAGGCGACAACCCTCTAAGAAATTAATAGACGAGAAGAGAATAGTTTAAATGGAAAATATTTGTTGCCTTTTATTGCTGAAGCTGTAGCTTAAATACAACCATGACTAATTCTTGAAACATAGCACTATGGAGGGTGCATTATCATAAGTGTTATCTTCAATCTAGAAATATTACAACCAATGCATCAACCAAAGCATGATCATCAGATCCAAGATATATGATTAGTCGAAATTTATTCCTTTTAGCATAAACTGCCGCAGCTTGTACATGAGGCTAGTCTGCATCAAAACATTAGTGAGACCTTATGTTAAAAACCACAATGAATAAAATTGTAATTATAAAATTAAGAGAAAAAATATATAACCAATCTACAACATTTACATTGCAGCAACTAGTGGCTCTTAACAAATCTATGAGACAATTTTAAGGAATGACAAGATGAGGAAGCAAGAGATAATCCATGATAAATATGAAAAAAAAAAAAAAAAAAAAAAAAAAAAAAAAAAAAAAAAATCATGCATGAGAAATTATATGAATTTATTGAGAGGTGAACAAGACCTGAAAATCATGTCATTCTGTAACCTATATATATAACTAATTCCCCAGCAAGAGTAATTTAGTTCAACTGTTCAAGTCGAGAGATCAACAAGATAAATTAAGGCCACAAAAGAAAAGCATGGTTCAAAAGCTCATAACATAAAGCAAAAGTCATGTATATTATCTTAGAGTAGCTAACTAAGCAGTTTGTTGAGCACTCAGCAAAAAAAAAAAAAAAGATTGTTGAGCAATGCTATTAAGTTTGTACTAAGTATATATTTCTTTGTCCAGTCATCAAATGTATGTTGTTGTTAAAAATCTTCAATAATTTCTAGTCTATACACAAATCACATACGCCAAACATGTACTTAAACCTCTGGTAAATAACAAAATACGGTTTCGCAAAGTTACTGATTAGGCTTAAAACAATATATCTTTGTTGCATTTTTCAGCAAATTCCACAGAACACAAAGCAAATCTTAATAATTGAGGCTTCAATTTTCAATGCTAGCAACATTTATCAATTATTAGTACCTGAGCCACAATATCATTGCCTCTGTAGATAGTGCAAGATTTCTGGAAAGGAAAACCTTTCACCTTTAATTTAGAGGCTGAGTCTTCCCCATTTTTCTTTCACATTCTTCAGTGTATATGAATTTAGTTTCTTCCCAAAGTCATATATTAATTTAGTTTCTGCACCCTTGAAGCCACTATACGGCCCATTCTACAACAATATCCATTAAACCAATCAAAACCTTATCCAAAATTTGAAATTCAATCACATATATTCCTCCTTAATCATAGATTATTTGAGATTTTTTCTTATTTAAACATTTGCAATGTGTATTCTAAACTACAAAAAAGTTCAATCAATAATGGTGAAAAATAATTGTACCTGATCCACAATATCAATTATTTGTACCTGGGCCAGAATAATTTATTATCAAAACCTAGCTTATTACTAATTTTTAAACATATCCCTTTTATATGTTTCCACTATAAAAATAAAAAATCTGCATTGATACAACACCACAGATGCCAATGTTCATTCATTTACTAAACCAAAGAAAAGATATAAATAAAATTATGATTAATAAAGATAGATTTAGTGGTTAACCCACCTTGATACTAACAAAGTCATAATCACCTTTGAAAAGGTTTTCAATCAATAACAACGGTGAAAAATAAAAGCATGTTGATTTAGACATTGTTTCAAAACAGTTGGTGGGCATTGAAAAGTAAATACAAAACGGAGAGAGAGAGAGAGAGAGAGAGAGAGAGAGAGAGAGAGAGAGAGAGAGAGAGAGAGAGAGAGAGAGAGAGAGAGAGAGAGAGAGAGAGAGAGAGAGAGAGAGAGTCACGTGGTAAGTGTAGGTGGCGATTAAGGGGTGACCGGTTACGTATCTATGTTTTAGTTTTTTACTTTTTATTTTTTTAATAGGTGGTGTAGTTAACTAGGGTTAGTTGGGATATGTTTACTTAAGTAATCATGTGCAATGCACATACCATTTTTTACACATGTCAGTTTATTAGAGCAGTTTATAGCCTTAGGTTACAAATGGTTTTGTAAAATAGTTTGTGTATGTAGTATTACTCTTTGTGGTTTGGATAGGATTAACAAATTATACATATTTTCAAAAAAAAAAAAAAATTGTACACACTAATTACGTCCCTCAAACAGAAAGGATATATATATATATATATATTGGAAGACTCAAACGGAAAGGATTAAATTATAAAATGTAAAATAAAAACCATCAAGCAGAATTGGAGTGACAGGTTTTGGTAGAAGATATGGACCATACGGTGCTATATTTGGTTAATTAAAATTATCTCTACTAACTTCTTCTCCAAAAAAAAAAAAAAAAAAACTTCTACGTTTTTTTCGTTTTACTTTATTTGGTTAATTAAAATTATTAGGCGGTATAGGTAGCATAGATGCCATATCTAGCACTGCGAAGAGATCACCCTCCTATATTCATTTGAATTTTTATATTTTCTTCAGTTTTCTAAAGTGCGTGAAATATATTGACTAGGACTTCTAAGTATTATGAATTTATGATTCATATTGCTTGTTGGAAGTGGCCTGTTGGGAGAAATCGCCTTCCTACATATATTTGGATTTATATGTAGTTCTCTTTGCAACTAAATTATATAAGCCTTAATTTTCTTTTAATACTCTAGATTTGTGTTCCTATTACAGCAAAAATGGTCTATACTACCCATTGTTAACTAAAGCAATCCACATTCATTGACTACCATATATCTCAACCCCTACACTAAAAAGATTGTTTGTTAAAAAAAAAATTAATGGATAAGACTCTGAATTTGTGTTGGGTTTCCCCTGTTCTTGTGTAGGGGTTTATTTTGCTTTAGGTTGGTCTTTGTGGTTTAGAGGTTTGATTGTTTGGTTGTTTCAGTTGTGAGGTCTAATGGATTCTCAAAAAAAAAAAGTTGTGAGGTCTAATGGCTTAGACTTTGTAAAGATTCAAATTGACATAGATACACTATCAAAAATTAAAATTACGGTAACGTAATACACAAGTTAATTAATAAGGAGTATACAAAAGTAGAAATAAAAATCATTAAAAATAAATAATTAAAAATAAATAATTAAACTTGTACTAGATCTTTCAAAAATTTTATTAATAAAGTTTTAATGGGAATATATTTTTAATTAGTTGAAATATTTAGTATTAAAGTTTCATTTAAAGCTAGTTACCTTATAAATTTCATTTAACAAATTATTTTGAGAGAGAGAGAGAGATATAGGGAAACCATCAAGCAACATTGGACTTCTACATAATATTATTATAGTGTTGGGCTAACTTAATTGAGTTTGAAATTATGGGCTCATATACAATTTATTGAAGCCCATACATGCTAGGTCAATGGGCCTAAACATACATGTTCTCTCTACCATAACCATCCGCGTCAAGTTCAACCCATTCGGAATCAAGGCCTAGAAAACTTCAGTGTTTTGTGATCATTATGACATCATTATTGAAAAAAAAAAAAAAAAAGTGATATTGGTACCATCCAATGTGACTAAATTTTTTTTTTTTTTTAGAAAAACCACCAAATATGACAATGGTAAGATTATATGTGACGTTGGTACTGTCCAATGTGATGTTGGTATTGTTCAATGTGATGTTGAAACTATCTAATATTATTTAAAATATATATATATATATCAAATGTGACAATGATATGATCATATATGACAAATTTGACAATGAAACCATAAAATGTAACAAAAGTACAGTAATATGTGATATGGGTACCGCATAATGTGACGATAAAACTATCAAGTGTGAGTAAAATATAATGAAATCATCGAATGTAATAAAAGTATGGTTAGATGTGATGTTCATATTACCTCATGTGACAATGAAACTATCAAATGTGAGAAAAAAATAAGGGATTATCTTGTAATGTATAATCACAACATATATAAATTGTTAGAAAAATGTGAAATGAAAATTTCTTATATTGTGATTATCTTGTATATGGTTACACATGCTCAACTATTAGTAAAAACCATGTGGAAAATATAAATGGGCCTTGAAAATGTAGAAAAGTCAAAATTGTGTCATATTACTGTGTAACTATTTCCCCATTTTCTCGTTGTCAAAGCTATTTTTTGGGAGATCTTTTTTTTATTTTTCTTACAACTTTTGCTACAATTATCTTATATTTTAGACTATGATTGACTACCTATATATTTCATATGGATTCACTACTTTTTCTTCACCACTCATAGTCTGCTACATGGATAATTATGGTACAGATTGTGTCATTTTATGCGGTCTTACAATTTTTCAAATCCTTCACAAAGGACAAAGCATTAACGAGGGTTCCATATACAAAAAACTAATACTTGGAAACCAAATTGTGCAATTTCCCCATTAAAAAAAATAATAATAAAAAATAAACTATGCAATTGTGTTACAAGACTCTTGGTAATTAGTTGCTAATTAATATGATTGGTTTTCTTTCCAATTTGTATTTCATATGGACTCACACTTTTTCTTCATCACTCACAGTCTGCTACATGGATAATTATGGTACAAGTTGTGTCATTTTATGTGATCTTACAATTTTTCAAATCCTTCACAAAGGACAAAGCATTTATGAGGGTTCCATATACAAAAAACTAATACTTGGAAACCAAACTACACAATTTCCCCATTAAAAAAATAAAAAATAAACTACGCAATTGTGCTACAAGACTCTTGGTAATTAGTTGCTAATTAATATGATTGGTTTTAATTAATATGATTCGTTTTCTTTCCAATTTGTATTTCATATGGACTCATTACTTTTTCTTCATCACTCACAGTCTGCTACATGGATAATTATGGTACAAGTTGTGTCATTTTATGTGATCTTACAATTTTTCAAATCATTCACAAAGGACAAAGCATTTATGAGGGTTCCATATTAAAAAAACTAATACTTGGAAACCAAACTACGCAATTTCCCCATTAAAAAAATAAAAAATAAACTATGCAATTGTGCTACAAGACTCTTGGTAATTAGTTACTAATTAATATGATTGGTTTTAATTAATATGATTGGTTTTCTTTCCAATTTGTATTTCATATGGACTCATTACTTTTTCTTCATCACTCACAGTCTGCTACATGAATAATTATGGTACAAGTTATGTCATTTTATGTGATCTTACAATTTTTCAAATCCTTCACAAAGGACAAAGCATTTATGAGGGTTCCATATACAAAAAACTAATACTTGGAAACCAAACTACGCAATTTCCCCATTAAAAAAATAAAAAATAAACTATGCAATTGTGCTACAAGACTCTTGGTAATTAGTTGCTAATTAATATGATTGGTTTTAATTAATATGATTGGTTTTCTTTCCAATTTGTATTTCATATGGACTCATTACTTTTTCTTAATCACTCACAGTCTGCTACATGGATAATTATGGTACAAGTTGGGTCATTTTATGTGATCTTACAATTTTTCAAATCCTTCACAAAGGACAAAGCATTTATGAGGGTTCCATATACAAAAAACTAATACTTGGAAACCAAACTACGCAATTTCCCCATTAAAAAAATAAAAAATTACTATGCAATTGTGCTACAAGACTCTTGGTAATTAGTTGCTAATTAATATGAGTGGTTTTCTTTCCAATTTTTATTATGAAGTATGAACACGAAACAGCATATATACCTTGTAGTAATGATATTGATCATTAGCTACATCTCCACTGCTTCCATCCTTTATCCAATTTGCAATTTCATTGTAAGTTAATATTGTATTTAGAGAACATCAAAGGATTTTCTTTTTTCTTTTACTATTTAAGAACTAGTAATTAGACCACTACGTATTATTGGCATGATGATCACTCTACAAATATAAGTGCTTGTGGAGGTGATGATCACTTTACAAGTATGTGTTTGGGGAGTGTAGAGGGGGTAAGAGCCTAAATTCAAGTCTCTAAAATAGAGTTTCATATACATATACACTTATCTTGACATTATCTTGATATTTTTTAACTTACTAATAATGGAACAAAATCTAAATAACTTACTGTTATATTATCTTAATATATATATATTTTTTAATTTTATTAAACAATTTGGTGATGAATATTTTCATCGCCAAGTCATTTGGCGCCCCAGGTTAGTATGTCTTAGGAAGAAAAATAAATACCAAAAGATATAGGAATGTAAAGTTGTACTTTTTACGTTGTTGCTCTTTCTTTTTCTTTTTTCTTTTTTAAAAAATCAATTCTCTGTATAAGTATCCTCAAAGGCTCAAACACCGTCATAGTCTCATAGATCTAGTTGAAAAAAAAGGTGTAGATATTGTTGGGTCACCAATATTTAAATAAAAATTATTAATATTATCTTGATATTTTTTAACTTACTAATTGTTAGGTTCTAAAACTTTAGGAACTAAATGTATTAGAACTTCAATTTGTAATGTATTGGCAAACCATGATCAAAGCTTAGAGTCTAGATTTAGGCTGCTCAAAGTGTGTTTATTTGTAAAGTTGGAATCGAGTGACTACGAGATTTATTGGACTAAATCTACAAAACTCGATCGATCGAAAATTAGACTCAATCGATCGAACCTCGTGCAGATTATTTTTTCTGCAGAATTTCCAACTCAGCCCAAGCCCGGTTTGACGTGTAAGGTTTTATGTTTTACTTCAAGTATAAATGGAAAAACCCTAGTTACGTTTTAGAAGTCTTTGATGTGCTGTGTGTTGAATCTCTTGTGAGATCTAGATGTGTTTATCTTCATACACATTTAGGGTTATCAAGATCAAGATTCATGTCAAGAACTTGGTGATCGCTTCAGTTGTTGCATAAAGAATTTAAAGAAGATCTGAAACCTTTGAGTGGAGTCTCAAAGTCACAAGTGGGAGTACTTACAGTTGCAGTGGATCAAAGAAAGAAGTAGTCTGTTGACTCAGAGCTGTCACGTGATCGTGGTAGTAAGTTTACTACAAGAGGTAGCAATAGGATGTTAGTGGTCTAAGTTCTATTGTAAAAACTTTAATTCTTTCATAGTGGATCTGTTTTACCTTGAGGATAATTAGGTTAAATTCTTCCCAAGTTTTTTGCCGGTTTAATTTTCCTGGGTTATCATATCCTGTGTTCTTTATATTTCCGCATTATTTACATAATATGATTTGATTGTGTTAACCTAGATCTGAATAATTTATCTAAGTAATCACTTGGCTAAATAACTAGGTTAATCAACTTGTCTTTTAAAGGGTCTAAAAACGTACAAGTGGTATCAAAGCAAGTTAGCTCTTGTATTTAGATCCTTTGATCTGAGAGTTGATCCTTGACCCCTATTGTCATGGAACACGATCACTCTCTTGTGATCTCACCTCACTTTGATGGAAACAACTATGCCTACTGGAATGTAAGGATGAAAGCATTCCTAAAATCTATTAATGAGAGAGTCTGGAATTCTGTTAAATACGGATGGGAAAAATCGACTACTCCTGTAAGCGAGTGGTCAATTTCTCATAAAAAAGCAGCCGCTTTTAATAGCAAATGCCTACTGGAATGTAAGGATGAAAGCATTCCTAAAATCTATTAATGAGAGAGTCTGGAATTCTGTTAAATACGGATGGGAAAAATCGACTACTCCTGTAAGCGAGTGGTCAATTTCTCATAAAAAAGCAGCCGCTTTTAATAGCAAAGCCATGAATGCTATTTTTAATGTTGTTTCTATGGAGGAATTCAAGAGGATCTCAAATGTTGAGGTTGCCCATACTGCATGGAATATTCTCCAAACTGTACATGAAGGCACAAAGGTAGTTAAGATTAACAAACTGTAGCAGTTAACTACCAGATTTGAAAGTATTAGAATGTATGATGATGAATGTTTTGATAAATTCTATGCTAAACTAAATGATATTGTTAACTCTACTTATAATTTGGATGAAATTTATGATCAACCTAAGGCTGTGTTTGTTTTAGGTGAAAATCACTTCCGGAAATGCGAGTGTTTGGTTGGTCCGGAAAATAGAATTTTCCGGAAATCAATTTCAGTTGACCAAAAAAAATACGCTTTGACCACGGAAATGAATTTCCATTCCTATTTTCACTTCAAATGAATTCCGGACTGAGAGAGAGAGAGAAAGAGAGAGAGAGAGAGAGAGAGAGAGAGAGAGAGAGAGAGAGAGAGAGGAAGAAGAGGCGAACCCCGAGCTCCAGTCCAGTTCGACGATTGCCGGCGAACCCCGAGCTCCAGTCCGACGATCGCACCGCGCCGCTCGATCTCGCGAGCTCCAGTCTGACGATCGCACCGCGCCGATCGATCTCGTGAGCTCCAGTTCGACGATCGCACTGCGACGATCGCACCGCGCCGATTGCACCTTCGATCTCGCCTCCGCGCGATCTCGCCTTCAACCCACCGATCTCTCTCTCTGTGTGATTTTGATTTCTATGTGATTTTGATTTTTGTTGTTGTTGTGGTGGTGTGGTGGTGGTGTTTTGGTGGTTGTGGCTTTTGATTGCTGGAGTTTGCTGCCGTGGGTTGAATTGTCGTGTGAAAAATTTGTAGGAAAATAGCATTTTCAACAATGCAACCAAACACCAGAAAATATTTTTCACAACATTTTCTGAAATGCAACCAAACACTTAAAAATATTTTCCTTTCCGGAAAATAGCATTTCCGGAAAATAAGTATTTTTCGAAAAATCACTTACATGAAACAAACACAGCCTAAGATTGTTAGGAAAATACTTAGATCTTTGATTGAGGACTTTAGACCCAAAGTGACTGTCATTACTGAAAGCAAGGATGTGGACTCCATCCATGTTGATGAGCTTGTAGGATCTCTCCAGTCCTATGAGCTAGACCTACCTAACACAAACAAATCCAAATCAATGGCTCTTTAGTTAGTTGATAATGTTGATGGTAATGAATTTGATGATAAACTCTCTTCTACAGAGATTGCATATCTTGCCAAGAACTTTAGAAACTTTCTTAGGAACAATGACAGAAGGGCAAGAGGTAAAAACAATGCTAAACCTAGGAATTTTAAGAGGAATGAACCCACTAAAGTGAACAATGCTGATAAATCTAAAGAAAAAGTAGGTCAAACCTCTAATAATTCTTTGGGTCAACAATGTTTTGGTTGTCAAGGGTATGGTCATGTGAAATTAGAATGTCCTGCATTCTTGAGATCAAAGGGTAAAGCTATGACTGTAACCCTTAGTGATAATGAAATTTCTAATCATGAGTCTGGTAGTGATGAGGATGGAAACTTCATTGCTTTCACAGCTACTGCTATAGTTGATGAAAGTGTTGTGGTTGATGAGAACCCTTCTGATGGGGAACTCTCTAAGAATGCCGATTTGCAGGAAGCCTATAATAAGCTTTGCAAGGTTGCTGCAAAGGATGCTATGAATGTTGACTTAGGTTTAAAGAAAATTGCTTCTCTTGAACTTGATAAGAAAAATTTGTTGTTGAAATTGTTTGATACTAATGAATTGATTAATAAGGTGAAGACTGAAAACATGCTGTTACTTGATAAAGTTAAGAATTTGGAACTAGAATTATCTGTTGCAAGAGAACAAACAATAGGTCTGCTAATTATAAACTTGATCACATGTTGAGTATTCAGAAGTTTCCCTTAGACAAAACTGGTTTAGGTTTTAAAGATAGCATCTCGATGTCTGAAACTCATTCCACAAACTTTGTTTCTTCTTCTGAGCCCCCCAAGAGTGAGATTGTCAAACCAGTAGAAGTTACACAACCTCCTAAGAAGATTAGGATTGATCTTCAAGAGTCTAAGCCTAAGAATCCTACCCTCCCTAAGGATAAGTTGCATGATAGACCTTTATGAGTTTGTCATTTTTGTGAAAAGACTAGACATATTCGTCCACACTGTTTCAAGTTGCAAGCTGCAAAGTAAGCAAATAAGCCAAAAGTACCTGTACCTCAAACACAAGATCCTATGGTACTTATTGGTGAGTTGGTAAAGACATTAAATCTTTATTTCAATCCTGAAGTTGCTCATCATTCTAATATGAATAATAACTCCAATGCAAGAGTTGCATCTAAAAGGTTTTGGATGCAAAAGGCTCAATCTAATTGAGTCTTTCTGACATGGTTCTTGTGCTTCATCTCTATATTCTTTATGACCATTCTCCTTTTGCTGTTTTGTTTTTTATTTTTAGAATTTGCATTGCATAACATTCATGCATTTCATAATAAGTTGTTTTTGTTATTCCTTTTATAAATAAAAATAAAAAATAAAAAAGGGGAAAGGAAGGAAAAATGTGTTTTGCATTATTTCTCTTGGGCTTACAATCAAGGCTGGCCATATTATCTTTACATAACATGCTTGTGTACCTTTTTTAGCTTGGATGAGGTTTTGGCTATGTAGTGCATGTTGTGTGGAAATTGTTTATAGTTTTTGATCACATGATCTTGATTTTGAAGTCACATGCTTTTGATTGTAAGAACTAAAAAATCCTAAGAGAAAGGCATAAATAACCATCTCACCACTGTTTACTAGCCAATCATGAACACCTTAGTGCATATCATAAAATTTTGTGCTCGAGAAAGTGTAGCACATGCACAAAAAGAACATAAGGTATAGCCTCGGATTAATGCTAAAATTGGTGTGTACATTATTGGGCTATAATAAATTCACAATGAAATAAAATTGGTGTATACATTATCTGGCTAATCAAATATTTTCACATTGAAACAAAATTGGTGTGTACATTATGAGGCAAAACAATAAACTTCCATGATTGCAAGCTTGTTTTCTAGGAGATGTGAGAGTTATATGATGTAACTCTTTAGATGATAATCTCTTTCAAACTTATGTGATGAATTTTGTAGAAATTATGATTGATTACTATCTACATATCACCTCACATATATCTTAAGCTATTACTAGTTGCACACACTACACAAGTTAGTCTTTGTTAAACTGAGTACATGATAGTGTGTGTGATTTTGTTGTGGCCATCCAAGATTCAATGTTCCTTGATTTTAATGCAAAATATGTTCAATGTTTGAATTTTGAGGACAAATTGATTGAAAAACTTGTTTTTGGAAGATTTGGGTTGAATCCAAGTTTTTTTGAAAAACTCTTAATCTCATATTCATACATTTCATTCATAAAACATTGTGCTTTGAGGAGTTTTTGCATTAAATTGCTCAATTTTTTAAAATTTTGAGTTTTCCAGATTTTCGACCGATCGAAGCTGTTGCTTGACCGATCAAAAATGTGATAAAAGTTTAAGTTTGAATTTGCCTAGCTTGATCGGTGCTCGATTGATGCTGGATCGATCGAAATTGCTTTTCGTTTCGATTAATCGAATCTAATTTTCGACCGATCGAAATTCGAACAGTGATTTTTTTTAAAAGGTTTTCTCTTTACATGCTCTTCACTTTCTTTAAACTTTTTCAAAACCTTTCTCACTATTCTCTCCTCGACTGATCCAATCTAAAACTTTTCGTCGTTTTCTGCTTCAAATCTTCAAGGGTTTTTTGTCTTCAAGTGCTTGTAAGTCTCTTTTACCTTTTATTTTTCAATTTATTCACATTTTTCATGCATTTCCCTTAATGCAGTCTGCCCTTGGTTCTTTTCCTGTTATTTTCTGTTTCTGTCTCTTCTTTCCAACCCTTAGCATCATGGTTAGAAAGACTAGAGTAAGGAAAACCACCACCCCCTCTACCCCTGGTTTCCAGAGTGATAGGTTTCTAAACCCGAAAAACCAAGAAACCTATGAGAATCTGAATGTTTATAGAAAGGTGTGGGCTGAGCGTAAAGTGATTCTAGATGAGGTTGATCCGAAGATATATAGGAGTTTTGATCGTAGGGGTTGGTTACCTCTTTTAGATGTAGATCATCCTCCTATGGCTGTTTTAATTAGAGAGTTCTACTCAAACCTCTCTGTTCATTCTGATGATTCCCACGTCCAGTATGTGACAAGTTGGATAAGGGGTGAAGAGTGTGTCATTACTCCTACGGTAGTGGCCTCTGCTTTTCATGTACCTTTGGTTCAACAGCCTGTCTATCCTTACACCGAGGTTCCTTCTCTTGATGACATTATGTCTTACATCACTGGTACTTCCATTCAATGGGGTACTGATTCTTGTGTCACCTCTCATGAGCTTACAGAGCTCAACTATTTATTTTTCCGGATTTCTTGTCATTCTATTTGGCCTATCTCTCACTTGCACACCATTCCTATTGAGAGATGTGCATTTTTGTATGCTCTTGTCACCGATGCTCCTATGAGTTTTCCTACTCTTTTCATTCGATCACTTGTTGAGGTTCATACGAGTAGTTCGAAAGGGCACGGTCTTTTCTTTCCAGTTTTCATTCATAGGATTTTGTTAGATTTGGTTTTGGAGGATTTTTCTGCATCCGAGCTTGTCCATATCATCGCTCCCATAGGTGCCACCTTCCTCAGGCAAAGAGCAGTTCAGATGAAAGCTAGCTCTAAACGCCCCAGAATTGAGTCTTCCACAGGTGATGCATCTCGGCCTCCTCCATCTGGTGATCCTTCTGCTGAGGAGTTTGTCAATCCTACCGCCACTGTTGATCCTCCACCTTCTTCTTCAAGCGATGCTTCTCTACGGAGTATGCTGGACATTGTCATGACCGTTCAGGCGGTGCATGGACAGATTTTGGTGGATGTGCTTGTGGAGTTTCAACCTTTACATGCTAATTTGGTGAGTGCTCGACGGTCTCCTCCACCACCTCCTTTTGATGATGAGCCTTGATTGCCCTTTGGTAATTCGTCACAAAAAGGGGGAGTACATATTGTGCATGGAGATAGGGGGATTTTTTTGTTTTGGGGTACATAGATTGTATCTAGGAGCTTCTTGATGTATTTCTTTTATTTTGGCTCATGATGTATTATGCATTTCAGTTTTATGGGTTGTATATGATGTTAGGGAGAGATACTATGTTTTATGTTTCTTTTCTTGTTTCTTGTTTCTTGTGCATGGAGATAGGGTGAGTTTTTTGTTTTGGGGTACATAGATTGTATCTAAGAGCTTCTTGATGTATTTCTTTTATTTTGGCTCATGATGTATTATGCATTTCAGTTTTATGGGTTGTATATGATGTTAGGGGGAGACACTATGTTTTATGTTTCTTTTCTTGTTTCTAGTTTCACATGTGATACATTGATTATTGATTTATATTATGAGGTTATTCATGGTATATGTCTTTTATTTTCTGTTGTGTGAAATCAAGAATTTATTTTGTTTTTACTTGTATTTTCCACACATGTGTTTATGTGTTTGTTGAGTGTTTCAGGAATATACAGGTTTATTAAGTCGTGCTGCTGTCTACACTGGCAACTGATAGATAGTAGTTAAGTTGAATTGTTTTTGGGCATGTTAATTTTTAAAGGGTTGTTTGTAACTTTGAGCATTTCAATTTTGTGATATGTTTTGTCATGGATTGCCAAAGGGGGAGTTTGTTAGATTCTAAGACTTTAGGAACTAAATGTATTAGAACTTCAATTTGTAATGTGTTGGCAAACTATGATCAAAACTTAGAGTCTAGTTTTAGGTTGCTCAAAGTGTGTTTATTTGTAAAGTTGGAATTGAGTGACTGCAAGATTTATTAGACTAAATCTGCAAGGTTCGATTGATTGAAAATTAGACTCGATCGGTCGAACCTCGTGCAAATTATTTTTTCTGCAGAATTTCCAACTCAGCCCAAGCTCGGTTTGACGTGTAGGGTTTTATGTTTTACTCCAAGTATAAATGGAAAAACCCTAGTTACGTTTTAGAAGTCTTTGATGTGCTATGTGTTGAATCTCTTGTGAGATCTAGAGGTGTTTACCTTCATACACACTTAGGGTTATCAAGATCAAGATTCATGTCAAGAACTTGGTGATTGCTTCAGTTGCTGCATAAAGAATTTAAAGAAGATCTAAAACCTTTAAATGGAGTCTCAAAGTCACAAGTGGGAGTACTTGTGGTTGCAGTGGATCAAAGAAAGAAGTAGTCCATGGACTCGGAGCTATCACGTGGTCGTGGTAGTAAGTTTTTTACATGAGGTAGCAATAGGATATTAGTGGTCTAAGTTTTATTGTAAAAACTTCAATTCTTTCACAATGGATCTGTTTTACCTTGAGGATAGCTAGGTTAAATCCTCCTTAGGTTTTTTACCGGTTTGGTTTTCTTAGGTTATCATATCGTGTGTTCTTTATATTTCCGCATTATTTACATGATATGATTTGATTGTGTTAACCTATATTTGAATAATTTATCTAAGTAATCACTTGGCTAGATAACTAGAATAATCAACTTGTGTTTTAAGGGGTCTAAAAATGTACACTAATAATGGAACAAAATCTAAATAACTTATTGTTATATGATCTTGATATATTTTTTTAAAATTATTAAACAATTTGGTAATGACTATTTTCATCGCCAAGACATTTGGCGACCCAATTTGGTATGTCATAGGAGATGATATAGCATGTATAGTAACGAAATTTTTTTTCATTATAGGCATTGTTTGTTGTAGTGCGTCCATTACAAATCAATGATTTAATTTGTAATAGTTGTACATTCCTTGAGTTTATTTGATTTGTTCTAATTGTAAATCCCTACAATTTATGGAATTGTGTGTGTAATCTTTACTATAAATACGAGTAATGCACAAAATAGTTTTACAACAAAGCTAATACTAGTTTTCATCTTGGTCGACCATTTATATCGCTTTATTACCAACCATTATTACCTATATATCCACTTAGGTTTTATTGTGAAATTATTGTGTTCATAGCTTAATAATCTCCTTATTTTGTATTCCTTTAATTTTATTGATTCATGTTACTCAAAAGTGTATGAAGTCATAGACTATCATGTTACACAAAAGTTTAAATAAAACGAAATTCTTCTATACATTAATAAATCTAAAAAAAATTAATCATGAAATGAACGAAATTGAGAGGCCTTGAAATAAAATTTTCCAGAATTAAATTTCATCTTAATAATGCATACTATTTCATTGGAAATTCATACTTTCAGGTTTCATATTGTTGGAGAGAGAGAGAGAAAAAGTGACCTGGATGTTCATGAGTGTAAGTGTCCCATATACTTGGTCCTCTGCCATCTTCTTTTGCTGCACCTTCATAATAGAAATTTGAAATAACACTCGCACATAATAATATTGACATATGCTTGACATCCCCAAGACATGTGAAAAAAAAACTATGATACAAATTAACATAGAGATAATTGTGACTTAGTAACCTGATAAGACGCTGGTGCTGTCCCAAAAATAAAGCCTTTGGGAAAACTGGTACGGTTGAATGAAGCAGTGTCATGGCTTGCTGAAACAGCAATGACATTAGTCAATAAGCCAAGAAGAACTAGGAGGCCTAAGCCTGGATAGCCTTGAAATGCCATATTGGTTTTGGGTTTATTTGTGTAGCACTAGATAGAATCTGCCGGTTTTTTAAAAAGGAGTACTACATAATCTTACTTATTTAGAAAAGATTAAAATAGAGATGAAAGATAATAAAATAAAATAAAATAAAATAAATCTATAGAAAAGGACAAGCAATATTTTAGTCATCCTAGCTGTCCTTCAACTGATTTTTGACATTGTATGTACCATGTAGAATTATAAATATCCTCTAGGTTATAAACTTTGACCATTTACATCAGCTCTTGAAAAAATTGATATATTTTATCATATAAACCTTTTTATTTTATTTTATTTAACCACTTTTTCAAAACAACAAAATCAAATTATTTATTTTAAACTCTATTTGATTAAAATATCAATTTTAATAATTAGTTCTCTCTTCATCACTATTAAGATAAAAATGGGATTAAAAGGTATAATCTATCATCCACTCATCTATTGTCTTCATTTAACAAAAAACAAAGAAATAAACAAAAAAACAGAAAGAGAAAGTAGCACTTATTTAAGTAAGCCCAGTTTTTGTATATATTTTTTCCCCTCCGGGGCATTCAAGTACATGATGCTTACAGTCATGAGGAGAATTTGACAACGAGCGACAAGATCTCAAATATATATATATATATATATATATATATATATATATATATATATTTGATCTTTAAGTTATGTGAGGATTAAAATACCAAGGTAGACGGGCAAGAAAAAAACAAAACTGAAAAAAAAAAATTTTGCATCAAACTTTTGTAACCATTTTAGGATCCGTATCAATATTATGTATGTCATACACACCTCTAGACCGATGGGGATCCCATTGCGCACTTCTACCACAACACTCTCACTTGTTGTGTTAACTTTGCCCTTAATTTTACTTTTTCTCATATAAATATAATTCTTGACCTCCATTTTATCAAATTCTCAATTTCAAAATATAGAAATGTTCAAATTTTATTTCTGATAAAGAAAATCCAACTTTTTTTTTTAAATTTAAACTAACTGTGTTTTATTTCAAAGTTTAATCACAAATCATTTTTTCACTCTTTTGTCCAACATTTGATTCTAGTGTTTAAAAATGAAAAAAAATTAAAAAGACAATAATACAAAAATGAGTGATGCTAGTGAGGGGACTGGGGAGGCTCTCCAGTTTTGAAGAGGAAAATCTTTAAGGGAGAGAGTCTCAAGAGAATCTCTGATCATTAGGCTCCATTGAACAAATTTTAAAGAAAGTCCTAAGAGTAGAAAAAGCAGGGACAGTTCGGTGTCTTCAATATTCTTAATTATAGACTTGTCAACGGGTTGGGATTTTTTTAAGCTAGTCTCGTAGTTTAGGCCATGATTGAAGTAAGAGTTTAGGTAAAACAAAAGAGCACGTGCATTGCAAAGAAAATGAAAAACGAAACTAGTTCATGGGCTGATCCGTTTTTTAACAAACAAGTTTGATCTCTTTTAAAATATATTTTCTCTAGAATAAATTCCAAGGCGAAAATAAATTTAAATTTTCTATTCCCAAATAAAAATTGAACATAAGAGTTAAGTTTAGACTTGGTTTATATAATATAATTGTTATTTCAGTTGCTTGATCTTGTTGTTAATTTCATTGTTATTACCTTGTTTCTATCATTATCATGCTAATTTTATTATT
Source organism: Quercus tomentella (assembly GCA_028535165.1). Lineage (NCBI taxonomy): Eukaryota > Viridiplantae > Streptophyta > Magnoliopsida > Fagales > Fagaceae > Quercus > Quercus tomentella. The sequence goes on from JAPQVY010000133.1 coordinate 7,657,095, forward strand.
ATCGCTTATTTTGTCACATGATTTAGCTTTAGGCCACCTTATCATAAAATTTACCATTTGTTTGAATTGATGTAATGAATTCAGTTAATAATATCATGTCCATTGATTAATTAATTGAATATCAAAATATCCCTTGCTTACTTTGTTAAGATTGGTAAACATACCAAGCGTACGTGGGTGTCTCACACTTTTCCATGGCTAAATTTGACCTCCGAATTCGTCCTTGGTGGACGTAGACCATTTTTCTTATAAATTAACTTAATCAAATAAATAAAAAATTATTTCTTATTTTATTTTCCCTTTAAAATAATAATAAATAAATGACGAATCCTTCACTTTTCAAAACCCACGATTTTTAATTAAAACTCTCAAACATAACTTCTTTTTTTTCTAAAATCCCTTCTGGAGGGGTGTTGTCATGTGGCGGTTGTACAAAATTAGCTTGTGAATCAGATATGTAGCATGCATTTTTAGCCCTAGAAAATCATTTCTGCATAAGCTGCATAATTAGCAATATTGTAGTTTAGCCTAGAAAATCAAATAACCCATTTACTAGTTTGGATTTTTTTTTTTTTTTTTTTTTTTTTGTGAACTTGGGTAATATATATATAGATATACATACATACATATATATATATATATATATATATATATATATATATATATATAAATCAGAGAAAATCTAATTAGATTTTAATAGGATTCTCAATTTTGTGCCACGTGTCCCATTTAATTTTTAATTTTGTGCTAGGTGAATTATTGAATGTAAAAATTAAAGAGTCCAAATCAAAATAGATTCTAAATTGGATTTTAATTGGAGTCCAATTTTCTATCACATGTCCATCTAAGTTTTTAATTTTTGTGGCAAGTGAATTATTGAGTACAAAAACCAAAAAATCTAAAATCAATTAAATTCTAAATCATATATATATATATATATATATATATATGAGAAACCATTACATATTTTAGAAATGTATAATTTAAAAAAACTGTAAGCTAATGCCATGTATAATTTGAACCATATAATTGTGATTATTTTTAATTGTACCCGTACGTATGCACAAGGCTACATACTAGTCAGTCATTAATGAGAGATAAAAATTTAAAAAAAATATTTTATTTAAAACTCATATAATAATATATTATTTAACAAGCATTTTTGCATTAAAGTCTTGTACTCCATACAAGTTACATAATTTAAAGAGCATAAAAATGGAGGAGAAATAATCTTCAGTTTATTGTTTGGAGATTGTCCAATGCTAATATATAATTCAAAATTTGAGCATAGTTCTTGTCTACTTCTTGAGGAAATTCTTGAACCAACGGGCAGAATGTTTAGGGTATCTTTTATTCCCATTTTTGTAGTCTACAAAGTTGATTCCGAATCGAACAGTGTAACCTGAGGACCACTCAAAATTGTCCAACAATGACCATGCAAAGTATCCCTTAACATTTACACCATCCCTATATATACCAAAGAAAGAAGTGAAATCCAGTTAGAATTCTATAATTGTGTGTGTGTGTGTGTGTGTGAGAGAGAGAGAGAGAGAGAGAGAGAGAGCTATTGCACTTACTTGACAGCCCTATGAAGATACAAAAGATGTTTATGGTAATAGTCAATTCTTTGGGGGTCAACAAGGGCTTCCTTGAGTGACAAGGTGGCATTATTGAACTCATCAATTCCTATAAATATAGTTGGGGGAATTTAGCCTCAAATGGAAATCTAATAACTACCAATAGAATACCAATTTTCATGAATTTATGGGATAATAAAAGAAAAAAGAAGTTAGAGGAAATCACCATTCTCAGTGATGTAAATTAGTGGATTGTGGTACTTCTTCTTTATGTAGAGCAAAAGGTCTCGAAATCCTCTAGGATAAACAAAGAGCCAACTTGAAGCAGCCTGAGATTTTTTACGGATGCTAACATAAGGATAAAACAGAATGTGTTTATCTTTAGTTACAAGATAAAAGTTAAAAAAATTAAGATATTCATTATGTCAATGATATGACATCAACCATATTTATTACCACGTTAATTTAAAATAATTTTTTTCCTATATATTTGATTGTAGCTTTACTATTTTCTTAATGAAATTTCTAGAAGGCTAGGCCATTGAGTACCATCAATATACTGAAACAAAAATGTTGTTTGTTTTTTCCCTCTAACTACTAGAACAAAAATGTTGATATGTATTTTGCTAGCTAGTACATACCGGTGGACCAATGGGGATCCCGTTCCGTGAAGCTGCAAAAACAAGAAAAAAAAATGGTCATGTTATTATTACCATATTAGATACATAAGAAACTCACAAGCATGGCTTCGGGTGTTGAATTTGTACGTACTAGTAAGATTAGCACTTGAATCTGTCAAGAGACTTGCTCTATCACCATTTGGTTGAGGGGCATAAGCTGCATAATTAGCAGTATAGTAGTTTAATCCTATAAAATCAAACGACCCTTTTACCAGTTTGGATTGCTCTTTGGTGAACTTGGGTAATCGATCTTTAACGAGAGATCTCATACTTTGTGGATAGTCACCATTTATCAATGGGTTCAAAAACCTGCAACAACATTGAAAATTTTTAAATTTATGCATATTATAAATTTATTAAATTTGTACATACTTAAGTTGAACAACCTCTAAAGAAAGAAACCAAAAAGGTGGTGTGATTCGATTGGAAAGCAACAACTTCATCTTAATGGCTAAAAAAGAAAATTAAAAGAAATATTGTGCGTTTGGATGCATTTCGGTGATTGCTTATTTGTTAATGAAAAAAAATGAAATGAAATTTCCTATATCTGACAATAAAAAAAAAAAAAAAAAAAAAATTCTAATCTTATATTTATTATTTGTTAAAATTAAACTTTTTAGCACTTAGGCACTGAAAAAGAATTATTTGACTACTAAGAATGAGTTGACCCTCCAAAGTCCAAAGAGTTATTTAATAAATAAAAAGTTATCTATATCAAATTAGATAAATTTTGTACATTTATTAGAATTTAAAAAGATATAAAGCTCATTTTAGGATTGTTTTGTAGACGTAATTATTTTGATAAATTTTATATTCACTATTATTATGAATAATGACTAATTAGCAATAGAGGTGTTAAGAAGCTATAAAGCTATTTTTAACACCTCAAACTCCAAAAAAAATGTCCAACATCAAGTGCCAAAGCTAAATTTTTTTGGCAACTTGCTACAGTGAACTGCTAAGACTAGTAGTTCATAATAACAAGAAGGGATAAAAAAATATATATTATTTTATTATATTTGTTGGGTTTTTGTGGCAGAGAGGAAGTGAAAGAAAGTGAGAAAAAAATTAATTAAAAATGAATAGTATTTGGATGATGGAAAAATAGGAGAATTGATGTAGGGTGTATTCTAAGATAAAATAGCTTTTCAAGATAGTAAATGCTAAAGTTTTTAATTCCACCGACGTAGATGCTCTAATATTTTAAAAAATTCAAGACTTTATACTTAATTAAAAAAAAAAAAAGAAAAAAAAAAAAAAAAAAAAAAAAAAAAAAAAAAAAAGCATATACGTAGGTGCTACCTACCCCCAAGCACAATTTCCGGATCTTGCCCCTGACTTCATATATAATTAATCATTGGGAGATCTACTTTTGATTTTGCCTTCATTTGGGTTGAGAAATTTTGTGATTTGGGTAGGATTAACAAATTTGGATTAACAAATTTTACACGCTAATTACGTCCTTCAAATGGCAAGTGTTAAATTAGAAAATGTAAAACAAAAACCATAAAGGCATAAAGCATAACTTACCATCCCAACATGAAATCCACAGCACGTTCCGCAGCCTTCTGGTCTCTCTTTGCATTAGAGAATGGCACAAACCAGTGACTCACAATCGTTATCCCTATCACTCCTTTCTGTGCTGCCTGCATGGTGAACATTTTTTTACAATCAAAGATCATGCATGAGATTTTGTATATTTATCTAAGTTAAACTTCATTACAATTGTTCAAAGCATTCTCAGAAATTGCTATTCATATGTTCTTGTATCATTTGTAAAGCAAGTTTAACCAACCATGTACATTTAGGAGTTATATAAAAAAAATAAATTATAAATTTGATATAGTTACAATGGAGAGGGTGATTTAAATTCTAAATGTCTTCAACTGAGACACCAAGAGATATAAGTTGAGCTACAAAACTTTTGGCATACATTTAGTACCATTTAGTATAACTTGAAAAAAAATTGGTTTTAATATGTTAAAGTTTTGTAAATCGAACCTGATATTTTTTCTTGTACAATTCAACAGCGGCTGCATGAGAAAGGAGCTCATGGTGTGACACCAAATATGGCTCTGTCCCTGAATCCCCACCAGTGCAATTTAGATTTTGCCAAGCAGAGCATCGACCTGGCGCTAACGCTTTTGCTGCATAACCACCATAGCTATAGCTCCATGGCTCATTTAGTGTGATCCAATGCTTTACCCGATCGCCAAATTCCTTGAAGAGAAGTTCCGCATAGTCCCGAAAATCATCACTGAATATTAGACGCATATGTTAGAATAACATTTTGAGACAAATAGTGACTTACTAATTTTATCATAGTATTGAGCTTGAAATCATACATAAAATGTCATACATTAGGCACCACCGATGAATTGGGCCCCATTTATTAGGGAGATTTGAAATCCATATATTAAATGTCAAAATAATGGATAAATTTAAAACTTTAATGTTTTGACACAAATGGTAGATCATCACTTAATATCAATGTCCTCAATCTTTCTTTTTATTTTTAATTCCAAAATTGGAGTCGTTTATAATCATAATTACATATTATGTGCTTAATATATGTAAAACGTCTATAATTGGATGGAGAAGTTGGATTATTTGGTGAATTATTCTTTTTTTTTTTTTTGGGTAATTTGTTGGTGAATCATTCACTTACACAATTTGTGGACTTAGAAAACCACCATACTCATCTTCTAAGGCTTGGGGAAGATCCCAATGGAACATTGTTACAAAGGGCTTTATACCTGCATTTAGTAATAAAAAAAATAAAGTGTGCATTATAAAAAGTTAAATAAGTTGATGACATTTTGGAATTTTAATATTAATTCTTGACCTTTGCCCAAAAGCCTATTGATGAGCTTGTTGTAATATTCGATTCCTTCTTGATTCACACTGCCACTTAGTTTTCCTTCTGAAATTAGTCCCAAAAATGAAATTGTTAGGAACATAATGTAGTCACAAAACAATGGTCAATCCACTCCAACCTAAGATGTGTATTTGATGGTACCCATTTTTATGTCCTTTTCATTGTATGGATCTAACCTTTTATGGGATTATGAAAAGGATAATCTTACTTGGCAGTACTCGAGACCATGAGATTGAGAACCTGTATGCATCTAAATTCATCTTTTTCATAATCCAAACATCTTTCTGCAATGTATAATCACAACATATATAAATTGTTAGAAAATTTTGAAATGAAAATTTCTTATATTGTGATTATCTTGTATTTGGTTTGATATGCTCAATAATTAGAGAAACGCATTTGGCAAATATATATAATTTGGCCCTAAAAATTTAGAAAAGTCGAGACACAAAAATTAAAAGCTAATTAGGATCTAACATATATATAATATAATTTGTTAGTGAAGTCAGGATTTCAAGTCGGGGCAAGTGTTAAAGAAAGTATTTTAAAATATACCTAAAAAAGTATCAATATTACGACCAAAAAAAAAAAAAAAATTATTAACAACTATAATTTTCATTTTAATTTTCACAATGGCTCTCAATCTTTTTTCAAATTTTTTGAATGTTTTCTTCTAAAAGAGGGATTGTAGAAAGATTTGTCAAATCTACCTCAATACAAACTAGTTTAGAATTTAATTTAAACTCATTATTATACTCATGGTTCTCTATAATTTTAATTAACTACAAATATATATATTTCATTTCACTAAAATAAAGAAACAAAAATAACCAATTCACAATTGCTAAAAATCAAGCAAAAGAAGGTTTAAAAAAAAAATCATTTAAAACAAAAGACTAATCTAAATGTATAAAGTTTTCACACGAAACAGCATATAGACCTTGTAGTGATGATATTGATCGTTAGCAACATCTCCGTTGCTTCCATCCCTTATCCAATCTGCAATTTCATTGTAAGTTAATACTGCATTTAGAGAACAGATTTTTTTTTTTTTTTTTTTCCTTTCACTATTTAAGAACTAGTAATTAGAGCCATAAGTAAAATGGAACTAGTTTTGAAGGAAACGAAGGCAAAGCGGGGAAAATGAAGAAAAATAAATGCCAAAAGATAGAAATGTGAAGTTTACTTTTTACGTTGTCGTCGTCGTTTTTTTTTTTTTTTTTTTTTTTTTTTTTTTTTTAAAAAAATCAATCCAGGATAAGTATCCATCATAGTCTCATAGATCTAGTTAAAATTAAATAAATGTTGTAAATATTGTTGGGTCATCAATATCTAAATAATTAAATATTGTAAATATTATCTTGATATATTTTTTAACTTAATAATAATGGAGAAAAATCTAAATAACTTATTTTTATATTATCTTGATATCTTTTTAAAATTATTAAACAATTTGGTGATGAATATTTTCATTGCCAAGACATTTGACGACCCGGTTTGGTATGTCTTAGGAGACGATATAGTACATATAGTGATGATAAATTTCGTCACTATAGGCATTTTTTGCTGTAGTGTTGCATCCATTACAAATCAATGATTTAATTTGTAATAGTTGTACATTCCTTGAGTTTAGTTGATTTGTGAGATGTATTTTATTGTTGGCTTAATTCAATGACAAAAGTTGTTGGTATTGCATTTTATGTTTTATATATTTTTCCTGGGTTTTAATGTAATTTGGGATAAATGTATTGGAGCCCCTCCCTCAACCTTGGAAAGCTGCTTTAACCAAAGATCTCACGATCTAGAGGCGACCTAGGTAGCCTGTGAGCTCCACATGGCAGGTGGTTTGGATGAGGATGCAAACGCGCATCTCAGGATCCCCACGCGACCTTAGGGAGCGATAAGATCGTAAGCTGCATGATCTTTGTACTCTGCATTCTAGACCACACCTGTCCAATGCACATTTGCCAGCACACACACAGCTATGAGGCATGGAAAGGGCTTCATATAAGGGTGTCACAAACCCTAGAATTTATAGAAGAGAAATCCAAGAGAAGCCTATCATAGTGTATGAAGAGAGAGAGAGAGCCATTTTGCCTTGAGAAAAACCAATCCAACCTCTCTTTTCCATCTCCTACTTTGTATTGATTGAGATATTGTAAACACATTCCACACTTATAAACACAAACCTTATGAGTGAGAGAAAGGCTATGGATAAGTGAAAAGTCACATTTAAATCCAATCTTCATTGGTGGTGTTTTATTGGTGCTTCAATAAAGGGTCTCTGGTAAGTTAGGAAGAGAAGGGACTCGGAGCAATCGGTTACTAGCTCAAGCTTAGAGGGCTCAAGTACATGCACACAACAATTCTACAAAAAATTTATTACTAGTTCTCATCTCGGTCCATCACTTACAATATTTTATTACCAACCATTATTAGCTAACCACCTAAGTTTTATAGTGAAATCGTTGCGAAAATATTATGTTTATAGCTTAATAACACGACATTCTAAACGTTAATAAATCTTTTAAAAAAAATTTTATCATGAAATGAACGAAATTGAGAGGTCTTGAAATTAAATTTTCCAGAATTAAATTTTATCTTAGTAATGCATACTATTCCATTGGAAATTCATACTTTCAGGTTTCATATTGTTGGAGAGAGAAAGAAAAAGTGACCTGGATGTTCATGAGTGTAAGTGTCCCATATACTTGGTCCTCTACCATCTTCTTTTGCTGCCCCTTCATACTAGAAATTTGAAATAACACACGTGCACATAATAATATTGACATATGCTTGACATCCCCAAGACATTTTTGAAAAAAAAAAAAATGACACAAAATAACATAGAGAGAATTGTGGCTTAGTTACCTGATAAGACGACGATGCTGTCCCAAAAATAAAGCCTTTGGGAAAACTGGTACGATTGAATGAAGCAATGTCGTGGCTTGATGAAACAGCAATGACATTAGTCAATAAGCCAAGAAGAACTAGGAGGCCTAATCCTGGATAGCCTTGAAATGCCATATTGATTTTGGGATTTTTGTGCAGCACTAGCTAGGTAGAATCTGCCCCCTTTTTTTTTTTAGAGGAGCACTACATTATTTTATCTATTTAAAAAGATAAAAATAGAGATGAAAGATTATAAAAATAAAGATGAAAGATTATAAAAATAAAACATGGAAAAGGATAAGCAATATGTTAGTCATCATAGCTGTCCTTCAACTGATTGGTTGGCATTCTATGTACCACGTAGAATTATAGATATCCTTCATATTATAAACTTTGACCATTTACATCAGCTTCAGAAAAAATTGATATATTTTAACATAATAACCTCTTCTTCTTTTTTCTATTTTATTTAACCATATTTGCAAAACAACCAAATCAAATTATCTATTTTAACTCACTCAAAAAAAAAAAAAAAATTTATCTATTTTAAACTCTATTGGATTAAAATATCAATTTTTATAACTATTTCTCTCTTCATCGCTATTAAGATAAGAATGAGATTAAAAGTAACATATAATCTATCATCCACTCGTCTATTGTCTTCATTCAAGTACATGATGCTTACAGTAATGAGGAGAATTTGACAACAAGCGACAAGATCTCAAAATCAAGGTTTTCAAAACCGGATCGGACCGAGAGGTCGGACCGTGAAAACCAGGAACCGGGATGAAAACCAGTTTTTTAAGCATAAAGAACTAGATTTTTTTTTAATTCCGTGAACCCCTAAAACCGGGGTTGGACCGCACGAACCGGTGGCAAGAACCATGCGGTCCAACCCCTTAGCAATTTTTTTTTATTTTTTTATTTTTTTTTATTTTTATAAAAACAACTTAACACAATTTTATTCTACTTAATTAAATTATCCATCTCTTACAAGGAATAAAAAAAATTATAATTAAAATCCTTCAAAGATATTCAACTTTACTTCAAAAATTAATCATAAATTTTAATGTTTTCATGGTTATTATTTTATTTTATTAACTTTCTTATTTAATTATTAAATATATGCTTAAAAATCATTAAATTTCCCTCACATATATAGATATATTAGTCAATTTTGCTAGTTTTATAAATTTAATATCTATATTTAGGCTTTAATTAATTATTAAATTAATTATGACGTCATCACAGTTCGACCCCGGTTTGACCTCGATTCGACCTCAAAAACCTTGAACCTCTCCCTTTTACGGTTCAATGAACGGTTCAGGTCTGAAAACCTTGCTCAAAATTATCGGGTGAGATTGCCAAAATAAGTCGGAGAGCCTTCTCATGCATGTGATATATATATAAAATATAATTTAAGAAATATTATTCGAGTTCTTAGAGAGTGACAATATTATTATTTTTTATTTTATTGAATACAAACATTATTCAGAGAACATAAATTATAAAATAGACAATAAATGATCTTAAAGTTTGTAGTTTGGGGATGGTTCGATGCCATTAGATTGTTCAACATGAGGTCATCAATAATTTGTCATGGCTATTTCTTGAGGAAATTCTTAAACCAATGGGCATAGAATTTGAGATGTCTTTTCAACTCATTTTTGTAGTCTATATCATTGATGCTGAACTGAACAGTGTAACCTACATCCCACTCAAACTTGTCCAACAACAAAAACACAAAGAATCCTTTTGCATTAACATCATCCTTGCATAAAAAATGGATCAATTAGACTTTAGCGACATCAATATTTATTTTTTCACAATTATTAATATGGCATATTGTGATTGGTATTAATAAAACAATATTAATAGTGAATCTGAGAGGGAGAGAGAGAGAGAGAGATCTTGTTAATTACTTACTTTCTTTTGAGAAGGTTCTTAATTACTTACTTGATAGCACTATAAAGATAGTGAAGATGATGATAGTAATAATCAATTCTATGATAGTCCTCAAGGGCTTCCTCAGGTGACAAGGAGGCATCATTGAAATCGTCAATTCAGTATCAGATTTTTAGATTTAAATGGACACCAAACTACCATTCCTTTCAAATTTTGTATTTTATAATTAGTATCATGACTTTATGCAATCATAATTGAAAAGTAAAAAGGAAAAGTGACATTCTCTATAATATAAATTAGAGGTTTGTGAAAATTTCTGTGTATACCAAGAAGTCTCTAATTCCACTTGGATAGACGTAGAGCCAATTTGAACCAGCCGGAAAAAGTCATTTTAAAGAAAATGGAGTTTGTTAAAAGAATATCCAAGAAGTATTTAAAAAACAAAAACTTAAAATTTGTGAAGTAATACTGCTA